>OY728136.1:628589534-629839534 GCA_963277665.1 Viscum album
ATTACCCATGGATCGTTGTGCTAAAGTATCAACACAATCAGAATCCGTTTGGTCGGTTTTCCGTATGTACTTAAAATGTTGTCCATTTTAAACAAAAGAAAGACACTTAGAGTGATCCCGGCCACACTGTGACTTGGATTGAGGTGCGTTTGACTCCTACACATCATGTATGACCCATAGATCGTTGTCCTAAAGTTTCAACAGAATCCGAATGCGTTTGGTCGTTTTACCGTATGTCAGTTGTTGTTTTCAATTAAAATGAAGTCCATTTTAAACTATAGAGAGACACTTCGAGTAGTGCCGGCCACTCCACGCCTCTGATTGAGTATTGGTTGACACTTATACATCATATATAACCCATGGATCATTTTCCTAAAGTTTCAACTAAATCCAAATGCGTTTATTCGGTTTTCCGTATGTCAGTTGTTGTTTTCATTTAAAATGTTGTCTATTTCAAATAAACCTGAGACACTTTCTATATGTATGTGTTATTTGGTTTTAGTGTGTTATTTCAATTCCCTCTCATTTTCAATCAAATTATTGTACCTAAAATAAAATAACACATACATATAAAATTATTGTACCTGCAATAACCAACTAACACATACATATAGAGAACAAATTCATACACATTTAACATATAATGCATCCTGGAACTATACACATCCATAATTAAATTAGAATTCATAAACATACATAATTCATTTATAATTCAATTTAAAATTTAGATGAAAATTATATGTGGAATCCAGAATTCAATTCAAAATTTGATCGGTTTTTTTATACCATATATTTTTACTTGAAATGATGTCCATTTTAAACAAAATACATACACCTGGAGTGATACCAGCCACACCGTGCCTTGGATTGAGGCGAGGTTAACTCGTACACGTCACAAATGACCCATCAATTGTTTTCCTAAAGTATCAACATATTCTGAAAGAGTTTGATCGGTTTTCCATATGCCAGTTGATGTTTTTCACTTAAAATGATGTCCTTTTAAAACAAAAGACAGACACTTTGAGTGGTGCTGGCCACACCATGTCTCAGATTGAGGCAGGGTTGATTCATACACGTCACATATGACCAATGGATCGTTCTCATAATGTTTCAACAGAAACCGAATGCGTTTGGTCAGTTTTCCATATGTACTTAAAATGTTGTCCATTTTAAACAAAAGAGAGCCACTTAGACTGATCCCGGCCACACCATGCCCCAGACTAAGGCGAGGTTGACTCTTACACATCACATGTGACCCATGAATCATTGTCCTAAAGCATCAACAAATTTTAAATGCATTTGGTCAGTTTTTCGTATGTCAGTTGTTATTTTCACTTAAAATGATGTCAATTTTAAACAAAAGAGAGACACTATGAATGGTGTTGGCCAAACCACATCTCAGATTGAGGCAGGGTTGACTCGTACACGTCACATATGACCCATGGATCGTTTTTCTAGAGTATCGACACAATCAGAATCCGTTTGGTCGATTTTCCGTATGGTAGTTGTTGTTTTCACTTAAAATGAAGTCAATTTTAAACAAAAGACAGACACTTTGAGTGGATCCGGCCACACCGCATCTCAGATTGAGGTGGGGTTGATTCATAAACATCACATATGACTCATGGATCGTTCTCCTAAAGTTTCAATGGAAACCAAATGCGTTTGGTAGGTTTTCTGTATATACTTAAAATGTTGTCTATTTTAAACAAAAGAGGGCCACTTAGAGTGATCCCGGCCACACCATGCCTCAGATTAAGGAGGGGTTGACTTTTACACGTCACATATGACCCATGGACCGTTTTCCTAAAGCATCAACACATTTCGAATGCATTTGGTTAGTTTTTCATATGTCAGTTGTTGTTTTCACTTAAAATGGTGTCCATTTTAAACAAAAGAGAGACACTATGAATGGTGTCGGCCACAAAGCATCTCATATTGAGGCGAGGTTGACTCGTACACATCACATATGACCCATGGATCGTTGTTATAGAGTATCGACACAATCAGAATCCATTTGGTCAGTTTTCTGTATGCTAGTTGTTGTTTTCACTTAAAATGAAGTCAATTTTAAACAAAAGACAGACACTTTGAGTGGTGCAGGCCACACCACATCTCAGATTGATGCGGGGTTGATTTTTACATGTCACATACGACCCATGGATCATTCTCCTAAAGTTTCAACAGAAACCGAATGCGTTTGGTCAGTTTTCCGTATGTACTTAAAATGTTGTCCATTTTAAACAAAAGAGAGCCACTTAGAGTGATCCCGACTACACCATGCCTCATATTAAGGTGGGGTTGACTTGTACACGTCACATATGACCCATGGATCATTTTCCTAAAGTATCAACACATTTAAAATGCATTTGGTCAGTTTTTCATATGTTAGTGGTTGTTTTCACTTAAAATGATGTCCATTTTAAACAAAAGAGAGACACTATGAATGGTGTCGGCCACACTGCATCTTGGATTGAGGCAGGTTTGATTCATACACGTCACATATGACCCATGAATTGTTGTTCTAGAGTATTGACACAATCAGAATCCGTTTGGTCGGTTTTTCGTATGCTAGTTGTTGTTTTCACTTAAAATGAAGTCAATTTTAAATAAAAGAGAGACACTTTGAGTGGTGTCAGCCACACCACACCTCGGATTAAGGCAAGGTTGACTCGTACATGTCACATATGACCCATGGATCATTGTGATAAAGTATTGACACAATCTGAATGCATTTGGTCGGTTTTCCGTTTTCTAGTTGATGTTTTTTCAATTAAAATGATGCCATTTTGAAACAAAAGACAGACACTTTGAGTGGTGCCGGCCACACTACATCTATGATTGAGGAGGGGTTGATTTTTAAATGTCACATATGACCCATGGATCGTTGTTCTAAAGTATCAACACAATCAGAATCATTTTGGTCAGTTTTCTGTATGTACTTAAAATGTTGTCCATTTTAAACAAACGAGATCCACTTAAAGTGATCCCGACCACACCGTGCCTTGGATTAAGGAGGGGTTGACTCATACACATCACATATGACCCATGGATTGTTGTGATAAATTATCAATAGAATCCGAATGCATTTGGTCAATTTTTCATATGTTAGTTGTTCTTTTCACTTATAATCCTCTCCATTTTAAACAAAAGACAGACACTGTGAATGGTGTCGGCCACACCGCGCCTCGGATTGAGGCGAGGTTGACTCGTACATGTCATATATGACCCATGGATCGTTTTTGTAAAGTATCGACACAATATGAATGCGTTTGGTCAGTTTTCCGTATTCCAGTTGACGTTTTTCACTTAAAATGATGTCCTTTTGAAACAAAAGACAGACACTTTGAGTGGTGTCGGCCACACCGCATCTCCGATTGAGGCAAGGTTGATTCATACACGTCACATATGACCCATGGATAATTCTCCTAATGTTTCAATGGAAACCGAATGTGTTTGGTTGGTTTTCCATATGTACTTAAAATTTTGTCCATTTTAAACAAAGGGAAGACACTTAGACTGATCCCGGCCACACTGTGCCTCAGATTGAGCCCGAGTTGGCTTGTACACGTCATATATGACCCATGGATCATTTTGAAAAATTATCAACAGAATCCGAATGCGTTTGGTTGGTTTTCCGTATGCCAATTGTTCTTTTTTACTTATAATCCTGTCCATTTTAAACAAAAGAGACACAGTTAGAGTGGTATATTAGTTGTTTATTCACATTATTCAAATACACTATTTGACTATGGGTATTTAAATTAATTTATTTATGAAAAATTTACATTTAAAATGAGAATATCAGAAAATTAATAGAAGGTAAAACTTTTACTAAAAATCCTTGTGGAAATATTAAGGTAAAAATGATTTATGAGAATCCTCATGTGCCTATTAGTGGAATGATATTTACTTAAAATCTTGTGGACATTCGTATAGAATATTTTTATATCATTCTTAGTATGGAATAGATTTAAGTTTATCATGCTATGAAACATTTTAGAGCTAACAATGTCATGCCCAATGAATATATCCCTTTTATAACATACCAAGAATCTATGATATTGATTAGATGTATAAATGTGATTTACATTCATTATCATCATGAAAATAAATAAAATATATATTATATATTTTCTAGTAGTAAATGAAATCAAGGAGGGTGGGGGGGCTGTCCGGGGGGGTTGTCTGGGGGGCTGTCCGGTGGGTGTCCGGGGGTCTATTCGGGGACCAAGGAGGGTGGTGGGGGGGCTGTGCGAGGGGTGTTCGGGGGGTTGTATGGGGTCCAAGGAGGAGGGTGGGGGGGCTGTCCGGGGGGCTGTCTGGGGGGCTGTTCGGGGGATGTCTGGGGTCCAGGGAGGAGGGGGGGGGGGCTGTACGGGGGGCTGTTCAGGGGGTTGTCCGGGGGCTGTCCGGGGACCAAGGAGGATGGTGGGGGGGGGGGGGGGGGCTGTACAGGGGGATGTCCGGAGGGCAGTCCGGGGTCCAAGGAAGATGTTGGGGGGTTTTCCAAGGTCCAGGAAGGAGGGAGGTTCCCAAACACACAACCACTAAAAGACAACAACATCCATAAAAACAGATAATATATAAAAATAACTCAACTCCAATACTATACTACGAGTCTAGATAAAACCAACAACTAGAATAGATTAAATATCAAATCTCAGTAATATTAGTCAAAAATGTAATGGATCAATTTTTCGCACATCACCATCACCATCATCACCATAATCATCACCCTCTTCCTCGTCCCCATCATCATCCTCACCCTCCTCAGCTCCCTCCTACTCGCCCTCGCCCTCTTCCTCACCCTCGCCACCCGCCTCGCCCTCCTCCTCTCCGTCCTCTTCCGCACCAGACTCCTCGCCATCATCATCAACAAGCTGGACATCATCTTGAACACCACTAGAACTGCCACCTAGTGCACCATATATAGAACGTATTGATGACATATATTCATCAAAAGCTGGGATGGCCTCTGCTGAAAGTGTTGGACATAGAACTTCAATAAATTTCATAAACGCACTGTTTTCCATAGCAGACTGTTTTGCCATCTCTGTGGCCCTTTTCTCATCCTGTGCTACCTGTAACCTAACTTGCTACATCTCAGTGGAACTACATCTCATACCTGAGGAGGGCCAATACCTCGTCGGGGCTATCCTAGGTCGGCAGCGTACTCTGCCAGGATGCTCCTCTCCCAACACCTGATGTAAGTGATATGTTGGCCCAAAATTGTCTAGTTCTTGGGAATCAAGGGCCTCTAAAGTAGCCTGTTACAAACATAAATATATCATTAAGTTATAAAATATATATTAAAATATAAATTCAACAGATTAAAACTTACAATCTGCTGCTGAGTCGCTTCGTTGATGGCACTTCCATCCTTTTTCCGTCTACTCGAGAAAAACAGTTTTTCTCGAGGCACACGTCCTTCAATATTTTGTATTTTCCTCTACAATGTCATTGAAAACTAAAGTTATATTAAAACACTAGAAAACTATTAAATAATTGAGTAAACAAAAGAAAGTGTAAGTCGTAAAGAAAACTTATAAACAATTGTCATACCTGCTTCTTCTCATGATCAAGCATCGTAGTGCGTCCCAGTGTGTGGAGGTATTTTTTTGCATCAATGTTATTTTTATTTTTTCCAGATGATTCCTAAATAAAATTCAAAAATTCAACAGATAGTATTAATGCAAAACATGAAATTTATTATTTAAAAACCTCAAATGTAATTAATACCTTAAACTGGATACTCGTCCAATGAGTAATCATCTGATGATACTGCTCTATAGGACAATCATCCACCACTGGTACCATATCTAACTCAGTGCCAACTCTAGCAACCTATCCAATATACAACTCATGCTTGTAGGCTCTCCAAATATCACCTAAATCCTTTAGATGTTCTGGTCGTTCACCCTCACCATAAGGAAAATTAAATCGAAGCTGACATCAAAATATTAATTCATATAAATACAAAAATAATTCATGGAATTAAATAGAACAGATTTTTTTACCCATATCTCTGCCCAAGCTCTATCCTTGACCTCATGTGGAAAATGTCTCCATGATAGCGGGCTGACGAGAATGATGTCGGTGTATTTGGAAAGCATCACAAAAAAACTCCGACATTGCTGCCCTGTTTTCTCAACCATTTGGTTGTGTTAATTATAATCCACCATAACCTGTGTGCGGCGGTTCCACACCGAATGCATGCGTGTACGCCCCCGCCCATGCCTCCTGTCAGTAGATGTATCTGTCATGAAAGAAAAACAAATATTTTATCAGAACATGTTATAATGAAAATACATATTGCTATAAAAATTTGTTAGGGTTCTATAAATATACCTGTGCCTGTCTGATCGCTGAGCGCTACTGGATCCACAAAAACTGATGGAACACCTTTTGGTGGAACAGGAGTCGAAGACGATGGAATATAGAAGTTCGGAGAGATATAAGTAGAAGGAGAAGAAGATGAGACAACTTTCTGAACGGATTCTGACTGGGGAGTGGGAATCATCATGGGATGTGAAAATGATGGGCCAGAAGATGCAGAAGGTAGTGAAAACATGGGAGGCCTAAATATCCCATGTGTCCCTAACGACACACCAGGATCAGAATGTGGGAAGGATGATATGTTAGTGGGAGGGGCAGGGTCTAGTCGGGTACATGCAGCTGCTCGTCCACCTCTGGTATGAACCCTCCTCGTACCACCGACCTGAGTACTAGGACCAGTTCTAGGCTCCTCGTCGAATAACTGTCGACGTATATGTGGATCCTACAAAAATGTTTACAAAAAAATTAATCACATGACATTATATATTCTTTAAATATATCAATTTGAAATAAAGTACTCACTATAGGCACTAATGATGGAATTCCCAACTCCGTCATTTGACAATTGTTCTCCATCATTTTTTTCCTTCGTCTCTCTTCAATTGGCTTCATTTACTGCTTTTGAAAAAAAATATGTAATTAATTAGAAAAAGGAAACTTATGTGTAACCCAAAAAACTAAATATATGAGGGAATAAGGGGATTCATTGGTAATTTAGCTATCAATTGTTTTAGAAGAGATTTAATGGATTTAATAAATCATACAAGTTCTAATGTTCACCAAGTTAGAAATATTGTTTGAATAAGTTTGAATACAGTTCAATTCCATATTAGAAAATGAAATTCAAATAAAACTGCAACCAATAAACATTGAAAATTCACATATCGGTCAAGTCAGCTAAAACATATTTGTGATCAATACTAAATCAATTTGAATATTACCAACCTTAACAACCCAACTCGAGGTAAACCAAAATAATTGAGAACATGGGTGGATGATTCTATATATTTTCAACCACAACTTCAGGTTCACAATCAACTCTGAAAATTGAGCTATTGGAGTCATCAAAAGAAATAAATGGATTGGTTCCAATGGCACTAGGGATAGTGTAAATTCCATCATCACCATCATTAAAAATATGTCTTGTAATTACTTCAACTATGACACCAAATTCAGGTCGAAGTTGGTCTTTGACATAAAAAACTTGTTTAGCCATTGATGCCAACACATATGGTTCCTCGGTAGCAAGAGTGCGAGTCATATTAATTACTCGAAATCCATAATCATCAATAAATGTTCCATTTCTCGTCATCGAATCAAACCAATGACATTTCATCATTGTGACTCATCCATGAGAGTAATAATCCAATATTATTATTTTCTCAACAACTCCATAATAACCCAAATTTTCAAATCGCGGTCTACTATCTAATGCACTGGCATAACAATCTGTTGTGGCAGTAACCATAACACCATTATGTTGTGTTCTCATGTTCTTTGCTCGTTCAGTGACAATAAATTTGTACCCATTGATAAAAATTGATTTACAGTCACGAACCACGATATTAGGACCAAAATCCAAAGCTCTTGTTTCCTCAGAGACAAAGTCAACAGAAAAACTAAATACCTGCAATATAAATGACTATTAAACTTAATTAAATATTGATATAATTATTTTAAACATTAATATTTTTACCTTCAATTTTAACCAAGCAGAAAACTCTTTTCTATGAAAAGTCTCTCTCCTTCTCAAAGATAAAGAACAATTCTTCCTATTTATCATTGTTTTATGATACCTGTAGATAAAAAATATGAATAGTTTAACAGATATATATGTAAGATATACATAATAAATTTAGTTACCTGAAATAGTAATCGAACAAATCACAGTTGAACAAAACTGTGCGATGTGCCATCTCACGCTCTTCATGGCTTAATGTCTTCAATGTATATGATCCAGGAATTCTTCCTGTTTGAGGAAGTGATGGAAAACTGGGTTCAATTTTCTTATACTGTTCTTCTTCATTTCTCATTGGTCTGTTCAATCTTGTAGTAAGATCAGACAAATACATCGAGTAGAAATCTATACATTCTTGAGCCAAGTAATCTTTCACGATAGAACCTTCAGGATGATTTCTGTTTCAGACATAAAACTTTAATGTGAACATATTTCTTTCAATTGGATACATCCAACGAAAAGAAACAGGTCCTCCAAGAAGTATTTTAGTGGGAATATGGACAGTCAGATGTAGCATGCATGTGAAAAATGATGGAGGAAATATTTTCTCCAACTCACACAAAATTAATGTGGCATCTGTCAACATTTTTTGCAAGAAAGACTTGGACAAATTCTTAGCACAAATATCTCTAAACAAATGGAACAACCAAATAACAGACACCCTTACATTATTGGACAAAAGATGACGGATTGATATTGGAAACAACTCATGTAGTAGAATGTGATAATCATGAGTCTTCAAAGATTTTAGCTTCAACTCTCTTATATTGACCCATTTAGATATGTTGCTTGAATAGCCATCAGGAACTCTAATAGTCTCTAATACTTCCAAAATTTGTTTTTTTTTTCTATAGGTGTTATCATATAAGAAGCACATGGAAATTGCCATTTATTTTCACTGATACACACATGATGTAATTCTGGTCTGATTTCCCAATCCACAAAGTCACGCAGAGATCGTAAATCATCTTTTGTCTTCCCCTTGACATTTAAAAGAACCAAAAGAAACATTTCTCATATATTATTTTCAATATTCATTACGTCTAAGCAATGTCGTAACAAATTGGTTGGCTAATAAGACAAATCAAAAAAGATACTCCTCTTCCTCTAATTGTAACAAGTTTCAGTGGAAACATTATTTCTCTTTCCAGATTTCATTTGACCCTTCCTGAATGAAAAACTGAAATATTTCAATTCATTAAGAACGTCAGTTCTAGACATACGCTGAGGTGGATCATCGGTCTCTATGGTATTATCAAATCTTTGAAGATTTATTCTATATGGATGATCCTTTGGCAAGAATCATCGATGTCCCATAAAACTGAAACTACAACAATGTTTCAGTCTTATGGATCGTGTATTCTTCATACAAACTGGACTTGACCATTTTCCCTTCGTGCTCCATCCAGAAATCATTGCGTAATCTGAAAAATCATTGATCATCCACATAAGAGCAACATGAATCTGAAATATATCTTTCAAACATGCATCATATGTGCGCACACCCACATCCCAAAGAAGTTTCAACTATTTTATTAAAGGTTGCATGTATACATCAATATCAATTCCGGGATCAGAAGGACCAGATATGAGTATACTCATGAAAGTGAAAGGTTTTTTCATACACAACCATGGGGGAAGATTATAAATGTGTATAAAAACTGGCCATGTGCTGTACGAAGTAAGCATCTGCCCAAATGGATTAAAACCGTCACATGAAATGCACATCAGCTGCAAAATCAGGATGTCGAGCATCAAATATTTGCTATGAAAATCCATCTGCAGGATGAACCGACTCATCATTAGTCTTCTTTCTCTCGGTATCATGCTATCTCATTTTTATTGATATGTCATCAGACATAAAAAGATTCGGGAGTCTGGGGATCAATGGAAAGTGCCACATTACTTTCTGTGGAACACGAGATGGTGTTCCATCAGATTTTGACTTCCAACAGGATGTTCCACATTTTATACAATCATTTTATTCAGCAGTTTCCTCCCAGAATAAACTGCAATATTTCGGGCAAGCATAAATTTTATTTCTTAAAAATCCAAGTTCCTCAACTAACTTCCATGCCATATAGTGGTTTGAGGGAATATCTACATAATCTGAAAGTAAATCCTTCAAGAGGGTAAGAATGTAATCGATTTCTGTATTTGAAATCCCATACATAGTTTTCCCATGAAAAAATTGGATTAAAAATTCCAGCTTTTTCATTTTATCGCATTGTCGATATACTGGAGTCGTGACAGCATCATTAAATTTTTTCACCCTATCAATATCATCATTTTCACTAGAAGCATCAGCTGTCCTCATATCGAAGTCTTCTTGAGTCGAAATCCTTTCTTTTTCATGATGACGAATAAACAGAAACCGATCATCTAACAAATTCTCCATTCTGGTCCTTTAATTTTGATCATCACCAATTTGAGATTTCATTTTCTCCCCATTGTGATACCACACAATGTATTTTTCTTGAAAACCATTTTTGGTTATGTGGTAGATAACTTCTTCATGGCTAAACCAAGGTCTACCAACACAATTGGAACATGGGCAGTGCATGCGACCACTATCTGAAGCATTGTGAAATGCAAAATCTATAAAGTTCTCCAATTTTTTTTTGAAAATTTCTTGAGATCCGATCGGTTTCATACATCCAACTTTTTTCCATTCTGTAAAAAGAATTTATTTAAGTCATTTTTTCATAAACAATTCAATAGGATTGAACTGTAGTAGAAAATACATTTAAGTAAATGATAAAGGAAGAAGTTTCTAGTCGATGTAGTGAACTATTAAAATAATGTAAAGAACAAGTACTCATAAATTAAATTAAAATTTATTTATATTCGTTTTCATTAAGTCTATAAGAGGCACATGAATCAGGTCCCATCATGTGTTATAAGCATCCCAAATCATTCAGTCATGTTTAATAACTCTTTATTGGAACCTCTATGGCCATACCTTTCATTACCTAATTACTTTCCCAAGTCAAGCGCACCCCATGGGTGAATAAATTTTAGGAGTCTACACTAATAGGTTTTTCATGGCTTATAAAAAGATTTAATTTCATTAAGTATAGACAAAAACATTTATTTTTAAATTTGAGATTAATAATAAAGTATGTCAATGATAACAACATTACTAAATTAAACTTGTGACTTATCTAACATTTTTATGGATGTCTACACATGCCAGAATGGGTAGTGAAAAGCACCCCACCCTCATAAAAGTGAGTATTGTCCAAGAAGGACACATAATATACATCGTACAATGAGAACCATATTTAATTGACCCTAAAGTTATATTAGTACAGTCATCTTGGGGGAAATGGAATATATGATCCTGGTTAACTAATGAATTCAAAAGCATATATTTCATATGTTGGACACTATCTAAGGTAAGAAATCATGTGAGGATGGGTTTACATCATTCAATTTATTACAAGATAGTGAGAATGAAGGCTTGAATTAATGACTTGAGTTCACTGATTAAATGAGGGTAGAGGTTGCATACGCTGTGTAAACAAAATGATTAAATAAGGGTAGAGGTTGCATACACTGTGCATGGTGGGGGAGTCTCAACCGATTTAGAAACTAAAATAAATTCCCATCATAGGTAACAATAAGAAACATCACCATCAAAAGAAACTCCAAATAAAAAATGACTAAAAACATCAAACATTTCAAGAATTCACTACCATGCAAGGTTTATCCACATGTTTAGCAGTAAATATATGTCTTAATCATGAACCACCTCTACAACTCCCAGTTTTCACCAATAAACATAAGTTAAATATCTCAAAATATCTTTAAAACAACTCATTAATAGGCTCAAAACGTAAATATAATCTTGAACCAACCATGGAATCTCTTTAAAAACACACTCTCACACACCAGTTATCTCATGTGTTACTAAATACCAAACATAGTCACATAGTGTACTATAACAAATTACATTACACAAGCCTTATTAAAAAAAATTTCATTTTAATAAAACACTTTCCTCAAGTAATTTTAATGAAAACAATCATAAAAACTTTGCTAAAAATTATTAAACACATATAAATAAATTTCCAAGTAACAAATAATTACAAGATATAAAAAAAGCATAAAAAACATACTTAGAAAATCTAGAATCCAACGGCAATGAATTTGAGATGCTTCTTCTTCGATGGAGGTTTAAGGATTTAATTAATTAAATGGATTGGAAAGGATAAAGTCTATATTCAATCAAAACACAAAAAATGATATACACATCAAAATCAAAACTTAAAACTAAAATATGGGATGAATAACAATAAAAACAATGTAGCACTTAAATATTTTATGTGTATGAAGAATATAATACCTGATTTGAGACGATTTGGATGTAGTTTGATAGGTTCGGATGGGGGAAGTCGCGAGAGCAGTGGAGCTATGGACATGATTAGGGTTCTGTCGCGAATGGGGGAGAGAGCGACCGATTGTGTATTTGGGGAAAATATTTCCCAATGGTTTTTAAAAACCGTTGGGAAAGGGGTGTCCAAGATACCCTTTACCAACAGTTTAAACAAAATGTTGGTAAAGGGTGACCATTTCCCAATGGTTCTACAAGAACCGTTGGGAAATGGTGTGGTTCTTTACCCCTTTCCCAACGGTTCGCTTGAACTGTTGGGAAAGGGTGCCTTGGACACCCCTTTCCCAACGGTTTTAGGAAACCGTTGGGAAAGGGCTTCTTTACCAACGGTTTGTTTAAACCGTTTATAAATAAGTTTTGGGAAAACACGAGTTTCCAGTAGTATATATGCACATAGTAGTCGAAAAAAGATTTAAATTATATGCTTTAATAGATAAAACCCTTTGAATTCAAAAAAAAAACTAAGTGAAAATCTAATTTTTTTAAAAAATTCATTAAAACATATAATACAATCATTAAAAATCTAAAACATGGATTTAAATAATAATCAACCAATGGTTATAGAATTTAAAGGATAATACTAGGGTAAAACCACTTTAATCATTTCATTTTCACAAAATATGATGTTTATCCATTTTTTTAAGTAGAGATAACCCTTATAGATTAATGAGAAACCATATAAAACTAAAAAACCATGAAACACTAGGTATACATGACCATTATAGGGTTAAAAATCAATAGGAAATGATGGAAAGATAAGGTAGGAGGTGGTTTTGAGTAATCAACTTGAATAATTAGCCTCAAAACACTTAAAGAACCCATGTAATCTCCATGGAGAATGATAAGGGTGAGAGGGATTACACCTAGGGGTATAATAAGATGAATAATGGGGAAAAGAGATCCATTAATTCCTTAAATTAAAATATGGTAAAAAATTTAAAAATATATATTTTTTAAACTAAGAAGACACCATTCACGACGAGACATATTGGTACATGACGTGAATGTAATCCCCTCAGATAATTCATGGTGTGAATACCACCTTCATGGAATGAATGAAATTCAAACAGAATCTTAGGTTCACTGGAAGAATAGTTCATGTGGTAACACCCACCATCGTGACTTGAACAACTCCAATATGTATTTTTTGAACTTCATCCCTCTTTAAGGCCCTTCCAAAACTCCTAAAAATCATTAAACAAGGAAGATATATAATAGAAAACCATAATTAAACAAATCATTATAGAAAAAATGACCAAGGTATGAAAATTATCCCCATTATAATTCTTTTTACTCCAAAGATATTTAGTATCTTTAGTTATTCAATATAAAAGATGAATTTTATCTTTTATAAACAAGAACCAGTCCTCAAAACTAAGGAAAAATATGAAAAACACTAAGAAAAAGACTAATATTCTAACTGATATGAATAAACCACTGAGTTCAATAAATCTCCTAAATAATCTATAAATTTATAATAAACTACTATACACTCTCTCACAAACAAAAACATCCATAAGAGATTCTAATTAGGTCACTAAAACAATCAAGATAAAGAAAACTATGGTGACCTCTCCAACATATTAGAATCTCACTAAAACACAAATTCCTTTAATAAAAAAATAAAAACAAAATATTAATAAGATGAGGGAACTCAATAAAATATATTCAAACAAAAAGATACCACCAATGACTCGAATGACCACTTAAAATTATTAATTTCCATAAAAATCATATCCCATAATGAGATCTAATAATTTCCATAAATAGAGGAAAAAACACCACACACATGGAAAAACCAAGATAAATAACTTTAGAATATATTAAAAATGATCTAGATTATAGATTAATTCTATAGATATAATTGTGGAATCCTTTGAAGGGGTAGATCTGAAACCACTCATTTTATGAGAAGCATCCTTACAAAACCTTTGTAGATGGCCCAAATAGCCACAAACACAGTAGGTATTTGGAGTACTATGACCTGTAGATTTCTTATGACCTTTCTTACTACATTGATGGAATATTTTTGTTTGACCTCCAAAATTAATCAATGATATACTAAAAGGCCTCTTGATACTATCACCTGACCACCTAGACCATGATCGCTTCCCCTTTCCTTTACTAGAGCTCTGTTCACCATTCTAAAGAAAAGAGGAAGTAGTATTCACCCTAAGAACTCCTAATAAAATTAATTCAATCAAAACCTCCTACATTTCCACTTACAGATTAGTGGTCAAACCAAACTCCAACACCCACAATTGAATATTTGGATGAAGGTGTTTTTCAAAATACTGAGACTTTAAAGAATTATCCATGACAAAATCTAAAAGATAGGGACAAGATCAAAAAACAACAAATATATTCTAACTCTGATTGATAACCCCATTGGAGATAGTATAGATTAATTTCCTTAGCCAATTTTATAGCCTAATAGAAATAATATTGGATGAATGAAGCCATAAAATTATCCCAAGAAAGGTCTTATCATGGATTAGACTGAAAAATAGACTTCCACCACTTTCAACTCAAACCCTCAAGCATAAAGGTAGTAAAGTTAAGACTTTGGGATTTAGGAAACCCAATAAGACCCAATATCCTTTTAATATTCCACAAAAAGTTTTATTTTTATTGAAGATATGGATAACCATAAAAGAGGGGAGGGTCAAAATTTCCAAACACTAGAAGTAAATTTATGGTTTGATTAATTAATGGGTTTACTTATGGGTAACCACCTATATATTCCCCTTGTGAATCCATTAAAAATTGGTGGGGTCATACTCTAAAGGAATAAAAACACAAAATATAATAAAAAATATCAACATTTAAACATTATAAAAACAAATATGAATATATCAAATAAGTTTAACAAACCAATTTTTAAAATATTAAATAAAACCCACCCACACTATTAAAAAAAAATTCCAATATAACACTTACAATTTTCCAAGCTTCCTTACATAAAAATCATATCATTTTATTTAAAATTACCATTGATTTCTTTTTAATACCCATCTTTCATCATTTAAACCACCCTTTCTCATAAAATTATTATGAATTTACATTTAATATATCAAAAACTTTCTTTGGAAAATTGAAGGATACCATATAAGACTTATGAAAAACCCATTATTTCAGAACCATTTTATTGGAAATTTAAACACTTCATTTTTCTTTAAATTAATTTAGGGAAATTAATTTATATATTTAAAAACCCAAACTATACCATTTTAAGTAGAGTTTTTTTAATTTAAGACCAGGTTTTTGGATAAACAACATGGCTATATAATAATAAAAAATAAATAGAAAATAAATTAATTTTATTAAAAAATTTAAGGGGGATTATTATCTATGTTTAGTTTGGTCTCATGTATAACAAACCAAGATAAACATATCTTTATTTTACATTATTTCATAAGTTAAAAATTATATCACATAATAATAAAAAAATCATAGAAACATTAAGGTTTAGTGTCTTTGAGGACTATTTGAATATTCAACTCATTTTATAACACTTGTGAATATTTCCCTATAATTGATCCAAACTTGACTTCCTTTTAGAATTTCTATAAGTTATACGCATATTTTTAACACGGGGAATGGAAACATAAGAAAGGGGTAAGATAGAATGACCAGCAATAAAAAAATTTTCAACATGTAATTAAGGTTTATATCATAAGTATGAGGGAAAACATAAGGAGAGGATAACTACCTTATTAAAAATATTAGGAATGAATAATATTTTTCCATAATCCATGATATCAAGACATTTAATATCAAAAAGAAAACTTATACTATGACATAAGAGTGTAGAAACATGAGATAATAAACATGATATATGAATCATGATAATGGGCATAAAGGTATAAAAGATCATGGAAATGAGGTATAATGGTAAACTTCAGAACTAACATGGTTTTGGAAATTGTAAAATAGTGGAGAAATAATCACTAACCATTTTCAATAACATAGTGGAGAAGAAATCACTACCCAATTCCCTTAGTAGATCATACATCACTACCTAATTCCCATAGTGGAGAAGGAATAAATACTTAATTATCATAAATATAGTGTAGTATAAATTACCACCTATTTACCAAAAAAATAATAGATCATGAATCATTTCTTAATTCCTATAAACATTGTAGAGCAGTCATAATTTCTTGATTTCCATAGTAGAGTGAGTATCAATACTTGATTCATATAATCATCTAATGAGATATAAAACCTTAACCAATGAATTTTATGAAAATATAGGACCATACAATTCATTATCCTTAAATATTCGTGCCACTTGAAATTAATTATTCATCATATCATAAATAACCATACAAAAGAAAATGGGTTTCATACATTTATAAATGGTATCACCTAAAAATATCTTCAAGAACTAGATCGATTAATACAAAAAATTTTAGTAACTCAAAATATGATTTTATAAGTAATTTAAAGGGTCATTCATTAAAAATAACTTATATAGGAAATAATTCATTTTGAGATAAAGATTAATATTAAATTGAAACAATTAAAGAGACGATAATTTTTTTCTAAACCTTATCGTAAATAAGAGGTTATAAAATAATTTTGAAAAGATCAATTTTGGGATATTAAAGAGAATAAATTTTCAAATTAAATATCTTTTAAATAAATATCAAAAACTAATCATTTAAAAATAAATAAATGTCTTAAAATTGTGAAGTGAAAGCATTTTAAAAACTCTTAGTTTTAAAAAGATTCTTAAATAATCGAGTTTTGAAAATACATAAAGGATTTCAAAAAGGTGGAGTGGATTTTATTAAATCTTACTTTAAAAATAATATTAAATAATATAGATTTAAAAATATATAAAGGTTATAAAAAAGGAATGTTGTGTGGAAGATAAATCATCTGATTATGAAAGAAAGGAAAACCTTTTTAATATTTTAAAATACATTTTTTGAAAAAATATATCATAAAAATAGTACTATAAATTAATTTTTAAAATAGGTTTAGGTAAATATTAAGGTCACATTAGATAATAAATAATTATGTTTCTAAATATAAATTATAACAATTTTGGGAAAGGAAAATATAAATATGGAGGAGAATCCATAAAAAAGATGTGAATTATTCTCAACAATGGTATACCTTTTAAGAAATAATTTATCATGGTAAAATATTTTACTTAAAAGGTAATTTTTACTATATATGAAGATAAAATATCATGACATAAAATATTAGGGAAAAATAAAATAGTCATATAAGAAGTAAGTTTATGAAAAAGCATTATAACACAGGAAAGGATATTCGAGTTATCAAAATCCCTTACAACTTTGGTAGAACTTAAATCAAAATACCTTGAAATTATACCTCATTATGGATTTTTAAATCAATTATATTGAATGAAAAATTATTATAAAATAAATTAATAGTCAATATATACACCACAAAAAGAAAAAAAGTCATGAATACACATCACACCTCAATAAATAAAAATTGAGAAGCAAAAACCCTTACCTTGTATTCCATATTATTCATATGTGTTCTAACATAATATATAATAAAAATAATTATCTCAATAAATTATTACATAACACTTATTTATAAATATTTCCATTTATTCTTTTCATTTATAACCATTTATTGAAATAAATTAGTCAGAGAATGTTTATTTTCACTATCAAATGATAAAAGCTCAGATTGCTTGTTTCATACTATTTTTGCAATGGAATTTTCAATTAAGGTTTATTAATAAGAATTTCATCATCCCAATATTATACAAGTTAATATAATAATAATTTTTAAATGATTAATCATATATCATTTTCATCTGGTGAATGATAAAGGCATGGTTTGTGAAATTATAAATGATGAAGAACTAGTTTTAGCGTGTTTAACGATCTAATGGTGATATATTAATAAAAATATTAAATATTAATAAAAAATTTAAATAATTATTAAAACATACTAAATAAATTAATATTACATCATATTACAATTACGTAACATTCCTGATTCATTCATGACAAAACGTTATAACATCATTCATGTAGGTGGTAAAACCGACCCAAACGAGAGGATGTTATAATGATTTAATAAGAAATGAATTGTTTTTATGTAATGAGAAAATAGATTTTATATAATATTAAACATGTCATAAATATCATATATATTTATTAAATTCATTATTATAACCATCCATGAAGGGTAGGGATTCCAAATTGAATTCTTTATTCGTGGAGGTGGTAGTCTGCTCGTACATAGGATTAATGTTTCCATTTCTCAACGAATAAGATTGAATGAAGGTATATGATAAATTATAATTAAATAATTATAATAGTTACATATTAAAAATATTAATTCATAAAATCCAACTTTTTTACCATCCAAAATAGGCGATAATGAAGAAAGAATCACATATATTCGTGAAGGTTGTAGTCCACCTGTATACACTATAAAAGTTGTTTTATTTTTATTTGTGGATGAAAATAATTTAACATTTATTTATTAATTAATATAATAAAATTTAATTATATTAATAATAATGTATTAATTATATTATGGTGTCTATAAAAGGGTTTAAAGAAGGATATTAAAAAGAAAAGACTAAAGAGTAATACATACTCATATTGAGAACTTGAGATTTCTATTGAAAATATCCTTAGGATTGGTAGATTTTGAAAAAATAATTGATACCATGGGATTATGAAAGTGGGATGGTCTTATATGAGCATAAATATTTTAGATTTTTAGGAGTAAATTATAAGGAATTGGTATAGTGTGAATTTTTGGAAGTGTTCCCCTTTTATAAGTGAAGAGAAGAGTTATTTTGGAAGTACCCATTACATTTCAATATTGACATGTCACTATTCAAGGTTAAAAGGATCAAAAAGTTTAAAATAATGGAGTGGAGGAATTTTAAGGTTGATAAGGAATCAAAAAAATATTTTAATACATTTTTTTAATATGTTATAAAGTCTTTTGCACTAATTGTTTATCACTTTTACCATTTTTGGTTTATATCATGGTGAATAATTTTTAACTAAGTAATTATTTTTAATTCCAAAAATTAAAATGGGAATTATTACATAATTTGTGACCATTTATTCCAAATATTAAATCTATTTTACCAAATAAAATATCTATGTGTAAGAAAAATTAATTTTAATGTTAGCACATGTAATGTGTAAAAATCTATTTTTAAAAAGTGTATTTGTAAGATTAAAATTTATGTTTAGGATAAAATTATCAATATTTTTTATTCAAATGACATAAATTGGTTTATTATAATAAAATAAAATTTATTTTTCTTTTAAATAAATCCAAAACTGAGTTATAAAAAACCAATATTTAATTAAAATAAAAGACAAAAAATTTATTTTATTGAAAAATGTTACTTAAGTTTATAAATTATTAAACATAGGTTTTATAAATTCATAATATTATTTTAAAATGTATATTTTTACTCCTTAAATAAATATTTGATCATGAAATTTTTTATAAATTTTTAAGTTATACTTACTTTTTGATATATTCATAAACACTACAGTTTTAATAAAAACTATTTTCACTATTCACTTAAAAATAAATTATTTTAGTAAAATCCCAGAAAATTATCCAAAGACAATTTTTACATGCTGAATTAAAAAATAAATTTTATTTTATAAAATTAAAACTTTAAAATTTATACATTTCACCTTAAGATGAATATATATGTATATATAAAATTGTTTTTATTGAAAAATATCCTTTTAAAAATTTAAGTTCCCTTAATCATATATTTTAGGAATTTTTAATTAATTAAAATATCTTTATTTACTATAGGTTTTATTATTATTAAATTTTATTAATATTAAATATGTCATGTTTATTTTTAGTTTGGTATTACATATAGAGCAAGCTATCAAACATACTGTTAATTTATCCAAAAAATATATTCCAAAATATCAAGACATTACAACATGTCTTAGCTGACTATGTTATGACTAAACAAATTCCATTGAGAGTCACTTTGAACCATGTACTTGGGATCTACATGGATTTCCAGACCATGTGAGCTCTTTGTGCATCACCAGTTCTACTCCCATTGTTATCCCTCAAAGCAAAATACATTCAAGCAACTGACACAACTTTAAAAAAACAAAAAAACCACCAACCAAATTTGAAACACATCATAAAAAAATGAAAACAACACAAAACTCAACAATCAAATATGACTTTCCATGTAAACTCAATGTTTATTATTGAAAGTACCCAAGAAGAACTTCTTCCTATCTATAAAAAAATATCAATAATCCTATATCTAATCTAGCTTTACTACCCAAATAACAAAGGATAGATCTTATACCATTTTTCATGAACTAGTATGGGACACCCCTGAACTAAGAACCCAAACTAGCCTGTGAAAAATCATGAAGGGAATTCCTAATCCCTTGGATATATAAAACCCTTAACCTCTAAATATTTTAGTTGAATCTTCAACTATCCCAACATAGTTTATTCCATATAATAATAAGGTATTCATATGTGATAAACACTTGGTATGTGCTCAATATTAAACTCAATCTCCTTATCAAGAGGAAATATCAAGGAATAACTAGGGAATATATCATGGAAACCATTCAACACTTGAGGAAAAGTAGGAAAAATATTCTCCAAATAAACTTTGAAAACTATCCATTCCATTTATATAGTAATAGATCTTAATTTCCTAAGGTTAGGTCTAACTCATTATTCCTATAAATCCCATTCCCTCATGAGAGTATACTCATATAATTTTAGGGATGTGAATGAAACAATCCTCTAGTAAAAATTAATGCGATCACAAAAGAATTAAATCTAATACACAAAAAATATAATATCAAATATATTAATGTATATAATAAAGAAATACCACAAGTGACCATAGATTCAAACCAATATGGCACACCCAGAGCACCTATTAACATAATACCAATTTTTACCTAAGGGTGTGTGTAGAGTCAATATTCCCAAATAATGATCCAAAATAAGACACAATCCATCCACCAATTGAGAAGAAATAAAATAATAGGTCACACATATGTCAAACAGAGCATCAAAAAGTCTATATGTAACCAAAACTATACCTTTAACCATCAATGGACCCTCACCCACATCATTTAGAGCTTAGTATAGTGAAAAAATTCTACCCCAATAGCTTCATGACCCTATCTCGAGGATCCTTGGCCACCATAAGGAACCTATATCTATTGTACCTATTGATGATAGACCTGATTCCCTTAAAAAATTCATTGCCTAAACTATGAGATAAATATTGATTATATCTATAATATGGTCCCCCATACCATGTTTAATAAGCTTAGGTATGTTACAAATCTTGATTGGACCCTTAATGTGTCACACTCCAATAATAATAATGTAAGTGTCTCATATAACCATAATAATGGAAATCACTTATTGGGTTCAGATACATGAAACATAAATGTCACAGTCTCCCAAATTGATAGTATACTGCTTAATCTCCTCTAAAAGAGTAAGTGAAGAACCTCTAACTTGAATAAACTATCTCTTTCCACATTGGTGTATCTTATTTTATATCCTTAACCTACCACTTAAAGATCAACAATTCAAAGGAGTTTCACTCAAATCACTAAAAAAATTAAAAATTTCCACTAAAAAACTATCTTTAAGTCTCATCCTAACAGTTATAGTATTGTGAACTACTTTGAAATAAGACACTAGATTAAAAATACTCACCCACTATTAGAGGTCTAACAGAAGGACTATATTCAATCTATTGGATTTTTGATCCTCATTTCTCACTATTAAAGATTAAAAACACATTATATTAGAAAACCTTGTAGCATAATATACCACTATATCTACTCCTAGATGGAGTTCCATAAAATTATATGTCTAATCCAACTTCAATGTCTTAGGAAAGAACTCATCAAAGAATAGTTCTTTATTTACTCCTATAAAATATACTCATACCTTTGAGACTATACCATTATTCCCTAATATCTCTTGATAGGTACCTAAATCATGGAAAAATTTAAATTTATGCACCCATAATAAAAAACCGCAACCAACTCAAATATGATCCAAATCATATTGATCCAATACTTTCTAAGGAACTCTAGTTCCTTGGAAGGGTATAAGATGATGCATCTAAAAACCTTAGGTGAATCCAATCATAGTGGACTCGAAAAAATATACTCCTCTAATTACAACCAACACTATAAGAAACACATATTTTTTAAGAGTATTTTCAACCTAGATAATCAAAAAAACCATAAAATCATGCTCAACCCCTCCCTCCTGATCAGCTGGAGGGATAACAAGAGAATCCAAAACTTTAGGAGTATCCTTAACTGAGTCCTTGTGTTTCTCTATGGTATATCATAATGGCATCATTTTATAAAATTCCAAAATATTGATTTGTAAGTATTTCAAAGTAAAATAAATCTTTCCAAAATTTAAGAAATATCGGGAATACACTTACATAAAAACCTTACCAAAATTCTAACTCATCATCCTACACCAAATAACATACCCTAAAAAGAACCCCCTAAGATTCCAATATAAAATACACTATATAACAAAAACCCATTATATTCTCAAGGTTTACATTCAAATAACAAGTACCTGTATATATATCATAATTATATAAAAACAGAAATCACAAAAAATATCTAGGTTTTAATTTAATAGATGACACTAATAACATATTCATGAAAACATAAAATAAATTACATTTCATATTTAATTAATTAAAAACACCTTTTGAAAATAACTTTATAATAAAACATAAGCATGCATAGGTTAGGTAAACCAACATATCAAAAAATTTTCATGTACTCATAACCTATCATCATTATGGGAAAATAGAAAATCAATAAATCATAAATATAAAATATCACTTAAGGTAAAACCATGAGACCATAATCACTAAAACTAATAGTATTAATCCCACAATCATGATAACATAGATTTCTAATATATATGTTGACAAAAAATAAGAACATATTCTAACCTAAGTCCCAACTATCCTATCTCTAACCCACCAAGCCACAAAATTATAAAAAAAAATTATTTGATACCATTTTTCAATAACCCAATTAGAGTTTCTAGATCTATGTTCGAGCATTACAATGCCCTATTCATGTATCATTATATTCAAGATGTCATTGAATAACATTGAGTTCTAATAACATACTTGGGGATACAATGCCCTTACTATCTTGATAAACATTAATGATAAGGAAGAAATAATCATAAAGTAATAAAGAGAACAATATGGATTCAAAGATGCATGCTAACTATATAAATAACACCATATGAAGTAGTAAAAATGGATACATTCTAACATACATAGTCATTCAAAAAAATAATCTCCATAGGTGGTCGATCAATACATGGTATACACAAAAGAACAAAATAATAAAGAAGGATCTGTTAAAAAAATGGATCTTTGAGTATGATATAGTATTGCCTCTATCTATAAGCTAATCTAGTAGTTCTTAGCCACCTAACATTGGGGTTTTCCCATTACTAGATCCCTAACAGTAAAGTCTACACACCCACTAAGGCACACATATAGGGTGTGAGTATAAAACCAAGTAGGACACCACCAATCCACCCTAAACATAATCCAATAATATATGTGAGTTCATTTATTGATCAAGAAATAATAAACAACAAATATACCCATAATTTAGGTCATCATATACAAACCAAGTCACCACAAACATGAATCTTACCTATTTTGGCCAATTTCAATGAAATTATTCATTTATAACATCACATGTGTATTCAAGGTACATATTTGATTTAATTTTAGCTAAATTAGGTGTATTTTTAAATGGTTTAGACATGGTTTATGTGACATATGAGTTGTGAAAGGATGTATAGGTCTATGATAGTACCTCTGATTTCTATAAAATTATTCCTTGAATTTCTATGAGCACATGCTTAAAAAAAGTGTGTGTACTATATACTCGGGTGATCAAGCCCCAAATTTTGAAAATTTTATTTAGGATTTTATAAAATATTCATCTTTATTTTCCTTTAATTTTTAATAAAAGGATTAAATATGGAATAATGTTGAATATGTAATTAAACTTAAAATATAATTATATTCATGGTTTTACATTGACAAAATCATTCTAGAATTTTTCAGGATAAAGCCTACACTGATTTATTGTGTTCCATTATTCTCAGAAGCAACTAGACTGGAAGAAGTTAGAAGATGAACTGGGTAGAAGGATTAAATCCTTGAAGTTACATATTTATAAAGAAAATATAAATTATATTGATATGTAGTATTTTTTTGAGCTGGTGAAGTGGATAGATGAGGTTTTTATGTTGAATAAAAGAGTAAATATATATTTAGAGAAGAAAATGGCATATATATGATATTTTATGAGCTAGTGGAGTGGATAGGTGAGTTTTTGAAATGGGAATTCTACTTTTTTAAAATAGTTTTTATAGTTTAAAATAGATACATAACATATTTCCCCCCCACTAAATATCAGGTTTAGAATAATTTTTCCAAGGGATAAGACTAATAGTTAAAATTTTTCTTGATGAATAGTTGATGCACATGATATTTTATCACTATTGAGATAATACGTAACCTTTTTTTTCAGATCCATAATCATACTTAAGATATTAGAGTTTTCCAAAATTCAAATTAGTGTTGAGATATGATATAAATACTCCCCTGCATAGTGATAAATAATATTTTTTGGGGGAAAATAATGATATATAATAAATTTTGTGAAGCCCGGGAGAATTTCATACATAATATAATTCCTATAAGTGAATGAAAATACATATGATATTGGAGTTTTTCAAATTTATAAAATTTTATATGTGAGTTAAATTATCCTAGTACTATTTATGCATAATATTTTGTACCTTTTAATGTCTGGAAAGGGACTTAAAATATGGAATTATTAAAATAAATTATGAAGGACCTAAAATAAAATCATATTTCTTTGATTTTCCCAAATAGTGTAAGATGAACTTAAGCTTCCACATGGGAAACATCCCATAAAATAAGTAAGATAAAGATATTGGAAAATTATTATGAAGTTTTGAGTCTTTGAGATAATGATTTATTAAATACCACCAAAAGTGGTTCATGTTATCATGATACATTTTTCTTATACCATGTGAAAGTGTAACTACTAGAAGTCCTTGGAAATAAATAAATAAATCAGGTTATGTGATCCACCAATTAATAATCTATCTACCATTTAAAATCGATCCATTCCTCTTCGTTATAAATTAATAATCTCAACCTAATTTACATGATTTATTATATTTTAGGTGACATTAAATAAAGATAACTCCACATTACCCTCTTCTTAATTCACTATCAAATGATTTTTTTCAATAAGGCTTATCAGTTTCTAGTGGGGTTCTACCTCATTAACCACTAAAGTTTATGATTTTCAAATCAATGAATCTATTTTTATATTTACCTTTAAAAAATCTCAATTTCAAAAGTTTTAAGATATTATTTCCACATTTATTGTCTCCAATTAATACACCACTATAATAAAAATGTATTTCAAGATTTTATAATTGATTTAAACTATTAACTTCTCACTAACCAAATTCCACCTCAAAAATTTCAATGAAATTACTTCTATTTCTAGTTCAAGATCACGAGTAGGGTAATATCTATCAAGATTCCATAGTTATATATACCCATAAGACACTAATTTACCCCTTTAATCAGCAATTTCCCAATCTGTAGATAGATTCATAAATAATAGACAAAGTGGCTATCACTAGGATGGATAAAATTTTGTACTTTTATTGAGGTGAATCTGTATTTCCACTCATCAAAGTCTTTCTATCATGCCTCAATGCATTAAAAATTAATACCCTTTTGGGTAAAATTATTCATAGGAGATAAAACCACTAGAAAATATTGAATCAATTACTAGTAATAGTTATCTATGATGAAGTATGATGAATTTTGAATATATTTTTAGGAATTTCACATAAAATCCTCACTTTTACATACATTGAATTGAAAAAATATACTTATATAATATTAAATTACCTAGAAATTTCATCTATTAAATCAAAAAAATAAAACATAAATAATTTTTCATTGATATTTTTCTCACAAAATTTTCTAAAGACAATCTTTAATTTCTTTGTTGTGATCTTTTCTTCAATGAGAGTAAACCAAAATATTGTTCACAAAAACTACAAGGTAGGAACCTAAATATCATTTGAAGATATAATAAATCAAGGTCATATATATCATTGATGTATTGAACCCAAATGAAATATCAAAATATTTATGGCGGTTATATTGGCTTCAAAACACCACTTTAGGTATATATTTCACTCGAAACCTTAATTGGTTATAACTTTTTCCGAGGTAGATTTAAGAAAAATAACTTTCCCATTTAGTTTATCAAATAAATCATTAACATGGGGTGATATATGCAAGTGATGGTTTATATTTTTTTTAATAATTAATTCATTTTATTCTTCTATATATGTATTATAAGATAATTTTGAGATTTTTTACAAATAAAACATCATTTTATTGGATTGTGTGAATATTTATTAATTCATCTCAATTGTAAACAATTATGATGAATCGATATCTAGGAATAAAATGAATGGAAAATTATATATAATCCCAAGACATCATGAATAATTATAACTAATTATATGGATGAGGGAATTATCAACCAAAATTTATCTTTTCTATATTATTTCCCACTTTAAATCCAATTTCCATGATAAATTAAAATCCCCATTCATTAATGTAACAAACCAAAATCTTAAAATATAAACATCATATTCAATAGAGTTTATGACACGAAACACCAAGAATAAAAAAGAATACAACATCTCAATAATTTGTGATATATTTTATATTTCAAAAAAATTTAATACATTATATATCTTGTAATGTACACAATAATAGGTTTAGGTTTCATTACATGGAACAATGACTTTCTTCGATGGCTTGCATTACATAAAATAATGAGTTTTATAGAATACTATTAATATTATTACTTAAAATGAAAATTACCTCCTAGAAATTAAATTTACAGTTATAAATAGGATTAAATAAATTATGAAAATATATGGTTGAATTCACTTGTTACCAATTAATTATAAATGAATAAAAAAACCAATTGAATATAAAGGAAATGTTAAAAAAACTATATTTATGCACCATTTTTTTATCTTATTAAATTAAATTAATTAATATTAGTAGATGATCTTAATGAAATTTATATATTATATATTCAATTTTTTTTAAATTCATCTAATATATTTTATAGGCATAAGATAAGAACAAATCCAATTTTATACATAAAAATCTATATTTGTTCTAAAGACATTTTTCCACCTTTTAATGGTGTTCTTGTTTTAAAAATAAATTTTGACACTTCTATAAATTTTCTTTTACAAAATAAACATAATTTTTAAAAGTGGAATGTCCAAATTATATTAGGGTTAATTTTGGTTTTTTTTGAGAAGTTCAATTTTTTAATGAATAGTGAAACATACTGAATTTTAATTAAAAACAGAATTTTCATCTAAATTAATAATAATAAATTATATTTTGAGTTGTATTTAAATTAAAAATAGTTTAATTATAAATCTATTAATCTAATTTAGGTAATTTTAATCATTTTTATTTTAAATTTAGATATAAAAACTTTGTAAACTTCTGGACATTTTCACTTTAAAAACCCACTTTCTCATCATGTCTGTAGGATTAATATTAATTTAATTTTCACCACTTCTTTGAATTAAATTTGAAAAATATATTACATATATGGATTCATAATAATTAATAATTTCTAATAGTTTTAACTTAATTTTTTACCAAAATTAATAGTGAAAATAGTAAAAATTATTTATTGTGGTTAAGGAAAAAATGGATTTACTAGAAGGTTAAAGTAATAATATAAGGGTTAAAATGACCTAACCATTTGTCCAACACCCATTGGATGACCATATTTCAACTCTTATTACCTTAAGATCTAATTTTATGAGTTTTGGGACAATTTTTCATGAAAGTGAACCATACGATAGATTAGGTAAAGAAAAAGAAAAAAAAACTTTTATTGATTTTAATATCTATACTGATTCAAGAATGGGATAAAAACTAAATAAGTCTAGTTATAAAAATTATTTTAAATATAAATAAGTTTTTTACATCATAATAATTTTTATTTTATTTTAAGAGATAAATTAGTTACGAAAATGATTATGAAACCCTAACACAATAATTATTTAGTTAATAATAAAATAAAATAAATGATATTATAAATATTAAAAGTGAATTAAATTGAATTAATTATTATGTTCCATCAATTTTATTGATTAATATATCATGTAACACTATTTTAAAATTAATATATTTGAATTCCATCATTTTATTAATATTTTTAAATTCAAATTTAATTAATAATTTCAAAAATGACATTAATGTTATTTTATAACAGATGATATTTTTTTAATTGATTTATAATTACTAAAAATTATATATTATATAAATGTATTTTTAAATTTTAATAAATATAAAATATGGTCTATTTATGGGCCCATTTTTATATTATATTTACTATATTGACTGTTAAGTAGTAAAAAAACCCGGTTAGTGTAGTTACGGTTTAAATTTTGTTTTTTCACGTTAATTGCGACTGTGTTAAAATTAATTTCCAAAACACATAGAATTTTTATTTTATAAATTTTAATTAATATTTTTAATTAGTGGTTACAAATTATATAGCATGTATAATTTAATTTTTGTCTTAATGGATAAAATTCTTAGGCTAGAAAACCTGTTACTATAATGAAGGTGTTTATTGACCACATAATCCATAAAACTCATTAATTATTAATCTTGGATCTATTTTAGGTGATATTGACCTCCCAATAGTGAATACTTTTGAGTATTTACAAGAACAACACTCCTCCTCAACTATAAAAAGGAACTCACTCTCCCCCACTTCTTAACATCTCTAAATCCATTTGGATCAAAATAGATCTACCCAAATCACTCCCAAAATTATATCCTATCATCCTATAAGACTTATTTTGGAAAAAATAAAACCTTTTAGGGTTTTTGGGAAAATCTAAGGAGAAAACCCGAAGAATAGGTAATATTCTTCTAAAATCATTTTTATTTTATTTCCTTCTCCAAATTTTTCAATTCCTATTATTACATGATAATATAATAATCTCAGTATCTTCAAAAAATTGATATTTTGTTTTTTAAGGTTAAATAATAAATGAAAACACACTTACATAAATTAGGTTACAAAATCATCATTCGTGTGTACGGCAGACTACCGCCTCGCAAACTGATGTCAATCATTTTCCATTACCACCATTATAGGGTGGTAATAAAGACAAATTTATAGTTTATATATGATATATATGATATATATGATGTTAATATTCTTTTTTAACTATTAAGTCATGCATAAATTCATGTTTTCTTTTTTGTGGGAATACGATAACGTCGCTCGTGTGTAAAACGAACTACTGCCTTACAAAACATTATGATTCATTCAAGATTTACATAGAATGTATTCAAGAGGAGTTTAATAAAAATATAATATATATATATATGACCTAAAAATTATTATAAAATGATAATATATATAATTTATTTTTTATTCTTTCAATATGAAAAGAAAATGTAAATAACATTCATGCATACGTACGACCTACCATCTCCAAGAATGGTGTATTTCATTTCATATATGAAAATTTTATAGATTAATATAAATACATATATAATTAATATATATGATATTTAAATCATGTTTTATTTTATTTATATGATGAAATAAAAATCAAATTAAGAGGAACAAGAAAAAATAACTCAAAACATACTTTAAAAACAAGGCAATTAACACCGAAAACAATAAAAATAATGAAAGATTATTAACAAATGGGTGATAAGATGTTATAAAAGGGTCATATATAATTTTATAAATATTAATATGGTTATTTTATAACTTAATAACATTATTAAAACCACTAAACAAGAGGTTAAATCAATTTTCATGAAAATGAAAGAACGAAGTAAGGGATTTCATCACAATTTACATTCCATTGAGACTTATTTTTTATTATACACCAATTAAATTTTATGTGTTGTATATAATTTTCATTTTACATGTAATATCATGATTAATAATTCAAGTTATTTTAAGTTCCAATTTTTATTATTTCATCCAAGTGTATTTGAATTGAAAATTACCATGTGGTAAAAGTTATTATACATTCTCACTTTCTTTTGTTATTATTAACTTTATCTAAAAAAATCACTTTATTGTAGTAATTTTTCATTGGGAATTTCATTTCTATTTAATATCCATATTATTGTGTATTGTATATGATCATTTCCTAAACCATATACCATTTTTTACATGCGGTGTTTACTTTGAAAGATATTTATTAATTAGGGAAATATTGATAAACCTGCATCCTTTACTCAATAAAATATTTAATAAGCCACATTGTTTATGAATTAAATTGATTACTTGATATACGAAGAATGATTTGGACTATAATGACATGGGTTGGGGACCATTTAAAGTAATCCCCTTGATGAATTAGTTGTCTCATGAGATGAATCAGTCAACTAAATCAGATGGGTTCTTACCCAATATGTTTTAAATTGTCTTGTGAAAGGTCTTGATGGTAAAGGTTCCATGTGCCTAGGAAATATGGTATCTAATATTTAATAATTTACCTCATTAGAGATTTAGTGGTTATTATTATACATGATATTTTTTCTATGAAATTATATATGGATGCATTTCATTATCATTTTATTGATTAAATGAAATGTGGTTCAGTTATTTACCATTCTATATTGATTATTACTTATCTAGATATTTATGTGGCATGTGTATTTAGTTATATACGTTTACATATTTATTATAATTATAGATTCATAATAGTTTCCACTGCACTTAACCCTTACTGATAATTTGAGATCACCCTTATTTTATTTCCTTTCGCCATGATATGAATATGAATGATTGGAATGAGTTTCAAGGATGATAAGATTTTCCTTTTATTATGATTTATTTTATTTTCCCAATGTAATAGGGGTATCATGTATGTAATCTGGTTTTCTAAAACTACTAAACTGTTTAGTCCTTTGGGATTTGAATATTTTATCTATTCTAATATAATAAAGTAAGATACTAGCTCTGGGATATTGGGGTTGGGGTCATGGTATCAGGGAAAGTTCAGTAGAAAGATTGTGAAATATATTAAGAGAAACATAAAATAGGGAAAAAATATATGATAGAATTTGAGGATTAGTATAAAAGAACATCCTAATGTTTTGTAAAGTAAGAGATTATGTGGGATTTCCAAGCAATAAACCCTTGTATAGATACTATAAGTGGATGTGGATCTGGCACAAATATACCTAGGAGAAACAAACCTGAAAACACCGTATTGAGCTAGACTTGATCAGGAACTGGTGCATGATAATAAGACTTGCTACACATCTAGCTTGAAACACATGAGAGATATTATTAGGGTGATTCACATTTTCTTTACAAACCGTTATGAAGGATTTGAAAATAAAGACATCCCTAAATAAAAAAAGTTTATGATTATAATATTGACAATGTGTAAATTTTAATTTATGCTAAGTGTTACATAATTTTTTTAATTTTACATTATGATTCGTAATTTTATGAGAAAATATAGTGTATTCCATTGTTTATCAATGGAAATTGGAAGGGATAAATGTTTCAATACTCATAGAAAATTTAGAGTTTTCCATGGTGATCAAGCTGATATAACTGTTATTGAAACTAAGAAAGTAATTGATATATTAGGGTAGATTAATCAGGTTATGACACATATCCTTTCCCAAATAGAGAAACCTATTCCACAATGAGATTCTACGATACTAGATTGCTTAATGTGAAAGATGCCCCTATTATTTAATGGGACTACTGATCTAATGGAAGATGAGAAATGAATTAAGTCTTTGGAGAATATATTTAAGGAATTATGATGTGGTAAAAAGAAAAAGTTTGAACTTTTAGTGAATTGCCTCAATAGTTGGTGGTCATTGATCCATAATACAAGGGAGGAAGAAAAAATAGAACTCATGGAATGTAAAACCTTTAAGTAGACATTCTTTGAAAAATATTTATCTCATGAGTAAAAAATAATGATAAAGAGAAAATTTCTTAATTTAAAGAAAAAATAGGAAACAATTATTGCATATGATGAATATACCTTTACAAGGTTAGTAAGGTATGTTATGAAATATATACGCAACATAGAATGCAACATTGAAAATTTCTTTGAAGGGATCAAGACAAGTCTCCAAAGTGAACTGGTCTCTCAAAAGTTTTATTCATATAATGAAATAGTTTCATGTGCTATCGAGATATAGGAAAAATTCTCTAGTTATTATGGATTTAAAGGGAATTAAGAGAATAACATGAAGGCAAAGAAAATAACAGATAATGGTAAGAAGGTAAATAAGTATTTTCTAACAAGTGATAACTATGGAAATAATCATCTTGGAAAATGTTTGAAGGGATTGCTAATTTATTATAAGTTTAGATAAAAGGAAAACTAGGGAAAATAACAAAAAAGGAATAAATAAGACACTAATATTAAGTGTTTTAACTGTAAGGAGATGGGGTACTATGAAAACGAATTCCCCAAGCATCAAGGGAATATACCTTAGAAGAATCTAAGAGATCAAGTTCAATATTATTCTATTTATATTGAAAAAGTTGAATGATTAATGTTATTATGTATTTAGAACCTTGTAATATGTTGTCAAAGTATTTTATTGATGATATTATTTTTATAAGAATTTTTAAATTTATAAATATTGTACTGCAATATTATTTCCTAAAGGATTTGAAAGAATTTGTTGAATAATACCAATAAAAGTGATTCATTGGAAAGTTGAACTTCATGGAAAAGACATGATTGAGGGAAGGATAATCCTTAATATGTTTTTGATATTGTAATAATGGTTTTTGGATAAATAGATAATTGATGTGGATAATGTGAATTGGAAAGTTATGACTATCTAGGAACTAATTAATGAGTTGTTTATAAAGTAGTTTATAATATAATTGATGTATTTTACAACATATTTGGATTTAAGGAATATATCCAAGAATTGATGTTTCAATTTATTAATAAGGAAGAATGCATGTTTTCACTAAGTTTTTATGGTAATTCATGTCATGACACTATTTCAAGGGATTACATGAGGAAGTTATTTATATGTTTGATTAAGATCTAATTCATATTATTTGATGGATTAATGGTAAGTTAATTTTGAAAATTAAGTAACCTTATTTCTAAAGTAGTGGATCATAATATTTTGGAAAGTGTTATAACATTAACCATTTATGAAATGGTATAATTTTACATTTGGAAGAGGTTTTAGAGATTAATATATTAATTCACCATATGAAGCTTTATGCATATTGGATAACTTGTACTAACCATATTGGGTTTTAATATAGTTTGAGATAAATAGAAATAATTTTCACTCTTTTATGGATCTTGTGATCCATTAAAAGGGAATTTTAGTGCTTTATACATAAAAAATTCATTTTTGGAAATTAATTTCTTGAAGTAAAGGATGAAATTGTGATTATGAAATAGAAAAGTATCAATCCTTATATTCTTATACTATAAGATAATTCCTTAACTCTAATAAAAAGTATCTTGAAACAAAAATGTTTCCCAGTTATCATCATTTTTGTTGATATCAATGTCCCTTTTCATTATTCTTTAATATATGATTATAAGTTAGTTAACCTTATCTGGATCACCCACTTTCTTATGATCAATGTTCTCTAGAACTCTCCAATAGTATTTTGGGGTTAGTTTTCTCTTCCATGTCTATTTTTTTATTTCCCACCTATGTTCCCCTACTCAAAAACCTAGTAATGTGATTGTCCTATATGAACTTCGTACTTCCCATTATCTCTTATTAAGAGGATATTTTATTAAAACTTTTAATATATGGGCTCTAAAACAAATTAATTTAAAAATATAAAATAATTAATTATCTAAATCAAATTTAAATTGTGAGGACACAATATATTTAAGGTGAGGATAATGTAACACCCAAAAAATTTAAAATATGAGCATCATATTCTATAGAGTGTATTACTCACAACAAAAAATGTAGAATGGAATATAAAATACCAATACTTTATAATATATTTTGTATTTTAAATAAATTCAATAAATTTTGTAGCTTTAAATTTACATAACACTGAGTTTAGATTTCATTACTCACAACAACGACTTTCTTCGATGGCTTCCATTCCATGCAAGATCGAGTTTTACTAAATATTATTAATATTATTATTTAAAATGAAAATCATCTCATAGTAGTTAAATCAGTGGTTACTAATAGGATTAAATATATTATGAAAATATATGTTTGAATTCATTGGTTACCAGTTAATTATAAATGATATAAAAAAGGAATTGAATATAAAGGAAATGTTAAAAAACAATTTTTATTCACCAAATATGTCCTATCATAATAAATTAAATTAATTACTACCAGAAGATGATATTAATTAAATTTATATATTATATATTCAATATAATTTTCTGACATTTATCCATTATATTATATAGACATAAGATATGAGCAAATCCAATTTTACGCATAAAATCTATATTTGTTCTAAAGGCACTTTTGCTGCCTTTTAAAGGTGTACTTTATTTAAAAATAAATTTTGACACTTTTAAAAATTTTATTTGACAAAATAAAGATATTTTTTGAAATTTTAATTTCAAAATTAACTTAGGTTTAATTTTTTGTCTTTTTTTGAGAAGTATCATTTTTGATGAATAATGAAAAATACTAAATTTTAATTCAAAACTGACTTTTGTTCTAACTAATTTATAATGTTAAATTATATTTTGAGCTATAATTAATGTCAAAATAGTTCAATTATAAATCTATTAATCCAATTTATGTCATTTTAATCATTTTCTTATTAAATTTAGATATAAAAACTTTATAAACTTTTGATATTTTTCACTTTAAAAACCCACTTTTTTATCATGTCTGTGAGTTTAATTTTAAATTAATTCTTGAAAATTATGTGAATTGAATTTGTAAAAATAAATTCTATATTTTGAATCAGAATAATTTATAATAACTAATGGGTTAAACATAATTTTTGACAAAAATTAATAGTGAAAATAGTAAAAATTATTTTCTGTGATTAGGGTAAAAATGGTTTTACTAGAAGGTTAAACTAATAATACAAGGGTTAAAATGACCTACCCATTTTCTGAAACCCATTTTATGAAAATATTTCTACTTGTATAAACTTAGTCTCTAATTTTATTTTTTTGGGACACTTTTCTATGAAATTGACCCTTATAATAAGTTAGGTAAAGAAAAAAACAAAAAAGATACTTTTCTTCCATTTAATATTTATAATGCTTTGGGAAAAGGAGAAAAACTACATAGGTTAGGTTATAAACATTATTTTAAAATATAAATAATTTTTTTCCATCATTTTTTTAATTTTTAGAGATAAATTAGTTACTTAAAATGATTATGAAATGCCAACATAGTAATTATTTAGTTAATATTTAAATAAAATAAATGATACTAAAAATATTAAAAGTAAATTAAATTAAATTAATTATTATGTTACATTATTTTTATATATTAATATATCATGTTACATAGATATAACCATAATATATTTTAATTCCATCATTGTATTCATTTTTCTAAATTCAAATTAATTTAATAATGTCAAAATTGACATCAATTCTATTTTATAATAAATGATATTTTATTAATTGATTTAAAATTAATAAAAATAATATATTATATAAAATGTTTTTAATTGTTACTAAATATAAAATAAGGTCCATTTATGGACATATTGTTCTATTATAATGACAATAATGACTATTAAATAGTAAAAAACTCAGTTAGTGTGGTTACAGTTTAAGCAATGTTTTTGCATGTCACTTACGCTTGTGTTAAACAAATTTCTAATTTTTTTTATTTAATAAAATACATATCATATTTATAATTATTATTTCCAAATTATATATTAAGGATAATTTTATTTTAGTCTTAATTGATAAAATACTTAGGTTAGAAAACTAGTTACCGTAATGAAAAATCAAAATGATAAAATAAGGAAACTTAGGTGTTAAGGAAAAAATTATTTAAAACTTGTGTTGTGTTATGTGGTTGAGGTGTGAATATATAAAATCATACATAAAACCCAATAATTATCAATATTTGTTCCACTTTAGGTAAAATTGACCTCCCAATAGTGAGTAATTTTGCATATTTACAAGAATGTCACTCTTTCTCAACTATATAAAGTCACTCAATCACCCCCAATTATTCACACATATAAATAATTTTTTTTCAACCAATATATAAACAAATAAATATAAAAATTACCTCCCATAATCCTATAATCCTTATTTTTGGATGAAAGAAAACCTTTCAAGGTTTTAGTGCAAACCTAAGCAGGAAACCTAAAGAAGAGGTAATGTTCTTCTAAAAGTGTTTTTATTTTATTTCATTCTCTACCTCCTCCAATTATTATTATTGAATGATAATATAATAAACTCATTATATTAAATATAATTATATTTTTTATTCTAATTTCATGATCTAAAATCCATCACACTTCCATCAAATGAGTTCCAAAATCATTCTTCATGTGTACGGTGGACTACCGCCTCACAAACTAATGTCGTTATTTTTTCCATTACCAATATTAAATATTGGGTGTAATGATAGATATATAGTTTATATATGATATATATTATATTTATGATGGTATTATACCATTTTAACTATCATATCACACATAAATTCATGCTTTCCATTTCGTGGGAATACGATAACATCACTAGTGTGTACGGTGGACTACCGCCATGCAAAACAATGTGATTCTTTCACGCTTTACATAGAATGTATTAAGGGTGAGTTTAATAAAAATATATAATATATATGAAATAAAAATGATACTTATATGATAATATATATATATATACATCATTTATTTTTCATTCTTTCAATACGAAAAGAAAATAGAAATAACGTTCATGTGTACGTACGACCTACCATCTCCATGAACAGTGTATTTCATTTCCTACCATAAAATTTTATATATTACTATAAATAAATATATAAAGAATATATATGATATTTAAATATTGTTTTAAATTATTTATATGATAAAATAATGATCAAATTAAGAGGAAAAAAATAACACGTCAAATCATACTTGAAAAACAAGGCAATTAATACCCAAAAAATGAAAATAATGAAATATTATTAACAAATGGGTAATAAGATATTAATAAATGGTCATATATTATATTATAAATATTAATATGGTTCTATTATAAGTTAATAACATGATTAAAACCTTTATATAGTAGTTTAAAGAAATTATTACCAAAAAGAAAGCACGAGGTAAGGGATGCCATCTCAATCTACATTAATTCCATTGAGACTTATTTATTATTATGCACCAAATAGATTTAATGTGGTGTATATAATTTCCATTTTAAATTTAATATCATGATTCATACTTAATGGTAATTTAGGTTCTAATTTAAATTATTTCATCTAGGGGGATTTGACTTGAAAATTATATGGTGTTAAAAGTTATTATGCATTATTACTTTCTTTAATGATTGGTAATTTTCTATTAATACAATTACTTTATTATTGTATTTTATTCATTATACATTAATTTTATATTGAATATAAATATTCATGTGTAATGGATATTATTTTTGACTAAACTATATACCGTTTTTATATATGGTGTTTACTTTAAAAGATATTGATTAATTAGAGAAATATTGATAAATATGTATCCTTTACTCAATACAGATATTTAATAAGGCGTAATGTTTATGAATTAAATTTATTATTAAATATATGAGGAATTATTTGGAATGGTATGAAATGAGTTGGGTAAAATTTAAATTAATCCCCTTGATCCATCAGTAGTCTCATGAGTTGAATCAGTTGGTCAAATCAGATGGGTTTTTACCCAATATGTTTTAAACCGTCATGTGAATGGTCTTGACGGTAAAGGTTACATGTGACTTGGAAACATGGTGTCTAATATTTAAGAATTACCTTTATTTAATATTCATTTATTATTATTATCCATGATATTTTTTCTGACATTATCTATGGATTCATTTCATTCTTAGATTATTTATTAAATGGCATGTGGTTCAGTTATTTACCTTTAACTATTGATTATACTTTATCCAGATATTTATATGGCATGTGTGTTCAGTTATCTAACTTTATATATTGATAATGTTTATTGATTTATGATAGATTCTGATGTACTGAAACATTACTAATCATTTTAGCTCACCCTTATTTTTTCATTTCCCCAGTATATGAAGATGAATTCTTAGAATGAGTTTCAATGATGATAAGATTTTACTTTTGTTATGATTTATTTTCTTTTTCCAATGTAATAGGGGTATCATGTATGTAATTTGGTTTTCCAAAATTTATAATATGTTTGGTCCTTTGGTATTTGAATCTTTTATCTATACCTATGTAATAAAGTAAGACACCAGCTCCATGAAATTGGGGTTGGTGTCGCTATAGTTGGTATTAGAGAAATTTTAGTAGAAACCATGAGAACTATATTAAGGAAAAAAAATATTAGGGAACAAAAGTATATGATATAATTTGATTATTAGTATAGATTCACAACCTAAAGTTTCGGTAAGGAATAGATTATGTGGGATTTTATAGAAATGAATCCTTGTTTGGATACTACAAGTGGATGTGGATTTGGCATAGATATACCTAGGGGTAAAAACCATAAAAATAATATATTGAGATATTCTAGATCAGGAACCAATGGATAAAAAAGGGCCTTACTGTACACCTGGTTTGACACAGTTGGGGGATATTCTTAGGATGATTAAAATTTTATTTACAAATCATTATAAAGTATTTTGAAATAAAGACATTCCAAAAGAAACCAAAGTTATGACTCTAAGATTAAAAATGAAAAAAATTTATTTATACTATGTGTTAAATCATATTTGGAATTATAAAATATAATTCATTGTTTTTTGAGGTAATCCAGTATATGCCATTGTTTAGAAATGAGACCTGGAAGGAAAGAAGGTATCAATACTCCTGGACAATATAGAGGTTTCCATCCTGAGGAATCCTATATAGCTGGTATTGGAATTGAGAAAGTTATAGATATATTAGGACAACTTAATTAGGTTATGACACAAAACCTGTCCCGGATGAATCAACCTATTCCAAAACAATATTCTCTCATGGTAGATCGCTTTGTGCGATAGAGTCTCCCATTATTTAGTGGGACTACTGATCCAATATCGGATGAGCAATGAATTAAGTATTTAGATAAGATATATATGGAATTAGGATTTGGTAAAAATGAAAAGTTTACACTTGTAATGTATTATCTCAATGGTGATACTGATAAATGGTGGTCATTAATCCAAAATACTAGTGAGGAAGAATAAATATAACTCATGGATTGTAAATATTTTAAGGAGAAATTATATGACAAATATTTCCCTCATGAGAAACAAACTGAGATAAAGATAAAGTTCCTTAGTTTAAAGAAAAAAGTAAGAAGAATTTTTTGCAGAGTATGAACCTACCCATACAAGGTTATCAAGGTAAAATAAAGATTTTAGATTCAACACAGAATGCAAGATTTGCCATTTCATTGAAGGGATTAAGTAAAGTATCTGATGGGAACTAGTCTATAATTTTTTTATTGATATGATGAAATAGTTTTATGTTCTATCAAGATATATAAATAAGTCTCTAATTATCATGTATTTAAAGGTAAGTAATAGAATAAGAGGATGACATATAAAATAAAAGATAAAGGGAATAAGGGAAAGAATGATTTTCACACATGTGATAACTTTGAAATGAATCAACTTGGGAAATTCTTAAATGGATTGAAAGTTTATTATATGTGTAGAGAAAAGGGTCACCAAGGTAAATAATTTGAATGAAATAAAGAAAACACTTCTTTTATGTGTTTTAACTATAAGGAGACGAGTTAATATGTAAATGAATTCCCCAAGTGTCAAGGTAATATACCTCAGAATAAGCTAAGGGATCAAGGTCAAGTTTATTATATTGATATAAACAAAGTGAAATTATTAATATTCTTATGTACTTGGATCCTTAGAATACATTTTCGAAGTATTTTATTGTTTATATTCTGTTTATAATAATTATTAAATGTATAAGGATTATACTGCAGTACTATTCCTTAAAGGATTTGAAAACATATGTTGATTGGTACCAAGAAAATTGATTCAGTGGAGAGTTGATCTTCTTGTAAAACAAATGATTAAGGTAAATATAGCACTTAATATATTATTGATATTTTAATAATGATGTTGGGATAAATAGATAATTGATATGGATAAAGTAAAGTGGATAGTTCTGAATACCTGGGAACTGATTAATGATTTGTTTAAAAAGTGGTTTGTATTATCTTTGATGGATTTTAAAACATATTTGGATTTAAGGAATATATCCAATAATATGTGTTTCACTTAAGTAATTAAGAATAATGCATCTTTTCAATAAAGTTTTATGGTAATTTAGGTTATTACTTCATTTCAAGAGACTATATGATTAAGGTAATCACATGTTTGATTAAGAGGTACTTCATATTATTTGAGGGATTAATGGTAATTTAATTTTCTAAATTAAGTGACCTTATCTATAAAGTTTTGGATCATAATATTTTGGAAAGGGTTATAAGGTTAACCATTTATGAAATGGTTTAAGTTGACCTTTGGAATAGGTTTTAGAGATTAATGTATTACTTTACCATATGCAGATTTATTCATATTGGATAACTTATGCTAACCATATTGTATTTGGAAAATAGTTTGTGAGAGACGAAAATAATTTTCACTCTTTTATAGATCTTACGATCCATTAAAATTGAATTATAGTTTTTCAGTCATAAAAAAAATTCATTTTTGGATATTCATTTATTGAAATAAAGGATGAAATTATGATTAAAAAATAGAAAATTATCATTCATTATATTCTTAAACTATAAAATAATTCCTAAACTCTAAGAAAATAATTTTTAAACCAAAATGTTTCCCAATTTTCATCATTTTTGATGATATCAATGTCCTTTTTCATGCCACTTTGGTATATGGATTTGAGGTCATTAACCTTCTATGGATCTCCCACTTTCATGGGATAAATTTTCTTTATCACTATCCAATAGTATTTGGGGGTTATTTTTCTCTTGAATTTACATGTTTTCATTTCCCACATATGTTCTCATACTTGGAAACCAAGTTATGTGATTAGCCCATATTAAATTTTTACTTACAATTATATATTATTAAGAGGATATTTTATTAACTATTTTATGATGTGGTTTTTTCAATTAAAGAATGTTAAAATATCAAAACATTAATTATGGAGATCAAGTTTAAAATGCGAGGACACAATTTAATTAAGATGAGGAGAATGTAATACACTGAAATTTTAAAATATAAACTTCATATTTGATAGCGTGTAGGACACACAATGCCAAAAGTAGAAGGGAATATAAAATCCTGATAATTTATGATATATTTTCTATTTTAAATAATTTCAATACATTTTATAGCTTTTAATTCACACAACATTGAGTTTAGATTGTATTACACACAACAATGAATTTCTTCGATGGCATGTGTTACATGCAAGACTGAGTTTTACCGAATACAATTAATATTATTGTTTAAAATGAAAATTATATCCAAGTATTTAAATTTGTGATTATGAATAGGATTAAATAAAGTATGAAAATAAATGGTTTAATTCATTGGTTATCATTTAACTAGAAATTAATATAATAATCAATTGAATATAAAGGAAATGTTTTTATATAAAAAATTATTTTTATGCACCAAAGGAATTCTATCTTATTAAATTAAATTAATTAATATTTGAGGATAATATTAATTAAATTTATATATTATATATCTGATTAAATATTTTTTCATTCATAAAATATATTTTATAGGAATAAGATATGAACAAATCTAATTTTGTGCATACAAATATGTATTTGTCCTAAAGGTAGTTTTACCACCTTTTAATGGTTCACTTCTTTTAAAACTAAAATTTGAAAATTTTATAACTTTTATTTTAAATAATAAGCTTTATTATTGAAATATGAATGTCAAAATTATCTTAGATTGATTTTTTTTTGTGTTTTTCTGAGAAGTTTCATTTTTTGATTAATGGTGAAAAATACTGAATTTTAATTGAAAATCGACTTTTCTTTTAACTAATTTATATTGTTAAATTACATTTTTAGTTTCCCTTAAAGTAAAAATAGTTCACTCATACATATATTAATCAAATTTAGGTTATTTAAATCATTTTTATATTAAATTTGGGTATAAAAACTTTTAAACTTTTGGACATTTCACTTTAAAAACCCACATTCTTATCACATCTGCAGGATTAATTTTAAATTAATTTTTGAAACTTATATGAATTGAATTTGGAAAAATGGATTCCATATTTGGAATAAGAATAACTTATAGTATCTAATAGAGTCAACTTAATTTTTTTCCAAAATGAATAGTGGAAATAGTAAAAATTATTTACCGTAGTTAGGGTAAAGTTATTTTACTAGAAGGTTAAAATAATAATATAAGGGTTAAAATGACCTACCCATTTGTAAAAAACCCATTGAATGGAAATATTTATAACCTTATGAAATTTGTATAGAATTTTGAGTTTTGTGACAATTTTCCATGAAATTGACCCATATAATAAGTTAAGTAAAGAAAAAGACAAAAAAGATAATTTTCTTCCTTTTAATATTTATAATACTTTGGAAAAGGGAGAAAAAATCAAATGGTTTGAATATAAACATTTTTTTTTGAATTATAAATAAGTTTTTATATCATAATAATTTTAATTTATTTTTTATAAATAAATTAGTTACAAAAAATTCTTATGAAATTCCACCACAATAATTATTTAGTTAACAATAAAATAAAATAAATGATACTAAAATATTAAGAGTAAATTAGATTGAATGAATTATTTTGTTAATTTTTTTATATATTAATATACCATGTTAAAAAACTTTAAACTTAATATATTTTAGTTCTATAATTTTATTTATATTATTAAATTCAAATTAAATTAATAATGTCAAAATTGACATTAATGATATTTTATAATAAATGATATTTTATTAATTTATTTAAAATTAATAAAAATACTATCTCATATAAATTTATTTTTAAATTATAATAAATATCAAATAAGGTCCATTTATTGACCAATTGTTCTATTATATTGACTATATTTACCGTTAAATAGTAAAAAACTCAGTTAGCATGGTTATAGTTTAAGTAGTGTTTTTGCACGTTACTTGCGCTGATGTTGAAATTAATTTCCAAAACACATAAATTTTTTATTTTATAAATTATATATCATATTTATAATCATTTTATCCAAATTATATAGTAAATATAATTTTATTTTAGTCTTAATATATATACTCAAGTTAGAAAACTAGTTACCATAATAAAAAACCATAATGATAAAATAAGGAAACTTTGGAGTTAAGGGGAAAAAATGTTTGAAAAATGTGTTATATTGTGGGTTTGAGTTATTTGTCGTCAAAATAATCGCAAAAACCTATTAATTACCAAACTTGTATCTAGTTTAGATAAGATTGACCTCCCAATAGTAAATAATTTTTAGTATTTACAAGAATGCCACTCCTCCTCAACTATAAAAAGTCACTCAATAATCCCACATATTCACACCTCTCAAGACATATAGATCATAAAATATCTACCCAAATCACTTTCCAACTTCAATAGACTCATCCAAGAAGCCTTATATTGGTTATAAAGGAAACCTTTCAGGGTTTTAGTTCAAACCTAAGGAGAAAATCCATAGAAGATGTAATTTTATTCTAAAAGTTTTTTATCTTATTTCCTTCTCCACCACCACCAATTATTATTAATTAATGATCATATAATAACATATGTATCTTAAATATATTTATATGTTGTTATTTTAAGGGTATGACCTATAATAACACACATTTCTATCAAATGGGTTACAGAATCATTGTTCGTGTACACAACGGACTATAACCACGCGAACCGATGTTATTATTTTTTCCATTACCACCTTTAAAAATTGGGTATAATGGTATATTTATGGTTTATATATGATATATATTATATTTAAGATGTTATTATCCATATGTAACTATTATATCACACATACGTTCATGATTTCCATTTTATGGGAATACGATAACATCGCTCATGTGTACAGCGGACTACCACCTTGCAAAGTGATGTGATTCATTCACAATTTATATGGAATGCATTAAGGATGATATTAATAAATATATGTGATATATATGAAATAAAAATAATAATGAAATTATAATATATATATATATATATATAGAATTTATTTTTCCTTCTTTCAACACGATAAGAAAGTGGAAAAAACATTAATGCATACGAACAACCTACTATCTCCATGAATAGTGTTTTTGATTTCCTATAACCAGATTTTATGGATAAATATATATAAATATATACATAATATAAATGATATTTAAATCATGGTTTAAATTCTGTATATGATTAAATCATTATTGTAATGTCCCAGATTTTTCCAAAGTTATGGACCATTTATTTTTTGTTTAAAATTCTTTAAAAAGACTCTTATAATGATGCCTAATGGTGTTAAGGAGGCCTCAAGTGTGCATGATGATTGTTTGGTGCCCTAAACCCTGAAGTAGGAAGAAAAGACTCAGCCGCACGGTTAAGAGAAACCATACAGCCCAATCGACATGGTTTTCTTAAACTGTGTGGTTACAAACAGTGGATTGAATGGGCCCACATAGTTTATATGCAATAGTGTGACCCTATGTGCACACTTGTGTGAAAAAATATAGGTATTGTCCAGTAGAACTTATTAGGTTTTGTGAATGGTTAGATTAACCGTGCACTTAGCCATGTAGGGTTCCCTCTTAAGCAGTGTATTAGATCAGGTTGGAACACAATTTGACCAACCGTGCAGCCAAACCCTGTGACCTTGTGTTGAAGGTGGATTTACAGTTTCCCCTCTTAAATTAATTATTTTAAACCCTACTTTTATCTGTCATTATTCTCCAGCGAGCTCCCCTCCTCTCCATGAATTGCTCTCCTTCCTCCCACTTCATAGAGTTAGTGATAACTCGTCTATCTGGCATCTGAATCCTTCACCGTCTAAAGAAATGAATATCCCCTAATAAGATCCTTCGTCCACTTTCCACCTTTTAAATACTTTTCTTCCATATATTTCACTATTTATTTGAAATGTATTTTCCCCTATTTTTAGGGCATTGGACGAATCCTTCAATTTATTTCATTCTAGGTTAATTCAAGCCTCGATAACAGATGAGTGGAGTGATGCTACATCAAGGTATGTGGCCTAGGTATTTTCTATTAATTTTTTTATCTTTTTAAATGACACTTTATTATGCTTCTCACCGGACCCTTCCTACTATGCTTCAAACTTGTTAAATAAATTAAATAATTTTTTTCCATGACCCTTGTAACCTTACTATATGGAAAACCCATTCATGGCGTGTCCACAATATATTTGAAAACCCCTTTGGGTGTTCCCACCTTGAATGGCCTTTTCCCCATGCTTTGATTTTATATCCACGATGTGAGTTGCTCCTTGGTTAAATGAATTTAATATATAATTGAAATGTGGTAAATTAGTAGGCCTTGAGTTTACCTCTTAGCTTGTTGATTGACCTCATACACCTTGTCCATGTTTATTTTTGTTTTCCTATTAGTTGGATGTCTATGGTTATTTCCTTATGAAATTGACTTCCATTTATACCATGATATGTGCCTTATACCTTGAGCTTGCTGATTAATGACATGTGCTTATTTTTTATGCCATAATTGATTGGATTCAATTGAATGATATACGTGGGAAATCTTGATAGCTTATAATATTTTAATTCCGTTGATGACATGTAAATTATATATTATATGACTCATGATATGTGCTTGGATTTTATTCCACACCTACTATGGGATGGGAGAGAACATGGGTACCTATTTAAAGATTACATAGATAGACTCGCCATGTTTAGTTGGATTCCACTTGGCATTCCATGAGAGATAATTTTTCTTGATAGGTATGGGAACTATGGGTGGTTTTATATACTTCTGAGTGATGTTAGTTCCCTTAGAGAGAAATCGAGGATGGATCCGTTGGCAAGATGGCTATGCCATACCTTGGGTGATACTTAATCCTCTATGTGATATACTTTCTATGGAATCAGAGTTCACAATGACATGGGAGATACAAGGGATGCCATTATGGATCACCTTTATTGGACTTGGTGGAATTGTTTATATTTAATACACATGTAGTGAACCTTGGGATTGTTTATAGATCTCCTTGGAAGGTCTCGGGACTCCACCCATGGATTTTATGGATTGATTTCTTTTGTTATATGTGTTGTTTCTTATTTACTTTATATCATGCTTAAATGTTGTCATGGGAAAGTGACCCCAAACCAAAGAACAATTTTTGGTAATAACATCCTTAGTTTATTTATTAAAAATGGACCTTGTATACATTTTATAACTTGCATAGGTACCTATCTTTAGACATCCAACTAATGATGAAGAAGGTGGTATTTTTCGGGTGTCCACTTAGGAACCTGAACTGAGATGGTTACTCATTTATTTATTCACTACCCTATATTTTATTTATTATACTCAATACACTATCATTTATTTATTACAAGAAATGGATTGTCCTAGACACCGTGGATGAAGTCTTACTGAGATTGTATCTCACAACTTTCTTGGCCTGCCCTTGTCACCCAAAGAGATTTTATGATTATAGGTATGGATAAATAGAAGCATTCAACTTCTGATTCTTGGTTTATTTTCAGCTTTTGGATGGATATTTGGGGTAGAGGACCAAGTCTATTCTCAAGATTCTTATTTAAGTTGTTTTTGGTCTTTTATTTTTTTATATAATGCATTATATTCTTGTATCCCATATTCCCTTGTACTGTCATTTTGTATAACATCATGAATATCATCATCATCATTGTATCTATTATTATTTCTTATCTTCTGTCAGTTATTCCCTTTTCTATCATGGTCAATTGTTTATATTATTATAATTATTCTACTTTTTCTACTTCTGATCACTGATTTTGTGATTTACTTTCTATCATTTACTACTATTCAGACTCTAATCTATGATGGAATAGTCTCCCCACAGACACACCATAGTCCCACAATGCTAGTTGGAATACTTTGGTATTTGGTGAAGTGTGCTTGAGGTCTTATGGACCACCATCTTGGGGTACTGGTATGTGGCACTCAGGGAAGGATGCTACAAAGTGGTATCAAAGAGGTTTTAATTTTTTTATTACTTTTTGGGTTTATATAGGAGATTAAAAAATTGGAATTTGTAGTTTTACTTGTGCTTGGATGTAGATAACCCATGTACAGGGGGAAACCTAATTACTTGGGATGAGAAATTTCAATTATTGATTATTCCATTTATGGTTGATACGACTTCACCATAGGATGAAACACTTATTTTATGATGTTTCTATATCAGTATTATTGTAACAATTATTTCTTTTATTACAACCTGATGATATGAGGGTGTGTCAAAGCATGTATCATACTAGGAACAATGGGATTAAAATTCCATGAATAATGCCATACCATATTTGATTTTCAGCATGAATTGTCTTTCTTCATGTGATTTCTATTTGTGTCTTGGTTATTATGCCTTATAGTGCTTGATTTGTTAGATTTATAAAAATGCGACAATTTGAATTGAAGGAACATGTTATTTTCATGATTAAGTAGACACCCTATTCCAATTTATAAGGTGTATGGTCCCTTATAAATTTGAATGGTGATCCACCTAATTCATCCCATTTTAAAGGAAAGTTTAAATACATATATGAATTAAAATCAATAACACCTTTAAAATGAAATAACCACCTTATATAAGAGATGTGAGACCTTGACCATGACCCAAACTTCATAATGGGAAGTAGGTTGTGTCTCCTATGATATTATGAGAGATTTAATTTCTTATCAAATCCTAGATCTAAGAGAAAGATTTCAGATCTGTTGTGTTTTAGTGAGGTCCTGCACCTACCATTATTTATCATTTTCATTGTCTTCTTTCCCAATCTATTATAAATCCTATTCGAGGAGTGTTCTAGGAAATTGTAGAGCTATAACATCATGACATACCCATGTTGTGTTCCAAGAAAGTGGATACAGGAACACTTAGGAGGTGTTGGCCCCTAAGACACCTGTCACACCTTCTATAGTGCCACCTAAATAACCTCCTACCAGTCTTCTACTGGGCACCAATGCCTAGTTTTATGATAATTTTCTCTAGTTTATGCAATCTGTTTAGGGTACTCCTTGACCTGCCCCTACTATGGTAGAGATGACTCAAGAATTTTTGCAGAAGCATCCTCCCAACTTCTCGGGTGATGGAGGATCTCAATATACTAAGTCATGGTCAAAATAAATGATATCTATCTTCGACCATATTGAGATACCTCCTTAGTAGAGTGTCAATCTTAATACATACATGTTACGTGATTCCACCAAGCACTAGTGGGACATCGTATCTTAGGCTGGGAATCATCAGGGTATGGTCTGTGAAGACTTATAAAAAGACTTATATGATTAATTCTTGAAGTATACTATGAGGTTAGATCACTCCAGGAAGTTCATTCATCTTTTGTAGGGTGCTATGACTATGCTTCAATATTATGGTCACTTCGCTGAGCTCTATCATTTTTTTCCTTCTCTGGCCGATGATGAGTTGATGAATGCATGGTGTCTTGAGGATGGTCTTGGATATACTGTCCAATCCTAGGTAAACATATTCTATTTTACTACCATTATATAAATATTAAACTAGGACCCTATTATAGAACAAAATCTCAGAGACACTAACAATATGATCTAGGACAGTTCATTTTAAAGATAGGGAAATGGTTATTCTACCAGTAGGAAGCACCGTTTCCAGGGTGCATGTGGGGGTGGTTCTAGCTAAGTGACATTCACTGACAGCTCTACAGTGTGTCACTAGTGTGTAAAGATAGGCCATAAGAAGTCCTAATGCATGAGGAACCCAATTGAGTTTTGGGATTATGGTAGGATGGGTCACATTCAGTGCTTATGCTGATATTTTCACCAGTATATAGTGAAAGGGGATCCACACCGATACCTCTATTAGGTATGGGATCCATGACCCCATGTTAGGATGGGATTTGGTATTCTACTATCTAATCAGGCTGAGGTGGTGGTGGCCATGGCCAATATATTCAGTCCCCAGAGCTTCAACGCCAGCAGAGTGGATTTTCTTAGGCTAGTCAGAAAGCACCTTAAGGCTATGGTTCATGACACATTTGTATAGTGAAACCTACACCTGAGGAGTAGAGTCCAAGGGAATACATAGTTAAAGGTACTTTCCTGGTAGCCTCTACATTAGTTTTTTTACTTTTTGATACTGGTGCATCACATTGTTTTATATCTACTCTGATTGTGGAAGTTATGGGCCTTTTAATTGAGTAATTTTGTGGCATCAGGTCTCTCAACACACCATGAGGGGTCAGAACAAAGGGAATATTCTAGTGTCATAATTTCAACTTTAAACAAGTGAGAACCATTTATTTTATAGTTTCTTTGTCCTTGAGATGACTACCTTTGATGTCATTATCAGTATGGGCTGGCTTGTTCCTTATTGTGCCCAGGTACATTTATATCGCTGATGGGTTTCCTTCACCTAACCCTAGGGAAGAATGTATATACAAGGGATGTAGTTGCCTAGTCTCGTTATGAGCGATCATGGGATGAATTTAGTGGAATTTCCATTCGTTGTGGATCATTGTAAGGATATATTTTTTTGACAATTTCTATGGCTTATCACCTAAGAGAGAGAGAGAGAGAGAGAGAGATTGAGTTCACCATAGAGATAGTTCTTGGTGGGGAACCAATGTATATTCCTCCATATATTATGGTACCTAAGAACTCAAGATGTAGCTTGAAGATCTAGAGGAAAAGGGTTTTATCATACCCATCACATCACCATGGGGTCCATCGGTCCTTTTCATCAAGAAGGTGGATTGTACCCTCAAACAGTGTGTGGATTACCACTAATTGAATCAACTTATGGTCAAGAACCTATATCCATTTTCTTAGATAGACAACCTCTTCAACCAGCTCCGAGGAGAAAATATTTTCTCTATGATTGACTTGAGGTCATGCTACCATCAGGTTCATGTGAGACCATTAAACATACCACGTACAATGTTTCAGAGTAGTCATGAATTGTTTGAGTATCTAGTTATGACATTCGTTCTAATGAACTCACCAAAAGTATTTATGGATTTGATGAATCAGGTTTTCCACCCGTATCTTGATTCCTTTTTGGTGGTCTTTATAGAAGACATCTTAGTGTATTCACACACTAGAAAAAAACATTACAATCACAATGAGATCATGCTAATTACACTAATAGAGAACCACCTATATGTTAATCTCATTAAATTCCACTTTTGGATCATGAAGTTTCAATTCTCGGGTTATATAATATCATAGGTAGGTGTATCGATTGATCTGGAGAAGGTGAGCACTGTGGTTTCCTCTGAGAAGCCTGAGAATTTATTTGGTATATATAGATTATTAGGGATAGATGGATATTACATTCGATTCATTTAGGACTTCTCCCACTTAGAAGTGCTTCTTACTACCTTGACTAAGAAGGGTGTGAAGAAACTATGGTCTGAATCTTGTTAGATATATTTTCAGAAGTTAAAGGGGAAACTCACCTCAACATCGATCCTAATTCTTCCAGATCTGGGAAGGAGTAATACAATCTATTATGATGCTTCAAGAATCAGTATTGGTGTAGTTTTGAAGCAAGGTGATTGAGTCGTGTCATATGGGTCCTGCTAACTAAGGCCTCATGAGAGGAATTACCCAATGCACAAACTCAAGCTAGCAGTCATGGTTCATTCTCTATGTTATTGGAGGAACTATTTTTTTGGTGAGTGATTTTTTATCTACATGGATAGTAAAAGTCTCAAATACATCTCTAGACAATGATAATTGAAACTGAGGCAGCGCATGTGGGTGGAATACCTACAATTGTTTGACTTTGAGCTTGCTTACACACATGAAAATAAAAATTCCATAGCTGATTCCTTGAGTCAGAAGACTCCGACATAAGCTGTCAAAGAGGCCAATAGTGAGTGTTAGATAATGGATTAATTTTCTAAGATGCACCTAGAGGTTCATGAATCACATGGAAATCTATTTCTAGTAGTTATAACACTGACATCCTCCCTTATGGAGTGGGTCTGGATGAGATAGATGTTTGATTTTGAGGGAGACTTCTTAAGGGAGAGCATCATAGGAGAGAGCCCGCATCATGGTTGGGTTGTTAATGGTAGTGAAACTCTACTCTTACATGGTCGTGTATGAGAACCTTATGATATATGGGAAGAGTCGATGAGAGTATCTCATGTCATGGTACGGGTAGTTCATCCTAGTCTAACCAAGATGTACTGAGACATCCGCTGTCAGTATTGGTGTCTAGGTATGAAGATGAAAAAACTAGGTTTTATCAATTAGTGATCCACCTATCAGTAGGTGAAGGAAGAGAAATAGCAACATTGAAATCACAAACGATTGTCTCCTATCGACCGTTCAAGGTTCCGATGCTCTGCTAATGTGTATAGCAGTACTCAGGTTGAATCCTCGATGACAATACTTTTTAATAGTCGATTGTTTTTAGTTGATTGTATTTTGATTGGAGGTATGTTTAAAGAGATTAAATGTAGTGATTAATGGTTGGTGTTTGATTTAACAATTTGATAAATATTGGGGTTAGTTCATCATTAGTTATTTAATCTTGTGATATCCTTGAGCCTTGTTTTATATTTCATTAAATCAACACCCATGTCATAAGTTAACGTTGATTGGAATTCCTAAGTGTTAAGGCTTTAATCCAAGCCTTAACTTAACTAGGATTCTAATCTCAATAAGTACTTGATTTTGGTAGTGTATTTATGGTTCCAATAATCCATGGAATCCCTATGTTAAACAAAATATGTCATTAATCCATGACATGTTAAGTCCAATATACACAATGTTAAATTAAAGAATACTCATCGAGAGAATACTCTCAATAAATTAACATCCCTAAATTCTAACCCACCCCAATGGTAGATTTACTCATCCATTAATATGATTAGAAATATGTTTTATTATGTTTATGATGATGAGTTAATAAGAGAATAAAAAGAATGGGATAATAAAAGATTTGTGCACCGAACACACACACAAATGATGATAATAATTAAAAAATAGAATTTCTATTGAATGAGGAAGAAAAATAAGGGAAGGGGTTTCAACTTGATTTCAAATATTTTAAGAGAATTAATATTTAATAATATATAGTGTATGATTAAAACATAAAATGAAGAATAAACATTCACTAAAATAGAATTACAAAAACAAAACCACACAAGATTACAAAAAATGCAAAAGTAAATGAAATCAAAGAGAGGAGGAAGGGTCTCCCAAGTGAAAAATTGAGTTTGGAATGTCCTCCTAGGACATTAAAAGTGGCTTGGTCGTGAAAATTGATCCTCCTTTATTCTGAAATTCCAACCACATGCATGGAGAAGAGGGGGTTGTATTTATAGCCCAAGGAGGTAGACTGTTTGCATTCCAAATCTTCCCCTCAACTTGGATCCCCAATTTGGCCATCCAAACAACCTAATCTAGAGATATCATCTTCTTCAAAGTTGTATATACTAATTTTTTCCAAAAAATCTCAATTTTTGGAGGCATTTGGAATTATGGAGCCAAAGTTATGACAGTTTTTATAAACAATGTTAAACTGTCCATTTCTATCCATGCTTTTTCGATGGCCGAAATGTGAATGGATTTTTGAATAGTAATATGCCTTTAAATCCGAATTATTTCTTCAAAAAAGTCGTCCAACTATATCTCCTCTTTCACATTAAAAAATCACAGCTTGGTTTGATGACTAGATCATGAGCAATGGCATGAATAGTTTCATGATTTTAATTCCTGACCAGAATGGAGGGCTATACTTCAAAGCATAATTTGGGCCCATTTTTTTTGTAGTTGGACCTTAAATTTTTTATAAATTATTGTTTTTGATTATTAAGAACATATGGTGGAGTTTGATAAAATTTTCAAATTTGGATTTATACCGGTAACTCAATCATTATGGCTGGTCTAGTTTCTGTATAGATTTTTTGGGTCTTCTTGTGTGGACTATATGACCCTACAAATAGAATATTTGGTCAAATGTTACTTCTAGTGAAATGTTTTAATTTGAGTAAGTAACCCTAGAAAACAAGAATAATTCCATTTGGATAATTAGGGTGAGATTTATTATTAAATCATTAAACATACTTGAATCTGGATGAATTCAAATAGTGCTCTAAAATTATATTTAATATTTAAACATTAATATTTCACACAAATTATGAATATCTCATATAAAATCAATAAAGGGAGTATATAATAAGTTATTAAAATATTAATAACATCAAATACCCCACACTTAGTATTGTGCATGTCCTCATATGCAACATATATAAAAAATATTACAAAATAATTTTCACTCACAAAAAATATTAAAATTTTGTTTTCCCCACTGAGGGGAGGTTTAGACTATTTTTATCATCCATATTGAATTCCACCACAAATATTTACAGAAAAAATGTCCCAAAACAACTCTTTTTTCATGCTCAAATTTATAAATGGAAAATGTGTTCACTCAAAACTCACAACTCTCAAGATGATAAAATTCATTTATAGAGGTTCACTCTTTCACCAACCAAAAGTGAAAATATTACAGTTTGAAAGAGATTTCAACTTCCATTACCTATCCTAAAGTGAAAAATAATCAAGAGGTATTTTTAAGGGGTTTTTATGTGGGTAAGGGACGGTAGGAATATAATGTCCAAGAGAATGGGAAGAGGGGTAAAACATCAGCATGGGTAAAACAATACACAATTTTTTTTGAAATGAAACATAGAAGGAAATGAAAACACATATTTACAAGGGCATGATTGTTTGAAGAAAGACACGAAAGAGGAATTAAATTTTAAGGGGATGAGAAGATGAAATATTAAAAACACAAAAATTCTCCCAATGACATAAGTGTTCTTTTTTTTCCTCTTTTTTTTTAATTTTTTTGAAAGTTGAACTTGAAACAGATCTCACACTCATATCCAAACCCATGATTGATCTCCTCAAGAACCTAATTTTAATAGTTATAATAAGAACAAAGGTTGAGGAAGAGTGATTTTTGACCCACCCAAGACACAACCCATTATTTTTTTGGTCTTTTTGTTTGATTTTTTGAACACTTGTCAATAAAATTTAAAAAATATGTCATAAGAATATATAAATTCCCAAAACTCACTGAATGAAAACTTCTACCCCCCAATAAAATAGATTATTTCCCTTAAAAATATGATAACATTTTAAAAATCAGGAAAAGGGAACCCAAAATGAAATCCATTCCCCCCAAACTTAAATTTCAATAAACAATGGACTGAAAATCCATGTAGATATTGGGTGGGATAAGGTATTGGGATTGTAATGTGGCTATCAAAGAAAATGTTTTCATAGGATCATAGGGGATTTCAAAAGTAGGATTAATGTAAGGGTAATGGGATTCTATTTGGCTATTGTAATTATCATGAGGTTCAGAAAATGCCTCTGTCATTTTAATGCACACCAAAGTAGAAAATTTGGCTCGAAGGTCCACAAAATCAAGATCACAATTAGGGATAAAAAACACACATTTTGAAAATATGGCCATAGGTGGCCTTATCATGAATGTTAATGTTGTTCATCCTGGTTGGGGAAAATAATTTTCCTTTACCAACTCTAGTCCCATTAACTTCCTTTATCCTACATAATCCCAAAACACAGGTGTTCGAAACCACTTTCTATATATTGCCTCAAAAGGTGACACTTGTATATTGGAATGAAAACTATTATTATAAGAAAACTCAACCAAATAAAGATTTAGAACCCAACATACCTGGTAATCCATTGAGAAAGAACGAATCATATATTCTAAGGTCTGAATAGTCTACTTAGACTAATTATCTGTTTGAGGATGGAAAAATATACTAAAATTTAATTCAGTACCCAATGAATTCTGAAGCCCTTTCCAAAACTTTGATGTTATCCTGATACCACAACCTGATAAAATAGAGAGAGGTACTCCATGAAACTAGAAAATCTATTTTATATATAGTCTACAAAGTTGATCTAGAGACATTGTATCTCTAATGGGAAGGAAATGTCAAGACTTGGTTAATCGATCAATAATATCTCAAATTGTATTATTACCTTGAGAAGTCTTGGGAAAAATACCATGAAATCTATTGATATATTTTCTCACTTCTAGTCTGATACTAGAAAAGGTTGTAGCAACCCCTTTAATAACTGTCATGCTGCTTTAACCTACTGAAAATTCGAACACTTCACTATAAATTTAGAAATATCTATTTTCATTACATCCCACCAATAATACTCTTTAATGTATTTTTACATATTAGTTCTTCCTAGATGAACAGAAAATAGAGAACTAGGAGCTTAATTAAATGACTCTTTCCTCAATTATGAATCATAAGGAACATGTATTTTTTTTACAAATTGTAAAACACCTTATTCATCAATATTAAAATAAGGAAAATCCGCATTCTTAACTGATTATAACTTTTATTAAAAATATTGATCCACATTCTGAGTTGTCTTAATTCTCTTTAACAAAGTCAATTACACTGAAACCTGAAAAAATAGTGGATATCCCTGTATCCACAGCTTCTAGGAAAAAATTCATCAAATCATCACCTCAAGGTTCATGTTCCAAATGTTTCATGGTTAATGTGACATTAATTTTTTGAATCAAAGCATCATCCACCTTGTTTTATTTTCTAGGATAATAATGAATCATAAAATCATAATCCTTGATTAATTCCAACCATATTCTCTATATCATGTTCAATTATTTTTGAGTGAATATATACATTAAAATTTTATGATCATTATATATTTTACACTTTAATCCATACCAATTCTTCCTCTAAAATTTTAAAGAAAAAACAATAGTAGATAATTCCAAATCAAGTGTAGGGTAATTTAACTCATGAATTCTCAACTGACATGAATCATAAGAAATTATATTGTCATTTTGTAACAGAACATAACAAGGTAATTTCAGTGAAGAATCACTATAGATGAATAATTCACCATTTCTAGAAGTCAAGGCCAAAACAAGAGCATTGGCCAATCTTTTTTCATTTCTTAAAAATAAACATCACATTCTCTTATCCAGATAAACCAAACTCCATTTCATGTTAACATAGTTGGTGGGATAGATAACCAATAAATGGTTTCAAAAATTATTCAATAATAACCCACTAATCCAATAAAACTATACATCTCAATGAAATTGGTAGGTCTTTTCCACTCTTCAACAACTTTTGTTTTAGTATGGTCAACAATTTTTACATCTTTAGAAACAATATAACCAAGGAATGAAATTCATTTCCACCAAAATTCACTCTTACCGAACTTTCCATATAGTTTTTTTATTTTATGGTTTATAAAATAATACTTAAGTTCCTTTAATGTTCCTCATGGATTTTAGAATATATCAAAATATCATCTCTAAACTCAACCAAAAACTTATACAAGAATTGTTTTTCTATCAAAAGTTGGACAACCTTAGGAAAATATTTCATAGGGAAAATATTCATAAATTAATCCCATTTCAAGGTATTAATATCTTAAATTCCCCTAATATTCCTAAAAATTTACCACCACCAGTCATCTTTACCTTCAAAATTATAAATATCATGTTTTACCATTTAGTGATTTGAAAAACCCATGACATTAGATATCTTTTCCAGGGATTTAATCCACCATTCACCTATTATGGGGTCAAATGATCCTATGAATGATAAGGGATATTGTCACACAAAATTATCTACTATATTCATGGTTATATATGGTATATTTTTTTTATCTCTTGTAAGGATACCACCACCATTTATAGCCCATGTCAACTGATCCATCACTGCAAAAAACTACTCACTTCTAATTTCAACCATCTCGGGATGCTGATTCAGAAGGATATTTTCCTCTTGATGTCTTCCCACTATATCTTATTTGTTTAATATATAGAAAACATTATTAAATACCATAACTTAAATAAATAAACATGGTAATTTTCAAGTTCTATAACATTTTAACTTGAACATAAGGTAAAATATTTCAAGGGAAAGTTATTAATATTACCCTAACCTCAAAATTTATCTAAACATATATCTAATACTAACTATAAGTAAAAAAATTTAAAAATTACATAATATTGGTTTAAGTTAAGAATTTTACATTATTTCAAATTGAGGATCTTTTCAGGTTTATAGTTTTAGAGAATTAGTACATAACTCATACATAACAAAACCATAAAATACAAAGTGAACAATTCTAAACAATATCCATTTTTAGCATAATCTATTTTTTTTTAAAATAAATCATTATCTTTTTTTTGAAAACTCTTCATGAAATTCAATATGACGTATTCCAATCCCTTACTCATCCTCAAGTCCTATGAAAAACATTAAAAACGTGGGATGAGCATAAAAATATCATCAAGGGATATGAAAAGAAGGAAACCATCAGTCCATTGATAAACATTAAAACCCATGAAAAATTTACCATAAAGTAATAATTTTAACTCTAAATAATTATTAAATACTTTCATTTGAAAATAATCTCATTTCATACCTTTTTTCTAATCACAAGACTACTATAAAACCCATAACAAGCATAAAAAATACATAAAGGTAACTTGGGACATTATTATACTTGTCACTCTTAAAAAATGAATAACCATGTGGTAAACTTCCATACATGTAACTCTTACAAATAGAATATCCATATGAATAACTTCCACACCCAATTCATTAGAGGCCTATAATGGACCCACCCATCATTGGTTTATCATGGAAACACCCAGAATTGGTTTATTATGGAACCACAAATCAAATTTATAAGTATCATTATATAATCATAATACATAAAGGATTGAAATTTCCAACATTTCACTCATAAAATTTCATTTTCAATCAAAAGAAAACATTTCATGATATTTAAATAATCTATCCATTTCCAAAAAACCTAATAAAATACCCAAAAATGAAAAGACAAGTTTCATTTTATTTTAAAAACATGAAGGCTTGTAAAGGAATCCAAATATGAATATATACATAAAATGTCCTCTATAGACATTTTATATAAATATAAATAAACATATATAAAATAATATCATTAATATTGAAATGTAGGAAAGGCTAAATATTTAAACATTCAAAGCATCCCATACCACTTTGAAAATTCAAATAATAAGACACATGAAATAATAATATTTAACAAGACATTAAATAATATGAGAATAGATAAAATATGGATATATAATATCAAATGAGTTTTATTCACTTTATAAAATAATAAATGTCTATATCATCAAGAAATATCTCAATGAAAGGAAATTGAGACGTAATCCCTTACCTTGAGTCCTACTTGTCACTTGTGTCTTTAACATCATGAATAAAAAACTTATATTAATTATTTACTTGATTCAGAACCTTTTTTTATTTTATCATTACTTTTATTTCACTTATTACAATTTTTTAAATAACTACTTAAACAATTAATTTTACATCAGGTGTTTTGACCATTTTCAATTTATGTGTCAAAAATGACTTCGGTAGGTCAAATATGGTCAAAGTAGACATTATATAAACATATCCAAAATAATAATCATGTAATAATGATCATATTTTTAGATAAATTACAATTTTAAAACAAATCATGAATTATTGTTATGAAAAATGAACCAACATTATAATCATGGAGACAATAGGCGGTACATACACATGAGTAATGTTCCCATCTTTCAATGATTATTATAGAAAGAGGGTAAGTAACATTTATCTTTACATAATAATAATTATATCATATATATAATATTATTTAGTCATATATACTTATATATATAATTTTTATGATGTAAAAATTAATCACATCACGTCGAGGAGGCGGTAGTCCACACGTCCACGAACGACATTATCACTTTTTCAGTGTGTGAAAGGTTAATAAGGAAAATTATATATTATATTTAAAAAAATGTAATTATGTAATTAATATAATATATATGTGATTTATGTCACATATATTTAATTAAAATCATCCTTAATACATTCCATTCAATGTGTGAACATATCACATTGCTTTGAGGAGGTGCTAGTCCACATGTCCACAAACAATGTTACCATATTAACACAAAATTGAAAGCATGAATTTATGCGACTATAACAATTAAATAAGCATTAATACAGCATAAATATAATATATATATCATATAATTTTTTTTCCCATAATAATTCCCAACAATGAGAGGTGGTAATGGAAAAATGAATGACATCGTTACGTGAGGCGGTACTTTACCTTACATGAATGCTAATTTCATTACGCATTTGATGGAAGTGTGTGTTGGTGTAGGTATAAAAATTAGAATAAAAACATATCATTATATTTAAGATACTGATGTCATTATATAATCATGAAATAATAATAAATTAAGTGATTTGAGAGGAAAGTAAAGTAAAAAATGCATGTTGATGAAAGTTACCTCCTCTTTGAGTAACTTCTTTTGGTTTGCACAAAAGGACTTATTGGTTGGATTTATGACATATGTTATGAATATATGGTTAGTGTAGGGATTTTGTAATATCATCTTGTATGGGTTTTTATGATCCAAATTTTCTTGAGAGTTGTGAATAAGTGTGGAGGAGATGAGGCCTTTAATAAGAGGGGAAAATGACACTTTGGGTATTCTTGAAAAGAATTGTGTTCTTCCCACATTTTAATTGTCTTAAAAGGGTTAAAAATATAAATTTATAGATAATTATAGTTTTAATGGTATAAATATGTCCATAAAATAATTTTTATACAAGTTTAGGGTCATTTTTCACCATATTTTCCAAGTTTAGTCATTAATTAAGATCATTTTGCTTAATCACTATAATTAATTTTAATTACTTTTGCTAATAATTTTGGTAAAAAAATTAGTTTAACTTATTATAAATTATAATTTTTTTATTAAAAATATATAATATATTTTCTGAAATTAAGAACACATAAGTGGTAGAAATTAATTTAAAAATAATCCGGTAGATAAGATGTGGCAATGAGTTTTTAAAGTGAAAATGTTCAAAAGTTTGGTAAGTTTGTATATCTAAATTCCATGCAAAATTATTTATAATTACCTAAATTAGTTTTAATGATATAAAATTTATCTAATTATACATTAAAACTAATTAAAAATGTTATTTAACTATACAAATAAATAAGAAAAAAATATGTTTTGAACAAAACTTCAGTATTATTCACCACTCATTAAAATATAAATATTATCTAGAAAAATACAAAAAATTCACCCAAAGTAAAATTTGATATTTATATTTCAAAAAATAAGTTTATGTTAAAATATAAAAATTATAAAAGTTTCAAAAATTTTATTTAATATAGGTTCTCCATTAAAAGAAGACAAAATTAATTTAAAAAAATATAAGGATTTTTATGCTTAAAAATTGGATTTATTCTTATTCTAAACCTATCAAATTATTGTATGGATATTAAAAACATTTAATAAACATTTTTAAACATAATATATTTAGTCTTATTTATTCTTAATAATAAAATTTCTAGGTAATAAATACCACTTAAAATAATAAGATTAATAATATATTATTTTTCAGTATAAATCAGTCTTACGTGCAACGTAAGATTTCAAAGAAAATAATTGTTGTGTGTTGGGTGTTCTATCAGACATAACATACTTTTTTTAATTTAAAATTACTATCTATTTCATAAATATTAATAAATATTAAAAATACTTATTCTAACGTTACCTGGCATTTTATAAGGTCACCCATATATGAAGGAGAGCATTAAAAAGTGTAGATGTAACCCCAATTATTCCTTTAACCACTAATAGACCCCCACCCACATCACCCAAAACATAGAATAGTGAAAAAATTATACCCCATAAACTCCATGACACTACCCATAAAATCCTTTTCCGCCCAAGACACCAAACCCAACTGTACCTATTACTGCTGGACCCTATGACTTAATAAAATTTGTTCTATAAACTATCAAATAAATATTTATTATCTATATAATATAGTACATAAGACCATATTTAAGAAAACTAGTTACGGTAAAGATATTGATCAGATCCTTGATGTGTCCCCCTCCAATAACAACAATTTATGTGTCCCATACACCCACAATAATGGAAATAACTCAATGGGTTTAGATACATGAAAAAAATGTCTCGTTCTCCCACAATGATATTATACTACTGAAGCTCCTATAAAGGAGGAAGTGAATCACCTCTACCTTGAATCAAATATCTCTTTCTACCTTTTTTTATCTCATTTTCTCTCCTTAACCTACCACTAAAATATCCATGATTCGAAGGATATTTACTCAAATCACTAAACAAATGAAGCATTTACACTACAATACTCTCTATAAGTCTCTTATTATCAGTGAGAGACTTGTGAAATACCTTGAAATAAGATTATATATTAAACATACTCATATACTACTAGAGGTGTAATCAAAGTCCAATATTCAATATATGGGATTATATATCCTCATTTCTTGCTATCAAATATAAAAAACAAATTAAATGAAAAAGACTTGGTTGAAAAATATACCACTACAACTACTCCTGGATAGAGTTCCATAAACTTCTATGTCTTATCCAACATCAGTGTCTTATGAAAGAACTCATTAAAGAATAGGTCCTTATTTCCTCATATAACAAATCCTCATAAATTTGAGTCTATACCATGACTCTCCACTATCTCTTGATAGGTCCATAAATCATGGATGTATATAACTTTACCCAACTATCCTCAAACATCTCAACCAACTCAAATATGCTCTGGATCATATAAATCCACTATAAACTAATGAACTAAAATTCCTTGGAAGTGTAGAGGATCCTGTATTTGGAAATATTAGGTGAATCCTACCATAGTGGACTCACACCAATATACTCCTCCACTTATAACCAACACTAGAAGAAATAATTATGTTTTAAGATGATTATAGACCAAGATAATCAAAGAAACCCTAAGAGAATTCTCAACCCTTACCTACTGATAAATTAGAGGGGTAACAAAAAATCTTAAACTTTAGGAACATCCTCAACCTAGTCCTAGTGTTTCTCTATGGGATATCATAATGGTAGAAATTTCTAAAATTCCAAAACATTGATTTAGAATTATTTCAAAGTAACATAAATCTTTCCAAAATTTAATAAAGATCGCACATACACATACATAAAAACCTTATCCACATTCGAACTCATCATCCTAAACCAAATAAATTACACAGGAAATCACCCCTAATATTCCACTATAAAATAAAATATAGCACAATGAACCACTATATACTCAAGGTTTATTTTAGATAACACGTACATATATATATATATATCATAATTATATCAAAACAAAAAACATAAAAAATATCTAGGTTTTAATCTAATAGATGACACCAATAACTTATTCATGAAAACATAAAATAAACAATATTTGGTATCTAATTAATTAGAACCTATTTTTGAAAACAACATTATAATCACAAACAATAATTCATAGGTTATGTAAACCTACATATTCAAAATTATTCATGTACTCATAACCACTTACCTTGATGAGAAAATTTTAAATCAATAAATTGTAAATTCAAAATATCACTTAAGGGAAACCTAAGAAACCATAATCACTAAAACTAATAATATTAATACCACAATCCCAATAACCATAGTGACCAATATAATGGTGTTGACTAAACATAATTATAGATTATAACACAATTACTAAATATCCTATATCTAATTTACCATGTCCCAAAAATTATAGGTAAAAAAACAAGGGTTGTGATATCATTTTTCAATGACCCAATCAGAGTTTCTAGATCTAAGTCAGAGCACATAAAGGAATTTTTCATATCTCATTGTACATAATAGGTTATTAAATATAATTGAGTTCTAATACCATAATTGGGGATACTATTCCCATGCTATAATGATAAACATTAATGATAAGGATTAAATAATAATAAGGTAATAAAGAGAACAATAAGGATTCATAGATTTATGCTATCCATATAAATTACATGATATGAAATAGTAAAAATGAACCCTTTATAACATACATAGTCATTCAAAAAAAATGATCTCCATAGGTGGTAGATCAATACATGGTATATACCAAATTACAAAAGAATAAGGGAGTCTCTTTTGCAAAAAAATGGATCTTTGAGTATTCCCTAGTACTGCCTCCAACTATAAGCTAATATAGTCATTCTTAGACACTTGACATAGGGGATTTTACTGTTCCAATAAACTTAACAGTATATTCTATATTCCCACTAAGGTATTCATATAGGGTGTGAGTATAAAACCAAGCAGGACACCACTAATAGACCCTAAACATAATACAATAATATATGTGAGTGCGTGTATTGATCAAGAAATAAACAATAAAAAATATACCCATAAGTTATGTCATCGTGTACTTACCAAGTAACCATAAACACAAATCCTAACTACTTTGGACAATATTGAAGGATGGATTCATTTATAACATCACATGTGTACTCAAGGTATAGTTTTTATTTAATTTTAGTCAAATTAGGTGTATTTTCAAGGGTTTAGGCATGTTTCAGGTGACATATGATATACAATCTCATATATTGTGTGTGATTTATCTAAAACTATACAAGAATATTATCCCTTGACTGATATAATTAGGGTAAGGATGTATAGCTCCATGATAGACCCTATTATTTATATTACATTATTCATTGAATATCAATGATCATATGCTTGAACCAAAGTGTATCTACTTTATACTAGTGTGATCAAGCCCAAAATTTTGGAATTTATTTTAGGATTTTATAGAATATTCATATTTATTTTCCTTTAATACAAAATAAAATGATTAAATATGGAATAATGTTGAATATGGAATTAGAAATGAAATATAATTATATTCATGGTTTTTATATTGATAAAATTATTCTATAATTTTTTTTAGGACAATCCCTAAACTAATTTTTAGTGCTCCGTTATTTTCATAAGCAACTGGGTTGGAAGATGTTGGAAGATGAACTGGGTAGAAGGATTAAATCCTTGAATTATATATTACTAAGGTAAATAGAATGTATCTCGATATGTAAATTTTTTTGAGTTGGTGAATTTGATACATGAGGGTTTTATATTAAATAAAAGAGTAAATATATATTTCGAGGAAGAAAATGTCATACATATGATATTTTATAAGCTGATGGAGTGGATACATTAGGTTTTTAAAGGGGAATCCATCTTGTGTAACATATTTTTCAAAGTTTAAAATAGATACATATCATATTTTTTCCACTAAAGATCATGTGTAGGATAATTTTTCATAGGGATAAGGATGATATGAAACATTTTTTCGGGAATAACAGTTTATGTACATGATATTTTATCACCACTGAGCTAATACATAACATTTCTCTCTAGATATAGAATCATACATAAGATACTAGAGTTTTTCAAAATTCAATGTAGAGATGATACATGATATAAATTCTCCATCGGGAAGTGATACATATTTTTTTGAGGCATAGAATGATATGTAAGATATTTTTTGAAACTTAAGAGAAGTTCATACATAAGATAATTCCTCTAAGAGAATGATAATGGATAATATAATAAAGTTTTTAAAATTTCTAAAAGTTGATATGTGAGATAAATTCTCTTAGTACTATGTATTTATGACATTATGTAATATTTAAAGTCTAAACAGAGATTTAAAATATTAAATTCCTAAAATAAATTCTATAGGACCTAAAATAAAATCATATTCCTTTGATTTTCTTAAATAGGGTACAATACACCTGAGCTTCTATACAGAAAATATCCAATAAAATGGGGAATATAAATATATTGGAAAAGTATTATGAATATGGGAGTATTTGATAAAATTATTTATTTAATACCCCCAAAAGTGGTTCATGTTATCATGATACATATTTCTTATATCATGTGAAAGAGGAACTACTATAATACCTTGGTAATAAAGAGATAAATTAGGTTCCATGATCCACCAATTAATAATCTATCATCCATTCAAATATTGACATAAAAATATTCATTATAAATTAATAATATTAACCTAATTTAAATGATTTATTATAGTTTATGTGACAATAATTGAGATAACACCACATTACCCTCTTTATAATTCACTATCAAATGAAAATTTTCCATAAGTATTATCAGTCTTAACTAGTGTTCTTCCTCATTAGCCACTTGAGTTTGTGTTTTTGAAATAAATTAATCTATTTCAATATTCACCTTATAAAAAATATTAATTTAAAAAAGTTTTATGATGTTCTACCCATATTAATTTCATAAAATTAATTCACCACAATGAGAAAAATTTATTTCAATCTCTTATAATTGATGTAAACTACAAACTTCTCACCAATAAACTGCACCTCCAACATTTCAATGCAATCAATACCATTTCAGGTTCCTGATCATGAGTGGGGTAATATCTTTCAAGATTCCTTAGTAAATATATATCTATAAGACAGTACTTTACCTCTTGAATCAATACATATCCCAATACATAGATAGATGAATCACAATAAAAATGTGTCTATCACCAATATTAAGAAGTATTAATACTTCTCTTGAGGTGAATCTTTATTTCCCCTCATCAAAGGTTTTATGGAATGCCTCACTCCATTCAAAATTAGAACCCTGTTGGGTCAAATTCTTTATAGGAGATACAAGAATTTAAAAATATTAGATCAATTACTAGTAATAGTTATCTATGATGAAGAACCATGGATTGAAAACATCTTCTTAGGAATTTACCATGAAATTATCTCTTTTACCTACTTTGAATTAAAAAATTACTCTTATCTAATACAAAATTACCCAAAAATTTTATCTCTAGAATGAAAAAATTAAACTTAAAATTTTTATCATAGATACGATTCTCACACAATGTGATAAAAAAATCTTTAAATTTTTTTCATGATATTTTCTTAAATGAGAGTAAACCAAAATATTATTCACAAACACAACAAGGTTGGAATCTAAATATATATTGAAGATACAGTTCATAATGGTCATAAATATCATTGATGTATTGAGACAAAATGAAATAAAAAAATATTTATATAGACTATACTAGCTTAAAAACACCATTTTAGGTATATCTTTCACTCAAAAACTTAATTGGTTATAACTTGATCAGAGGTATATTTAAAAAAATGGGTTTCTCCTTTAGTTTATCAAACAAATCATTAACATGGGGTGATATATGGAATTTGTTATATATATATATATATATTAATTAATTCATTTTATTCTTAACCATCGATATTATAAGATAATAATGAGTTTTTTTACAAATAACACATCATTGTTTTTGGACTGTGTGAATATTTCATAATTCAACAAAATTGTAAATATTTTTGATTAATCGATCTCTAGGAATAAAATGAATGGAAAATTATATATAATCCTAAAATATAATTAAAAATTATCTCTAAATATGTGGATAAGGGAATTATCAACCTCACTTTATCTTTTATATTTTATTTCCCACTATAGAACCAATTTATTTGAGAAATTATAATCCCTATTCATATATGTAACACCCCATCATTTTAAAATATGAACATCATATTTGATAGTGTGTATGACCCACAATAGTAAGCATAGAAATGAAAATAATATCCTATAACTTTATGATATAATTTATATTTTAAATAAATTCAATACATTCTTTATCTTTCAATGAACACAACACATTGTTTAGCTTGCATTACACGCAACATTGACATTCTTAGAGGACTTTTGTTACACTCAAGACCGAGTTTTAATGCACACTATTAATGTTATTATTTAAAATGAAAATTATCATCTATTAATTAAATTAATGATTATTAATAATATTACCTATCTTAGGAAAATATTTTTTTAAATTCATTTCTTACCAATTAATTAGAAATGAATATAAAACCAATTGAATATAAAGGACATGTTTTTATAAAAATATATTTTTATACACCAAAGGTGTTTTATCATCATAAATTAAATTAATTACTATTAGAGGATTGTATTAATGAAATTTATATATTTTATATTAAATATTTTTTTACATTAATCCAATATATTTTATAAGCATAAGATATGAACAAATTGAATTTTATATATAAAAATATCTATTTGTTCTAAAAGAAATTTTTATGTATTTTAATGGTGAAATTGTTTTCAAACTAAATTTTGATACTTCTATAAATTTTATATAAAAAATACAACTTACTTTGTAAAATTTTAATATCAAAATTAGCTCTTTTTTTGGTATTGTTTTGAGAAGTTCCACTTTTTGATGAATACTGAAAATAACTAAATTTTAATTGAAAACTAACTTTTCATCTAAATAATTTCTAATGTTTAATTATATTTTTAGTTGGATTTAAAGAAAAAATATTTAAATTATACATATATCAATCCAATTTAGGTCATTTTAATAATTTTCATATTACATTTAGATATAAAAACGTTGTAAACTTTTGGACATTTTTACTTTAAAAAGCTGCTTTCTCATCACGTTTGTGAGATTAATTTTAAATTTATTTTTTACTCTTATATGAATAGATTTTTTATAAATGGATTAATCTTTTTGAATAATAATAATTTATAATTCATAATAGGTTCGATTTAATTTTTGACCAAAATGAATTGTGAAAACAATAAAAATTATTTACCATGATTATGGTAAAAATGGTTTTACTAAAAGGTTAAACTAATAATTTAATGTTTAAAATGACCTATACATTTTTAAAAAACCCATTGGATAGAAATATTTTGACCCTTATGACACTAGGATAAAATGTTATGAGTTTTGGGATAATTTTACATGAAATTGATCCATATAACAAGTTATGTAAAGAAAAAGATAAAAAAGATATTTTCTTCCTTTTAATATCTATAATGCTTGGGGAAAGGAAGAAAAATTACATTGGCTTTCTTATAAATATTATTTCTAGGGATAAATAAGTTATTTACATATTAATAATTTATATTTAATTATTAAAGATAAATTATTTACTTAAAATTATTATGAAATTCCAACACAATAATTATTTAGTTGACAATAAAATAAAATAAATGATACTAAAAATATTAAAAGTGTATTAAATTGAATTAATTATTATGTTAAATTATTTTTATATATGAATAAACCATGTTAAAAATATTTTAAATTAATATATTTTAATTCCATATTTTTATTTATATTTTTAAATTCAAATTAAATTAATACTGTTAAAATTGACATTAATACTATTTTATAATAAATGATATTTTATTAAATGATTTAAAAATACTAAAATACCTATATCATGTAAATTTATATTTAAATGTTAATAAATATAAAATATGGTCCATTAATGGACTAATTATTCTTTTATAATTACTATATTGACTATTAAATAGTAAAAAACATAGTTAGCATAGTTACAATTTAAGCAGTGTTTTTGCACGTTACTTGGACTTGTGTTAAAATTAATTTCCAACACACATAGGATTATTATTTAATGAATTAAATAAAATATTTAGAATATGTGGGTAAAAATTATATATCAATAATCATTTTATTTCAGCATTAATGGATAAAATACTTATGTTAGAAAACTAGACACCATAATGAAAAACCAAAATGATAAAATAAGGAAACATATGAGTTATGGAAAAAATGTTTAAAATCTGTTATATTTTGTGATTGAGGTTTATGTTGACAAAATAATCCCTATAACCCATTAATTATCAATATTGGATTCATCTTATATAAGATTGACCTCCCAATAGTGAATACTTTTGAGTATTTACAAGAATACCACTCCTCCTCAACTATAAAAGACACTCACTCCCCCCACTTATTCACACATATAATTCCATTTGGATCAAAAAATATATTCCAAAATCACTGAAAAAATAAGTAAACTCATATTAGAAGCTTTAATTTCTTGATAAATAAAACCCTTCAAGGTTTTATTTCAATCCCATAGAGGAAACCTGAAGAAGAGGTAATATTATTCTAAAAGCATTTTTATTTTATTTCCTTCTCCACGTCATCCAATTATTATTATTAAATGATCATATAATAAAATTAGTATATTTAATATGATTATATATTTCTATGATAATGTCATGAAATAAAATCACACACACTTCCATCAAATGAGTCACAAAATAATCGTTCGTGTGTATGACAAAGTACCGCCTCCTGAGCTGATGTCATTCATTTTTAAATTACCACATTTCATGGTTTGTAATAACAATGGATTTATATATTATATATTATATATAAGATATTTATGATATTATTGTGATCCTGGAACTATTATATCACACATACCTTCATGCTTTCTATTTTGTGGTAATGCGATAACATCACTCATGTGTACGGAGGACTACCGCCTCGCGAAGCGATGAGATTTGTTCAAAATTTATATGGATTGTATTAAGGATGATTTTAACAAATATATGTAATATATATGAAATATAAATGATAATTAAATGATAATATATATATATATATATCATTTATTTATTTTTATTTCAACACGATAAGAAAATTGATACAACGTTCATGCGAACATACGACCTACCGTCTCCATGAACGCTGTATTTCCTATTAGGAAATTTTATCTAAATACATAAATATTTAATATATATTATATTTAATTAATGTTTTAAATTTTTTATATGGTTAAATAATGATCAATTTAATATAAAAAAATAACAAGTCAAAACATACTTGAAAAACAAGGCAATTAACACCCAAAACAATGAAAATAATGAAATATTATTAACAAATAGGTGATAAGATGTTATAAAAGGGTCATATATGATATTATAAACATTAATATGGTTATATTATAATTTAATAAAATTAATAAAACCACTATAAAGGAGGTTAAATCAATTGTGATCAAAAGTAAAGCACGTGATAAGAGATTTCATCTCAATTTACATTCCATTGAGATTTATTTATTATTATGAACCAATTCACTTTTATGTGGTGTATATAAATTCCATTTGAAATTTAATACCGTGATTCATAATTCATAATATTTTATGTTACAATTTTAATTGTTTCATACAAGGGGATTTGACTTGAAAATTACCAAGTGGTAAAAGCTATTATACATTCTCACTTTGTTATTTGATTGTTAAATTTCTATTTAAACAATCACTTCATTGTAGTAATTTTTCAATGGAAATTATATTTATATTGAAAATATATATTATTTTTTAATGGATATGGTTATTTCCTAAAATATATATCATTTTTACATATGATTTTTCCTTTGAAATATATTGATTAATTGGGGGAAATATTCATAAATTCATAACCTTTACTCAATACAGATATTTGACGAGACACGCTATTTATGAATTAAATTGATTATTTGATATATGAGGAATGATTTGGACTTATATGAAATGGGGTGATGACTATTTAATGTAAGTCCCTCGATGCATCAGTAGTCTCATGAGACAAATTAGTTGACCAAATCAAATGGGGTTTTACCTAGTATATTTTAAATCGTCTTGTGAAAGGTCTTAATGGTAAAGGTTATATGTTCATGGGAAACATGGAATCTATTAGTTAATAATTTAAATCATTTAAGATTAAATTATTATTATTACAAACGTGATTTTTTATATGAATTTATATATAGATTAATTTCATTCTTAGTTTATTGATTAAATGACACATGTTTTGGTTATTTACCTTTCCATATTGATTATGCCATATCTAGATATTTTTATGGCATGTGTGTTCAGTTATATACCTTTCTATATTTATTATGATTAATTATTCTTGATATATTCCTAGGTAATTAAACCTTACCGAGCATTTGAGCTCACCCAATTTTTTTCCTTTCCCCGAGATATGAAGATGAATTATTTGAATAAGTATCAAGGATGCTAAGCTTTTAATTTTATTATGCTTTATTTTAATTTCCCAATGTAATAGGGGTATCAATTAAGTAATTTATTTTTACAAAACATCTAAAATATGTTTTACTTTGTGATTTTAACCTTTTATTTTTTCCAATTTAATAAATTAAGACACCGGCTCCAGGCTTTGGGGGTCAGGGTCTCTATAGTAGGTATCAAAGCAAGTTCAGTAGAATCCTTGGGAACTAATTAATGAAAACATATATTATGGAAAAAATATATTATATACTTTGATTATTAGTATATAAATACATTATAAAGTTTTTCTAAGTAAGATATTATGTGGGATTTCCTAGTAGTAAATCCCTGTTTGGATACTATAAGTTGACGCAGATCTGGCATAGATGTACCTAGGCGTAACAACCCTGAAAACACTATATTGAATATAATTAAATGATACTTTATGATAAATTTTTTATTTTAAATAAATTCAATAAATTTTATATATTTCAATTCAAAAAACACTAAGATTAGCTTGCATTACATGAAATAATGACTTTCTTCTATGACTTGCATTACAATCAAGACCGATATTTAATACATAGTGTTAATATTATGTATTAAAATGATAATTATCTTATATTTTTTAAATTAATTATTATTAATAATATTAAATATATTATGAAAATAAATTTTTAAATTCATTCCTTACCAATAAATTATAAATTAATATAAAAACCAATTTAATATAAAGGGCATGTTTTGATAAAAAACTATTTTTATACACCAAAGATATTTTATCTTAATAAATTAAATTAATTACTATTATAGGATTATATTAATAAAATTTATATATTATATATTAAATAAAATGTTTTTACATTAATCCAATATATTTTATAAGAATAAGATAAGAAAAAATCGAATTTTATGTATAAAAAGATGTATTTGTTTTAAATGCAGTTTTTTCGCCTTTTAATGGTGCACTTGTTTTAAAACTAAATTTTTACACTTTTATAAATTTTATATAAAAATGTTAAATTAATTTTTAAAATTTTAATTTCAAAATTATATTAGCGTTATTTTTTGGTATTTTTCTGATAAGTTTCACTTTTTGACGAATACCGAAAAATACTGAATTTTAATTGAAAACTGACCTTTTATATAAATTATTTATAATGTTAAATGATATTTTTAGTTATATTTAAAGCCAAAATATTTTTTTATACATATATTAATAAAATTTATTTCATTTTAATAATTATAATATTAAATTTAGATATAAAAACATTTTAAACTTTTGTACATTTTCTCTTTAAAAAGCTGCTTTCTCATCACGTATGCGAGATTAATTTTAAATTAATTTTTTCCACTTATGTTAATAGCATTTATAAAAATTAATTCAATATTTGTAATAATAATAATTTATAATTCATAATAGGGTCAAATTAATTTTTGATCAAAATGAATTGTGAAAATATTAAAAATTATTTACCACGGTTAGGGTAAAAATGGTTTTACTGGAACGTTAAACTAATAATATAGGGGTTAAAATGACCTACCAATTTTTACAACACCCATTATAGGGAAATATTTTGATCCTTATGAACTTATGATAAAATTTTATGAGTTTTGGGACACTTCTATGAAATTGATCCATATAATAAGTTAAGTAATGAAAAATAAAAAAAATACTTTTCTTCCTTTTAATATCTATAATTCTTTGGGAAAAGGAGAAAAAATACATAGGATCTATTATAAATATTATTTTTGCATATAAATAAGTTATTTACATCTTAATAATTTATATTTAATTCTTAAAGATAAATTATTTACTTAAAATTATTAAGAAATGCCAATACAATAATTATTTATTTAACAATTAAATAAAAATAAATGATAATAACGATATTAAAAGTGAATTAAATTGAATGAATTAATTTGTTACATTATTTTTATAGATTAATATGTCATGTTAAAAATATGTAAAATTAATATTTTTTAATTCCATCTTTTTTTTGGTATTTTTAAATTCAAATTAAATTAATAATGTCAAAACTGACATTAATGCTATTTTATAATAAATGATATTTTATTAATTGATCAAAAATTACTAAAAAACCTATATTATGTAAATTTATATTTAAATATTAATAAATATAAAATATGTTTTATTAATGGGCCAATATTCTATTATAATGACTATATTGACTGTTAAATAGTAAACAACCTGATTAGAATGGTTACAACTTAAGCGGTGTATTTGCACGTTACTTTCCCTTGTGTTAAAATTAATTTCCACCATACATGAGAATTTTATTTAATAAACTAGATATCATATTTAGAATAATTTTGTCCAATTTATATAGAAATATTCATTTTATTTCATTATTAATGGACAAAATAATTAGGTTAGAATACTAGTTACCATAATGAAAAACCAAAATGATAAAAATAAGGAAACATAAGAGTTATGGAAAAAAATGTTTAAAACATGTGTTATATTGTGTGTTTGATATGTATATAGACCAAATACTCCCTAAATCCCATTAATTATGAATCTTGGATCCACATGAGGTAGGATTGACCTCCCAATAGTGAATACTTTTGAGTATTTATGAGAATTCCACTCCCCCTCAACTATAAAAAGGCACTCACTCCCACCACTTATTCAAAACTCACAAGCTAGTTGGATAGAACAAGATATTACCAAATAACTCCACAACTTAACTAAACTATTATTAAAATCCTTATTTACTTCATAAAGAAAACCCTTCAAGTTTTTATTTCAAACCTATGGAGGAAACCTGAAGAAGCGATACTATTATTCTAAAAGCGTTTTTATTTTATTTCTTTATCCACCTCATCAAATTATTTTTATTACATGGTAATATAATAACCTAAGTATATAAAATATAATTAGATGATTTTATTCTAATGGTATGAAATGAAATTACACACACTTCCATCAAATGTGTTACAAAATCATCGTTTGTGTGTATGACAGACTATCATTTCATGAATCGATGTCGTTCGTTTTTCCATTACCACATTTCAAGGTTTGGAATAATAAAGGATTTATAGTTTATATATGATATAAAATATATTTATTATATTATTATGATTTTTTAACTCGTATATCACACATACCTTCATGCTTTCTATTTGTTTGGAATATGATAACGTCGCTCGTGTGTACAGAGGACTACCGCCTCGCAAAGCAATGAGATTCGTTCATGCTTTATATATAATATATTAAGGATGGGTTTAATAAATATACATGATATATATGAAATAAAAATGATACATAAATTATAATATATATAATTTATTTTCTTTATTTTAATACGATAAGAAAATTGAAACAAAGTTCATGCGTACATACAACCTATCATCTCCATGAACGTTGTATTTTCTATCACTAAATTTTATCTGAATACATGAATAATGAATATATATTATATTTAAATCATGTTTTAAATTCTATTGATGATAAAATAATGATCAAATTAAGAGGTACAAAAAAACAAGTTAAAACATACTAGAAAAGCAAGGCAATTAACACCTAAAACAATGAAAATAATGAAATATTATTAACAAAAAGGTGATAAGATATTATGAAAGGGTATTATATGATATTATAAATATTAATATGGTTATATTATAAGTTAATAAAATGATTAAAACCACTATCTATGAGGTTAAACCAAGTATAAAAAAAGAAATTAGAGTTTTCCAAAATTCAAATTAGTATTGAGACATGATATAAATACTCCCTGACAAAGTGATAAATAAAATTTTTTGGGAGAAAATAATCATATATAAGAAATTTTGTGAAACCTGGGAGAATTTTACAATGATCCCATACCTGAGTGGTAAGGGCTCTTGTTTGGAATCCAAGAGACCCAGGTTCAAAACTGAGTGGAGGCGAATTTCTGGGTTACCGTAGCAGTACTGTAGTAGGCACTGTAGTAGTAATGTAGTAGGTACTATTCGGTACTGTAGTAACCAGAACTATTCACCCGATTTGGACCTTCGGGTCACCGGTTTTGGCCTACAGGGATCAGAGACTTCAGGACATAAAATCCCTTTGGGCCTCAGGGCCTTCAGACCACATAGACCATGGAGTAGCCTAGTTCACATAGAGTAGGCCCCAGAAGAGGATCAGAGTAAAGAGTATCAGTCACTAGAAGCATAGATAACCATATTGGAAGAATTAGAGGGTATGGAAACTGCCACCGGGACCAGGCACCATGCAGATTTGTAAGGGGAAATTTTAGATGATCAGCAATATAAGGTGGGGATCTAGGCAATCAATCATGCAGAATATGGGGAGTGGAATTTCAAGTGGGTTGAGCCTACAGGTCATGTAATGGGAATAGTATGTGTCTCAGACTTTGGGTCATGCATTAGCCTTTGGGTCATGTCAGGCCTTGTGACTTGGGCCTATGAGTCATGTAAGGGTTCCACTTTAACCCATAAAAGGGGTATTATCCATAATAAAATAAAAAGAAGACCTTCGGGCCATTCAGGTTATGAAACCTGGGAGAATTGAATACATAAGATAATTCCTCTAAGTGAATGAAAATAAATAAGATAATGGAGATTTTCAAATTCCAAAAATTTTATTTGTGAGATAATTCTCCTAGTACTATTTATGCATAATATTTTGTACCTTTTGAAGTCTTAAATGGGAATTAAAATATGAAATTCTTAAAATAAATTATGCAGGACCTAAAATAAAATCATATTTCATTGATCTTCCCAAACAGGGTAAGATGAACCTGAGCTTCCACATGGGGGACATCCAATAAAATAATTAAGATAAAGATATTGGAAAATTATTATGAAGTTTTGAGTCTTTGAGATAATGATTTATTAAATACCAATGAAATTGTTTCATGTTATCATTATACATTTTTCTTATACCATGTGAATGTGGAACTACTAGAAGTCCTTGGAAATAAATAGATAAATCAGGTTCCATGATCCACCAATTAATAATCTATCTACTATTTAAATCCATCCATTCCTATTCATTATAAAATAATATGCTCAATATACTTTACATGATTTATTATATTTGAGGTGACATTTAATAAATAAAACACCACATTAACCTCTTCTTAATTCACTATTAAATAAATTTTTTCAATAAGGATTATCAGTTTCCAGTGGGGTTCTGCCTCATTAGCCACTTGAGTTTATGATTTTCAAATCAATGAATCTATTTCTATATTTACCTTAAGAAAATCTCAATTTTAAAAGTTTTAAGATATTATTTCCACATTTATTACCTCAAATTAATACACCACTATAATAAAAATGTATTTCAAGATTTTATAATTGATTTAAAGTATTAACTTCTCACTAACCTAATTCCACCTCCAAAATTTCAATGAACACACTTCCATTTCTAGTTCAAGATCACGAGTAGGGTAATATATATCAAGATTCCATAATTTTATATACCCATAGGAAACTAATTTACCCCTTCAATTAGTAATATTACAATTCGTAGATAGATTCATTAATAATAGACAATGTGGCTATCACCAGGATCAAGAAAATTTTATACTTCTATTGAGGTGAATATGTATTCCCACTCATAAGAGTCTTTCTATCATGCCTCACTGCGTTAAAAATTAACACCCTTTAGGGTAAAATTATTCATAGGAGATAAAACTACAATAAAATATCAAACAAATTACTGTTAATAGTTATCTATGATGAAGTACCATGGATTTTGAATATCTTTTTAGGAATTTCCCATAAAATCCTCACTTTTACCAACTTTGAATTGAAAAAATATACTTCTATAATACTAAATTACCTAAAAATTTCATCTCTTAAATCCAAAAATGAAACATAAATAATTAATCATAGAGATTATTCTCAAAAAAATTTCTAAAAACAATCTTTATATTCTTTGTTGTGATCGTTTCTTCAATGAGAGTAAACCAAAATATTTTTCACAAAAACTACTAGCTAGGAACCTAAATATCATTTGAAGATATAGTAAATAAAGGTCATAGATATCATTGATGTATTAAACTCAATTTAAATCTAAAAAAATTTATGGAGGCTATATTGGATTCAAAATACCATTTTAGGTATATCTTTCACTCAAAACCTTAATTGGTTATAACTTGATCCGGGGTAGATTTAAGGAAAATGACTTTCCCCTTTAGTTTATCAAATAAATCATTAACATGGGGTGATAAATGTAAGTGATGGTTTATATTTTTTTTTATTAATTCATTTTATTCTTCTATATCTGTATTATAAAATAATTTTGAGATTTTTTTTACAAATAAATCATCATTTTATTAGATTGTGTGAATATTTCCTAATTAAGATCAATTGAAACCATTTATGATGAATCAATATCTTGGAATAAAATGAATGGAAAATTATATATAATGTGAAGACATCATGAATAGTTATAACTAATTATATGGATGAGGGAACTATCAACCAAAATTTATCTTTTCTATATTATTTCCCACTTTAAATTCAATTTCCATGATAAATTAAAATCCGTGTTCATTAATGTAACAACCCAAAATCTTAAAATATAAACATCATATTCGATAGTTTGTATCACACAAAACACCAAGTATAGAAAGGAATATAACATCTTGATAATTTATGATATATTTTATATTTTATAAAAATTCAATACATTCTATATCTTGTAATGCACACAACACTAAGTTTAGGTTGCATTACACGAAACAATGACTTTCTTCGATGGCTTGCGTTACACGCAAGAATGAGTTTTATAGAATACTATTAATATTATTACTTAAAATGAAAATTATCTCCCAGCCATTAAATTTACAGTTATGAATAGGATTAAATAAATTATGAAAATATATGGTTGAATTCAATTGTTACTATTTAATTATAAATGAATAAAAAAACCAATTGAATATAAAGGAAATGTTAGAAAAACAATATTTATGAACCAAAGGAATTTTATCTTAATAAATTAAATTAATTAAAATAGTAGATTATATTAATTAAATTTATATATTATATATTAAATAAAATGTTTTTAAATTCATGTAATATATTTTATAGGTATAAGATAAGAACAAATCCAATTTTATGCATAAAGATCTATATTTGTTCTAAAGACAGTTTTCCACCTTTTAATGGTGTATTTATTTTAAAAATAAATTTTTAAACTTCAATAAATTTTATTTGACAAAATAAACATCATTAATAAAAGTGGAATGTCAAAATTATCTTAGGGTTAATTTTTGGCATTTTTTTGAGAATTTTCATTTTTAATGAATAGTGAAACATACTGAATTTTAATTAAAAACCGACTTTTTATCTAAATTTATAATGTTAAAGTATATTTTGTGTTGGATTTAAAGTAAAAATTTTTAAATTATAAATCTATTAATCCAATTTAGGTCATTTTAATCACTTTGATATTAAATGTAGATATCTTTGGAAACTTTTGGACATTTTCACTTTAAAAACCCACTTTCTCATCATGTCTGCAACATTAATATTAAATTAGTCTTCACTAATTTTGTGAATTAATTTTGAAAAATATATTCCATATATGGAATCAAAATAATATTTAATTTCTAATAGGTTTAACTTAATTTTTTACCAAAAATAATAGTGAAAATATTAAAAATTATTTATTGTGGTTAAGGTAAAAATAGTTTTACTGGAAGGTTAAACTAATAATATAAGGATTAAAATGACCTAACCATTTTTCCAAAACCCATTGGATGAGAATATTTCAAATTTTATTACCTTAGGATCTAATTTTATGAGTTTTGGGACACTTTTTCATGAAAGTGAACCATATGATAAGTTAAGTAAAGAAAAAGAAAAAAGATACTTTTATCCATTTTAATATCTATAATGCTTCGATAAATGGAGAAAAACTAAATAGGTTCGGTTATAAACATTATTTGGAAATATAAATAAGTTTTTTCCATCATAATAATTTTTATTTTAATTTTAGAGATAAATTAGTTATGTAAAATGCATATGAAATGCTAACTCAATAATTATTTAGTTAATAATTAAATAAAATAAATGATACTAAAAAATTAAAAGTGAATTAAATTGAATAAATTATTATGTTCCATAATTTTTATTGATGAATATATCATGTTACACATATTTAAAATTAATATATTTTAATTCCATCATTTTATTAATATTTTTAAATTTAAATTTAATTAATAATTTCAAAAATTACATTATTGCTATTTTATAACACATGATATTTTATTAATTGATTTGAAATTACTAAAAATAATATATTCTATAATTTTTTTTAAATTTTAATAAATATCAAATATGGACTATTTATGGGCCCATTTTATATTATATTTACTATATTGACAGTTAAATAGTAAAAAGCCCGGTAAGGGCAGTTACAGTTTAAATGGTGTTTTTGCACTTAATTGTGATTGTGTTAAAATTAATTTCCAAAACATAGAGGATTTTTATTTTATAAATTTTATTCCATATTTATAATTAGTGGTTACAAATTATATAGCAATTATAATTTAATTTTAGTCTTAATGGATAAAATACTTAGGCTAGAAAACTAGTTACCACAATGAAAAATCAAAATGATAAAATAAGGAAACTTAGGAGTTAAGGAACAAAATGTTTAAAACATGTGTTATATTGTGTGTATGATGTTTTGATTGACCAAATAATACATAAAACTCATTAATTATAAATATTTTATCCACTTTAGGTGATATTGAACTCCCAATAGTGAATACTTTTGAGTATTTACAAGAATACCACTCCTCCTCAACTATAAAAAGGCACTCACCCTCCCCCACTTCTTAATATCTCTAAAGCCATTTGGATAAAAATATATATACCCAAATCACTCCCTAAATTATATCCTATCATACTAGAATCATTATTTTAGAAAAAATAAAACCTTTCAGGGTTTTAGTGAAAATCTACGGAGGAATCCCGAAGAAGAGGTAATGTTCTTCTAAAAGCATTTTTGTTTTATTTCCTTGTCCAACTCTTTCAATTATTATTATTACATAATATTATAATAATCTCAGTATCTTATATATATTTATATTTTTTTAATGGTAAATACTACACTAAAACACACTTACATAAATCATGTTATAAAATCATCATTCGTGTGTACGGTAGACTACCACCTCGCGAACCAATGCCATTTGTTTTCCATTTCCACCATTCCAAGGTGGTAATAAAGATGAATTTATGGTTTATATATGATATATATGATATTTATTATTTTAATATTCTTTTTATACTATTACGTCATTCATAAATTCATGCTTTCTATTTTGTGGGAATACGGTGACATCGCTCATGTGTAAAACAGACTACTACCTTGCGAAACATTATGATTCATTCAAGTTTTACATGTAATGTATTATGTAGGAGTTTAATAAAAATATATGATATATATGACATAAAAATTATTGTAAAATGACAATATATATAATTTATTTTTATTCGTTCAATATGATAAAAAAGTGGAAACAACATTCATGCATACACACGATCTCCCATCTCTAAGAGCTGTGTATTTCATTTCAAATATGAAAATTTTATGGATTACTATAAATACATATATAATTAATATAAATTATATTTAAATAATATTTTATATTCTGGATATGATGAAATCAAAATAAAATTAAGAGGAACTAGAAAAAATAAGTCAAAACATACTTGAAAAACAGGGCAATTAACACCCAAAACAATAAAAATAATGACAGATTATTAACAAACGGGTGATAAGATGTTATAAAAGGGTTATATATAATATTATAAATATTAATATGGTTATTTTATAAGTTAATAACATGATTAAAACCACTAAACAAGTGGTTAAATTAAGTTTCTTGAAAAGGAAAGAATGAGCTAAGGAATTTCATCACAATTTACATTCCATTAAGACTTATTTGTTATTATACACCAATTTAATTTTATGTGTTTTATATAATTTCCATTTGACATGTAATATCATGATTAATAATTCAAGTTATTTTAATTTCCAATTTTTATTATTTCAGCCAATTGGATTTGAATTGAAAATTACCATGTGGTAAAAGTTATTATGCATTCTCACTTTCTTTTGTGATTGTTAACTTTATCTTAAAAAATCAATTTATTGTAGTTATTTTTCATTGGAAATTTCATTTCCATTTAATATCCATATTATTTTGTAATAGATATGATTATTTACTAAACAATATACAATTTTTGACATATAGTATTTACATTGAAAGATATTGATTAATTAGGTAAATATTATTAAATATGTATCATTTACTCAATAAAGATATTTAATAAGCCACATTTTTTATGAATTAAATTTATTACTCGATATATAAGGATTGTTTTGGACTAGAATGACATGGGTTGGGGACCATTTAAATTAATCCCCTTGATGAATTAGTTGTCTCATGAGATGAATCAGTCAGCTAAATCAGATGTGTTCTTACCCAATATGTATTAAATCGTCTTTTGAAAGATCTTGATGGTAAAGGTTCTAAGTGCTTGTGAAATATGGTTTCTAGCATTTAATAATTTACCTCATTGAATATTTAATTGTTATTAGTATCCATGATATTTTTTATATGAAATTATCTATTGAAGCATTTCATTCTCATTTTATTGATTAAATGGAATGTGGTTCAGTTATTTACCTTTCCATATTGATTATTCCTTATCTAGATATTTATGTGGCATGTGGGTTCAGTTATATACGTTTATATATTGATTATAATTCTTGAATAATAATAGTTTCTGCTGTACTTAACCCTAACTGAGAATTTGATCTCACCCTTATTTTATTTCCTTTCCCCATGATATGAATACGTATTATTGTAATGAGTTTCAAGGATGATAATATTTTCCTTTTGTTATTATTTATTTTATTTTCCCAATGTAATAGGGGTATCATGTATGTATTCTGGTTTTCTAAAACATCTAAATTGTTTAGTCCTTTGAGATTTGAATAATTTATCTATTCCAATATAGTAAAGTAAGGAACTAGCTCTAGGATACTAGGGTTGGGGTAGTTATAGGTGGTATTAGGTAACGTTTAGTAGAAACCTTGTGAAATATATTAAGAGAAACATAAATTAGGGAACAAAAATCTATGATATAATTTGAGGATTAGTTTATAAGAATATCCTAATATTTTGTAAAGTAAGACATTATATGGTACTTCCTAGAAATAAAACCCTGTCTAGATACTATAAGTGGATGTGGATCTAGCACAAATATACCAAGGGGAAAAAACATGAAAACACCACATTGAGCTATACTTTATCGGGAACTGGTGCATGATAATGAGAATTAATGCACACTTAGTTTGAAACACCTCAGAGATATGCTTAGGATGATTCACATTTTCTTTACAAACCTTTATGAAGTATTTGAAAATAAAGACATCCCTAAATAAAAAAAGTTTATGATTCTGATATTAACAATGTGTAAATTTTTATTTATTCTAAGTGTTACATCGTATTTTTAATTTTACATTATGAATCATAATTTTATGAGAAAATATAGTATATTCCATTTTTTATCAATGGAACTTGGAAGGGTTAAATGTTTCAATACTCATGGCCAATATAGATTTTTCCATGCTAAGAAAGTTGATATAGTTGGTATTGGAACTAATAATGTTATGGATATATTAGGGTAGATTAATCAGGTTATGAATTATAGCCTTTCCTAGATAGATAAACCTATTCCACAAAGAGATTCTACAATACTAGATTTCTTAATATGATAGATTCCCCTATTATTTAATGGGACTATTGATATAATGGAAGATGAGAAATGAATTAAGTATTTGGAGAAGATATTTATGGAATTAGGATGTGGTAAAAAGAAAAATTTTACAATTTTAGTGAATTGTCTTAATAGCGATTGTGATCAATGTTGGTCATTGATCCAGAATACAAGGAAGGAAAAATAAATAAAAACTCATGGAAAGGAAAGATTTTAAGGAGGAATTATTTGACAAATATTTATCTCATGAGCAACAAAATAAGATAAAGAGAAGACCTCTTAATTTAAAGAAAAAATAGGAAGAAAGTATTGCAGAGTATGAAGATACCTTTTTAAGGTTAGTAAGGTATGTTATGAAATATATACGCAACATAGAATGAAACATTGAAAATTTCTTTGAAGGACTCAATCCAAGTATCAAAAGGGAATTGGTCTCTCAAATTTTTTATTCATATGATGAAATAGTTTTATGTGCTATCGAAATATAAAAACAATTCTCCAGTTATTATGGATTTAAAGGGAAGTAAGAGAAGAACAAGGAGGCATAGTAAATAATGGATAATGGGAAGAAGGTAAATAAGTATTTTCCAACATGTGATAACTATGGAAAAATCACCCTAGGAAATGTTTGAAGGGATTGATAATTTTTTATAAGTGCATAGAAAAGGACCACCAGAGAAAATAACAAAAAGGGAATAAATAAAACACTAATATTAAGTGTTTCAACTTTAAGGAAATGGGGTACTATGAAAATGAATTCCCCATGCATCAGTGGAATATAACTCAGAAGAAGCTAAGGGATTAAGGTCAATATTATTATATTGATATAGCCAAAGTAGAATAATTAATGTTATTATGTATTTAGAACCTTTGAATATGTTGTCAAAGTATTTTATTGATGATATTCTAGTTATAAGAATTATAAAATATATAAATATTATACTGTAATACTATTTCCTAAAAGATTTGAAAGAATTTGTTGAATGGTACCAATAAAAGTGATTCAGTGGAAAGTTTAAATTCAAGGAAAAGATACAATTGAGGGAAGGATAACCCTTAATATGTTTTTGATATTTTAATAATGGTTTTTATATAAAGAGATGATTGATATGGATAAAGTAAACTCGATAGTTCTGACTATCTGGGAACTAATTAATGAGTTGTTTACAAATTGGTTTATAATATCATTGATGTATTTTAAAACATATTTGGATTTAAGGAATATATCCAATAATTTATGTTTCACTTAATTAATAAGGAATAATTCACGTTTTCACTAAGTTTTTATGGTAATTCATGTCATGAGACTATTTCAAGAGGTTACATGAGGAAGGTATTCACATGTTTGATTAAGATATAATTAATATTATTTTAGGGATTAATGGTAAGTTAATTTTTTAAATTCAGTGACCTTATTTCAAAAGTTTTGGATCATAATATTTTGTAAAGTGTTATAATGATAACCATTTATGAAATGGTATAATTTTACCTTTGGAAGAGGTTTTAGAGATTAATATATTACTTCACCATACAGATATTTATGCATATTGGATAAATTTTACTAACCATATTGGTTTTGAAAAATAGTTTGAGATACATATAAATATTTTTCACCCTTTTATGGGTCTTGTGATCCATTAAAAGGGAATTTTAGTGCTTCAGCCCTAAAAAAAATTCATTTTTTGAAATTCATTTATTGAAGTAAATGATGAAATTGTGATTATGAAATAGAAAAATCTCAATACTTATATTCTTAGACTATAAAATAAGTCCTAAACTCTAAGAAAAGTATATTGAAACAAAAATGTTTCCCAATTATCATCGTTTTTGTTGATATCAATGTCATTTTTCATTATTTTTTAGTATATGATTATGAGTTTGTTAACCTTATATGGATCTCCCACTTTCTTATGATAAATGTTCTCTAGAACTCTCCAATAGTATTTGGGGGTTAGTTTTCCCTTCTATGTTCATGTTTTCATTTCCCTCCTGTGTTGCCCTACTCAGAAACCTAGTTATGTGATTGTCCCATATGAAATTTGTACTTCCAATTATCTATTATTAAGAGGGTATTTTATTAAACCTTTTAAGATGTGGGTTCTATGACAAATTAATTTATAAATATCAAATAATTAATTATCAAAATCAGGTTTAAATAGTGAGGACGGAATATATTTAAGGTGAGGAGAATATAACACCCTAAAAATTGAAAATATGAGCATCATATTCGATAGAGTGTATGACTCACAACACCAAGTGTAGAATGGAATATAAAATCCTAATAATTTATGATTTATTGTTTATTTTAAATAAATTAAAAAAATTCTATATCTTTCAATGTAAACAACACTGAGTTTATATTTCATTACTCACAACATTGACATTCTTCGATGGCTTGCATCGCACGCAAGACATATATTTACTAAATACTATTAATATTATTATTTAAAATGAAAATTATCTCCCAGTAGTTAAATTGGAGGTTACTAATAGGATTAAATATATTATGAAAATATATATTTGAATTAATTGGTTACTAGTTAATTATAAGTGATTATAAAAATGAATTGAATATAAAGGAAATGTTTAAAAAAACTATTTTATTCACCAAATGTGTCTTATCATGATAAATTAAATTAATTACTATCATAAGATGTTATTAATTAAATTTATATATTACATATTGAATATAATTTTCTTACATATATCCAATATATTAGATATACATAAGATAATAAGAAACTCAATTTTATGCACAAAAGCTATATTTTTTCTAAAGGCAGTTTTGTCGCCTTTTAAATGGGTACATTATTTAAAACAAAATTTTGAAACTTTAAAAAAAATTATTCAATAAAATAAACATAATTTTTGAAATATTAATGTCAAAATTATCTTAGGTTGAATTGTTTTTCTTTTTCTTAGAAGTTTCATTTTTGATGAATAATGAATAATACTGAATTTTAATTGCAAATTGACTTTTGTTAAAACTAATTTATAATGTTAAATTATATTTTGAGTTAGAATTAATGTCAAAATAGTTCAATTAAAAATCTATTAATAAAATTTATGTAATTATAATCATTTTATTATTAAATTTAGATATAAAAACTTTATAAACTTTTGAGTATTTTCAATTTAAAAACCCACTTTCTTGTCATGTCTGTGAGTTTAATTTTAAATTAATTCTTGAAAATTATGTGAATTGAATTTGTAAAAAAATATATATTTTGAATCAGAATAATTTATAATAAATAATGGGTCAAATATAATTTTTGACCAAAATTAATAGTGAAAATAGTAAAAATTGATTTATGTGATTAGGGTAAAAATGGTTTTACTAGAAGGTTAAACTAATAATACAAGGGTTAAAATGACCTACCCATTTTCTGAACCCATTGTAAAATAATATTTCTACTCTTATAAACTTAGCCTCTAATTGTATTTGTTTTGGGATACTTTTCCATAAAATTGACCCATATAATAATTTAGGTAAACAAAAAGACAAAAAAGATACATTTCTTCCATTTAATATTTCTAATGCTTTGGGAAAGGGATAAAAACTACACAAGTTATGTTTAAAACATTATTTTTAAATATAAATAATTTTTTCCATCATTTTTTTAAAATTTTAGTGATAAATTATTTACTTAAAATTCTTATGAAACACTAACATAGTAATTATTTAGTTAATAGTTAAATAAAATAAATTATACTAAAAATATTAAAAGAAAATTAAATTGAATGGATTATTATGTTAAATTATTTTTATATATTCATATATCATGTTACAGAGATATAAAATAATATATTTTAATTCCATCATTGTCTTCATTTTTCTAAATTCAAATTATTTTAATAATGTCAAAATTTATATCAATTCTATTTTATAATATATGATATTTTATTAATTGATTTAAAATTAATAAAAATCATATGTTACATAAAATGTTTTTAACATTTTACTAAATATAAAATATAGTCCATTTATGGATATGTTGTTCTATTATAATGACTATATTTACTGTTAAATAGTAAAAAAACTCAATTATTGTGGTTACGGTTTAAGCGGTGATTTTTCATGTTACTTACGCGTGTGTTAAAATAAATTTATAAAAAAAATGAATTTTTATTTAATAAAATAAATATAATATTTCTAATTTTTAGCTCTAAATTTTATATCAAGGATCTATTTATTTTAGTCTTAATTGATAAAATACTTCGGTTAAAAAACTAGTTATCGTAATGAAAAATCAAAATGATAAAATAAGGAAACTTAGGTGTTATGGAAAAAAATATTTAAAACTTGTGTTGTGTTATGTGGTTGAGGTGTGAATAGATAAAATCATCCATAAAAACCATTAATTATCAATCTTGGTTCTACTTTAGGTAAAATTGACCTCCCAATAGTGAATACTTTTGCGTATTTACAAGAATGTCACTCATCCTCAACTATAAGAAGTCACTCACTCACCCCCAATTCTTCACACATATAAATACATTTTTTTCAAAAAATACCTAAAAAAATAAATATAAAAATTCCCTCCCATAATACTAGAATCCTTATTTTTGGATGAAATCAAGCCTTTCAAGGTTTTAGTGCAAACCTAAGCAGGAAACCTAATGAAGTGGTAATGTTCTTCTAAAAGCATTTTCATTTTATTTCTTTCTCCACCTCCTACAATTATTATTATTTCATGATAATATAATAACCTAATTATATTACATATAATTATACTTTTATGCTAATTTAATGACCTACAAGCACTCACACTTCCATCAAATCGATTCCAAAATCATCCTTCATGTGTACGGCGGACTACTAACTCACGAACCGATGTCGTTCGTTTTTCCATTACTGCCATTAAATATTGGGTTTAATGATAGATATATAGTTTATATATGATATATATAATATTTATGATGTTATTATACTTTTTTTAACTATTATATAAAACATAACATCATGCTTTCCATTTCATGGGAATACGATAACATCACTAGTGTGTACGGCGGACTACTGCCATGTAAAACAATGTGATTCTTTCACGCTTTACATAAAATGTATTAAGGGTAAATTTAATAAAAATATATAATACATATGACATAAAAATTATACTTATATGATAATATATGTATATATATATATATGATTTATTTTTCATTCTTTTAATACGAAAATAAAATGGAAACAACGTTCATGCATACGTACGACTTACCATCTCCATTAACAGTGTATTTCATTTCATACCAATTTTTTTATATATTTCTATAAATAAATATGTAATGAATATATATGATATTTAAATCTTGTTTTAAATTCTGGATATGATAAAATAATGATCAATGTAAGAGGAAAAAAATAACACGTCAAAACATACTTGAAAAACAAGGAAATTAACACCAAAAACAATAAAATTAATGAACTATTATTAACAATTGGGTAATAAGATGTTAATAAATGGTCATATATGATATTATAAATATCAATATGGTCCTATTATAAGTTAATAACATGATTAAAACCATTATATAATAGTTTAAAGGAATTATTACCAAAAGGAAAGCACGAGGTAAGGGATGTCATCTCAATTTACATTAATTCCATTGATTCTTATTTGTTATTATGTACCAAATAGATTTAATGTGGTGTATATAATTTCCCTTTTAAATTTAATATCATGATTTATAATTAATGGTATTTTAGGTCCCAATTTTAATTATTTCATCCAGGGGGATTTGACTTGAAAATTATCACTTGGTAAAAGTTATTATGCATTCTTACTTTATTTTATGATTATTAATTTTCTATTAATACAATCACTTTATTGTTGTACTTTTTTCATTAGAAATTAATTTTATATTGAAGATATTTATTCATGTGTAATGGATATGATTATTGACTAAACTATATACAATTTTTTACATACGGTGTTTACTTTGAAAGATATTGATTAATTGGGGAAATATTGATAAATATGTATCATTTACTTAGTACAGATATTAAATAAGGCATAATGTTTATGAATTAAATTTATTATTCAATATATGAGTAATTATTTGGAATGTTATGACACAAGTTGGGGAAAATTTAAAGTAATCCCCTTGATGCATCAGTAGTCTCATGAGTTGAATCAGTTGGACAAATCAGATGGGTTTTTACCCAATATGTTTTAAACCATCTTGTGAAATGTTTTAAACGTAAATGTTACATGTGCCTTGGAAACATGGTGTATAATATTTAATAATTCACTTTATTTAATATTTGGTTATTATTATTATCTATGATATTTTTTCTGACATTATCTATCGATTCATTTCATTCTTAGGTTATTTAATAAATGGAATGTGGTTCACTTATTTACCTTTCCATATTGATTATACCTTATCCAGATATTTATGTGGAATGTGTGTTCAGTTATCTACCTTTATATATTGATAATGATTATTGATTTATCATATATTCTGATGTAATTAACCATTACTAAGCATTTTTTCTCACCCTTATTTTTTACTTTCCATAGTATATGAAGATGAATTCTTGGAATGAGTTTCAATGATGCTAAGATTTTACTTTTTGTTGTGATTTATTTTCTCTTTACAATGTAAAAAGGGTATCATTTATGTAATTTGGTTTTCCAAAATTTCTAATCTTTTTGGTCCTTTGGGATTTAAATCTTGTATCTATGCCTATTTAATAAAGTAAGGCACCGGCTCCAGGAAATTGGGGTTGGTGCCGCTACAATTGGTATTAGAGAAAGTTTAGTAGAAACCATGAGAACTAGATTAATGAAAAAATATATCAGGGAACAAAAATATATGATATAATTTGATTATTAGTATATAATCACAGCCTAAAGTTTTGGTAAGGAATATATTATGTGGTATTTTCTATAAATGAATCTTTGTTTGGATACTACAAGTGGATATGAATTTGGTAAAGATATACCTAGGGTTAGAAACCCTAAAAATAATATATTAAGATATACTTGATTAGGAACAAGTGGATAAAAATGGGCCTTACTGAACACTTGGTTTTACATTTCTAGGGGATATTCTTAGGATGATTCAAATTTTCTTTACAAATCATTATAAAGGATTTGAAAATAAATACATTCTAAAAGAAACCAAAGTTTATGATTCTGAGTTTAAAAATGAAAAAAAAAAATTATACTAAGTGTTAAATCATATTTGGAATTATAAAATATGATTCATAATTTTATGAGGTAATCTAGTATACTCCATTGTTTATAAATGAGATCTGAAAGGAAGAAAGGAATCAATACTCATGGACAATATAGAGGTTTCCATCATGAGGAAGCTGATATAGATGGTATTAGAATTAAAAAAGTTATCGATATATTAGGACAACATAATTAGGTTATGATACAAAACATTTCTCAGATGAAGCAACCTATTCCACAACAAGATTCTATGATGCTAGATCACTTTGTGCGATAGAGGATCCCATTATTTAGTGGGAATACTAATCTAATAGCGGATGAGTAATGGATTAAGTATTTAGAGAAGATATTTATGGAACTAGGATGTTGTTAAAATAAAAAGTTTACACTTTTAATGTATTATCTCAATGGTGATACTAATAAATGTTGGTCATTGATCCAGAATACTAGTGAGGAAGAATAAATATAACTCATAGAATGGAAATATTTTAAGGATAAATTAGATGACAATTATTTCCCTTATGAGAAACAAAATGAGATGAAGAGAAAGTTACTGAGTTTAAAGAAAAAGTAAGAAGAAATTGTTGCAGAGTATGAACCTACCTTTACAAGGTTATCATGGTAAAATATAGATTATAAATGAAATATAGAATGAAATATTGACCATTTCTTTGAAGGGATTAAGTAAAGTATCTTAAGGTAAATTGTCTCTAAATTTTTTTATTTATATGAATAAATAGTTTTATGTTCTATGAAGATAGATAAATAAGTATCTAATTGTTATGTATTTAAAGGTATGTAATGGAAGAAGAGGATGACATATAAAATAACAGATAAAGGGGAGAAGGGAAAGAAGGATTTTCATACATGTGATAACTTTGGAATGAATCAACTTGGGAAATGATTAAAGGGATTGAGAGTTTATTATATGTGTAGAGAAACAGGTCACTAAAGAAAATAATTTGAAGGAAATAAAGAAAACAGTTTATTAAGTGTTTTAAATATAAGGATATGAGTTACTATGCAAATGAATTACCCAAGTGTTAAGAGAATATACCTCAGAATAAGTAAAGGGATCAATGTCAAACTTATTCTATTGATATAAACAAAGTGAAATGATTAATTTTATTTTGTATTTGGATACTTAGAATACATTTTCAAAGTATTTTATTGTTGATATTCTAGTTATAATAATTATGAAATGTATAATGATTATACTGCAGTACCATTCCTTAAAGGACTTGAAAGAATATGTTGATTGGTACCAAGAAAAGTGATTCATTGGAAATTTTATATTCTTCTTAAACAAATGATTGAGGTAAAGATAAAGCTTAATAAATTATTTATATTATAATAATGTTGTTGGGATAAAGAGATGATTGATATGGATAAAGTAAATTGGATAATTCTAACTACTTGGGAACTGATTAATTATTTGGTTACAAAGTGGTTTGTAATATATTTGATGGATTTTAGAACATCTTTGGATTTAAGGAATATATCCAATAATATGTGTTTCACTTAAGTAATAAGGAATAATGCATGTTTTCACTAATGTTTTATGGTAATTTATGTTATTACTACATTTTAAGAGATTATATGATGAAGGTATTCACGTGTTTGATTAATAGGGACTTAATATTATTTGAGGGATTAATGGTAATTTCATTTCCTAATTTAAGTGACCTTACTTATAAAGTTTTGGATAATAATATTTCATAAAGGGTTATAAGGTTAACCATTTATTAAATGGTTTAAGTTGACCATTGGAAGAGGTTTTATAGATTAATGTATTACTTCACTATATGAAGATTTATTCATATTGGATAACTTATGCTAACCATATTAGATTTGGAAAATAGTTTGAGAGAGATGAAAATAATTTTCACTCATTATAGATCTTTTGATCCATTAAAATTGAATTATAGTTTTTCAGGAATAAAAAAAATTCATTTTTGGATATTCATTTCTTGAAATAAAGGATGAAATTATGATTAAAAAATAGTAAAGTATCAAAAATTATATTCTTAAACTATAAAATAATTCCTCAACTCTGAGAAAAGGATCTTGACATTTTTTTCCAATTATCATCATTTTTGAGGATATCAATGTCCTTTTTCATGCCTCTTTGGTATATATATTTGAGGTCATTAACCTCCTATGGATCTCCCACTTTCATGTGATAAATTTTCTCTATCACTATCCAATAGTATTTGGGGGTTAGTTTTCTCTTGAATTTCCATGTTTTCATTTCCCACATATGTTCTCATACTCGGAAACCTAGTTATGTGATTAGCGCATATGAAATTTGTACTTACAATTATATATTATTAAGAGGATATTTTATTAACTCTTTTATGATGTGGTTTTTATAATAAAGTAAGGTTAAAATATCAAACCATTAATTTTGGAGATAAAGTTTAAAATGTGAGGACACAATTTATTTAATATGGGTAGAATGTAACATAGTGAAATTTTAAAATATGAACTTCATATTTGATAGCATGTAGGACACGCAATAAAAAGCATAGAAGGGAATATAAAATCCGGAGAATTTATGATATATTTTCTATTTTAAACAATTTAAATACATTTTATGGCTTTTAAAACACGAAACATTGAGTTTAGATTTCATTACACACAACAATGACTTTCTTTGATGGCCTGTGTTACATGCAAGACTGAGTTTTACCAAATACAATTAATATTATTATTTAAAATGAAAATTATCTCCAAGTAGTTAAATTAGTGATTATGAATAGTATTAAATAAATTATGAAAATATATGGTTTAATTCATTGGTTATCAATTAACTAGAAATGAATATAATAATAAATTGAATATAAAGGAAATGTTTTTATAAAAAAATATTTTTATGCACTAGAGGCATTTTATCTTAATAAATTAAATTAATTAATATTTGAGGATAATATTAATTTAATTTTTATATTATATATTTTATTAAATATTTTTACATTCGTACAATATATTTTATAGTAATAAGGTAAGAACAAATCTAATTTTGTGCATACAAATATGTATTTGTTCTAAAGGCAGTTTTGCCACCTTTTAATGGTGCACTTCTTTTAAAACTAAAATTTAAAACTTTTAAAACTTTTATTTTAAAAAATAAAATTCATTATTGAAATAGAAATTTCAAAATTATCTTAGAGTTATTTTTTTTGTGTTTTTCAGATAAGTTTCATTTTTTGATGAATGGTGAAAAATACTGAATTTTAATTAAAAATTGAATTTTCATTTAACTAATTTATAATGTTAAATTATATTTTTAGTTTCCCATAAAGTCAAAATAGTTCAATTATACATCTATTAATTCAATTTATTTTATTTAAATAATTTTATATTAAATTTTGGCATAAAAACTTTATAAACTTTTGAACATTTCACTTTAAAAACCCACATTCTCATCACATTTGCATGATTAATTTTAAATTAATTTTTAAAAATTATATGAATTTTATTTGAAAAAATGGATTCCATATTTGGAATAATAATAATTTATATTATCTAAGAGAGTCAACTTAAGGTTTTTACAAAATGAATAGTTGTAGTAGTAAAAATTATTTAGCACAGTTAGGGTAAAATTGTTTTTCTAGAAGGTTAAACTAATAATATAAGGGTTAAAATGACCTACCCATTTGTAAAAAACCCATTGGATGGAAATATTTAGAACCTTATGAAATTATTATATAATTTTATGAGTTTTGGGACACTTTTCCATGAAATTTACCCATATAATAATTTAAGTAAAGTAAAAGACAAAAAAGATACTTTTCTTCATTTTAATATCTATAATGCTTTGGGAAATGGAGAAAAACTACAAAGGTTTGGATATAATCATTATTTTGAATTATAACTTAGTTTTTCTATCATAATAATTTTAATTTAATTTTTATAGATAAATTATTTACGTAAAATTCTTATGAAATGCCACCACGATAATTATTTAGTTAACAATAAAATAAAATAAATGATACTGAAATATTAAAAGTAAATTAAATTGAATGAATTATTTTATTAAATTATTTTTATATATAAATATACCATGATAAAAAACATTAAACCTAATATATTTTAATTCCATAAATGTATTGATATTTATAAAATCAAATTAAATTAATAATGTTAAAATTGAGATTAATGCTATTTTAAAATAAAAGATATTTTATTAATTGATTTAAAATTATTAAAAATATCATCTCTTATAAAGTGATTTTTAAATTTTAATAAATGTAAAATAATTTACATTTATTTACCAATTTTTCTATTATATTTACTATATTTACTATTAGATAGTAAAAAACTCGGTTAGCATGGTTACAGTTTAAGCAATGTTTTTGCACGTTACTTGCACTTTTGTTGAAATTAATTTCCAAAAAACATAGGTTTTTTATTTTATAAATTATATATAATATTGAGAATAATTTTATCAAAATTATATAATAAATATAATTTTATCTTAGTCTTAATGTATAAAATACTCAAGTTAGAAGACTAGTTACCATAATAAAAACCCAAAATGATAAAATAAAGAAACTTTGGAGATAAAGGAAAAAATGATTAAAAAATCTGTCACATTGTAGTTGTGAGGTGTGTATCATCACAATAACCCCAAAACCCCATTAATTACCAATATTTTATCTATTTTAGATAATATTGACCTCCCAATAGTAAATAATGTTGAGTATTTACAAGAATGTCACTCCTCCTCAACTATAAAAAGTCACTCAATAACCCCACATCTTAACACCTCTCAAGACATATAGATCAACCAATATATACCCAAATCACTCAAAAAGTTCCATAAAATCATCCAAAAATCCTTATTTTGGTTATAATGGAAACCTTTCAAGGTTTTAGTGCAAACCTAAGGAGGAAATCCAAAGAAGATGTAATTTTCTTCTAAATGTTTTTTTATCTTCTTTCCTTCTCCACCACCACCAATTATTATTAATTCATGATCATATAATAACCTATGTATCTTAAATATATTTAGATGTTGTTATGTTAAGGGTATGACCTATAATAACACACATTTCCATCAAATGGGTTACGAAATCGTCGTTTGTGTGTACAACGGACTACCGCCACACAAACCGATGTCATTATTTTTTCCATTACCACCTTTAAAAATTGAGTATAATGGTATATTTACAGTTTATATATGATATATATGATATTTAAGATGCTATTATTAATCTGTAACAATTATATCACACATAACTTCATGATTTCCATTTTGTGGGAATATAATAACATCGCTCGTGTGTACGACGGACTACCGCCTTTTGAAGTGATGTGATTCGTTCACAATTTATATGGAATGTATTAAGTATGATCATAATAAATATATGTGATATATATGAAATAAAGATAATAATTAAATTATAATAAATATAAATATAAATATAAATATAAATAATTTTTTTTCCTTCTTTCAACACGAAAAGAAAATGGAAACAACATTCATGCATATGAACAACCTAATATATCTATGAATTGTGTTTTTCAATTCATATCACCAAATTTTATGGATAAATATATATAAATATATACTTAATATATTTGATATTTAAATCATGGTTTAAATTTTGGATATGATTAAATCATTATTATAATGTACCCAAAGTTATGGACCATTTATTATTAGTTTAAAATTCCTTAAAATAAACCTTATAATGATGCCTAAAGGTGTAAAGAAGGCCTCAAGTGTGCATGGGGATTTTTTGGAGCCTAGAACTCTGAATTGGGAAGAAAATACCGAGCCGCACAGTTAAGAGAAACCATACAGCCCAGCCGACATGGTTTTCCTAAACTATGTGGTTACAGACAGTGGAGTGAAGGGGACCACAAGGTTTGTATGCAATAATGTGACCCTAGGTGCACACCCATGTGAAAAAATATAGGTCTTGGGTAGTGTTACTTATCAGTTTTTTGAATGGTTAGATAAACCGTTCACTTATCTATGTAGGGTTCCCCCTTAAGCAGTGTCTTAGAGCAGGTTGGCACACAGTTTGTCCAACCATGTAGCCAAACCCTATGCCCTTGTGTTTAATGTGGATTTAAATTTTCCCCTCTAAAATGATTTGTTTTAAACCCTCATTTTATATCTTCTTATTATCCAGTGAGCTCCCCTCCTCTCTACACATTTCTCTCCTTCCTCCCACTTCATAGAGTTAGTGATAACCCCTCTATCTAGCATCTGAATCCTTCACCGTCAAAAGCAATGAATATCCCCTAATAAGCTCATCATTTCTCTTGAATTATTTTCAAGGTTTTTCTTCTATACATTTCACTATTTATGAGCAATGTATTTTTACCTATTTTTATGGCTTTGGATTAATCCTTCAATTTATTCCATTCTAGGTTGATTCAATCCTAGATAACAGATCAGTGGAGTGCTACTACGTCAAGGTAGGTGGCCTAGGTATTTCCTATTAATTGTTTCTCTTTTTAAATTACACATCATTTTTATTCTCACCAGACCCTTCCATCTATGCTTCAAACTTCTTAAATAAATTAATTAAATTGGTTTTCCATTACCCTTGTGACCTTACTATATGGAAAAACCCATTCATGGTGTGTCCAACATATATTTGGACACCCCTTTGGGTGGTCCCACCTTGAATGGCCTTTTCCCCATGCTTTGAGTATTTAGAAACCATGTGAGTTTCTCCTTGGTTAAATGAATTTAATCTATAATTGAAATGTGGTAAATTAGTAGGCATTGATTTGACCTATTAGCTTGTTGATTGACCTCATACACCTTGTCCATGCTTATTTTTGGTTTCTTATTGGTTGTATTACTATGGTAATTTCCTTATGACATTACCTTCTATTTATACCATGCTATGTGCCATATACCTTGAGCTTGGTGATTAACGACATATGCTTATTGTTTATGGCATGATTTATTAGCTTCAATTGAATGATATACTTGGGAAATTTTGATAGCTTGTGATATTTAAATTCCATTTACAACATGTAAATTGTATATTCTATGCCTCATGATATGTTCTTGGTTTTTATACCACACCTACTATGGGATGTGAGATAACATGGGTCCCTATTTAAGGATTCCATAGATATACTTTCCATGTTCAGTTGGATTCCACTTGACGTGCTGAGAAGGATAATTTGTCTTGATAGGTATGAGAAATATGGGTGGTTTTATGTACATGTGAGTGATGCTGGTTCCCTTAAGGAGAAACCGAGGATTGATCCATTAGAAATATAGCTATTCCATGCCTCGGGTGATACCTGATCCCCCATGTGAGATACTTTCTATGGACTCAGAGTTCACCATGTCATGGGTGATACAAGGGACACCATTGTGGGTCACCTTGGTTGGACTCAGTTGGATTGGTTATATTGAATTCACAAGTATTTACCCTTGGGATTCTTTATATATCTCATCGGAAGGGCTTGGTACTCCACCCATGGATTTGATTGATTGATTACTTGTGATATATGTGTTTTTTCTTATTTACTTTAGATCATGATTAATTTTTTTCATTGGAAAGTGACCCCAAGTGAAAGCACAAGTTTTGGGTATGCCATACTTAGTTTATTTATTCAAGATGGACCTTTTATACATGTTTTGACTTGCATAGGTACCTCTATTTAGACATCCATCTTAGGACTAAGAAGGTGTTATTTTCCGGGTGTCCACTTAGGAACCTGAACCCAGTTGGTTACTCGTTTATTTATTCACTACCCTATATTTTATTTATTATTCTTAATATACTATATTTATTTATTTCATGAAATGGATTGTCCTAGACACTGTGGCTGGAGTCCTATTGAGATTGTATCTCACAAACTTCATGGGCTGCCCTTGGCACCCAAGGAAATTTTATGATTATAGGTATGGATAAATAGAAGCGTGAAACTTCTGATGCTTGATTTATTTTCAGATTTTGGATGGAGATTGGGTGTAGAGGACCAAGCCTATTCTCAAGATTCTTATTTTATTAGTTTAATGTATTTTGTTTTTTATAACATGCATTATATTCCAATATCTCATATTCCCTTGTACTATCATTTTTTATAGCATCATGAATATCATCATCATTGTATCAATTATTATTTCTTATCTTCTGTCAGTTATTCCCTTTTCTATCATGGTCTATTGTTTAAATTATTATAATTATGTTACTTTTTATATTTTTGGTTTCTTCTTTTGTGATTTACTTTCTATCATTTACTGCTATGCATACTCTGATCTATGAGGGAATAGTCTCCTCACAGATACACCATATTCTCAAACTACTTATTGGAAGCCTCTGGAATTTGGTGAGGTGCGCTTGAGGTCTTGTGGCCCACCATCTCAGGGTACTGGTATGTGGCACTCATGGTGGGATACTAAAAAGTGGTATCAAATAGGTTTTAATTTTTGTATTAATTTTTGGGTTTAGATAGGAGATTATGAAATTGTAATTTTTATTTTAACTTGTTCTTGGATGTAGATAACCCATATATAAGGGAAATTCTAATTACTTGGGATGAGAAATTTCAATTATTGATTATTCCATTTATGGTTGATATGACTTCATCGTAGGGTGGAGCACATGTTTTATGATGTTATTATATCAATATTTTTATAACAATGATTTCTTTTATTAAAACCTGATGATATGAGGGTGTGTCAAAGCATGCATCATACTAGAAACAATAGAATTAAAATTTCATGCATAATTCCATACCATATTTACTCTTTAGCATGCATAGTCTTTCTTCATGTGATTTCTATTTGTTTCTTGGTTATTATGCCTTATAGTGCTTGATTTGTTAGATTTATAGAAATGTGAAAATTTAAATCGAAGGAACATGTTATTGTCTAGATTAAGTAGGAACCCTATTTCAATTTATAAGGTGTATGGTCCCTTATAAATTGGAATGGTGATCCACCTAATTCAACCCCATTTAAAGGAAATTTTAAATACATATATGAATTAAAATGGATACCACCTTTAAAATTAAATGACCACCTTATATAAGAGATGTGAGACCTTGACCATGAACCAACCTTCATAATGGGAAGTAGGTTGTTTCTCCTATGATATTTTGAGAGATTTACTTTCTTATCTAAGCCTGGATATAAGAGAAATAGTTCAGATCTATTGTGTTTCATGGAGGTCTTATACCTACCATTATTTATCACTTTCATTGTCTTCATTCCCAATCTATTTTAAATCCTATCCATGGAGTGTTCTTGGAAATTGTAGAGCTATAACACCCTGGCGTACTCATGTTATGTGCCATGAAAGTGGATACAGGAACACTTATGAGGTGGTGGTCCCTAAGACACCTATGATACCTCATATAGTTCCACCTAAATAAAATCCTACTGGTCTTCCACTAGGAACCAATGCCTAGTTCTATGATAATGTTCTCCAGTTTATGCAGTCTGTTTAGGGTAATCCCTGGCCCACCCCTACTATAGTAGAGCTGACTCGAGTCTTTCAGCAGCAACATCCTCCCACCATCTTGGGTGATGTAGAACCTCAAGATACTAATTCATGGACAAAATCTATGGTATATATCTTCAACCATATTGAGATACCTCTATAGTGGAGGGTCAATATCACTACATACATGTTACGTGATTCAACCAAGCACTGGTGGGACATCATATCTTAGGCTGAGAATCATCGGGGTATAGTCTGAGAAGACTTCTAAACAGACTTATACGATTACTTCTTCTCATATACTCTGAGGTCGGATCACGCCAGGGAGTTCCTGCATCTTCAGTAGGGTTCTATGACTATGATAGAGTATTCTCCTCACTTTTCTAAGAACTATCATTTTTTTCCTTCTCTGGACGATGATGAGTTGATGGATGCATAGTGGTTTGAGGATGGTCTTGGATATACTATCCACTCCTAGGTAAACATCTTCCATTTTAATACCATTATATAAATCTTAAAATAGGACCCTATTACAGAGAAAAATCTCAGATATACTAAAAATATGATCTGGGATTGTTCATTTTAATGATAGGGCGATGGTTCTTCTAGTCGCAGGAAGCACCATTTCGAGGGTGCGTGTGGGGGTGGTTCCAGCTAAGTGACATGCACTGAAATCTCTATAGTGTGTCACTAGTGTGTAATTATAGGACATAAGAATTTCTAATACACGATGATCCCAATTAAGTGTTGGGATTATGGTAGGATGGGTTAGCTTTAGCTCTTATGCTGGTCTTTTCCCCAGTATCATGTGAAAGGGGATCCACACTGACACCTCTATCAGGTACAAGATCCATGACACCACGTTAGGATGGGATTTGTTATTCTACTAGATGATAAAGCTGAGGTGGTGGTGGCCATGGCCAAGGTAGTCCGGCCCCATAGCATCAACCTCAGCAGAGTGATTTTCTTAGGCTAGTCATGAAGCACCTTAGGGCTGTGGTTCATGACATATTTTTACAGTGCAACCTACAACCGAGGAGTAGATTCCAGGGGAATCTATATTTAAAGGTACTATCCTGGTAGCCTATACTTTAGTTTTTTTACTTTTTGATAATGGTGCATCACACTCTTTCATATCTATTGTGATTGTTGATATTATTGGACTTTCAATTGAGTACTTTTGTGGCATAATGTCTCTCAACACACCATGAGGGGTTAGAATAGAGGGAATATTCTAGTGTCAGAATTTCCCCTTGAAATATGTGGGAACCATTTATTTTATAGTTTCTTTATCCTCAATATAACTACCTTTGATGTCATTCTCAGTATGGAATGGCTTGTGCCTTATCTTACCTAGGTGGATTTATATCGCTGATGGGTGTCCTTCACCTAACCCAAGGGAAGAACATATATAAAATGGATGCAGTTACCCACTCTCTTTATGAGCAATCAAGGGATTCATTTAGTGTAATTCCCATCTATTGTGGATCATTATAAGGATATATTTTCTGAAAAATTCTATGGATTATCACCTAAGAGAGATAGATTGAGTTCACCATAGATCATGTTCTAGGTGGGGAACCAATGTCTATTCCTCCATATAGTATGGTACCTATTAAGCTCCAAGAACTCAAGATGTTGCTTGAAGATCTATAGTCAATGGGTTTTATCTGAACCATCATATCACCATGGGGTTCATCGGTCCTTTTCATAAAAAGGTGGATGGTACCCTCAGACTGTGTGTGGATTATAACCAATTGAATCAGCTTATGGTGAAGAACCTATATCCATTTTCTTAGATAGACAACTTCTTTGACCAGATCCAAGCAGCAAATATTTTCTTCTAGATTTATTTGAGGTCATGCTACCATAAAGTGCATGTGAGACCATCAAACATACCATATACAATGATTCAGAGCAGTCATGAATTGTATGAGTATCTAATTATGCCTTTTGGTCTAATGAACACACCAGAAGTCTTTATGGATTTGATGAATCTGGTTTTTACACCTATAACTTGATTCCTATGTGGTGGTCTTTATAGAAGACATCTTAGTGTATTCATACACCAGAAAAAACCATTACAATCATAAGGAGATCATGATAAGTACACTAATAGAGAACCAACTATATGTTAATCTCAGCAAATGCCACTTTTGGATCATTATGTTTCAATTCTTGGGTCATATAATATCAGAGGTAGGTGTATCTATTGATCTAGAGAAGGTGAGCACTGTGGTTTCCTGAGAGCAGCCTGGAAATGTATTTGATATATGTAGATTCTTAGGGATAGATGGATATTACAGTTGATTCATTCAATACTTCTCCCATTTATAAGTGCCTCTTATGACCCTGAATAAGAAGGGTGTGAAGTTCCTATGTTCTGAATCTTGTTAGATAGATTTTCAGGAGTTGAAGGGGAGACTCACATCCACATCAATCAGGATTCTTCCAGATCCTGGTTGGAGTAATACAATCTATTATTATGCTTCTAAAACTAGGATTGGTATAGTTTTGATGCAATGTGAATGAGTCATGGCATATGGGTCCCACTAACTAAGGCATCATGAGAGGAATTACCCAATGCACGAATTCAAGCTACCAATCATGGTTCATGCTCTATGTTTTTGGAGGCACTACTTTTTGGGTGAGTGATTTGTTTTTTACATGGATAATAAAAGTCTCAAATACATCTCCACACAACGATACTTAAATATGAGGCAAAACATGTGGGTGTAATACCTATAATCTTTCTACTTTGAGCGTGATTACACACCTGAAAATGGAAATTCCATAGTTGATTCCTTTAGTAAGAATACTCCGACGTATGCCATCAAGGAGGCCAATAGTGAGTGTTAGATAATGGATATTTTTCTAAGATGCACCTAGAGGTTCATGAATAACATGGAAATTCATTTATCATAGTCCTAACACTGACATCCTGTAATACCCCAAGCTTCCACGGTATGTTTCCCTTTGAATAATGTTATAGCTTGCATTGTATGCAACTTCGAGATTCTAACACACCACAACCAATCAAACTAGCCGTTATGAATAGTAATACTCACTTTTAGAAATTTTATAAACTTGGTCTTTAAAAATGGACTTCATTTTTGGATTCGGAATATCGAAATTAACTTAGGGTGAAATTTTGGTATTTTTCTGAAAACTTTCAAATTTTGTTGAATAGTGAAAAACACTAAGTTAATGGTTAAAACTGACTTTTTATTTAAATAATTATTTATTCTATTTAAATTTATTTTTGTTAAAAATATATACATAATACCTATATAGGTTCAATGTAATTCATTGGATTCATTTTATAATAAGTTTAGATATATAAAAATTTTATTGAACTTTTTACCGTCTTTTACCCACCTCCTAGGAGCTTTTGCAAATTTGCATAAAACATAATTTTACCACTTATGTGAGTTGAATTTAAAAAATCTTAGATACACAGTTGATATTAGTATGAAAAATGTGGTTCAATGAGATGAAAATAATTTTTGATGAATAGTAACTTTTTACTTTTATTTACCACAGTTAAAAGTAAATAGGGTAATTAAAGGTAAAAATGATATTATTTTTACCCTAAAAAATGTACTAATTCTATTGGATAAGTAAAATTAGACCAAAAACAACCTCATGAATAAAATATTAACCTCTTTGGTCCACTTGTATTAGATTAGGACATTTATTATTATTTTATTTAAAGAAGAGTTAAAAGATTTAAAATCAAAGTTTACTAACTAAAACACTTTTAATATAGGGTTATACATAAGATAAATTAGACTATAAATATTCATCAGAAATATAAAAATATTTCCTACATAATGGTATTTTATTTATAATTTTTATACATTAAATAATTTAATTTATATATGACACAATGATGATGCAGTAATTACCTTATTAATGAAGGATTAAAATAATTGATATTATAAATACCCAAATAAATATAATTTGAGACTTTTAATGAATTACAAATTTTTTTTAAGTTAATATGAAATGTTAGGATTAATTTAATTAACTTTTTTCGAAGTAATACTGCTGTTATGATTTTCATAAAAATCAAATACCAAATAGTATCAAAATTGACATAAAAGAGTTTTTAAAACAAATATTATATTATTAATTTATATTCTTTTCCTAAAAATCTAAGGTTTGGAAAAAATATTTATATAATGATATGTGTATCATTAATGAACCACATGGGGTTCTCTTGGAAGTATATAGTAAGATTATTAACCATATAGTATAAAAATACAAAGAGACATGGTAAATGTCAAACTATTTAATTAAGAGTTAAATCTAAAAGATAATGTTAATATAGTGACACAAACCTGTCTAAAACCTATTGGTTAGGTGTTTTGAGAACCAAAACCACCTTATACTAGAACTAAATCAGTTTTGAGCCATTATAAACCTAAAATTATTTTATTATAAAATAATATTTCTAGCTTTTTTTAAGGTGACCCTCACCCCTCTTATAAAAGGGCACCCCCCTTCTCTCTAATTCACACCTTCAAAGCCATTTGTCTCGGACAAAACCTACCCAAATACCGTCTAAAATATCCTAATTTCGTTTTAGAGGCCTTCCTTTAGTCAGAAAGTCACCCTAAAGAGCAGTTTTGATCAAATAAAAAAGAAGAACCCGAAGAAGAGGTAAATATTTCATCACCTCTTTCAAGTTCCTTTCTTCTTCCACTTCCTCTTTCTTTGTTGTTTACATTATAAAATAATAACTACAATGTCTTCTATATAATGTGATGTTATTATAAATATGGTACAACCGTATTCAGTATTCTATCCATCCTTTGAATTGACATGTCACCATACGTGCATACGTACGACTTACCGTCTCCACGTCGCGGTGTAATTGTTATTCAATAAATTATTATTTGGATGGGTATGCTAATGATGTGTAATTGATATAAATAATAAATATAACATGATAATGATTCTTTATATATGATATACCATCCAATTATATATTATTTTAATATCAATAGAATGATATTGTCACTCGTGCGTACGTACGGATTACGGTCTCGACGAACGTGATGAGATTCATTCCCCATCGCATCCATTCAAAAATAATTTTCATTAGATGATTAAAAATAATGTTTAAATACATAATATCATTCTTAATATGAATAATATACATCCTATCCATAACAAACATTACTTATGTAACAAATCATATAAAGAAAAACAAATCAGTTAACACCTGAAACGACGATAATACTAAGATATTATTAACAAAGCAATGTTAAAAGATCATATATGATATCATATTAATGTATATGATTCTTGTATAATTAAATAACAATTATTTCACCATTATACATGAGTTTAATCTACCCTTGAACAAGTAAAAGTACAAGTTAAGGTTTAATTTCACAATAACTTTATTATCTGAGGTTGTTTTTACGTAAGTATCTACAAGGACCTCTTTATCATCCACATACATGTTTCTTAAAAATGTATTTCAAAACATTTTTACTATTTACTAAATAGTGGGTTAAAGTCATTTATACCCTTATTTGACCTTATGTTCTTTTGAAAGGAATCTTTCCATCGTTATCCAAACAAGGTCCTTTTTAACATTTTCGACAAAATTAAGGTAAGAATGTTTTTTTAACTTATATGGAGGGTGCGGCTATTTTCTACCGTTATAACAACATCAAAGCTTACCTTACAAGATTATAAGAATATTTTGAAAAATAAATTTTTTATTACATTACTTTTAAATGATTTCAAAATATAAAGAGATATTTCTCTAAAAGGTTTTTATTTCATCCATATCAACATCCTTTGATGGATTATAAGTTGGTTTGAAGTTGATTTATTAAAATACAAAACTTCCATATTTTATTGAAGGTTTTGTGATATATTTTACTATGGATGTTTTATTTCATACCATTCATGGTTTATGGATAAATTATTTACATTTCATATGCTAGTTTCAATACGAATGATTATGTTATGTTTAAACCTTCTCATGTGAGGAATGCATTGGAATTAGTAAGCGACGGGTGGAGCCCTCTATAGCTCCTCGATGCATCGGTAGGTCTCATGAGACAAAATAGTGTCTTGGCACAATGCCTTGACAAAATCTTATTTGTATTCTTGGCACAAGGCCTTGACTATGTGGTTATGAAAGTCTGCATTATGCATTCCATCATTATGAAAGTGGTTATTGATATTGCATGTGATTATTAAACTAGTATAATATCCATGTGAATAAGTAAATTCCATTATTTAATTTTATTTTTTCCATATTATGCTGAAGTTCATGTTTAAAAGACTTTTTTTAGTTATACCTTTCCTTAAATGTTTATGCTTATTTATGAAAGTTTCCACTATATTATTATCCTTACTGAGCATCTGAGCTCACCCCTTTCTATGTTTTATTTTTTCTAGGATGCGAAAAATTATATTATGACTGACCTACAGGGATAGTATATGGGATCTCAGTGTTGTCTATGGAAACAATGTTGTTGTAGTTTTCCATTTTATGATGTAATGTAAACCTTATGAATGTATCTAGTACTTTCAAGGCTACTAAACTAATCGGCCTTTCAAGACTTGATCTTTTATGATCATTCCAATGTTATGTAATAATACACCAACTCTGGGTAACTGGGGTCGGGGTGTTATAGTTGGTATCAGAGGAAGTTTAGTAATAAACCTTGGAAGCTAGATTTAGATAAACTCTGATTAGAGCACATATCCCTAAGATAGACTTTGAGGATTAATATAGAATAACTTCCTAGAATTTTGGTATTATAGAGATTTTGTGAGTTTTCCAAGCAATACATCCCTGTCTGGATATGATAAGGTTGAGGCGGCTCTGGAACAGATGTACCGAGGGGTAAAACCCAAAAACACTGCTTTGAGCTATACTCGAACGGGAACTAGTGCATGACAACAGGCCTTGCTGCACTCTTGGTTACGACACTCCCAGGGGATATGCTTAGGATAATTCTCATTTTATTTAAAAACCATTTTGAAGGGTTTATGAGTATATAATTCCTCAAAGAAAACATTTTTATGATTATGGATTATATCCATAAACTGTTCAATTTATGTTAAGTATTTTACATGTTTGGAATTATGTATTTCAATTAATAAACTAATCCAGTTTATGCTATTGTTTAGAAATGGTGCCTAGTGGAAAAATGGAAACTGTATCAATGAATGTAATCCATGTAGGTATTTCCCCCTACTCAATATAATTATAGTAGAGTTGGTGATACAACTGGTAATGATCAGCTTATCAGTATACTGGGAAAACTCACTCAGGTTATGAATAATAACCTTACACGTATGGAGCACCCTAATCCACAACGCGAAGGATCAATATTAGACCGCTTCATGAGGCAAAAATCACCAAAATTCAATGGGAGAATAAATCCATTGGTAGATTAGCAATGGATAAGTTCCCTAGTGAAAATATTTCAGGCTTTGGGGAGTAGTGAAAGGGAAAAAGTTTTCATGGCAGTTTACCGCCTCACTGGAGATGCTGATCAATGATGGTCATTGATTCAAAATACAAAGGAAGATGAAGAAGTATCAAGTATGGAATGGAGGGAGTTTAAAGATATTTTCTTAGAAAAATACTTTCCTTATGACCATCGAGCGGATATAGAAAGACAATTTCTCAGTATGAGGAAAAAGGAGGATGATAATGTTGCAATGTATGAGGATAACTTTACAAGGTCAGCAAGGCATGCTGCAGATTATATATGTAACCCAAGAAGTAAGATCAATCATTTCATTTATGGGTTAAAACCATTTCTCCGTCGAGCATTGGTGCTACAATCCTTCTCATCATACAAAGACATTGTCTCATGTGCTATAAATATGGAAAAGTAATTCTCTATGTCTTCTGACTTTAAAGAAATGCAAGAGAAGAAGAGATCTACTGATAACTCTGGAAATAGAAATAAGGGGAAGAAAGAAATAGTTGAATATCCGTCCAGCAGTAAATGTGGGAAGAAACAACCCGGTACACTCTTGGAGGGAATGAGAGTCTGTTACAAGTGTGGTGAAAAAGGCCACCAAGCTCGTGATTGTAAGGTGAAGAAAGAAGATACTTATGTTCAAAGCTACAATTGTAGGGATATGGGACATTATGCAAATGAATGTGCTAAACTTCAGGGAAATTTACCTCAGAAAAGGAAAAGGGATCAAGGCCAAGCTTATGCGATCACTACTACTGAGGTTGAAGCTCCAAAAGACATGGTGGCAGGTAATCTAATGGTTTCCTCAAGTTTAGCCAATGATTTATTTGATTCTGGATCATCACACTATTTTATATCTTCCCAGTTTTCTAAGAAAATTATATATTTACAATTTTATTTAACAAGGGAGTTGTCAGTCAAAACTCATAAGGGAAGGATCATTGCAACAATGTTTTGTGAATCAGTTCTCATTAAGGCATATAAACATTATTTATCTGCTGATCTAATCATCATACCCATGATGGAATTTGATATAATCCTTGGTATGGATTGGCTTTCGGACATTGATGTGAAAATTTTTTGTAAGAAGAAGGAGGTTATAATTTTTGATGATGCTAAGGAGTACCTTATCTTTAGAGAAGAAACATCACCACCTAATTCTTATCTAGATCCACCCCCAGTAGCGCAACTAAATTCAATTATTGGGGAGTAATAGAATGAAATAACTATGGGTGAGGAAAGGAATGTTTAAATATAGGATGTACCTATTGTGTAAGAATATGTTGATGTTTTTCCAGAGGATTTACCTAGATATCCTCCAGAACGATAAATTGAGTTTTCCATTAACTTAATTCCTAGTTCAAGGCCCATATCAAAGACCCCTTCTAGAATGGACACTGTGGAATTAGTGGAACTAAAGAAAGAACTAGAGGAATTGAGTAATAAGGGATTTATTCGCCCTGGTGTTTCTCTATGGGGAGCCCCTGTTCTTTTTGTTAAGAAGAAATATGGATCTATGAGATTGTGCATTGACTACATGGAGATCAATGCTATAACAATAAATAACAAATATCCCCTACCTCGCATTGATGATTTATTCGACCAACTTCATGGAGCTCAATACTTTTCAAAGATTGAACTTCGATCTGGATATCATCAGTTGTGTGGGAAGAAGCAAGACATTCCGAAAACAGCATTTCGAACTAGGTACGAGCATTACGAGTTTACAGTAATGCCTTTTGGATTGACTAATTCACCCTATGTCTTCATGGATCTAATGAATAGATTTTTCAAGGAATATCTTGATGACTTTGTAGTGGTATTTATTGATGATATCCTGGTATACTCCAAAATCCACGAAGATCATGAAAATCACTTGTGCATTATTCTAAAGACTCTTAGAAGACATGAATTATATGGGAATTTTAGCAAGTGTGAATTCTGGATTCAAGAGATTTATTTTCTTGGCCATATTGTCTCTAAGGATGGAATCTCTGTTGATCGTTCTAAGATAAGAGAAATCCAAGAATGGCCAGCACCAACAAGTATAACTAAGGTATGCAGTTTTATTGGTTTAGCAAGTTATTATCAGTGTTTCTTCTAGAATTTTTTCTGATTGGCTCACCCATTAACCAAGCTCACAAGTAAAGGGGTAAATTTTTTTTAGACAAAATAGTGTGAAGAATGTTTTGAATAAGTGAAGAGAATATTAGTCAATGATCCTATCTTGACTCTACCAATGGAGAATGATGAGTTTGTTATTTATAGTGATGCTTACAAGAAATGAATTGGTTGTGTCCTTATGCAGAATGATAGGGTTATTGTATATGCATCAAGACAACTAAAAATTCATGAACAAAACTATCCTACTCATGATCTTGATTTAGCAGCTGTAATCTTTCTTTGAAGATTTGGAGACACTATCACTATGGTAAAAAATGTGAGATATATACCGATCACAAGAGTTTGAAGTATATTTTCTCACAGAAAGGACTCAACATGAGGCAAAAGAGATGGCTTGAACTACTCAAGGATTATGATTGCACTATACACTACCACCCGAGGAAGGCAAATAAGGTGGCGGATGCTTTGAGCAGAAAGGATCATGGCGTTTTGAACAAGATGAGAGTTGAAAGGGATCCTATTTTCATAGATCTAGTGAAGATGGATATGGGAATAACCATGGAAGGTGAAAAATCAATGCTTTTTCAAATGGTTGCCAAACCATATTTACTAGAAAGGATAAAAAGTTCTCAGACCGATGATGAAAAGTTTCAAAAGAAGATTAAAGTGTGAATGATCAGAGATTGAGTGACTTTGTGTATGAAGATGGAATTTTGAAATTTTGGAAGAGACTTTGTGTTCTCGATATACCTGATCTAAAAAGAGAATTGTTAGATGATACTCATAGTTCCAATTTCTCTATACACCCTGGTAGCACTAATATGTATAGATATTTGAAAAAACATTTTTGGTGGGACAACATGAAGAGGGAGATTACTGATTTTGTGTCAAGATATATGGTTTTTCAACAAGTGAAATCTGGAAGGAAACAGCCTGGAGGAGTCATGAAACCTCTTCCCATACCTGAGTGGAAACGGGATAATATTATGAGGGACTTTGTCATGAGACTTCCAAAGACTCCTATAAGGAATGATGCAATATGGGTCATTATTGATCATCTTACCAAGTCATCACATTTTCTTGATATAAGAGAAAATTTAACACTTGAACATTTAGCAATACTGTATATTAATGAAGTTTTATGACTCCATGGTGTACCCCTATCGATTGTTCCAGATCGTGATCCCCGTTTTACATCAAGATTCTGGAAAAGTATTTAGAAATCCCTGGATACATAACTTCATTTGAGCACTGCCTACAACCCTCAAACTGATAGACAATCAGAACAAACTATTCAAACCTTAGAAGACATGTTGAGGTATTGCTCACTTGACTTTAAAGGTATCTGGGATCAATATTTACCTCTGGTATAATTTTACTATAACAATAGATTCTATTAAAGTATTCAGATGGCACCATATGAAGAGTTATACAGATAGAGATGTCACAAACCAACCTGTTGGGATGATTTCGGTGAAAGAAAACTCATAGGCCCAGAACTTATGGAGGAAACGATGGAAAAGGTGAAGGTAATACAAACCCACATCAAAGAAGCTCAAAGTAGGTAGAAGAGTTATGCCGGTAATCAAAGGAAGGATTTGAAATTTCAAGTTGGTGATCATGTTTTCTTGAAGGTATCTCCATGCAAGGGTGTTATATGTTTCGGTAAGAAGGGTAAATTGAGTCCTAGATACATTGGAACTTTTGAAATTCTAGAATGAATTAGGGCTGTAGCTTATCGTTTGGCAATACCGCCAAGTCTCTCCAAAGTTCACGACGTGTTCCACGTATAACTATTGAGAAAATACATGCCTGACCCAACACATGTCCTCACCTATAAAGAATTAGAACTGGAATATGATCTATCTTATTGAGAAGAGTCCGTCAGGATTCTTGATACCAGGGAAAAAGGGTTGAGAAACCAGAAGACTTGTCAGGTAAAAGTTCTATGGAGAAACCATAAGATGGAAGAGGCGATGTGGGAACCCGAGGAACTTATGATGAAGAACCACCCAAATCATTTTGTGTGGTATTATTCTAGAAATTTCGAGGAAGAAATTATTTGAAGGATGGGAGAATGTAACACCCCAAGCTTCCACGGTACGTTTCCCTTTGAATAATGCAATAGCTTTCATTGTACGCAACTTCAAGATTCTAACACACCACAACCAATCAAACTAGCCATTATGAATAGAAATACCCACTTTTCGAAATTTTATAAATTTTATCTTTCACAATGGACTTCATTTTTGGATTCGGAATATTGAAATTAGCTTAGGGTTATTTTTTGGTATTTTTCTGAAAAGTTTCAATTTTTGATGAATAGTGAATAACACTGAGTTATTGGTTAAAACCGACTTTTTAGTTAAATAATTATTTATTTTATTTAAATTTATTTTAGGTCAAAATATATAGATAATACCTATATAAGTTAAATGTAATTAATTGGATTCATTTTATAATAAGTTTAGATATATAAAAATTTTATTGAACTTTTTACCGTCTTTTACCCACCTCCTAGGAGCTTTTGCAAATTTGCATAAAACTTAATTTTACCGCTTCTGTGAGTTGAATTTCAAAAATCCAAGAGACACAGTTGATATTAGTAAGTAAAATGTGGTTCAATGAGATGAAAATAATTTTTGGTGAATAGTATCTTTTTACTTTTATTTACCACGGTTAAAAGTAAATAGGGCAATTAAAGGTAAAAATGATATTATTTTTACCCTAACACATATACTAATTCTATTGGATAAGTATAATTCGACCAAAAACAACCTTAGGAATAAAATATAAACCTCTTTGGTCCACTTGGATTATATTAGGACATTTATTATTATTTTATTTAAAAAAGAGTTAAAAGAGTTAAAATCAAAGTTTAATAACTAAAACATTTTTAATATAGGGTTATACATAAGATAAATTCGACTATAAGTATTCATTATAAATATAAAAATATTTACTACATAATGGTATTTTATTTATAATTTTTATACCTTAAATAATTTAATTTATTTATGACACAATGATGATGCAGTAATTACCTTATTAATGAAGGATTAAAATAATTGATATTATAAATACCCAAATAAATATAATTTGAGACTTTTAATGAATTACAAGAATTTTATAGGTTAATATTACATGTTTGGATTGATTTAATTAACTTTTTTTGAAGTAATCATGCTGTTATGATTTTCACAAAAATCAAATACCAAATAGTATCAAAATTGACATAAAAGTGTTTTTAAAACAAATATTATATTATTAATTTATATTATATTCCTAAAAAGCTATGGTTAGTCCAAAATACTTATATAATGATATCTGTATCATTAATGAACCTCTTGGGGTTCTCTTTGAAGTATATATTAAGTTTGTTAACCATATAGTATAAAAATACAAAGAGACATGGTAATTGTCAATCTATTTAACTAATTGTTAAATCTAAAAGATAAAGTTAATATAGTGACCCAAACCTGTCTAAAACCTATTGATTGGGTGGTTTTAGACCCATCCCCACCTTATCCTCTAAATAAATCAGTTTCAAGCCATTAGAAATCGAAAATGATTTTATTATAAAATAATATTTCTATCTTTTCCTAAGGTGCCCCTCTCCCCTCTTATAAAAGGGCACTCCCCCCTCTCTCTAATTCACACCTTCAAAGCCATTTGTCTCAACCAAACCCTGCTCAAATACCCTATAAACTATCCTACCTTAATCCAAAAGTCATTCATTTAGACAAAAAGTCAACCTAAGGATCCCTTTTGATCAAATAAAAAGGAAGAACCCGAAGAAGAGGTAAATATTTCATCACCTCTTTCAAGTTCCTTTCTTCTTCCACTTCCTCTTTCTTTGTTGTTTCCATTATAAAAAAATAACTCTAGTATATTCTATATAATATGATGTTATTATAAATATGTTACAACCATATTCATTACTCTATCCATCCTTTGAATGACATGTCACCATACGTGCGTACGTACGACTTACCGTCTCCACGTCGTGGTGTAATTGTTATTCAATACATTATTATTTGGATGGGTATGATAATGATGTGTAATTGATGTAAATAATAAATATAACATTATAATGATTCTCTATTTATGATATAAGATACAATTATATATTATTTTAATATCAAAAGAATGATATTGTCGCTCGTGCATATGTACGGATTACCGTCTCCACAAACGCGAGAGATTCATACGTCATCGTATCCATTCTAGACTAATTTTCATTAGATGATTAAAAATAATTTTTAAAGACCTAATATAATTCTGAATATGAATAAGATAAATCCTATACATAATAAACATTACTTACAAAACAAAGCATATAAAGAAAAATGAATCAGTTAACACCCGAAACGACGATAATACTAAGATATTATTAACAAAGAAATGTTAAAAGATCATATATGATATCATATTAATGTATATGATTCTTTAATAATTTAATAACAATTATTTCACCATTATACGAGAGGTTAACCAACCCTCGACCAAGGAAAAGTACAAGGTAAGGGTTAATTTCACAATCTCTTTATTATCTGAGGTTGTTCTTACGTAAGTATCTACTGGGACCTCTTTATCATACAAATCCATGTTTCTTAAAAACGTATTTCAAAAAATTATTACTATTTACTAAATAGTGGGTTAAATTCATTTATAACCTTATTTTACCTTATGTTTTTTAAAGTAATCTTTCCGTCCTTTTCCAAACAAGGTCCTTTTTAACTTTTCTGACAAAATTAAGGTAAGAATGTTTTTTTAACTTATACGGAGGGTGCATCTATTTTTTGCCATTATAACAACATCAAATCTTCCCTTACAAGATTATAAGAATATTTTGAAAAATAAATGTTTTATTACATGACTTTTAAATAATTTCAAAATAGAAAGAGATATTTCTCTAAAAGGTTTTTATTTCATCCATATAAACATCATTTGATGGATTATAAGTTGGTTTGAAGTTGATTTATTATGATAAAAAACTTCCATATTGTATTGAAGGTTTTGTGATATATTTGACTGTGGATGTGTTATTTCATACCATTCATGGGTTATAGATAAAGTATTGACATTTCTTATTCTAGTTTCAATACAAATGTTTATGTTTTGTTTAAAACTTTTCATGTAAGGAATGTATTGGAATTAGTAAGTGACAGGGGGAGCCCGCTATAGCTCCTCGATGCATCAGTCGGTCTCATTAGACAAACTAGTGTCTTGGCACAAGGCCTTGACAAAATCTTATTTGTAGTCTTGGGACAAGGCCTTGACTATGTGGTTATGAAAGTCCGAAATTATACATTCCATCATTATTAATGTGGTTATTGATATTGCATGTGATTATTCGACTAGTATAATATCCATGTGAATAAGTAAATGGAATTATTTCATTTTATTTTTTCCATATTATGCTGAAGTTCAAGTTTAAAAGGCTTTTGTTTTAGTTATACATTGTCTTAAATGTTTATTCTTTTTTATAAAAGTTTCTTCTATATTGTTATCCTTACTGAGAATCTAAGCTCACCCCTTTCTATGTTTTCTTTTTCCCAGGATGCGAAGAAGTATATTATGAATGACCTGTAGGGATAGTCTATCGGATCTCAGTGTTTTCTATGGAAACAATTTTGTTTTAGTTTTCCATTTTATGATGTAATGTAAACCTTATGAATGTATCTTGTATTTTCAAGTCTACTAAACTAATCGTTCATCAGAGACTTGATATTTTATGATCATTCCAATGTTATGTAATAATGCAACGACTATAGGTAACTAGGGTCAGGTAGTTACACATCCTCTCTTAGGGAGTGGGTTTGGATGAGATAGATGTCTGAATTTGAGGGCCTCTGGTTGAGGGAGGGCATCACAGGAGAGAATTATCCACCTGGTTGGGTTGTTAATGGTAGTAAAAATCTACTATTCCATGGTCGTGTATGGGTACCATATGATATATGGTAAGAGTTGATGAGATTATCTCATGTCTCTGTATGGGTAGTTCATCCTAGTCTAACCAAGATGTACTCAGACATCCGCTGTCAGTATTGGTGTCCAGGTATGGAGAGGTAGAAATTAGGTTTTATCACCTAGTTCTCCACCTATCAGTAGGTGAAGGTAGATAAATCGCGGCATGAATGAATTCTATATCCCCTATCTATTTCTAAGTGTAAATGGAATGACATAACCATGGATTTTGTGATAGGCTTGCCGAGATCCCCTTGAGTAAGGGATGAAGTATGGGTGATCATCGACAAGTTAACCAAAGATGTGAAATTTCTACTAATTCAGGAGTCATTATCTATTGATGAGATGGGAAGTTTATACATTCCGGAGATAGTGTGACTTCATGGTGTTCCCCATTCTATCATTTTAGACCAAGATGCCCAGTTTACCTCATAGTTCTCGCAAGGGTTGAAAATGGAACTAGGTTCATAAGTTCTCTTGAGTACAATATATCACCCTTAGACTGACGAGCAGTTTGAGCGGATGATAAATGTGGTGGAGGATATTATTTGGGCTTTTATCTTTAACTTTGGAGGTTCATGGGAAAATAATATTCCTCCTTTTGAGTTTTCTAAAAAAATAGTTTTTAGGAAACAATTCAGATGTCTCCATATAAGTCCCTCTACAATAGGTTGTGCCATTCACCTCCATGCTATCTAGAGGCAGGAGAGGCAGCTCTATTAGATCCTTGTCTCATTCAAAAGACTATAGAGCAATTAAATCTTGTTCATAAGCATATGGCTACAAATTAGTCTAGGAATAAGTCTTATACTGATCATCACTATACACCTCTGGATTTCACGGTGGGATATCAGTTCTTTCTACGTGTTTCCCCTAGATTGGGTCATAGAAAAATCAGGAGATAGGGAAATTTATTTCCTCATTATGTTGAGCCTTTTGAGATAGTGGAGAGAGTCGGGCCAGAAGCCTATCAATTTCTATTTTCTTAGAGGTACCCTTCCATGAATGACATCATCCATATATCTTAGCTTCAATAGTATCATGATGACCTATATCATTCATTTAAACCTAAGGATATCAAGCTGGAAGAGGTTGTGTCTTTCAAGGAGAATTTGATACGTATCGTTGATCATAACATGAAGGTTCTATGAGGTAGGTATGTTCCTTTAGTCTGAGTGCTATAGCAGCATAGATGTGTAAAGGATGAGACTTGAGGGGGGAGGGGGGAGGTAAATTCACAGTGAATATAACTTTTCTTAAACGGCGTTGTAACACCATCAAAAGGAAAACTTATGGATGTGTTATCTTATAGAGGGGATGTTGTAACATCCTAGATTTTTACAAAGGTACGCAACATTTTTTTTGGAATCCTCATGTTTTAATGATCATAAATCATGTTTGGATATTGTTGGACTCCATATGTTTTAATGCTCACAAATCATGTTTGGATATTGTTGGACTCATCATGTTTTAATTATCACAAATCATGTTTTACACTCTTGTAACTCATGTTTTTAAATGCTCATAAGATCATGATTAAAAATATCACAAATTATATTTTAATCATGTGAACTATGTTTAATCTTGTTCTATTATGTTTTAGTATGATTATGTTTAATCTTAATCCATTCTATGAAGATTACTTCTTAAGACAGTTTAAAAATATTTGACTAAGTTTGTGAAACTGTATAATTGCTATCGGTTCTAAATTTTCACAAAGTCTGTGACATCGTAAGCTTGATATCAGTTATATATTTTCACAAAGTATGTGACACCATTTGTATGCTACCGTTTCTAAGACACCGTAACAAGACATTGTTCAGAATTTTAATAAATGACTAGACACCATTACCTGAGACACCATTTCCCTGACACTGTAACCATGCTATTGATTCCAGAATTCTCAATGGACTAGACATCGTAACTTTTCTACCGGTTCCATATCTCACCACAACTATGGAATTGTGAATGTATCACATTGAATTAATCAGCATGAATGTGGCACTGTTACTATCTCACCGTAACTGTAACATCGTTCCATAATTAACCATTTTTCTATATTTTCTAATTAAATTTAAAATTTGTTTCTAGTGGTCATATTTGATTCATTTCATGACACTAGTATAATTAATGATCTTATTCAGCCCTATGAGTATACAATATGAGGTATGAGGTGTGGAGATCATGAACCTTGTCAGATACAACACAAGCACCTGAAATAAAATAAAGTGTGGCACTTGAGAAGAAGGGTAGTAGTTAAATGCATGAAATAGATAAGAACACCCTTACATGAAAGAATAAACCAAAGGAAAAAAATTCAATTATTACTGGCACAAAACAAAGAAGAACCTTCTATGAACCATCTTAAAAACATCCTTTCAGCGACTCAAAGGAGAATAAGAACATCTTAATGCACTGAAAACCAGAAAACTTGACTCATGACACTTTGTTTTTAGAAGAGGACCTGAACATTTCATCTACTGCATCCAAAGAGTCGAGAGATGAATTTCACAACACATAGATCCTTATGAACTCTATATCATTACATTTTTATCTATTATGTACTATTTTATTACTCTTTGAGCAGTGTGTGTATGTTTGTATTTAAAACACACACTGTCTCCTGAATTGAATTGGAGGATACAAGATATCCTTACTCAAATATCTTTTTACACCTCGTTTCACCCACGTGTAACTGTGGAAGAGATCCTATGTGACTTGACTGTTATTTTTCCCACATAGAATAGTGGTAGAGGTATTGTGACCTGGACAGTCTTGTATAATATTGTTAACTCCGATCCAGGGTGTAGGTCAAAGATTTTTATATACATATCTTGGGGGCAGGTGATCACCAAGTGGAGTGGATTAGGTATCAGCTTGTGACAGAACCACTTGTTTTATCTGTTGTGTCTTTCAATTTAGTATTTCTTTATTTTAACTCATATTTTAGAAAACAAAATTTTACTTTGATAATTAGTCTTGAATAATAGTTATAACTTTATTGACTTATTAGAGTAGTTTCAAAAGTTGTATCAATATCACATATTACTATAATTGAGAATTAATCAATCTACAAAGAAACTATTTTAATAGTCAAGCTATTATAATTTTATTACCTTGGTTAATCTGCCAGTTTTTTTAATTGGGGGAATATTTTAAATAAATTGTTTAACAGAAATTTTTATAGGAACTCAGTTCACCCCCTCTTGGGTGTCCTACTCTGACCAACATTTTCTATCAAAGTCTATTTTCAAGTGGCTTCTTTTAATATTTTTAAATCTATTTTAAAATCTTTTCAACTGTGATTTTAGTTGTATTTTAAAGATCTTTAAATTTCTATTAGTTCTAAATTTCTAGTTCTTTCAAATCCTATTTCTTTATCATGTATAATAGATTGGAAATTGATTTTACCAACAGACCTCCATTATTTAATAGAATAAATTCTGCACAATGGAAAATTAAAATTAAAATTAACATAGAAAGTATGGGTTTTGAGATTTGGTCTTCAATTATAGATGAATATAGGATTCCTGCTACAGATAGGAATACTTGGGATTACCCAAATAAGGTTTCTTAAAACAATAATTGAAAATCCATGAATTACCTATACTTTTATTTAGGATATGAAGAGTTTAATAGAATTTCTTCATGTAAAATAGCCCATGAAATTTGGGACACTTTATCTATTTCACATGAAGGAAAATCTAGTGTTAAGTAAATGAGACTTCACACATATACTATTAAATGTGATAACTTTAAAATGAAGCTTGATGACCCTATTTCTAACATGTATCTCAGGTTTAATTAAATTGTGAATACTATGATCTCACTAGGAAAGGATGTTACAGCCAAGGAGAAAATCATGAGAATAATCAGATGCTTACTAGATAGATGGAGAGAGACTTCTGTATCAATTTGAGAATCCTGTGACATTAGTAAGTAGCCAGTAAAGGAGATGATAGGTATGTTGATTATGAATGAGGAAGAATTAAAAGTCAATAAGGAAGAATAAGACCAACCAAAGGGAAATTTAGTGGATTTCAAAACCACTACTTCCGAAAAAATGGAAAAGGAAAGGATACAAATCAAGTGACTCAGAATCCTCTCATATGAAAAGGATAATAAAGAAAATATGTGTTTTTATGAAAAACACATATGAGGTAACACTCAACTCTCTTAAACATAATGCTAACTATTCTAGAGATTAAAGTGATTATGAAAACATGACCAGTGAGGAAATGTTTGAATGTTGTAAAATGATAGAAGACAATTGCAATGAACTAAAAGATAAATAAAAATCTTTACAGAAACATAATTCTCTCACTTATACTATTAAATATGATCTTACTATAGAAAAGGAAAAGAATCATCAATTACTTAAAGGAAACAATGAATTTAAATGATCTAATGATCAATTGAAAACATAGCTAGAAAAATTTACCAATGGAAAGAATACTCAAACACAAATTATTGGTAAACAAGTATCTCCTAGGTATACCACTAGAATAGGATACCGACCTAGAAAGAGGAACATATCCAAAAATAAATTTATAACAAAATATGAAAATATGTTTTTATACAAAAAACTGAAAATTCTGCTAGTTCTATCTCAAGGAATTCATTCACTGTTTCTAATTTTTTAGGACCAAACAAATTTTAATTTTACAATAATTTAAAAACTATTTTTAGGAAACCCATGAAGCAAGTATGGGTTCCCAAATATCTTATTACTAACATTACTAGACCCAAAAAAATCTGGGTACCAAAATTGTCTTTTTCTTAATTCTCTTATAGGAAAGCTGTTTAAAGATCTCCTGTAGAAGTCTATGGTACTTGGATAGTGGATGTTAAAGATACATGACATGAGATTAATCATTCTTCAATAACTTGAAAAATATTGATGGTGGACATGTGACATTTGGTGACAATACGAAAGGTTAAATCATTGGCCTTGTCCAGATTGGTAACTCTAACTCAGTTTTAATTTCTAAAGTACTTTTTGTTGATGGATTAAAATATAATCTTCTTAGTACTTAATAATTTTGTGATGATGGTTTTCATGTTAAATTTGATAATGATTCTTACAATGTTTTCAATTTCAAAAATGAGTTAGTATTTTATTCTTTTAGAAGTGAAAATGTTTATGCTGTTAACTTATATTATTTAATTTGTAAAATGTTTCATGCTTAAGTATATTTCACAAAGAGTCATGGATTTGGTATAGAAGACTAGAACACTGCAATATACACTCCCTTAGAAAGATTACTAGAAAAGTATTAGTTAAGGATCTACCCAAACTTGAGTTTCCAAATGAAAAAAGTCTGCAATCCTTGTCAAAAGGGTAAACAACACAAAATATCTTTCAAACCAAAGAAAATAGTTGCAACTTCTCAACCCCTCAAGTTGGTTCACAAGGACTTATTTGGAAATTCTAGTGATTAAAGTCTTAATGGGAAGAACTATTTCTATGTTCTTCTGTATGACACTCTAGATATACTTGGACCTTCTTCTTGGATCACAAAAGTGAAGCTTGTTCTCATTTTACCAAGTATGCTAGGACTGTATAAAATCTTAGTGGTCTTAGAATTAAATCCTTAAGAATTTACCATGGTTGTGAGTTTTAAAACCAAGATTTTGAATCTTTTTTATCACAAAATGTCTATAGTCATAACTTCTCTGCCCCTAAGACACCTCAACAAAATGGTTTTGTAGAAATAATAAATAGAACCTTACAAGAAGTAGATAGAACAATGATTAATGAATATGACCTACCTATCTAATTTTGGTATGAGGATGTTAATATTGCTTGTATTATTATTAATAGAGTCTTAATCAGACCAATTATTAAGAAAACTCTTTATGAGTTATGGAATTATAGAAATTTCCAGGGTTAAATACTTCAAAGTTTTTGGTTGGAAAGTTTATATTCTCAATAATAAGGATAATATTCACAAATTTCCCTCTAAGAGTGATAAAGGAATTTTCCAAAGTTATTAAATTTTTTGTAAATTCTATAGTGTCTTCAATAATAGAACCAAATATGTTGAAGAATTTGTACATTTCATGTTTGATGAGACAGATTCACATGATCCAAAAACCTCTCTAGAAAATCTTGAGAATGATATGTAAAATCTAGACACCAATGCTAAATATTTTGACCATCCTATGAAGGAATCTATTAAAACTTCCCATTCTATAAATTCTCCAGATTCTAGCCATGATGAACCCGAACCTACTGAAGAACCTGAAGTGACTAGCCCTTATTTTTATAGACCTATTAGAACCCTTAAGAAGCATCCTTTAGATGTTATAGTTGTAAATTTAGAAAAAGGAACTCATACTAGTGTTTCAATTTGAAATCAGGTTTAACATCAAGCTTTATTATCACAACTTGAGTCTAAGAACTTCAATGTGGAAATCAAAGATGAATTTTGGGTGATATCTATGCAATAAGAATTAAATCTGTTAGAAATAAGTAACTTCTAGAAACTTATGGATATACCAAAAGACATCTTGACCACAGGTACTAAATGGGTGTTTAAGAATAAAGTAGATGAAGCTGGTAATGTATTTAGAAAAAAATCTAGATTGTTTGCACAAGGTTATAGTCAAGAAGAATGGATTGAATATGAGGAAACTTTTACACCGATTTGTAGACTTGAATCCATTGGATTCTTAATTTCATATGAATCACATATAAAATAAAACATTTATCAAATTGATGTCAAGATTTAATTCCTATATGGGTATATAGTTGAGGATGTTTTTGTTGAACAACCCCTTGGTTTTAAAAACCCCCATTTTCTAAATAATGTTTTTAAATTAAAAAAAATCTTTATATGGTTTAAAAGAAGATCCAAGATCTTGGTATGATAGACTAAGTAGTTTTATTATTTCCAAAGGTTTTACAAAAGGTATAAGTGATCCTACTCTATTTATGAAAATAATTTCTAAAAATGTTTTAGTTGTTCAAATCTATGTTGATGATATTATTTTTGGATCTTCAAAAAATTCCTTATGTATTGATTTTTCAAATATTTCAAAATGAGAAAGGAATTATTTTAAATCAAAGTAAATATACTAAATATCTTCTAAAACTTTTTGGTTTAGATAATACTAAAAGTAGTTATACTCCAATGATTACCACCTATAAGTTGGATCTTGATGAGAATGGTAAATCTATTGATCAAACAACTTACAGATGAATGATTGGAAGTTTACTCTACTTAACTACTAGTAGGCCTGATATTATGTTTAGTGTGTGTATGTGTGGTATTTTTCAATAAAATACTAAAGAGTCACATCCTATTTCTATTAAAATGATTTTCAAATATCTCAAACATACCACCAAGTTAGGACTTCTCTATCTTAGAGGACAATCATTTGACTTAGTTAGCTATTCTGATGCTGATTTTTGTGGTTATAAGTTAGATAGAAAAAGCACCTATGTAACATGTTACTATTTGGGAAAGTCACTAGTTTCATGGTGTAGTAAAAGGAAAAATTCTATTGAATTATATACTACTGAAGTTGAATACATAGCTGGTGGTTGTTGTTATACTCAGATTTTGTGGATGGAACACACTTTGGTAGACTATGTATATCAATTCAGGAATGTCCCTATAAATTTTGATAACACTAATGCTATTAACATATCAAAGAATCCTGTTTCTCATTCTAGACCAAATAATATTGATTTTAGACATCAATTTTTGAGAGATCATTATCAAAATGGTGATATTACTTTAGAATTCATTGGCACAGAACATTATCTTGTTGACATTTTCACTAAGCCATTAAATTCAAAAAGGATGAATTAAATCATACATGAATTAGGAATGATTAAACTTGAGTGAACAGTTTACTGTGTCAATTTACTATCTCGGGATTACTGTCTCAGGATTGATTTCTCAAGATTACTGTCTCATTTTACTGTCTCAGGATTACTATCCTAGTTTACTATCTTAGCATTACTATATCAGCCTACTTTCTCACAACTTTTTGTCTTTTGTTCACTGACTCATTCATTATGATCACACCATTTTGAGTCACACCATAATACTAACATCGTGAATTCCTATACAGATCTCACTATATTATTCAAAATTTCTATTTAAATATTTATTTTTGTATCACTCTTTTTATATCTTTTTTACTTCGTTTTTTTTGTGACGTTTGAACTCCCTAAATGATAAATACCTATCAATTCACTTCTCTCGAGATCAGTTCTCTCAAAACCAAAATACTTCATCTCTCTCAAACCACTTACCCTCATTCTCATTGTTCGTGAACCTATGTTGAATGCACAATATGGTACATCCATCCTTTTAGACTCTTGAGAAGTGCATGTCTCAGAAGAAACAGAAGAAGGCTCATGTTGTAATGCTCAAGAAGCCGATGAACCCATGTCTTGAGGATCACAAAGTCATTCCTGAAAAGGAAATATATGCGAAGTGGTTCTTGATTAGTAAGTCTATTGTTCTAAGAGTTCTAAAAGAACATGGTTGGTTGGATTGGTTTACAAAAGAGAAAAGGCCCATTTATCAAAATCTTGTTTTTGAGTTTTATCAGTATGCCTAGTTTACCTTCAACTCCAAGGATGATTTTGTGGTAAGGAGCTGGGTAAATGGTCATAGATTTACTTTTTCTTAAAGTTTATGGGATGCCTTCCTAGTAATACCTCATGAAGGTATTTCTGAGGACTACTAGAGAGGTCCTCCTCCACCAAGTGATGTGTTTATCCTAGAATAGACTTTGGGAAGTTTTACTACAAATAAGAATAAAATAAGTCCTATTGCTGCTAAGCTTGATGGTGAGTCAAGGTTATTGTTCAAGTTAATTCAACATATCTTTTACCCAAGAAAAGGGGATTTTGACACTTTTAAGAAATATGATGTATTTTTGACTCATATTCTGAAGAATAGACACAAAAATCAAATTATGTAAGTATTATACTTCACATGTGTGATATGGTCAAAACCACATCAAAGTCCACCTCCCTTTTCTATTCAAGGTTCATTTATGTTATTCTTCTATCCAAAGGTGTGGTTGGACAAAATGAAGAATTGTTTGAGGAATATGATTTATTTATCTCTAAGGATACTTATAGGAGAATAAAAATAAGCTGGAATACATGGAAGAGATCACGGGTTAAGGAAAATGATAGGTTTTATGAGGTTTTTAATCCTGTTGAAAATCCCTCAAGACCTAAAGATGTAGTTGATCCTGGATTAGAAGCTGATGAGATTGTGCACTATTTAGATAAAGAAACAGATGATGTTGTTAGTGAAGGTTTTGTGGGAGTATCTCTTGAGATATCATGTCATGACCCACCTCCACCATGATGAGATAAGGGACAACCGATTGCAAGACCCTACCTTCTTCAAGTTTAAGGAGAGATAATGACCCCTGATACCCACCTTCAATAGGTCCCAGAGTGGAGACTAGCACCAAGGGTATAGAATCACACACAATATGGAAGAAATTACCCTTTTTATTTAATATGATCAAGAAATAAGATAGTAAATCCTAACAACACCAAAACTGAGGGTAAAGTAAAGACAAAAAAACCATTCCCATATGCATGTTACAAAAGTAAATGCCACAAAGTACAAGAAAACTCCATAGGTAAAGAACCAAAGAAAAGAAAAACAACATCTGCAATTGTCCCAATTTCTGATCTAGTATGGTCCCGCACGATTACTGATGTCCTCTTGAAAACCTAAAAGCAGTTTTATATACATAGGGTGAGTATATAGGTACACTCAGTAGGGGAACCAAAAGCTATTGTGCACAATTGGGGAGGCATTCTAATGCCCCATGAGAAAGGAGATAACCAAAACACCTATAAAGGAAAACTACCCACCCAAGCCTCACCAAGGCACACTCCCCAAATAACACAAGTAAGGTAATGTAATAGTAATAACACATCGACGTTTGGGTATCCCGCGCCACTTCCCCACTGGTTATTAACGACATCCTACACATCGAACCTCTCCCGCCATTCTCACTGCAGTCCCACTGCCAAACCCCCACCTGCACACACCTGGGCCGTCACTACCACACATCCCGCCTGCAAGCACCTGGGCCAAAACAACCACACATAACCACACCCGCAAACACTTGGGCCAGAACAATTACCGCCGCGCCCAAAGACACTTGGGCCACATCCTGAAGAAACTTGGGAAACAACCTGCCCGCACACACTTGGGCCAACCACCACAACTACCCTGCCCGAAGAATCATGGTTTGTAATGGACCTCAGGACATCATAGCCTACCCGAAGAGTCTTGGGCTATTCGGGAAAAGGATAAAAAAGGGAGATAATAACCAGCCACTCATAGGAGTGTTGGGAAAACAACCCTCCCCCCAAGAAGGGGGGTGGTCCGCACAAAGTGCTCAACATGGGTGGGGTGCGAATAAGAAACATAAGAACTATAGTTATATATATATATAGATAACAAGCACTCATCCCAACTTAGGGTTCCCAAAATCATCCCAACACAAACACATCGTTCCTATTTATTCATAAGAACACCACTGCCTCAACCATTTCAAAATTGATTCCCAGAACCAATTCCCCATTGAACCCATTCTTATTTTCATGTTCAAGTGATTCCATTTAAGTAAGAATCTGAATTACTAAGCAACTAACAGGCATAACCACAAGCTGTGGAAAGGAAGGATAGGCAAACAACACTTTAAGCATTCAAACCTGGTTCTTTTGTAAAGTTACAACAGCAAAGGGATCTGTGAGATCCATCAAAGTAATGGAACCAAACCAAGGTTCAGGATACATATGCACATGGCCTCAAATCCACAACCAAGAACCATACGACAACAGAGGATCCCATACCTGTAAGGACCCGACCCCAGTTTCCCGAAGCCAATGCCTTATTTAATCACATTGGCATACATACAAGGAATACGAATCCCGATGGAACGAGGAGTTTAGTATTATTGGAAAAAAGATATATACATAAGTTCAAAATTAAATATTTAAAGGAAAAACAACACTAAATTATTCTTTTCAAAACATCCAGGCCTCCTAGATTATGCTTGAAAGTCACTCATAATTTACTTCTTAATACCCTGAGAAAATGAAATATAAGAAAGGTGTGAGCTTAAACGCTCAGTAAGAGTAAGCAATACAGCAGAAGATAATATAAACATTAGACATGGTAAATAATTGAAAACACATGCCTTTAATAATAAACTTGAACTTATTATGGTAGGAATAATAGATGAGTAAATAATGCCATAATAAACATAATCATGGGTTTCTACTAATTGAATAAACACATGAAATATCAATAGCTAAACTCATAATGATGGAATGCATAATGTTGTACATTTTGAAACATTTTTTCATGGCCTCATCCAAGACGTCTAATGATTAAGGCCTCGGCCAAAATCCATATCACATTGGGAAAGGCCTGAACCAATTCCACATCTAGTTGTCTCATGAGACTCAACGATGCATCGAGGGGCTATAGCGGGCCCCAACCATCACATAATAAGTCCAATTAATTGATCATATGAGCGGGGATCAACATAAACAATATATACATTCATATTGAAAATATCATATGAAATGTAACTAACTTTCCCCAATCATTAAACATAAAACTCTAACCATTATAAGAAATATGGTGAATGGTTTTAGGATAGATTATCAACAATAAATATAGTCATAAACCATTAAATAAAGTATGGTAGATGACTTCATAAATTATTAAACTCAATAATACCATTTAATCAACAAGAGTGTTAAATTAGATGAAAACACTCTTATAAAATCATTAAGCAATTCTTGAGATAAATACTCTTTTATTTTGAAAAGAAGAGTTCTTTTGGAATATATTTGTATAAAACCAGAAGTGATGTAATATGGTATTTTCATAATAAAATTATTGATTTTATAAAGATAATGGTTTCCAAAAATAGATTATATAGTGCCCTTGAAAATAGATAAGAATTTGAGAACTTCCCTTGAATCGGGCTTGTATTTTGGAAACAATTTTGAAAGTTCCTTTTAAAATGTGTAACTTTCCATAAAATAAGGAAGGATACTGGTTTGTAAACATATACATGGTACTCACACAGAATATATGAGAAGTACATAATAATACATAAGAATTTCATTGAGGTATTTAGACAATGGAAGTATCCCGAATGAAAATGGAAGTTCGGGTGGAAAAACCCTTACAACTTTGTAATCAATTGAATCATATTCCCCAAAATTAATTATCATCAAATGATAAATTGAATATCATGAAAATAAAGATATTCATGATATGAGACAATAATTGGAAGTATTCATACACCATACAAAGTAATAGTAGTGATTACGGAATATCTCACAAAAATGGAAGTGAGATGAAGAATCCCTTACCACAATGTAATCGGTCGAATCATATGACCAGAACATAATAATCATCAAATGAATCATTGAATACCATGATTATAAATATAATCATGTAATTATATATCAAATGGTAGTAAACATATACCACATACAAGAAATATTTGGAGAACAATGGAAATCTCACAGAAATGAAAGTGAGATGAGAAACCTCTTACCATAACTCCAAACGTGTTCCGATCTTGTACTTAAGCTCCTAGAATATGAAATTATACTTGTTAATAAAATATTTCAGAACCTATTATACATGTCTTTATTTTACCATAATTCTGGTTAGTTCATTTATGTCTTTATTGACAAGTTATTGTATTGAATTTCATCATTATGGAGTGTTCGTTTCCTTTATTTTCATATTCGGTTCATTGGATTTTAAGTAATGAAGTGGAATGGATGTAAAACTCTAGAATTAAAATTAAATATTATTTATGAACATCAATAATTGTTAATGTCTATTTCTATCATTTGGTTACATGGAATGAGGTTGAATCATTAGATGACAACAACTTCGATTATTAGGTGGTATTTGGATTATTATGAACTAGTTTTGTCATATAACTTAATTATATGTACATATTCTGGTTCTTGAATATTAATTAGGTTATAATAAATATATTATAGTCTGGTTAAACCATTAATATGGTTTCATGACCAGTAATGAATAATAAATTGAAGAACCAAACTTCGTCGTCCATGAAGGCTATAAATTGGAACCTCATGGACGTTGATTTCGTTTATAAAAATAAAAGGGAGAGAGTAAGAATATTTATGATGGTTCTTACATTAACATGATATATTTACAGTATATAGATGATACTGGATTTATAATGATCATTTGGATAGAGGAGGTGAGGAAATAAGAATAAAATAAAGGAATGTTAAAATGAAAGAAAACTTGATAAATTTGTCACGGAAATTCGGCAGCCTAACGACGTCTCTTAAAATTTCATAAAAATAGTTTGATGAGAGGAATGGAATATCTCATCATTAATACATAATATATAAATTAAGGGGAATATTTAATTAAGTACCCCAACAAAATCCAAATGGAATGGAAGAGAATAACATAAATTGAAAGAAAAGAAAGAAAATAAAAGAGGATGTTTACCTCTTGATCTCTTCTCCTAGAGATCCTTCTTAAGGGATTTGATTTTGGTCTTTTGGTGAGACCAGCAGCTCTAGGACATGGGGAAGAATATTGGAAAGGAAATTTGGTATAAATTAGGCAATGATCAAGGCATGATAGGTGTGGGAGGAAGAGGGAAGTGAGGGTGGTATTTATATTGGAGGAGGGGAGGTATTTTATATTATTTTAATCATTATTATAATATTTTTATCAAGACTATGAATAATATCAATGAAAGTGGACCTAAATAGTAATAATATCATGTGAGTTCGAAAAAAGTGGCCTTACATCACTTAAGATGTCATAAATAGTGTTTTTAACTGATAAATTGAATATACGGTATTTTACCGTATTTCACTATTCATCGAAAATTCATGAATTTCAGAAAAGTCCCAAAAATTCACCCCTACCATTTTTCGACGTGTAGAATTCAAAAGTGAACTCCATTTTTGAAAAATAATTTTCTAAATATTATTAATTTAAATTTTAAATAAATTCATATTTAATTCGAAAAATAACAATCTTAGAGGTTTAATTAGTTTTATGTGACATTAAAAAATTAATTATGATCCCATTATCTTATTACCCTAAGAAAATAAAATAATTTCATTATTTACTATTCAAGGGTCATATTACTATTCATAAGGGTATGTTACTATTCACCAAAAATCAAGTTTGTTCTATCAGACTCCAAATGACTTATTGAACACAACTCTAGATGACTGTAATTTGAAATTCTAAACACATAAGAGGAAAATTAATGTTTAATGGCTCGGTTTTAACAAAGTGGTGTATTATAGTCTTAGTGATATATGCATTCTATAATAAATTTATTTGTAAATTCTTGGGGTGTTACAATATTCCCTCCTTCGAAGAATTGCATCCTCGCATTTCATTTTATATCCACAAAAGAAAGCTCTCTGTTATTACTACCAAATATCCCTTCGTAGAGGATCCTCAGGTGCGATCAGTAGAAAACCCAAATTGATGCTCAACTCCTCTATTTCTCTGACCTAGACACACCTCGGACAGAAGGGGTTGAACCCTTGCATCGAACACTCGAGCTTCCAGAGGGAGGCTCGAACAGTGCAAAGTTTGGAAGTATCTGAATAGACCAATACACGAAGTACTTGCTGAACTATGTCTCTACTGAGGACATCTAAGTAGTAGATATTGTTGTACAGGATAAAACTAAGGAGTTGGTACATGTAAGCTGCATAAAGGTTTTCATCCAAAGTAGCCTCTTGAAAACATAACCTAGCCGTGTAGTTCCGGCCTAGGGTGAAACATAGGAAAATCCCTTCGTGGTATTTTCCTCTTCGCCCGAATTCAGCCAATTGCGCCATGGATAAGTGGAAGTAAATGGAATCATTCCCTTGAAAGGTTCATAGAATGTTCGTACTATTTGTCACTTCATATAGTTTTTTACACGTTTTTCACAAGTTTGTGAGAGGTAGGTACTCTTCTTCACAGGTTTTGATCGCAATGATCTCCAGGATCTCTACAAGAAGAGATAACACATGGGTTTGTCCTTCCATCTGAAAATTTATTATAAAAGTTCACTTAGTGATACTCATTCAAAAGTATAACCGATGAAAGGATAACCAAAATAAGAGACAATATGTTATATTCTTATATAACCACTGGTTCAAAAAGTAAAACTGGGCTAATCGTTTTTCGAGTCCCCCAATACACGAATCCCCGACCTAGTTCAAAGATTTCAATCTCCCAGAACCATACACAACACTTGACACACATTACTCCAGAAGTACCTTTGCTGGGAACACCACCAATGCTAGGGTACTGATAACCTCAGGTGGATTCCTAAGGTAGTATTCAGCTGCTTGATTTCCTCATCCCAGACACACTGCAGACAGCTAGGGTCGAATCTGTGCTTAAAGCACTCAGGCTTCCATAGAGAGGCACGAGAAGTGTGGAGGTCGGAAATTTCAGTGTGGACTAAATGCCTATAATTCCCACACACCACGTCATTCTTGAAGATATTGATGTCGTAAAGTTCCCTGTACATACTAAAACTTAGGATCTGGAATAGGTAGGTCGCTCGATGGTCACCATCCAAAGAAGCTTCTAGAAATTTACCCACAGCTCGGTAGTTATCAGCCAGAGTGAAACATAGGAAAAGTGCTTCATGATACTTCCCTCTTTTCCTATATGCAGAAAATTGTGCATATGCAATACGGTAATAGACCAGATTTATTCCTTGGTAAAGATAGAGAATGTTTGAATGATTTGATACTTGATGGAGTAGTTTACAAGTCAGACGTAAATTGGCATAGGGCTGGTCCTCTTCGGAGCATGTCTTGACAATTATAGTCTCTAACAATTCAGTAGGTAGTGATAATATATTGGTTGGTTGACTCATATCTTCTATCTGAAATGTATTAGTAAATAAACTTTCAGTATGGAAAATCCATTTTAAACCATCATATCAAAACAAAGAATAAAACATCATTCATTTAGACATGATTTATAAAACTCAAGAAATTACACAATCTCTTTCTCCCTTTCACAAAACATTAGTATGGAATTCCTGACATCCTTGGTGATGTCCCTATACCTCCACCACCTAAGGAGGATGGTAATATTCAACTCTACTCCCAGGGAAGAACAAAGCTCACGAGTCTCATCTTCCCAAATACACTCTCGGCAATTTGGATAGTGGTTAAACCCAAGCTCTTGTTTGATACAGGTGGTTTTCCAGAGATAGGCATGAGTAACATCATGTTCTGTGACATCCTCTTGGATTTGGTTCCTAAAGATCTTTCAAACCACGTCATATTTGAAGGATTTGATGAAATATTCAAAATCGCAGAGGTCCCCAAGCATGATGAAACAAAGGATTTGGTACATAAAGGTTGCGCGGAAGTCCATCTCCTTTTCAACTTCTCCCAAAGTCATGAAGGCCAACCATTTCTTATTTAGGTTGAAACACAGGAAGAGTCCCTCGTAGTACTTCCCTTTCTTTTTATAATTCTCAAATAGTGCATTGGCCATTTAGTTATACACAACTTCCGATCCCCAGAAGATTCAAAGGAAATTTGAGTTTTTTGACACTTGGTAAAGAATCTTGCAGGATAGTCGGAGGTTTCCAAAGGGTTCATAGTCTTCCATGCATAACTTAATGATTATAGTATCGAGGATTTATGTGGGAAGGGAAAAAAGACTTTTACCTTCATTTTCCATCTGAAAATTAAGAAAACAATGCTCTTAGTATTGTTTAATTAAATTTTTCATTGTACTTCTCTGGTTTCCAGAGTTTATTCAAACCAAATCCTCTGAGAAAAATTTACATTAAACTCCATCATAATGGCTTGTAGAAAAAAAATTGAATTATTATAGGCATATCCCCCGGGAGTGTCGTAACCAAGAGTGTAGCAAGGCCCATTGTCGTATACCAGGATACCTCGGGTCAAAACCAAAACTCTTTGTCGGAGCTCTCACTCCTAGGTATATCTGTGCCAGAGCCACCTCTACCTGCTCGTATCCAGACATGGTTGTATTGCTTGAATGATCCAAATAATCTATTCCTTACCAAAATACCAGGATGTTCTTGTATTTTTCTCCTCAAAGACTATCTTAGGGACTCTTACCTAATCTACGTTTTCTAAATCTAGTTTCCAAGTTTTCTACTAAACTTTCCTCTGAGACCAACGGTAAGGACCTGACCCCAGTTGCCCGAATCTGGCGCCCTATTTAATCACATTGGCATACATACAAGGAATAAAAATACCAAAGGATCGACGAGTTTAGTATTATTGGAAATAAGATACATACATAAGTTCAAATTTACATATTGAAAGGAAAAACAGCACTAAATTATTCTTTTCAACACATCCAGGCCTCCAAGATTATGCTTGAAAGTCACTCATAATTTACTTCTTCATACCCTGAGAAAATGAAACATAAGAAAGGGGTGATATCAAACACTCAGTAAGAGTAAGCAATACAGGGGAAGATTATATAAACATTAGACATGGTGAATAATTGAAAACACATGCCTTTAATAATAAACTTGAACTTATTATGGCAGGAATAAGAGATGAGTAAATAACGCCCTAATAAACATAATCATGGGTATTCTACTAATCGAATAACCACATGAAATATCAATAGATAAACTCATAATGATTGAATGCATAATTCCGGACATTTTGAAACATTTTGTTATGGCCTCGGCCAAGACATCTAATGATCAAGGCCTCGGCCAAAATCTATATCACATTGGGAAAGGCCTTGGCCAATTCCACGTCTAGTTGTCTCATGAGACTCACTGATGCATCGAGGGGCTATAGAGGGCCCCACCCATCACATAATAAGTTCAATGCATTACTCATATGAGCGGGGATCAACATAAACAATATATACATTCATATTGAAACTATCATATGAAATGTAACTAACTTTCCGCAATTATTAAACATAAAACTCTAACCATTTCAAGAAATACGATGAATGGTTTTAGGATAGATTTTCCACAATAAATATAGTCATAAAACAATCAACAAAGTATATTAGATGACTTCATAAATGATTAAACTCAATAATACCATTGAATCAACAAGAGTGTTAAATTAGATGAAAACACTCTTATAAAATCATTAAGCAATTCTTGAGATAAATACTCTTTTATTTTGAAAAGAAGAGTTCTTTTGGAAAATATTGGTATAAAACCAGAAGTGAAGTAAGATGGTATTTTCATAATAAAATGAGTGATTTTATAAATATAATGGTTTCCAGTAATATATTATATAGTTCCCTTTAAAATAGATAAGAATTTGAGAACTTCCCTTGAACCAGGCTTGTATTTTGGAAACAATTTTGACAATTCCTTTTAAAAAGTGTAAATTTCCATAAAATAAGGAAGGATACAGGTTTTTAAACATATAAATGGTATTCACACATAATATATGAGGAGTAAATAACAATACATAAGAATTTCATTGAGGTATTTAGACAATGGAAGTATCTCGAATGAAAATGGAAGTTCGGGTGGAAAAAACCCTTACAACTTCATAATCAATTGAATCATATGCCCCAAAATTAATGATCGTCAAATGATAAATTTAATATCATGAAAATAAATATATTCATGATATGAGACAATAATGGGTAGTATACATACACCATACAAAGTAATAATAGGGATTACGGAATATCTCACAAAAATGGAAGCGAGATGAAGAAACCCTTACCACAATGTAATTGGTCGACTCATATGACCAGAACTTAATAATCATCAAATGAATAATTGAATACCATGATTATAAATAGAATCATGTAATTATATATAAAATGTTAGTACACATATACCACATACAAGAAATATTTGGAGAACAATGGAAATCTCACAGAAATGAAAGTGAGATGAGAAACCCCTTACCTTAACTCCAAATGTGTTACGCTCTTGTAATTAAGCTCCAGGAATATGAAATTATACTTTTTAATAAAATATTTTAGAAACTATTATACATGTATTTAGTTTACCATAATTCTGGTTAGTTCATTTATGTCTTTATTGACAAGTTATTGTATTGAATTTCGTCGTTCTGGAGTGTTTGTTTCCTTTATTTTCATATTCAGTTCACTTGCTTTTAAGTAATGAAGTGGAATGGATGTAAACCTCCATAATTAAAATTAAATATTATTTATGAACATACATAATTGTTAATGTATATTTCTATCATTTGGTTACATGGAATGATGTTGAATCATTAGATGACAACAACTTTGATTATTCGGCGGTATTTGGATTATTATGAACTAGTTTTGTCATATAACTTAATTATATGTACATATTCTGATTCATGAATACTAATTAGATTATAATACATATATTATAGTCTGGTTCAACCATTAATATGGTTTCATGACCAGTAATGAATAAGAAATTGAAGAACGAAACTTCATCGTCCACGAAGGCTATAATTTGGAACCTCATGGACATTGATTTCGTTTATAAAAATAAAAGAGAGAGAGTAAGAATATTTATTATGGTTATTCCATTAACATGATATATTTCTAGTATATAGATGATACTGTATTTATCATGATCATTTATAAAGAGGATGTGAGAAAAGAATAATAAAATAAAGGAATGTTAAAATGAAAGAAAACTTGATAAATTTGTCACGAAAATTCGGCTGCTAACGACGTCTCTTAAAATTTCATAAAAATAGTTTGATGAGAGGAATGGAATATCTCATCATTCATAAATAATATGGATAATAAGGGGAATATTTAATTAATTACCACAACACAAGCCAAAGGGAATGGCAGAGAATAACATAAATTGAAAGAAAAGAAAGAAAATAAAAGAGGATGTTTACGTCTTGATCTCTTCTCCTTGAGATCCTTCTTAAGGGATTTGATTTTGGGATTTTGGTAAGGACAGAAGCTCTAGGACGTGGAAAAGAATATTGGGGAGAGAATTTGGCAGAAAGTAGGCAATTCTCAAGGCTTGAGAGGTGTGGGAGGAAGAGGGGAGTGAGGGTGGTATTTATAGTGGAGGAGGGGAGGTATTTTAGATTATTTTAATCATTATTATAATATTTTCATCAAGACTATGAATAATATCAATGAAAGTGGACCTAAATAGTAATAATATCATGTGATTTTGAAACAAGTGTCCTTACATCACTTATGATGTCATAAATAGTGTTTTTAACTGATAAATTGAATACATGGTATTTTACCGTATTTCACTATTCATCGAAAATTCAAGAATTTCAGAAAAGTCCCAAAAATTCACCCCTACCATTTTTCGACGTGTATAATTAAAAAGTGAACTCAATTTTTCAAAAATAATTTTATAAATATTATTAATTTAATTTTTAAATAAAGTCATATTTAATTCAAAAAATAATTATCTTAGAGGTTTAATTAGTTTTATGTGACATTGAAAAATTAATTATGATTCCATTATCTTATTACCCTGAGAAAATAAAATAATTTCATTATTTACTATTCAAGGGTCATATTACTATTCAGATTACTATTCATAAGGGTATGTTACTATTCACAAAAAATCAAGTTTGTTCTATCAAACTCCAAATGACTTACTGAACACAACTCTAGATGACTGTTATTCAAAATTTTAAACACATAAGAGGAAAATTTATGTTTAATGGCTAGGTTTTAACAAAGTGGTGTATTATAGTCTTAGTGATCTATGCATTCTATAATAAATTTATATGTAAATTCTTGGGGTGTTACAATCCCTATCCATATATTCCCATAAGCATCAAGCAGAACAACCACACATACTACTAAAACAGAGTAGGGGAGTTGTTCCAGACTCAAGCACACCATTCATTAAGTCCCTTCTTCCTATTGGGTTTACCGAGGTGGTCACACAAGGATTCTTGTTTACCAGACATCCATTTAGACCACCATGTTTATGTGATTAACCAATTTCCATGTTACAGTCATTCAATCATCACAGAGGACAAGGGTTCATTAGTGCACAAGGAAAGACCACCAACGACCATGATTTTCAGTGAGCATAAGCCCATACAGTTCACAACATATAGCAACTATAAAAGAGTACAACAGAATTGTCAAACACACCCCATCATTCTTTAACAGTCTTTTTATTATCTTCATTAACATTTGGTTTCGTCTGTTTTCACAGAAACAGTAGCGTTCTCACCCCGCATGATACACAGTAAAGAGAGACGAAGGAAAAACCCTACCTGGTTGATCAAGGATTGAAGTTCTTCTCCATGCTCTAAGAACTAGGGATGTGAGACTTGTAGGGGAGGAATGTCGAGGACTCCAAGGGTGAGCAGAAAGGCTCCAGCATAGGCGCACCACTTTCCTCGGGAAGGGGAACTCCAAATGCACAAGGAAGAAAAAAAGACCAGCCAAGAGGAAGAAGAGAAGGAATTCTCATGCGATAAAAAGGTGAGGTCCTAGAGTTACGATATATGGAATTTTTAATGGATTTAAAGATGGATCGTGGTTTCACTATGTGGTTGGGTAGTTACACATGATGAAATTAATTGTTATTTAATAATTCCCATTGGAGAGGTGGCCATAATAGTTGTGCGTTAAACAGTTTCCTTTAATTAGAGAAAAACATGTAGCAGGGAAGAACTGGAAAGAACAGGCATGACACCGATGAAAACAACACGTTTTGGTATGTTAAGGGTTTCCCAACTCTTGGGAGATTTTAGATATTATTTATGGGCTTTAAATGTCTTTGAAAGAGGGAATTAAATCATTTTTACGTCAAAAGATATGTTGCGGGAGCGAAAAAAGTTGGGAACTGGAAAAGAACCAAGACCGCTCAGTGAGGACACAGTTCCACCGTCACGGTGCCACCCTCATGTTGCCACTGTCACAGTGTCACCCTCACATTTCCACCGTCATAGTGTTACCCTCACGATTCCTTCGTAACTGGTGCCACCGTGACCGGTGTGCGACCGTCACGGTGCCACCATAACCGGTGGAGCCATGTTTTGGAAAAGTAAGGGACCAGGTGGGTTCGGTCCATTACATCATATACCTCTCAAACTATTCTCGCCCTCGAGAATCAAAACTAGACCCGAAGAAAAGAGGGGGGGGGGTCCTAACAAACACCTCGAAAGATACCTATTAGAAGTGAACCTCATCAACATCTAGGAACACCTCTCCCTCAAGTAACCACACAACATTCAAGGTTCACACCATCCAATCATATGGATTAGGGAGTTTCTTCCTCCATGTCATGATACTATCCGCTTTGGGTGGCACTGACTCGCCCGCACGGGTTTAATCACATACACCTTAATGCATCTTGATTAGGGATCAGTTTATCCCCTCCCCATAGTAAGGACTCTTCACACGCATTCAGAGAACAAGGAAAACAACACATTCCATAGTTAACAAGGTAAATTGTTCCATCACGGAGAAGTACAAACAAAATAGAACAAAACTCAAAACAGCTTTGGGTACTAGGCACACATCTGCGTCTCCCATTCCCAAGTACTTTCCTCGAGCCCACCATGCCTCCACAACACATGAACCAAAGGAATGATTCATCCACGAAGAACCTTCTCCTCACGATTCACAATCCTCACTGGTTTTTATACAAAAGTCACATCATCTTTGATATCTATATTTCCCCAATCTAGGATGTGTGAATCGTTGTGTAGATACCGTCAGAGTTGTGACACATGGAAGACGTCGTGCATTCTCAGTAGAGGTGTTGGTAACACTAGATGATAAGCCAGTTTGCCGACCCGCTGCAGTACTTCGAACGGTCCGAAGAACCTAGGAGAAAGCTTACACCCCCTACCAAACCTCCATTGTCCATGCTGAGGGGAGACCATCAAGAACATGTGGTACCCGACCTCGAACTCCAAGGGCCTCCTCCTGTTATCGGCATATGACTTCTGTTGGTCCTGCGCCGCTTTAATTCTCTCTCGTATAATCTAAATCTTCTCTGTCGTTCTCTACACCACTCCCCGGCCAAGAACACTTGTTTCCCTGATCTCTATCTAGCACACGGGTGAGCGACATAGCCTCCCGTACAAAGCTTCAAATGGATCCATGCCAATGGTAGAGTGATGGCTATTATTGTAGGCAAACTCTACCAGAGTCAAGTGTCGCACCCATGATCCCCAAAAGTCCAAAACAAATGCTCGTAGCGTATCCTCTACTATTTGGATGGTGTTCTCTGTCTGCCCATCTGTTTGGGGGTGGAAGGCAGTGCTAAGACGTAGCTGAGTGCCAAAAGCATGCTGCAATACCCTTCAGACTCGTGAGGTGAACCGGGTGTCCCAATCCAAGACTATATACCTCAGAACCCCATGCAACCGCACCACCTCATCTACATACCTCTATGCTAAGGAATCCACTGCACTCAACTCTTTGATTGCCAGGAAGTGAGCCAATTTCATCAACCGGTACACCACTGCCCAGATAGCATCACATCCTCCTTGAAACCTGGGTAGTCCTATGACGAAATCCATCAAGATGTCATCCCACTTCCACTCGGGGACATCTAAAGGCTGTAACAAAACACCTGGAACATGGTGTTCAACCTTCACCTGTTGACACACTAGGAACCTAGTCACGAACTCTGCCCCTTCCCGCTTCACCCTGGGCCACCAGAACTGACTCCTCAGACCCCAGTACATCTTGGAAACTCCTGGGTGCACCGCCAGGGGTGTGTTGTGGAACTCACCAAGAACTCTCTCGTGCATTCCCACGGGGATGAACAACTTTCCATGAAACAGAATCTGATTCTTCCCGTCTTCTGAACATCCATCTGGAGCATTGCATGGCCAACCCGGTAGCGCATCACTTCACTCTCTGAGTATCCCCACCGAGACTCCTCTACTTGCCGCAACAGAGAAGACTGCACTGTCATCTGATATAGGCAACCTCTACCACTATCCATCCTCACATCCAGGTGCAGGGCAACCAACTCCTCCATCACCTTCCAAGCATCTGCCGACTCTCAAACCACATTATTATGTGAATTCCTACTCAAGGCATTGGCCACCACATTCCCCTTTCCTGAGGTGTAGAAGATTTCGAAGTCGTAGTCTTGAAGAAACTCCATCCACCTTCGCTGCCGCAAATTCAGGTCCCACTGGGAGAAGATATATTTCAAGCTCTTGTGATCCGTGAAGACCATAAAGCTCTATCCAACAAGGTAATGCCGCCACAACTTTAGTGAGAACAAGACCATCGCAAGATCGAGATCATGGGTGGAGTAGTTACGCTCATGGGGACGTAACTGCCTAGACCCATAAGATATTACCCCTTGCTGTTGCATCAGCACACATCCAAGGTCTTATCCCGAAGCATCACAGAACACATCATACGCTACCCCTTCTTCTGGAAACCTCAGCACTGGGGAACTAACCAACTTCCCCTTAAGATAGCTGAAGGCTACCTCACACTGCCCATTCCACACGAAAGCCTAGTCCTTCTTGGTCAAGGCTGTCAATGGTGCTGCAACTCGGGAGAAGTTGGGCATGAACCTCCGGTAGTAACCTGCCAGACCTAGGAAACTACGAACTTCTGCCACTTTCTTGGGTGCTTCCCAAGAAAAAACCGCCTTGACCTTCGATGAGTCCATCGCTATTCCCGGCTCAGACACCACGTGTCCAAGGAAGTGCACTTCTCGTGTCTAGAACTTGCACTTGGACAATTTCCCATAGAGTTGGTGCTATCGGAGGACCTCTAAAACCATTCTCAAGTGCTCAGCGTGATCCTCCTCTGATCTTGAGTAGATTAGAATGTCGTCAATAAACACAACTATGAACCGGTCCAGGTATTCCCGAAAGACAGAGTTCATGAGCTCCATGAACATAGCTGGTGCGTTTGTAATGCCGAACGACATGACTACAAAATAAAAGTGCCTATACCTACACCAGAAGGCAGTCTTCGAGATGTCACCCTATTTCACCCTCAACCGTTGATAGCTAGACCGCAGATCGATCTTATAGAACCAACCTTCTCCCCTCAGCTGGTCAAAGAGATCATATATCCCCAGGAGGGGGTAAAATTTCTTGACTGTAACCTAGTTCAGTCTCCGGTAGTCTATGCACAGCCTCAGACTACTATGTGCCTTCTTTGCAAACAATATTGGATAACCCCATGGTGATTCACTTGGCCGAACAAAACCATTCTTTATTATATCGTCAATCTGAATTTGCAACTCCCACAACTCAGAAGGCGCCATCCGGTAGGGAGCCATGGAAATCGGATGGGAACCAGGTTTCAAGTCTATCCTGAACTCAACATCACGTCAAGGGGGTAGAGTCGCCAAATATTCAGGGAAGACATCTATAAACTCACCGATGATCCCCCGGACTTCCACCATCTCAGTATCTGCTGACCCCACTGATAGTTCAGCTAACAAGGAAAGGAGGGGCTCCATTCGTCGGCTGCCTTCTTGGAAACCCTGCTCGCTGATGAAAGTCACACGTCAGCCGCCCAAATCTGAAAACATGATCCTTCCTCAGAAGCAGTCAATAACAAAACATATAGAGGGAAACTAGTTAATTCATAAGATGATATCATATGGCTATATCTACAACAGTAGAAGATCCCTGATAGACTTATGTGGCCCTATCATCAGTCTACACCCTCGACAAACATAAAAAAAGTCAGTCTGACCTCCGAATAGTGTACTGAACACCAGCGGTACTGGAAGTCTCTCAGCATCTAGACCCAGAGCACGGGCTATACTGGGTGCAAAAAAGGAGTGTGAAGCTCCTGTATCGAACAAGGCATAGGCAAGAGTACTAAGAAATATGATCGTACCTTGAACGACTTCCGGCCCTGCTGGAACTGCTACCTCCGTGGCGTGTAATTGCCCATGCCCAGCTCCCCTGCCCCTCAGCTGTCGACCACCTCCCCAACCGTGCCCTGGTCAAGATCCCTGAGGAGCACCCTAAGGTCGGCCTCCTCCTGCAACGTCTACCCTCAGAGGAGTAGGAGCTCGCTGTCCCTGCTACTGCTGAAAGGGTCTGGCTGGAAACTGCTGCGGCTGAGGCAGGTGCTGCACCGGCCCACCCCCACCATACTGTAATCGGTCCGGGCACTGGTTTTGAAGGTTCCCACGGCTTCCATAGATGAAGCATCTCGGTCCTGGGCCCGAAAATAAAGGGAAAAGACTGGGAGATCGGAACTGGAACTGCTGAGGCCTGCTCCCTACTAGTTGAAACCTAGAGGGCACTGATGCTGGAGGCCTGCTGCTGATGGCCTCCCCCTTCAATGAGCCCAACTGGATTCCCTCTCGCGATACACCTCCCAGCATGTGCATCCTTTCCACCACTTTAGCTATCTTCTAGACCTCCAAGTACGTTAGTTGGGTGAAGGGGGTAATTGCATACTGAAGAGAAGGTCAGAGTGCCTCCTCTAAACGTGTCACTCGAGACTCATCATCTGGAAAGAGGTCTAGAGAAAAGAGAAGGAGATCTTTGAACTTGATCCCCAACTCTCTCACTGCCATGCTCCCCTACTGGAGGGAGAGTAGCTCATGTCCCTTCTCAGCCTTCATCATGGAAGAGAGGAATTCCGCCCGGAACTCCTTCTCAAAGTCAGCCCACATAACCTCGGCTTCTCTCTTCTCCCCAAGGTAGAGCATCCACCCCTAACACGCTGCTCCCTGCATCTGTCTTACAACCAGAGGAACCCACTACTCCGTCGGAGCCTAGATCAAACTGAAAGCTATCACCAGATCCTCTATCCAGCTCTCTGTCTCCACGTTTGAGATGCTTCCCTCATACTTCCCGAGGGTCTGCTGCTGAAATGCATGAAGTTTCCTCTTCCACTGATCATCCTCCTCCTCTCGGTCATCCCTCTGTTGATCATCCAAATCAACCTCCTAAGGATCGATCGCCCGTACTACCCTTGGTCGCCGTTCGGGTGCCATAACTGCAAGGTAAACAAGGAATGCCTAATCCCAAGTAGTGTAGAATATTTCTTTTAAATTTTTTTAGACTTATTATTCATTTTAAATCCCCAAAATATCCATGAAACACAAGAACACAAGATGTTATAATGCATGTAACTTTCCTAGGGTATCTAACCTACAATCAGTTTAACCTCACTTGGTCATTTGGTAGGCCCAGATTCCTTGCATCGGATCACAGGGGGCCCAAAAATCCCATGTCCTAGCCGATCTTTCCTGGCCTATTTCATGCACAAAGATTTCCTAACATTGTTTCCCTACCACCCCGTGCAATCCTCACTGTGCCTAACCCTAGACACTATCCTATCCCCCAACCTTTCCTCTGATACCATTCTGCTACGACCCGCCTTCACCAAGATGAGAGAAGGGACAAAAGATTTCCAGAACCTTCCTTCTTCAAGTTGAAGGAGAGATAATGACCCCGAGACCCGCCTTCAATAGGTCTCGGAGTGGTGACTAGCACCAAGGGTATAGAATCACACATAAGATGGAAGGCATTAAACTTTTTATTTAATAAGATCGGGAAATAAGATAGTAAATCCCAACAACACCAAAACTAGGGGTAAAGTAAAGACAAAGAAAACCATTCCCATATGCATGTTATAAAAGTAAATTCCACAAAGTACAAGGAAACTCCATAGGTAAAGTAACAAAGAAAAGAAAAACAACAACTAAAAATGTCCCAAAGTCCGAGATAGTACGGTCCCACATGATTCCTGATGTCCTCTTGAAAACCTGAAAGAAGTTTTATATACGTAGGGTGAGTATACAGGTATACTCAGTAGGGAAACCAAAAGCTCTCGTGCACAAGTGGGAAGTCATTCTAATGCCCTGTGAGAAAGAAGATAACCAAAACACCTAGCAAGGAAAAATACCCACCCAAGCCTCACCAAGGAACACTCTCCCAAATAACGCAAGTAAGTTAATGTAATAGTATTAACACATCAACATTTGGGTACCCCGTACCACTTTCCCACTGGTTTTTGAAGACATCCTATGCATCGAACCTCTCCCTCCATTCTCACTACAGTCCCACTGCCACACCCCCCCCCCACACACAAACCTGGGACAAAACTACCACACATACCACCCACAAACACCTAGGCCACAACAAACACACGTAACCACGCCTACAAACACCTGGTCCAGAACAATTACTGCTGCACCCAAAGACACCTGGGCCTCATCCCAAAGACGCTTGGGAAACAGCCTGCCTGCACACACCTGGGACAACCACCAAAACCACCATGCCTGAAGAATCTTTGGTTATAATGGACCTCAGGCCATCACTAATTGCCCGAAGAGTCTTAGGCTATTCGGGAAAGGGAGCAGAAAAGGAGCTAATAACCAGCCACTTATAGGAGTGTTGGGAAAAGCACCCTCCCCCCAAGAAGGGGGGTGTTCGGCACAAAGTGGTCAACATGGGTGGTGTGATAATAAGAAACATAGGAACTATAGTTATATATATATATAGATAACAATCACTCATCCCAACCTAGGGTTCCCAAAATCAGCCCAACACAAACAGCTCGTTACTATTCATTCAAAAGAACACCACAACCTCAACCATGTCAAAACTGATTCCTAGAACCAATTCTCCATTGAACCCATTCCTGTTTTCATGTTCAAGTGATTCCATTTAAGTAAGATTCTTCACTAATGGGCAACTAACAGGCATAACCACAAGCTGTGGAAGGAAGGATAGGAAAACAACACTTTAAGCATTCACACCCAGTTCTTTTGTAAAGTTACAACAACAAAGGGATATGTGAGATCCCTCAACGTACTGGAACCAAACCAAGCTTCAAGATACATCCCCAAACGGCCTCAAAATCCACAAAAAAGAACCGTATGACAACAGAGGATCCCATACCCATCCATATCACCCCATAATCATCAAGCATAACAACCACACATACTACCAAAACAGAGTAGGGGAGTTGTTCTAGACTCAAGCACACCATTCATTAAGTCCCTTCTTAATGTTTGGTTAACCAGGGTTCTCACACAAGGATTCTTGTTTACTAGACATCCATTTAAACCACTGAGTTTATATGATTAACCAATTTCCATGTTACAGTCATTCAATCATCACAGAAGACAAGGGTTCATTAGTGCGCAAGGAAAGACCACCAACGACCATGATTTTCAGTGAGCATAAGCCCATACAGTTCACAACATATAGAAATTATAAAAGAGTACAACAGTATTGTAAAAAACACCCCATCATTATTTAACATCCTGTTTATTATCTTTGTTATGGTTTGGTTTCATCCGTTAACACAGAAACAGTAGCGTACCAACGCCACATGATACACAGTAAAGAGAGACGAAGGAAAAACCCTACCTGGTTGATCAAGGATCGATGTTCTTCTCCACGCTCCAAGAACTAGGGATGCACGACTTGCAGGGGGGAACATCGGGGACTCCAAGGGTGAGCAGAAAGGCTCTAGCACAGGTGCACCACTTTCCTCGGGAAGAAGAACTCCAAACGCACAAGGAAGAAAAAGATGCCATCCAAGAGGAATAAGAGAAGGAATTCCCATGTGATAAAAAGGTGAGGTCCTAGAGTTACGAGATATGGAATTTTGAACTGCTTTAAAGATGGATCGTGGTTTCACCATACGGTTGGGTGGTTACACATGATGGAATTAATTTTCATTTAATAATTCCCATCGGAGAGGTGGCTATAACGGTTGTGCATTAAACAGTTTCCTTTAATTAGAGAAAAATGACAATAGTGTAGAACTGGAAAGAAAAGGTGTGACACCGAGGAAAACCACATGTTTTGGTAAGTCAAGTGTTTCCCAACTCTTGGGGGATTTAAATATTATTTATGGGCTTTAAATGTATTTCAAAGAGGGCATTAAATCATTTTTACGTCAAAAGATATGATTCAGGAGTGGAAAAAGTCGGGAACTGGAAAAGAACCAAGACCGCTTAGTAAGGACATGGTGCCACCATCACGGTGCCACCGTCACGGTGCCACCCTCATGGTGCCACCCTCACGGTGCCACCGTCACGATGCCACCCTCAAGGTGCCACCGTCACGGTGCCACCGTCATGGTTTCACCGTCACGGTGCCTCCGTAACCAGTGCCACTGTGACCAATGTGCGAAAATCAAGGTGCCACCGTAACCGATGGAGCTGTTTTTTGGAAAAGTAATAGACCAGGTGGGTCCAAGACATTAAATATCACCTCTCTATAAAGGTGATATTGATGCAAGTGGAAATTATGAAGCTGCTGCTAAAGGAGATGTTGTTATAGAGGAAGATCCTATTTCTATGGAAGATATTACTACTGATGTGTAATATTCTAAAGAATAGTTTGAAACTAAATTAATCTTATCTACTGAGGAAAGGATGGAACAAATCTTTCAGCTGCCTAGATATGTGGCTGATCTGGATAGAGCTGAAAGTATGTGAATGAGTCAAGATATTGAGTCTCTAAGTCCTGTGAGAGATGCACCTATTGTGGGGGAGTAACACCCCATCTTAGAAAGTGTTCAAATTTCAAATAATGTTGACCCAGGTTCTATGGATACCTTGTATAGGTTTCCTAGTTATTTTGATGTGGATGATACCCTAGAGGCCTTGGTAAAAGTGACAAAACATTCAAATGTGTTTCAGTTGAAACCAATATCTACCAATGAATTATCCCCTAATAAGGAATCTAAACCTATTTCAATTCATGTTTCTCAAACTACTAAAGAATATTTTGATTTTTTAAGTCATAGTGATCTGAATGTTTTTGGAGACAACTTGTTGTTTGGATTTGGGAAGCTTCTACAGTATCAACCTTCACCTGTGAAAAATCTTAGTGAAAGGGATTCTACGCTGTTGTTAGAGAAGATTATTTGGAAGATCCAAATGAAGATGATTAATGAAATTTAGGAATTTTGGGTTGAGAACAAGTAGTTGAGTGATGAGGTGAAATATCTAAAATATATGATTGAAGATATTCAGAAATATTTGAAATCTATTTAAGCTCTTGTTTCTCATCTTAGTGGGGATGCTGTTGATAAGATTCCACAGAAGGTTGTATCTCTGATTCAACCAAACATAATTACTATGTATGAAAAATTGGTTGAGAGCAACACCAAGATATCTAATGAGATGATTGGGATTATCTTTAGACTCAATAAGCTAACCAAGGAATATAAATGTTTAAAAATTGTTCTAAATCAGCTTAAGACTCTCACATCAGATTTTTCAGCTCCATCTGCCTCTAGGGAGCCATCTCAGCCTGTGGACAATGACTTGATCAGATCAGTTTTCTAAGAAAATATTCAGTCAGTGTGGAGTGGAATTTATAAGGAAAGTCTCTCTACTGTCATCAAGAACAGTTACCATGTGCTTGATTTGGTGAGGATTCATTCAAATATTTCACCTAATGATCCGGAATAAATATCTAAAAAAGTGGACTACTACTTTAAGAGAATTTATTCTAAGAATGAGTTGAACAATCACATCAAGTATCTTATAGAGAATTTGAAGATACCTCTAGTCACTCAAGCCCTAAAGGATCATGTCATGACCCATCCCAATGGGGCCCGAGCCGCAACTCCCCAAGCCTGCATCCAATAGGCCAGGGGCTGGTGACTAGCACCGAGTAGGCATGCTACTAACATGGGAGGCATTTCCTATAAACCTGTACACATGCACACACATCTCCAAGACCACAAAGCTGAAAAGTAAAAACTACTAAAGATAGAAAATGCATGAATACACTAAAATCCCAACCAACAGAGTACGATGGGAATGTAAGGTACAATAGTGTAAAACCCCGGGCCAAAATTACAAGCCCACCAAAAGAAAGTCTGCAACAAATTACAACCTGTAAAGAAAGGTATTGGGACTGCAATCTGTAGCCGAAGGAACACACCTCATCCTTTCTGATATCACTGAGTACCGTCCGATCCTGGTCCTCCTAGAATCCTGTCGAAGGCTCGCTCATCTGCACAAGACACGACACGTGCGGGAAAAGCCTGTGTAGGGGTGAGTATAACAATACCCAGTAGGACACCCCAAAACCACAAATAAATACAACAAAGGAAATACCACAAAGGAAATATACAGTCAGCTCTACACATTATATGTTTGCAGAACATATAACAAGAATATCCAGATATACTCAAACACTAACGACAATCGTGAAACCACCACTAAGATCCATCTTTAATATTTCACTAAGCACGCTACCGGGAGAACACACCCCTTGGTCTAAAGAGAGATATACGAAGTACTCATTCTGGGAGAACACACTCCACAAAAATTTGGGAATAATATGCTCAGATGAGGATCACAACCAATAACCATGGGGTGATTCCAACAACTCAGTCTGAACTAATCCGCTAAGTAGAAGATCGGCGCCTGGGTAAGGTAGGTCACGTCGATACCAAGAACTCTACCTAGGGTATCAGGAATGAATAGAGGATCCAGATCTAAGTTTCATAGAGGGGATTCTAAAAACTCTATCCAGGAAGTCCTGCTGAAGGGATCATACTCCTGTATATAGGAAATGATACCAGAACCTTCAGGGAAAAGACCAAGGGTACGAACCCTAAGCTAGCTAGTCCAAGTCACATAAGACAAGTGGTTCAAGCCATGTAAGACAGGTTACACGGTGTCTATTATGGTTACACGCCGTGTTCCTTGACCCCGGGTAATGCCCGTGTAAACGGACCATGTCATCTACCCAAGCTGTGTAAAACTAAACTACATGGCGTGTAAAAGGATCACACACCGTGTTCTTTGACTCCGGATACTACCCGTGTAAACTGCCCATGTCATTTGGCTTGTAGGATAAAAAGTAACTACACGGCGTGTAGAAGGATCACACACTATGTCCAAGCACCTGGGACTTGCTCCGTGTACGCTGGCCATGTTCCCGTACATGGTATCTGTCTGTGTCGCCTGACCATGTACCAGTACACGTGGTATCCCGTGTGTCTGGCCGGGTCTGGCCGGAGAGGGGTACACACGCCGTGTCCTTGGCTGTGTACCCAACCCGTGTCCGTGTACTCCTAGAGTACATGCCAGGTGGTCCGCCAATGAACACACTCCGTGTATCCCATACTACACGCCGTGTAGTAGGAGTTTTTCCAGAAACTCCGTCTTCCTCCTCACGCCGCGGCTGATCCTCCGGATCCATGGTTTCTCGTCCGTTCGTCCCGATACTCCAGGGGTTGGTTCGTTTCATCATATGAACACTAAAACGAGTGTTTTCAGTCATTAAATCAGATCATAAACCTCGAACAATCCATCTGAAGAAAAATTCCCAAAAACTCACAACTCTCGATCCGCTCCGAATTGTTCGTCGAAACCGTCCTCGCACCTATGTGACATCGCTCCGAGGTTGGATCTACAATCTCGGATCGTTACGCCATAGATCGAAGGAGAAATCGATCATTGTTCTTAATCCACAACGAACTAAGAATACGTGTGAAGAACTCAAGGAAATAATCATAAAAAGAACAAGACGGACGAACCTCGATCATTGTTCGTGAAGATCTGGGTTTGTCACCGTTAGATCGAAACCAAAACGACCTCAAGAATCAAAACCTCAAATCCCCGAAAGAACCCATCCCACAAGAATGATCGATCTGCGAGCTAATCTGTTCATGGATTAGTTTGCGTTTGTCATAGAAATCAAAAATGGGGAAAGAAATCAAAATCAAACATCCTACCTGGATCCGCGATGTTCGTTGGCGAAGATCCGGTTGCCACACTGTCGTTGTCGGTGAAAATAGTCAAGAACGCTGCCGCCGCGTTGGGAGGTTTTCTCCAGAGCCTCTAGAGCCGCCAAGGGTTTCAGGGTTATGAGGTTTGTAACCCTGGACCCCTGCACAATACTTTATTTAAAAAGGATAAAAGGTATTTACTGCAATAGATTTAAAAGGATTTTGCTGGAGAATAAAATATTTTTATTAAATATTTTATTACTGTTACGTCCAAAAACTAGATTTCACCACCAACCTGCGCTGACCGATGTTTGGCATCACCTAAGGTAAAATCGCTATTCTGAACACAACGGTGCCCTCAGATTTCTGATCTGAGGACCCATTCGGGAGTTATACCACTTTTTCAGGAAAATTGCACGCGCGCGTAATTTAATTATTTAATTAAATTCAAACGTTTTTTCCGGGCTCACCGGGCCTCAGAACTGCACGCCGTCTCAGATCATGGTCTCGAAATAATTCCTATATAATATTAAAATAATACATGGAAAAATCCATGACATTACATCACACCCACCTTAGGGATTTACATCCCCGAAAATCCAAAACAAAGGCTACTCAAAAAGATGTGGGTACTGCACGCGAATCTGAGCCTCCCGCTCCCACGTTCTCTTCTGGAGATTCCCGTGCTCCCCTCGGACACGCACTAAGGGAATATACCATCCACGAAGGATTTTCTCCTACCGGTACTTGATCTCCAATGGGTACTCAGCATAGGTCGCTCCATCATCGATGTCCAGCTTGCCCCAGTCGATAGCGTGCGATGGATCATGCACGTACTTCTGCAGCTGCGACACATGGAAGACGTTGTGTACTCGATCCATCTAAGGAGGTAGAGCCAAAAGATACGCCACCTCGCCAAGTCTACTCAGAATCTGAAAAGGGCCGATGAACCTTGGAGATAACCTGCCGCCTCGGCCAAACCTCCACAGTCCCCGTCGAGGTGAGACCCAAAGGAACACATGGTCTCCCTCCTCGAAATCCAAGGGCCTCCACCTCCTGTCGGCATAAGATTTTTTCCGACTCTGTGAAGTCTTCATCTGCTCCTGGATAACCTGCACCTTCTCTGTAGTAGCTCTCACCATTTCTGGGCCCATGAGTGCTAACTCTCCTGGGTCAGTCCAGCAAATTGGTGACCTACAAGGTCGCCCGTACATGGACTCGAATGGTGCCATACCAATAGTGGAATGATAACTACTGTTGTAAAAAAACTCCACCATTGGTAGGTGATCCTCCCAGCTATGACTGAAGTCAAGTATGTAATCTCGAATCATATCCTCTAGAACCTGGATGGTCCGCTCAGTCTGACCATCAGTCTGGGGATGAAACGATGTGCTCAAGCGTAACTAAGTCCCAAAAGCTTACTACAATCCCTTCCACAACAGGGATGTGAAACAATCATCACGATATGAGATTATCGTGGATGGAACTTCATGAATTTGAACTATCTTCTGCACGTAGAGGCGTCCAAAGCTCTCTACTGAACTATGTTCCCTTATGTCTAGGAAGTGGGCCGAATTGGTGAGCCGGTCAATGATCACCCAGATGGCGTCGTGTCCCCTGGACGTGTGGGGTAAACCCATTACGAATTCCATTGATATCCCATCACACTTCCACTCTGTCACCTCAAGGGGCTGAGCCAAACCTGCTGGGGCTTGGTGCTCAGCCTTTACTTGCTGACAAGTAAGGCACAGAGAAATAAACTCTACCACACTCTTCTTCATTCCTGGCCACCAGAACTGACGTCGGAGGTCCTGGTACATCTTTGCCATGCCTGGATGCACCGCAAAAGGAGATGTATGGAAATCCCTCAGAACCTCCTCCCACAACATCACTGGTACTAATGTACGCCCTCTGAAAGGAACAACGTGCTCCCCGTCTTCTGAATATCCATCAGTAGCATCACCTGTGGATATCTGAGCACGTAGAGTCTCACAGCAAGCATCCTCGAGCTGTGCTTCCTTAAATCACTGTAAGAGTGGAGGGGTAACAACCATAAATTGAAGTTAAGTTCCCTCATCTCCATCCATGAAGGATAACTATAAAGAGGCCAACTGCCTTGTCACATCATCCAGCAACTGCGAACTGGATCTCTTGTTGAGAGCATCTGCCACAACATTCCCCTTCCTAGGAGTATAAACGATCTCAAAGTCGTAATCCTGGAGGAACTCAAGCCACCTTCTCTGTCTCAAATTTAGATCCTTCGGAGAAAAGATATATCTGAGACTCTTGTGATCAGAGTAGACGATAAAATTCTCTCCCATCAGGTAGTGTCTCCACATATTCAACGCGAAGACTACCGCTGCTAACTCAAGATCATGGGTCACGTAGTTCTGCTCGTGTGGCCTCAACTGACGTGAACCATAGACAATCACCGCTTGCCTCTGCATTAGGACACAACCAAGCCCAGTTCCTGACAAGTCGCAGAACACTACGTACTCGACACCCTCTTCTGGTAGTCTCAAGATCGGGGTGCTCATCAGACTCTATCTCAACTGCTGAAAAGCCTGTTGTCATATCTTGGTCCACATGAAAGGTTGCCCCTTTCGGGTCAAAGCTATAAAGGGTGCTAAAATTCTAAAGAAATCAAGAATGAATCTCCGATAGTAGCCTTCCAACCCAAGGAAACTCCACATCTCCATCACGCTCCGGGGTGGCTCCCCTGCTAACACTGCCTCTACCTTGGCTGGGTCCACTACTACACCCTCTGCTAAAAAAATGTACCCCAGAAAGTGGACCTCCTGTATCCAGAACTGGCACTTCAAGAGTTTTCCGTACAACTGGTGCACTCGGAGTGTGTCGAGAACCGTCCTTAGGTGCCTCGCATGCTTCTCCTTGGACGCAGAGTACAAAAGAATATCATCAATGAAGACCACTATGAACTGGTCTAGATAGGGCTGAAATATCCAGTTCATAAGTCCCATAAACACTTCTGGGGAATTAGTCACGCCGAAGGGCATCACCAAGTACTCATATTGACTGTAGCGACATCTGAAATCCATCTTCAGTATATCCTCATATCGTACTCACAACTGGTGATATCTCGATCATAGATCAACCTTCCAGAACCATCATGCCCCTCTTAACTGGTCGAAGAGGTCATCGATCCTCGGTAGTGGATACTGGTTCTTCACGGTCACCTGATTCAAGTGCCGATAATCCACACACAACCTCAAGCTCCCATCTACCTTTTTGGAAAACAACACTGGGGCCGCCCAGGGTGAAACACTAGGTCTCACGAAGCCCTTCTTATGCAACTCTTCCAGCTTCACCCTCAGCTCATGAAGCTCGGCAAGATCCATCTGATATGTTGATGCTGATATCGGTGTCTTCCCGGGTTGCAACTCAATGCTGAAATCTATCTCCCGACGGGGAGGTATCCCGGGGACATCATCCGGAAAGAGGTCCTCGTACTCAGCCACTACTACTGGGAATTGGAAACTTGTAACATCTGCAGTGCCAAGGGCTAGGCTAACTAACTAATGCGAAATTGGTTGTTCCTTCCTACGCACGAGTACCTCCTGTGCTGTCTGGGTCTCCTTTTCACCGATGAAGGAGAACCTCATTCCATCACTACGGACACACCACACCCTTTGCCTAAAACAATAAATCTGGGCATGAACTGTGGATAGACAATCCATACCAAGAATGACATCATAAGGCCTCGACGCTATCACCAAGAGGTTCCAACCGAAACTCTTGCCTCCAAGGGTCAGGTCACACTGTCTGCAAAGGTTTGTGATCTCTAAATCTTCTCTAGTCGATGTTTCTAAGCGTAAGGGTCGAGTCAAAGGCTCAACTGGAATCTCAAGGTCTAGAACAAGATAAGAAGCCAAAAAAAGAATGACTAGCACCTGTGTCTATTAGTACGACAGCCAAAATAGAAAATACATAGATTGTACCTCTAATCATTCCAGGAGAACCTGGGTCATAAGCCTCTACTGCTAGCAGCTGCCCCTGCCTCTGTCCACCAGCTCCCTGAGCCTAGGGTGGACCTCTTGGGGGTGGTGGTGGTAAAGGGTCAAATTGCTGACCACCTCCAGCTGCTCTCCCAGCTCCTCTATCGCATCTGCCACCCTGCGGATCTGTCTGCTCCACACGTTGCCTCTGCCTCGGTGGTCCATCCACTGCTCCCGTGTAAGTAGTACGACGGGTTGGACAATCTCGAGTAAGATGTCCCCTGCCATCACATGAGTAGCATAGCCTCCCTCGAGGCTAGATGGATACGCCTTGTGAACCCTATATGGTAGATCCCCTATCCTGGGACCTCCTCTGAAAATGTCTCCCACGCCTAGGTCCCTAACGTCGGCTCCCTGCTTCCGAGGTCTCTGCTCCAGCTCGCCAACTACTGACAACTGCCGGCTGTCTCTGCTCTACCAAGAAGCTCTCGACCACCAAAGCCCGCTCGAGCACCCTATCATAAGTAGGAATTCTCATAGGGATGATGCTAGTTCGGATTTCTCTGCGCAAGCCCTACTCAAAAGTCTGAGATCTGAAGTACTGATCTCTGACAATATCCATCGAGTACCGTGAGAGGTCCGTAAAACTCGATGAATAGTCAGCCACCGTCATGGTTCCATAATGGAGCTGAAGAAGCTCCTGTATACAAACTGCTCTCAGGTTAACTGGTGAAAACTCCTCCTTGAAGAGATGCTCGAACTCTGACCATGCAAGAGTTGCCTCGTCGTGGGTTTGGATAACCAAACTCCACCATTGCCCTACCGAGCCCTGCAGAAGGCTTGCTACCGGGATCACCATATGGTCTGCTGGTGTCCTGACCAAACGGAAGACTCTGGCCACTGCCTCAAGCCAGTCCTCTGCTGCCTGAGGGTCGGGCTCGCATCGAAACCTGAGGGGTCTCTATCTTTGAAACTCGTGGAGTGTGCTCAGATTTTGATCCTCCTCCACTGGTACAACAGGCGCTAAAAACTTCCCCACAGGTGGTGGAATAGCTGGAATACCACCCTAAGGTAAGACTGGGGGATCCGGTCCGTGAATCGAATCTTCATCACTGAGGGGGTCATCCTCGTGATCGAGCTGCTGGATCCTAGCGGGTGCGTTTTGTTGAGGCATCCTGTAAAGAAACAGGATGTATCTCAGTCAGTGAGTATATCTGGAGAGCTGACTCAAGAAGGACATGGAAACCACAACCCATTCCTATATGATATAGGTACCATTATTTTCCCTTGCAACTAGTGTTCTCATGTTCTGAGTCAAAAAGAAAGTTATCAGAGTCCTGGTGTATGGTTACGTCGGCCGCCCGTACCAACACTAGGGTCCCTGGCCTAAAATCTGAACTCGAAACACTTAACACTATTGTCCCAAACCAACTTACAGACTCTCGGTCTTAAGGTAGAACTGACCACCTCTGATACCACTCTGTCACAACCCGTCCCAGTGGGGCCCGAGCCGTAACTCCCCAAGCCCGCCTCCAATAGGCCAGGGGCTGGTGACTAGCACAGAGTTGGCATGCTACTAACATGGGAGGAATTTCTTATAAACCTGTACACATGAACACACATATCCAAGTACAGAAAGCTGAAAAGTAAAAACCACTAAAGAAAAAAAATGCATGCATACACTAAAATCCCAACCAACAGAGTACGATAGGAAAGTAAGGTACAATAGTGTAAAATCCGGGGCCAAAAGTACAAGCCCACCAAAAGAAAGTCTGCAACAAAGTCCAACTTTTAAAGAAAGGTACATGTACTGCAATCCATAGCCGAAGGAACACACCTCGGCCTGTCTGATATCACTGAGCACCGTCCGGTCCTGGTCTTCCAAGAATCCTGTCAAAGCCTCGCTCGTCTGCACAAGAAACGACACGTGCGGGAAAATCCCGTTCAGGGGTGAGTATAACAATACCCAGTAGGACACCCCGAAACCACAAAGAAATACAACAAGTGAAATACCACAAAGGAAACATACAATCATCTCTACACAGTATATATTTGCGGAACATATAACAAGAATATCCAGATATACTCATACACTAACGACCATCGCAAAACCACCACTAAGATCCAGCTTGAAGATTTCACTAAGCACGCTACCGGGAGAACACACCCTGAGGTCTGAAGAGAGATATAAGAAGTACTCGTTCCAGGAGAACACACTCCACAAGTACTTGGGAATAAGATGCTCAGATGAGGATCACAACCAATAACCATGGGGTGATTCCAACAACTCAGTCTGAACTAATCCGCTAAGCAGAGGATCAGTGCTCGGGTAAGGTAGGTCATGTCGATACGAAGAACTCTACCTAGAGTATCAAGAATTAATAGAGGATCCGACTCTAAGTCTCACAGAGGGGATTCCAACAACTCTATCTAGGAAGTCCTGCTGAAGGGATCATACTCATGTATATAGGAAATGATACCAGAACCTTCAGGGAAAAGACAAGGGTACGAACCCTAAGCTAGCTAGTCCAAGTCATAGAAGACAAGTAGTTCAATCCATGTAAGACAGGTTACATGCCGTGTATTATGGTTACACGCCGTGTTCCTTGACCCCAGGTACTACCTGTGTAAACGGCCTATGTCATCCATCCAAGCTATGTAAAACTAAACTACACGGCGTGTAGAAGGATCACACGCCATGTTCCTTGACTCCGGGTACTGCCCCTGTAAACAGCCTATGTCATTTGTCTTTTTAGATAAAAAGTAACTACACAACGTGTAGAAGGATCACACGCCGTGTCCGAGAACTTGGGGCTCGCTTTGTGTATGCTGGCCATGTGCCCGTACATGGTATCTGTCTGTTTCTCCTGCCCGTGTACCAGTACACGGGGTATCCCGTGTGTCTGGCCGGGTCTGGCCAGAGAGGGGTACACACGCCGTGTCCTTGGCCGTGTACCCAACCCATGTCCGTGTACTCCCAGAGTACATGCCAGGTGGTCCGCCGATGGACACACGCCGTGTATCCCATACTACCCGCCGTGTAGTCGGGGTTTTTCCAGAAACGCCATCTTCCTCCTCGCGCTGCGGCTGGTCCTTTAGATCCATGGTTTCTCATCTGTTCATCCCGATAATCCAGGGGTTGGTTTGTTTCATCATACAAACACCGAAACAAGTGTTTTCAGTCGTTAAATCGGATCACAAACCTCGAACTATCCATCCGAAGAAAAACGCCCAAAAACCCATAACTCTTGATCCACTCCGAATTGTCTGCCAAAACTGTCATCGCACTTCCATGACATTGCTCAGGGGTTGGATCTACAGTCTTGGATCATTACGCCGTAGATCGAAGGTGCAATCGATCGTTGTTCTTATTCCGCGAAGAATGAAGAACGCGCGCGAAGAATGCGAGGAAAGAATCACAAAAAGAACAAGAGGGACGAACCTCGATCATTGTTCGTGATGATCCAGGTTTTTCGCCGTTAGATTGAAACCAAAACGACCTCAAGAATGACAACCTCAAATCCCCACAAGAACCCATCCCACAAGAACGATCGATCCGCAGGCTAATCTGTTCATGGATTATTCCGCGTTTATAATAGAAAACAAAAACGGGGAAAGAAATCAAAATCAAACATCCTACCTGGATCCGCGGCGTTCGTTGGTGAAGATCCGGTTGTTGCGCTATCGTCGCCAGTGAAAATCGTCAATAATGTCGTCGCCACTTTGGGAGGTTTTATCCAGAGCCTCCAGAGATGCCAAGGGTTTCAGGGTTATGAGGTTTGCATCCCTGTACCCCTGCGCAAGCCTTTATTTAAAAAGGATAAAAGGTATCTACTACAACAGATTTAAAAGGATTTCATTGCAGAATAAAATATTTTTATTAAATATTTTATTACTGTTACGTCCAAAAACTAGATTTCACCACCGACCTACGCCGACCTATGTTAGGCCACCCCTAAGGTAAAATCGCTGTTCTGAACGCAACGGTTCCATCAGATTTCTGATCCGAGCACCCGTTCGGGATTTATTCCACTTTTTCAAAAAAAACTGCACGTGCGCGTAATTTAATTATTTGATTAAATTCAAACATTTGTTCTGGGCTCACCGGGCCTCGGAACTGCACGCCGTCTCAGAGACTGGTCTCAAAATAATTCCCTTATAATATTAAAATAATACATGGAAAAATCCAGGACATTACAGGTCATGTAATGGAGATCAAGGACTTCACACCCACTATAGAGAAGTTTTTGGAAAACAAGGATGACTTTGAGAAGGCCATGTAGTATGGTGGAGATATCATCACGGACTTTATCAACCACTTAAAACCTTATCTACATGTTCAGAGTACTACAATTTTGGATCCTATAGATGCTCCATTGAGGCATGGTCTAACTTCTTCTACCTATCCTTCTTCCTCCAACAATTTTTCACCAGTGACCATGTCTATTGATCAGGCTCTGAGCCAGATCAGACCCATCATTATTGAGCAACATTTTCCTCAATATTCCACCAGACCTACCCTTACACATTCTATCATTGAAGGAGTTCCACACTCTTCCCTAGACACTTATTCTACCACCTCCACTTATGAACCTCTTTCTTCTCCATATTATGTCTCTCAAGAAGGAAAATCCATGTATGATGACTATACCAGGAAGTGAATACTAATTTTGATAGGTATCTGTTGTATTTTCTTTCTTGTTGTAGTGAACTCTATCCTTTTATTCAATAGAATGTGGCCTGCTATTGTTTCTTCAATTGTTATTTTCTTTTCATCTTTTCTTTCTCCCTTTCTCTCTCTTATCTTTTTGATAATTCCCAAAGGGGAGAAATTATAATAAGTTATTTAAAGTGGAGAAATCATAACTGGCATTTTAAGTGGATAAATAATAAAAGGGAAACATAAGGGAAAATAACAAACCTTTATGATATTTATTACATATATGATTTAATATCTTGATATGACAAGTAATATATTTATTTCATTCTAAAATATTTTTCTTGTAAATTCCATGATTTGTGATCATATAAATGGGGGACATTGTTGGACTCCTCATGTTTTAATTCTCAAAAATCATATTTGGAGATTGTTGGACTCCTCATGTTTTAATTCTCACAAATAATTTTTGTAGATTGTTGGAATCCTCATGTTTTAATGCTCAAAAATAATGTTTTACACTCTTATAACTCATGGTTTTAAACAATCACAAGATCATGATTCAAAATATCACAAATTATGTCTTAATATTGTGAACTATGTTTAATATTGTTCTATTATGTTTTAGTATGATTATGTTTATTCTTAATCCACTCATTGAGGATTTATTCTTAAGATAGTTAATAGATATTTGACTAAGTCTGTGAAACCACAAACATGATACTAGTTATAGATTTCCACAAAGTCTGTGACACTGTAAGCTTTCTACTGGTTCTAGATTTTCACAAAGATTGTGATAGAGTTTTCATGCTACTATTTCCAAGACATCGTAATAAGACACTGTTCAAAATTTTGAAAAAGGTCTAAACACCATTACTTGAGACATAGTTTCCCTAACACCATAACCGTACAACCAGTTCCAAAATTCATAAAGGACTAGACACCATAACTTTTCTAACAATTACAGATCTCACTGCAACTGTGACACTATGATTGTCTCACCGTGACTGTGGAACTGTGACTGTCTCACTGCAACTGTGACACCATTCCATACTTAACCATTTTTTTTTGTCTTTTCTAATTAAATTTAAAATGTGTTTCTAACGGTCATTTTTGAGTCATTTCATGACACTGATATAATTAATGATCTTCTAAAGTCCTATCAACAGACAATATGAGGTATGAGGTGTGGAGATCATGAAACTTGTAAGCTATAATAGAAGTACCATAAATAAAATAAAACATGACACTCAAAAAGAAGTGTAGCTGTTGAATGCATGAAAAAGATAAGAACACCCATACATGCAAGAGTACACCAAAGGAAGAACTTTCAATAATTGCTGGATGAAAACAAATAAAAACCTACTCTAAACCATCTTGAAAACATCCTTACAGCAAATCAAAGGATAAAAAGAACATATCACTTCACTGAAAACCAGAACACTTGACTCATGACACTTTTTTTAGAAGAGGACTGGAACATTTCATCTGCTGTATCCAAAGAGTACAGAGCTGCAAATCACAACACAGAGAGCCTTATAAAATCTATCTCATTACTTTTTTCTCTATTTTATATTATTTTATTACTCTTTGAGATGTTTGTGTGTCTGTATTTAAAACAAAAACTATCTCCTACACTAAAGTGGGGGATACAAGATATCCCCACTAAAATATATTTTTACACATCATTTTACCCTTGTGTAACTTTGGAAGAGGTACTGTGTGACCTGGCTATTAGTTTCCCCATATAGAATAGTGGTAGAGGTTTTCTGACCTGTACAGTCTTGTGTACTTTTATTAACCCTAATCTAGGGTGTGGATCAAATCTTTTTATATATATGGCTTGGTGGTAGGTGATCACCAAGTGGAGTGGATTAGGTCTAGGATTGAAACTGAACCACTTGTTTTATCTACTGTTTCTTTCAATTTAGTCTTTCTCTATTTTAACTAATATTTTAGAAAACAAAATTTTACTTTGATAGTTAGTCTTGGATAGTAGTTATATCTATATTTTCTTATTATAGTAGTTTCAAAAGTTATATCAATATAACATATTGTTATAACTGAGAATTAATCAATCTTTAGAGAAAGTATTTGAATATTCAAGCTATTATAATTTTACTACCTTAGTTAACTCACCAGTTTTATTTTTAAATGGGGGAATCTTTTAAATAAATTATTTAATAGAAATTTTTATTAGAACCCATTTCACCCTTTTCTTGAGTGTCTTAATCCGAACAATATATTTTTTAGTTTATAATTACTTAAAATGAACCTTATAATGATTTATAATGGTTTCAAGTAGGATTAAGGTGTGTCTAGAGATTTTTTGGAGCCCAAAACCCCAAAGTGGGAAGAAAATTCTGGGTCGCATGGTTAGAGAAATCATGAAACCTAGATCACACGGTTTCCCTAAACTGTGAGGTTTCAGAAAGAAGACTGCAGGGGGACACATAGTTTATTTGCAAATATGTGACCCCAAGTGCACACCTATTCATCCAACTAATGGTCCTGGGAAATGTGAATTATCATAGTTTGTGCATGATTAGATAAACCATGTGCCTAAATGTGTGGGGTGCCTTCTTAAGTAGCGGATTTGTGCATGGTTGTCACATGTTTTTGCCAACTGTGTGGCCAAACCATGCACCCTTATTTTGAAGCCTAATTTAAGATTTCACCTCTTAAATGAATTGTTTTAAAGCCTCATTTTATTTCTCATTATTCTCTATAAATCTCCCCTCCACTCTACATGTGGCTCTCCATCCTCCACCCTTATAGTGTTAGTGATAAATTCACTATCCATCACCCAAATCCTTTACTATCAAAAGCAAGGAAAACCCCTGAGTAAGATCCTACATCCTATTTCCTCCTTTTCAAGGTTCCTCTTCCATATGTTGTTATATTTACGTGCAATATATCTTGACCTATTTTTAGGTTGTTGAAAAATACTTCCATTTCTCCCATTCTAGATCGATTCAAGGCTCGATAACTGATTAGTGAAGCGCTATTATATTGAGGCAGGTGGTCTAGGTATTTTTCAGTCATTTCATCACTTTTTAAATTTCATGTCATTGTGCCACTCACTGGATCATTCTGTAGATTCTTCCAAGTTGTTAAATAAATTAATTAAATTGGTTTTCCATTACCCTTGTGACCCAACCATGTGGAGAAACATATTATTAGGGTGTTCATCTTGTCTTTGGAAACCCCTTTGGGTATTCCCAAATTAAAGGACCTTTTTATCATGCTTTAATTTTCTATCCACCATGTGAGTTGATCCTTAGTTAGATGAATTTAATCTATAATTTCAATGTGGTAAATTGGTAGGCCTTGAGTTTCCCTCTTATCTTGATGCCTGACCTCATACACCTTGTCCATGCTTCTTTGTGGTTTCCTAGTGGATGGATTCCTATTCTTATTACCTCATGAAACTTCCTTCCATTTATGACATGTTATGCACCTTATAACTTGAGCTTATTGTTTAATGCCATGTTCTTATTTCTAATTCCATAATTGATTGGCTTTGATTGAATAATATGCTCAGGAAAGCTTGATATCTTGTGATATTTAAATGCCATTGATGACATATAAACTATATATTATATCCCTTGTGATATATTCTTGGTTTATATAACACAACTTCTATGGGCCACGAGAGAAAATGGGTTCCAATTTAAGGACGTCATGGATGGAATCGCCATGTTCGGTTGGATTCCACTTGACACACCATGAGTGATACTTTGTCTTTCTAGATACAAGCTCTACGGGAATTTTTATATACTCTTGAGTGACACCACTTCCATAGGGGAGAAAATGAGGACATGTCCATTGGAAAGATGGATACTCCATGCCTCAGGTGATACCTAGTCCCCTATGTGAGATACTTGGTACAGACTCAGAGTCCACCATGCCACGGGTGATACAAGGGATGCCGTTATGGGTCACCTTGGACAGAATCAGTGACATTAGTTATATTATATACACCTATAGAGACCCTTGGGATTATTTATTGATATACTTAGATGGTCTCAAGACTCCACCCATGGATTTGAAAAATTGTTCACTTATTCTATATGTGTTTCTTCTTATTTACTTTAGAGAATGCTTAAATTATGTGATGGGTATGTGGCCCCAAGACAAAGAACAAGTTTGGGGTATGCCATACTTAGTTGTTTTGTTGAAAATGGTCCTTATATACATGTTATAACTTTCATAGGAACCTTTGTTAAGACAACCATCTTAGGCCTAAGCAGGTGGTATTAGTCGGGTGTCTACTTAGGAACCCATAACAAGGTGGTTACTCATTTATTTATTTACTAACCTATATTTTATTTATTATTCTAGACACACAATCATTTATTTATTGAATAAAATGGATTGGACTAGACACTGTGGATTTATTATTATTAATATTGTGTCTCACATCCTATTTGGGCCTCCGTTAGCACCCAAGAAGATTTTATGATCATTGGTATGGATAAATGGAAGTGTGAAACTTTCGAAGCATGATTGGTTTTCATATTTTGAATGAATATTGGGGATATAGGATGAATCCTTTGCTCGAGATGCTTATTGTAGAATTTTTTTTGTCTTTTTGAATTTTTTGTATAGAATACAGTATATGCATGTATCCCTTGTTACCTTGTACTCTCCTTTTGTATAGCATCAAGAACTCCATCATCATCATTATATCTATTATTATTACTTAACTTTCCCCAATTATTCACTTTTCTAGAATTGTTTATTGTTTTTATTATTATAATTATGTTTCCTCTTCTATTTTTGATTTCTTCTTTTGTGATTTACTTTATATCATTTACTACTATGCATACTCTAATATATGAGGGCATAATCTCCCCACAGACACTCCCTAGGCCCTTACTACTGGTCAATAGCCTCTGGTGTTAGGGGAGGTGCGTTTGAGGTCTTGTGGACAACCCTCTTGGGGAACCAATATGTGTCACTTAGGGTGGGATGCTACAATGACCAAATTAAAATGAACAAAATATAAAAAGTCATAACATACTTAAAAAACAAGGCAATTAACACCCAAAATAATGAAAATAATGAAAATTTATTAACAAATGGGTGATAATATGTTAAAAAATGGTTATATATGATATTAGAAATATTAATATGGTAATGGTATAAGTCAATAACATGATTAAAACCACTATACATGAGGTTGAAGCAAATAATATCAAAAGTAAAGTGTGAGGTAAGGGATTTCGTCTCAATTTACATTCCATTGAGACTTATTTTTTTTACGTACCAATTCAAATTTATGTGTTGTATATAATTTCCCGTTTCCATGTAATATAATAGTTCACATGTCATGGTATTTTAAGTTCCAATTTGAATTATTTCATACAAGGGATTTTGACTTGAAAATCACCAAGTGGTAAATAAGGTTTTTCTATGTTCTCAACACTTGGTATGAGTTCATTATTAAACTCAATATCCTTATCAAGAGTAAATATCAATAAATAAATTGGGAATATATCATGGAAAACATTCACCACTTGAGGAAAATTAGGAAGAATCCTTACCAAATAAATTGTGAAAACCATCTGTTCCATTTGTACAGAATAGATCATAATTTCCTATGGTCAAGTATAACCCTATATACCTAGAAATACCATTACCACATGAGAGTAAACTCATATACTTTGAGATATATAAATGAAACAATCCTCTATTAAAAATTTATACAGTCCTAAAATAATTAAATCTAATCAATACTAAAGAAAATATTAAAGATAGTTATGTATAGAATAAGTAAATCCCATAGGTGACCAAAGATTATAACCACTATGGAACACCTAAAGTACCAATTAACACAATAAAACCTTTTACCCAAGGGTGTGAGTAGAGACAAGATTCCTAAATAATTCTCCAAAATAAGACACAGACCATCCACCAATTGAGAAGAAATAAAATAATGGGTCTTTAAGGCCCCGAACATAAAACATTACATAATCTTGAGATAAGTGAATAATTTTACTATCTTTCACATTGAATATATTTTCATGATTATAGTTTTAGGGAATTTATCCATAAATCATACATACATAACCATAAAATACGAAGTGAACACTTCCAAATGGTATCTATTTCTCCCATAATCTAAAATTTTTAAAATAAAAAATGATATCTTTTATGAAATCTATTCACAAAATTCAAAAAGAATTATTCCAATCCCTTACTCATCCTTAAGTCCTGTGTAAAAATTAAAAAATTAAGATGAGCATAGAAATCTTGGTAAGAGATATAAAAAGAAGGAAACTGCTAGTCTATTGATAAACATTAAAACCCATGAAAACTTCACCATAAAGTAAAAATTATCACCCTTAATAAGTAGTAAATACTTTACTTTTAAAATAATATCATTTCATACCTTTTATGAAATCACAAGATTACCATAAAACCCATAAAAATCATAAAAAATACATAATGTTAACTTGGGACATAATTATACTCATCACTCTTATAAATAGAATAACCACACAATGGAATTCTAGACATTTAACTCTTATAAATAGAATATCCATATGGTAGACTTCTATACCCAATTAATTAGATGGCTATCACAGACCCACCTGTCCTTAGTTTATCACAGAACCACCCACCATTGGTTTATTAAGGAACCACCTGTCAAATGTCCAAGTATAATTATATAATCATAACACATAAAAGATTGAAATTTTCAACATTTCAGTCATAAAATTTTATTTTTAATCACAAGAAAACATTTAAAGATATTGAAACAATCGATCTGTTCCCAAAACTAATTTTTAATAACAAAATACCCAAAAAGGAAAATATGGGTTTCATTTTTTTTAAAACATGAAGGCTTATACATGAATCCAAATATGAAAATGGACATAAAATTTAAGCTATATTTCTTTTATATCTATATAAATAAATAAATAAATATATATATATAAAATAATATCAAGAATATTTAAATGGAGGAAGGATTAAATCTTTAAACATTCAAAGCATCCCATACCACTTTGAACATTCAAATCATAAGACACATGAAAAAATACAATTTAACAACACATTAAATAAAATTATAATATATAAAATATGTATATAGAATGTCAAAGGGGCTGTATATACACATTATAAAATAATAAAGTTTCATATCATCAAGAAATGTCTCAAATAAAGGATATTGAGAGGAAATCCCTTACTTGAGTCTGACTTGTCACATGTGTATTTAACTTCCTGAATAATAAAATTATATTAATTATTTACTTGATTCAGAAGATTTTTTAAGTTTATAATTTCTTTTATTTCACTTATTATAATGTTTTAAACAACTACTTAAACAATTAAGTTTACATAAGGTGTTTTGTCCATATTCAGTTTATGTGTCAAAAATGACTTTGGTTGGTCAGCTATGGTTAATGGGGTCATTATATAATTATATAAAAAATAATACTCATAAAATAATTATCATAGTTATACATAAAATTACTTTTAAAACCAATCAAAAAATAATAAAATAATAAAAGAGATTAAATTTTCTTGTTTTACTTGTTATTTTATTTTATATACATCTACTATGATGATATTTTAATTTAAACACATCTTATAATTATCACCATTGTTATATTTTGGATGAAATACTACCATATATAGGTATAAGAATAGGGAACTGGTTAAATTAGTAGTGATGACCGGCTGCTTACAGCCACTGGTGAGTGTTAGTTGTGTCCAAAATTTTGGATAACTTGCTTCATGATTCCAATGTGATCCTATTATAGGTTATAATAACCATTATTTTTATTCAATGAGTATGTGGGTGAACTACATGTGTGTATCCCACCATCTATTTGATCAATGGAAGGGGCAACCAATCTGTGGGAGAAACATATTTTAGATACAGTTTTATAATGTTTCAAGTGATGTCACGTAGAGATTGAACATGTTTTCAATATGTTTCATGGAGATTCACATTACTATTAAATTTTTAACGTGTTTTTAAATTGTGTTGGAACATATTTTTTTAACATTCTTTATAAAATAAATACCATGTTTATTATAGTTTGATATAATATAGTTATGTAATTATTAAATTATAAATAAAATAAATATATTATATATAGTCAAATTGATAAATATAATATAATATTTTAGAAAAAAAGTATTATAATACCAACAAATAATATTTTTTTTAAGAATTATTTTATATATATATTATTTTTTTTGTATTGTTTATAATATTATAAATGGAAAGATAAATGTTGGTAATAATATTATCAATATATAAATATGTCATTTGAATTAATTGCTAAAAATTTTGGACAATTTTTTTATCTATTTTTATTAATAAAATTATTATAAAACAAATTTATTTTTTTCAATAATTTTTAACAATAGTTTCTAACCAACAATTTAGTAATGAAGATATATCATTTGGTAAAACACTTTACCAACTAAAAATGTATTTTTACAAATAGATTTGTAATTATTGAAAAAACCTTAATATTTTGTAGTGGATGTTGGTCAGTGGGAAGATCTTCACACTATCTTTCATCATCATACTGTTCTTTTTTGGATTTATGGATTTTATCTTGAGAACTTTATATTTGTATATGAAGTTGGATAACAACCGTAGGAGGGAGTGACACAAATATCCATTATTATAGATCCTTATAATATAGTGAAATAATTTGGTATATTCTCTATTAGGCTATAAGGTAATCTTGATGAACTTACCCTAGATTCCACAACAGATCTATATAATTAGAGGATTCAATTTTCTCATATTTTGGAAGCTCACTGGATTATTGTGGACTGATTATAGACTACTCATCATCCATGAATTCTAGGATTGTTCCAAAAACTTTCCCTAAAAATAGGGTATGAGAATTAATAAATGATTCTAATAGTTCAAGATAAGGATAACCATTTAGTTTGTAGAAAGAATAATATTTATCCTCCACATACATGTATTTTATGAGAGTCTTTTGGACATTAGGCACTTTGAATTTGGGAATATTCATATTCAACTAATGAGTGCCTGCCCTAGGTGTTGTGCAGATGGAGGTAGGAAAATATCCTCTAAAAGCTTAGTTATTTTTGATTCTTAAGGATAAGAGTGACCAGGTGTTATTTCCAATATTGTTACTTTGTAATTAGAATAGAAGTTACTATAACATGATAACGATTAGGTCAAAGGGAGGTCTTCCATGGGAATTAATTTTGTATTCACTATGTGTACCACTATGATGGGTGGTAGTTACACCACAATGGTTATTCAATCAAGGAAATGGAATTTTTATATATTTTTATGAAATATATAATGGTTGGAAGTGGAACCTATGTCTAGGAGAGTTTTTATAACAATCCTAATGAGCAGATTCAATATTTATCCCAGTCTAAAAAATATGTTCCCATATATCATGGTCCAAATTATAGGGGATGTGATGAAAACTGTAAGATCATTCTCTCATGTATTAGGATTAGAGGCCATACCCTGATATGGGTTCCATTTAGTTTGGATTCGAGAAAATTAAATGGGAGTGGGATTGAACAATTTTTACACTAGTTGATCTTCCCTTTATTGAGAGTAACATCAGTTAGAAAGAGCTGTCCTTGCTAACTCATAGTCGGCAGCTAAATCTAGCACACTATGGATGTTCCTTACCTCTTCAACATTGGGTAAAACTCCATAAAACATGTTGGGTATAATATATCGATGTGGATGGATTTATTAATTGGTGGATGGACTACCTCTATGAGATATATATTAATTGTGAAACCGTTGTAGTGCTATGGATTCCAGATCCCCAAGATCCATTTATTGGGTAAAAATGAGTCCTTCACGTTTCTAGAGGTAGAAACGTCCATTGATAAAAATCTAATATATAATATTAATTGGGTAAAGTGGGTGAGGGTTCCAATTAGATCTTTGAGATATGGAATTATCCAATTAATAATAGGTTTTTGAGATCACCATGTGAAGTTTCTCGTGGGTTCCAAAATAATCATGGGCGGATTTCCTGTCACCATGATTGTTAGTGGTAGTTGGGGAACCTCACCTAAAATTTATAGTGGATAGAATTATATAAGAATATTTTATGTCAATAATGAGTGGATGTTTTATTTTTTTTCTCAATATACAAGAAATTACATAACCTGTCATTATTAAACTAGAAGGAATTCATGTTAGGTTCACCATTATGTTTTCCAATGTCTTATAAAAAGGATACTATTTATAACTACACTTATAAGTTCGATATTTTCAAATAATATTCCCACTAACCAATGGTGGGCATCCTATTTACACAAGGGTGATGATAATCAGAACCTTAATTTGAACTAGAGTATGGGATATCGACACTTCAACTGAAGGAGTTCACTTCTCAGTCTGAGACTCCCTAATATATTTAAGATATTCCCAGGAATGGAATTATTAATTATGTATATGTTTGGAAAATGGTTATTTATATTGGTTACATCCATATAAGGGGGTCCCATTTATAGTTATATTTGATGAGCGTGTTTGGTACATCAGAAATCTTGATATTTTTTATTTATCTTCCTCATGTCAGGCCATCAGTGAATCTTGTGGTCATCACGCAAGGTAAATGAGGGGTCTACAAGTTAGAGCTTGATAAAAAGGTTGTTTTATCTAACACGTATCAATCCATGAGTTTATAATAGTCTCACCACCTAACTTATCCTAGGTTCATCACTTAATAAATATAATTTTTTTCATATGAGGCTTCCTAGGCTCATCACCTATGGCTTCCTAGGATTATTAACTTTATCATCTGATTATAATCACATGAGGAATCCTCTTATCATATTATAAGGAACACTGTTATTGTCACATATGAATTACTAGGCCCACCACCTAAGGTATATTAGGCTCATAATACATGTAATTATATTCTCTTCACATTTGTAAGACTAGGTTAATTACTTTAGGAATGATTTCTGATGAATCTAGGGGTGAGTCAACCCCTGATCATCACATTGGGATTTTTTGATCACATTATGAAAGAAATGGGTCTACTAATGTTCAAGAAATAATGGAATTCATAGTTTAATTTCATTTTGGGTTGAACCCTATTATATATTCTCATCGTATTAGGTAGTCATAGTTCAACATTTGGTACTAAAAAATAAAATTGTTCTCATAATGTACGTGTGGTCATGATTTAATGTTCAATAAGAACTGATCCAATTATGTAGATAATTAAAAGAAAGTAAGAATTTAATATCTAATTAGGATAAATACAAATATTATTTTCACATAACAATGATCATGGATTAATGACCAGTGGGGATTTATGGGAGGTTCTGAATACTCTAGGAATATGATAAGGATTCAGAGAAAAAACATCCCATACAGGATATGAGATGTTGATGATATTTAGATATTGGAAATTAACCTCAATGATTTATCCTACATGTCATATTATATCAGGAATAAAAATCCATTTAGTTCATGAAACACAACTTATGTTCTTGTGATAGGTCCAACTCATATAGTATTACACCATGTGATAAGGATTATTGTGTAATTTATTGAAATGAAGGACCTACATGTGGGAATTTTCATAAGATTATAACCTAAAAAGATCCATTTGGTTTAATTTATTATGTAAATCATGGAGGTTGATGTTTAATTGGTTGAGAGCCTAACATCTATGAAATCCAAAATCAAAAAGACTAATCCCATGAAAGATAATGCTAATGGTATTTATTGGCCTCTATCTTGTGGAACATGTTAGAATATGAAATATATAGAGAGTTAAAAAATTAAGCCTTTACACGAAACCTAAAGGCACATTTTAAAGAAATTTTCATGGATACATGGATTTAGGGTTATGTAGTGGATTAATTTTAGGACACATTCAACTAAAGTTTTGAAAAATAAATCCTTTACTCCAAAATTGCTTCTCTAACTCTATTCCTACTTGATTCCTCTTGGATGAGTTTCTTATTGTCAAAATTTAGGGAACATACCTACAAAAAAAATTAACACCTCATGGATACTTAATAAATGATTTTTAAAATACTACATGAATAATTTTAACAATATTTATTGGGAACATATATGAAATTTTATAAGATGACCTGGCAAAATGTTTGTGAGTGAAAAAAAATCTATTAATTAGAATCAGAGTGATCATAGAGCCATTTGTCTAAACCCTTCTTCTATGGAATTTTTATTACAAATAAAGTTGATGGATAATTATTTTTTATAAGGACATATGTATTAGATACACATATCTAATAATTTTTGTTTTTAAATAGGGATTAGGAACAAAATTATTAAATGCATAGTTCTCAAATGGGACAAACAGATTCTGGGAATACTGAACTCAAATTAATAAGGGAATGATGATGTATCATATTATCATATAGAAATCATCAAGAAATTTATAAATTAGAAATAAGGTCAAGGATATTGAAAGGAAGTGACATTTGAATAAATTTTTTATCCGGAATTGTATTCAACTAATCTCTATTCACTTAACCTTCATTAATCCTAGAGCCATGACTTGAGGGGGAATTAATCCTACGTCAAGCATGTCCATGGTGATCACTTGAGGACAAGATATAGTTTATGTATGGGTGTACTAAGAGATGAGATTCATTATTTATAAGTTTTTTTAAATTTATTCGTTTCGTTCACTAATATTTTTCATCTAAGGTAATTATGAGATGTTTTCCAAATAAAAAACTTATTTCATTATATTGTGTGAAATTTTTTTAATCCACCATTATTTTAACTATTATTGATCACACAATCTATAAAAATAAAATAATTTACTATTTTGATATCATCCATTGATTTATTAAAATACATGAATAAATTTGTTCCTAATAAGTATTTAGAGAAAGAAAAAACTATAAAGTTTCTTGTTGAAGTTGAAATCATGATGATAAATAAAGGTTTCATTAACTGTTCAACATTATTTAAGTCAATGTATAAGAATACATCAGATGGAATGAACATGCCATACAAACACCTGAGGAAATATTCCTAGCCAATCTTACCATGTGTTTATACTTCAAAATTTGTTTGATTAAGGACATAATGTGCATTGAACTTAAAACACTACACCAATTCCAGTGTAATGGGTCAATTATACTTAATATCGTGTTTGATTTGAACAATATGGGTATCCATAACAAGGGAGGACAAAAAATACTATACTCCATGTAACGTAATGTGAAAATAAATCTTAATGTAAACAAATCATTCCAAAAAAATACGGTATAAGCACATAAGGTGTTGTTTTAGGTAGTATGTAAATTGCATTTTGGTAGTCTTATTTTCAAGATTTTTAAGTGTTAACCACTCAACACTATGTTCGGTCAGCTCCTCAAAATATATACAATAAAATTACACCTTGAGGCACTAAAATTATACAATGTAAAATATGGATGAACTCTATATCAACATTCTAAAAATATATTGAATCCATTAGAGTATCAAGAGCTAATGAACACAGAAGACTCCATACAATGAATAAATATTTTAGGAACTCTATTATGGTGATCAAGACAACATATTTCTTTTATTGTGTTATAATATAATATAGTCCAAAGAATCAATGTAATATTTCTCGTCCCATCAATGCATTCTTAATACCAAAAATAAAAGATATTTTCTATATAACACTATCTTAACTAAAAACTAGGAAGAAGAAATACTATAAGGTATGATACCAACTGATCTAATGGGAATAAAATTTGGAATCTATGCAAGGTATGTGGGGACCAAATGAAGCTTCATACATTTTTTCTAACTAAATCCGAGAATAGAGAAAAAATCATTATAAATAGAACTCAATCAAAGATATATGAATTTAGTTAATATTGTGGGAGTGATAAATTTACTAGGAATATTGTAGAAGTGTTTTACTCTTAACATAAACTAAATGAAAGGAAATTCGTTGATACATTTAATTGTCTAAAATTATGGCTAAGTATAAAAATTGATCAGAGTATCTTCATCTTTGGAGTTCAAAATTTATATTTGTCTTACTATTTTTATCTTTTATTTTATAGATCTTGATTCCCATGGATGTGATCCTTCACATAAAGGGATTAACCTCACATAAAATATCGATTCAATGAGGGATATCCTTTATATTACCGATTCATTATACACTTCTTAAATTATTATTTGACATGTTTATTGCAGTATATAAGGAGAGATATGTCTGGGTAAGTGTGGTTTTGTAAGCTCAATATTTCTTGATAAGTAATGACTTGGGTTGTTAATTAATTCTCTCACTATACTCAATCATACTTTTATATTATAGAACATAATTTAATGACTAGTTAAGTGGTTATTATTTCCATGTGTGTGTGAGATATGTATTCACTAAATTCTATTCTGGACTACCCTTTCATAGTTGGATGTTTTCTATACTACTAAAGGTGAATTATCTATTATTGGATTTAGTGATTACTAAAATATCCTTCCATGTACATAGAAAATAGGATCATCATATAGTGATGATTGTATTGTTAAAACTCACCAATCCTAATAAATGGAGGTGGGTGATTTGGGATCATAAAAGTTCTTTATGATTATCATGTATAAGGATAATTCATCCTTAAGGAGATATACTATCATAGAATTATCAATCCTTAACTAAGACTAATAACTAGTACATCTATTAATAATTCATCCAATTATTATGAAATTATTCTAAAAGTTTCACACAAATCAACACAATCCAAAAATAATGGTAAACCAATTCTATTATATATGTATATATATATATATATAAATGGATACGACATTATTATGGTGACATTAATTAATCTTCACCCCTCTTTATATATAACCATTGGTTTCCACTATATTTTATTTAAATCTAGATTAATATTCTATATTTTTAACATCCCATGATACATGTTTTATGGGGGAAATGGAATTTATTATTAACATTCACATGGTTGAGTTTCATATAATCTACATATTGTTGAATCATTTTATCAATATTTTTGGGGAAAACATGGGAGAATCCCATAGAGAATCACTCTTCTAACTAAACCATTTTTCTTAAAATACACTTATTAAACTATAAAATTTATAAACATTATTGTTTTCATTAGATAATATATAAATGAAAAAACTCCTACATGAAAAAATATTTAGTGGAACTTGACTTTCTTCTTTTGAGGTAACTTGAAAAGTCTTCAATGAATATATCAGGGAATTTATCCTTTATTTAGGGTAAAATCTGTTGGATATCTAATTTCATAACTCAGAAAAACATTATGATAAATTAATATGAAATAACAATTATTATCAACTTCAATGTTAATCTTTATCCTAAATTAAAATTCAATCCCCTATGGAAAATGAAAGTGATACCATATAGTAATGTGAGGGTTTCCCTTCGATAGTTACAATAAATGTGAGAACTATATCAGATCAACAATTACATTATGAAAATGATGAAATAAATATCATTTCATGCATATGGGAATATCTTGGAAATTCCATGCATATGATAAAAATTATAAAAATTGAAATTTAAACTCTTGGGAGTTCTTATCCCTTCAGGGTGTAACAAATCATCTTATATAACCAACTAATCAATCACTATGGTAGATATAAAATAGTGTGATTTTATTATATCACATAAATTAGTTATAATAATATATGAAGTTATAGTAACACCATTAAATATTAATGGATCAATAAAATAAATCACAGGAACCATAAAAATGTTTAAAAATACAACCCTAATTACTTTATTCCTGATATCTTGATTCATATCAAGGAATAGTCTGGGATACATAAAGAGTAGTTACTAACTCATCTATTTATGTTCAAACCATTAATTTGGACCTATATTACCTTATCCTCCAAGATTTAATTTGATACCCTTATGTCTAGATAAAAAATCCCACACATATTTCCCATATCTATGATATAAGAAATCCTACCAGATTTCATATATTTCCACATTGTTAACACTATTTTTGTAATGACCAAGAATTTTATAATTGGAATTTCCCTTCTGAATTAATTTTTGTTCAATATTGAGGAAAACAGTATAAAATTAATTATCTTAATTATATTAATTTAGAACTTAATATAATTGAATAAAAATGTTTCGAATTATAAAAAATGCTTAATAAAAAGGAAGTGTAATTGTGTTATAGGTAAATCATATATGTTTAATTTTCATTAAAATATATTTTTTGATAAAGTTAAAAACATGAAATAATTGTAAATTTTTATTAAATGGGTTTATATATATATATATATATATATTTGTATGATAATATATTTCTATGGATTCATGATTTCTTTTTAAGGGTGAAAAAAATTGACCGTGGCATAAAAATTAATGCTTTTATGTAAATAATGATTTTATTTAGAAAGTAAAATATTCAAATTTAGAAAATTATTTTTATAAAATAAATGTTTTTTTAGAATCAACACCCTAAAATTATCATTGTGTGATTTTCTTGTGTTTTTTTCTGAAAAAGATGATTTTTACTAATTAATAAATAGGGATGTTTTTATGAATTTAGAATATTTTATGAAATCATCCTGATATAAAAATAAATTAAAGATTTATAAAACCCTTTAATCAACCAAATATATTTTTAAGAAGTAGAATAATGAATTCTAAAATATTAATTTTAATTTATAATCCAATATTTTAAATGTTGAACCTAAATTATATTTTCTTCTAATAAAAAACAAATTTTTATCCTTCTCTAAAAATTAATTATTCACAATATTCTATTATATTTTTTTTCTTGTTTTGAAAATAAAATAAACCTCCTATTATTAATTGAAATTGAATAAATAACATGGGATTAAAAAATATATATAATTTTTTTCAAAATTAATTTTTTTATTTTTTTTCTAAGAATTTTTTTCTTATTTTATACATTTATTATTTTAAAATTATTTTTATGAATTTTAAAAATTTAAAATTAAAAAAATAAATTTATATTATTAATATTAATAATAAAAATAATTAGTAATTATAATTTCATTTTTGTGTATAATAATTAATTTATGAAGGTAAAAATTATTCACCAGGGTATATGCTAAAATGTGGGTTAAGTTTTAAATCTATCATAAAGTTAGAATACATCATAATATATCATCCTCATATGGAAAGGATGAGGAATTGAATGACCTTAACATATATTATCCTTAGTAATTATCAATTTTAGATCCCCTTTACTTGAATTTGATTTCCCATTTAATTTTATGAAATTAAGAATTACGAGAATTCCACCCTGATAACTTATAAAAGGACTCCTTCACCACAAGAATTTTCTCACTGTTAAAGTTTATTAGCTCAACCAAACACTTAAAAAACCTCTAACCTAACCTAATTTTTATGTTTAATAGGTTCTGATCTCACTAAAATTATAATCTTTTAAGGCTTCTATAATAGATTAATAAAGGATATCAAGGGATAAGGTAATTATTTTAATCAAGTTTCTTTCATGTTTCTATTCTGTTATGCCTCCTCTAAATGTCTTCAATACATACATATATAATGAAATCAGTATCATATGTATACATAATTTTTTTTCTATCAATTTATCATCACTTATTCTAGTTTCTCTCTTTCATTAATTCTATAATAAAATCGTTGCCCATATTATGGTTTGTTCACCCCTCTAAGGATAACACATGTCATTCTAAATTAACAACTTACTAGTATGGTTATAAAAATTAATTTAATAGATAAATATAATATTTCTTACATGTTTAAGATTCTAAAGAGATAAATTTAATATTATATTAATGATATTAACAGTAAATATTCAAAGTGATTTTAACCATGTTGAACAAGAATAACAAAACATCTTTTATAATTTGAATATATTTTAGGATATATATTGAACTATGTTACCTTTTAAAAACTAGAAAAATAAATAATCTATAAATATATAATTATTGATAATATGGAACTATTTGATAACACCTTTTACAATTTTTAACACATCGAATCAGTTTTGGAGAAATTGACCGAACAACCCAAAGTGGCCAATGAGAGAAAAAACTAAAGAATAAATGAAATACATCTTATAATAAATAGATCAGAAAAATTAAATGTATATAAAAAGGTATGAATAAAGTTTATTATAAACATAATTTTATTATCCAATAGATTATCCACATGTACTTAGTCTGTCAGTAATTGAGGTAACAGAACACCCAAACCACTCTTTTTTTAAGGTTATACATTATTTATTTACCTCAATTTCTATAGCTAATATTAATATTTAATTTTTTATAATATTTATATAAATTTATTATATATGTAACTAGTTTATTATACATTTATTTTTTGGGGTTATACATTTTTTTTCATGTTTCCTTCTATATATACTATCTAAAAAAACAGGATTAAATTGAACATTCATATTCATTATTCATTTTCATGTGTAAATATTTGAAAAAGGTTCTCAACGTCCAAGATTTCTAAAAATAATATATAATTAATAGAAAATAATTTTGGTTTAATTCTATTTTAAATGTAAACACAATGTTATTACCTTCTTTAAATATTCTCTAGTAAATTCATAAAACAATGTTTAAAAAGCTCATTTTATTCCTGCTTCTCCACACATTTCATATGATTTTTTCATTAAATTAAATACTTTTTTCAAAAATAACCTTATTTACTCAAATATAAATTTCCAAAACTATTTAATTCCATTTTAATGGGAATATTTACGAAAAAAACTTTTTTTATGCTTTAAGACAATAAAATGTAACCCATTTTTCATATATTGGTTTTTATTTTATATATAAATTATGTTTTATTTATTAATGTGGAAGAAATATGTAGAAATATATTATGATTTTATAGGTGGGTTTTGAATTATATATCCCCCTAATTCATTAGGTAATGTTTTTATCTCATGAGATACCTTGTATGGTGCATAGACAGCAAGTCTAACACACTATGTTATGTTCTCTTGGAAATAATTCATGACTTATTATTTAAGGTCATGTTCTATTTTTTTCTACATTAATATGATTCAATGATTATATGATATCGAATATTGTATTCCATTACTTCATATTATTACCTTCTATCATAATATTAGGTTATACCTCTTAACTCTATGTCTCACTTTATTTTTATTCAGTAATCCGTCTTTATAACTCAACCTTTTTCTTAATGTATTTATATTGGGTATATAATGTTGTAACTAAAGTATCAATGAATATTAATAGAACATTATGGATATTGAGAAAAATATTTTATAGTTTGTTTTTCTATTGAGGTAATATTTATCTATATCCCAAAGACACAAGGCTTCTAGATTTATGGGTTATGTTTTAAGGTATATTATGTTATAAATAAGGATATAATAAGTGTCTGATACTGAGGTTCATATAATTAGTATCATATATGTGTCTAGTTATTTTTTTGGTATTAAAAAAGGATACCATTCGTGAGAACCATATGCATAAGTATATGTATAACAAAAAATCCTAAATTTTTTATGAAGCAAAGAGTGTGTGGTTTCATAGTAATGAAATATCCACATGGATACTATAAGTTGATATAGGATCTAGAATAAAATCACCATGGTGTAAGAATCCATAAAAATGGTTGTGTGGGTAGTTAATCAATCTTCACATAGTTCACAATAGGGTTCCTAATTACACACATCATTTGAAACTCCCAGGGGATATACATTAGAAGATTTTTATCCACTTCATTAACTATTATAAGGTATTTGAAAACATTGTTGTGGAATAATTAGTAAAAATTATATAAAATAAACTATTTAAATCATATATTGAAACCAAGGAATTCCTATTTTAGGTAATATGTTCCATTTAGGAGTTTTTACTTTTATGTTTATAGTTTTATTTTTATATGCTTATTATTTCAAGTTATATCGTCCTTAATTTTAATTTATTTTAGAAATTGTCTCCAAATTTAAGGAATCATTAAAAAACGTATTCGTTGTGAAATTTAATGAATATCCTAATGATGTCCCTAATATGATGATAATAGAATTTGAGAACCTTATGAATTCACTTATACAACAAACTCATGTAATGAATATTAACATGAATCACATGGAATTCCCTACTTGTCCTAAGAATTAAAAATACGTTGTTGAGTCATTTATTTATTAAAGGCCTACCATACTTAATATACCTTTTAATACCTACATTTTTGTAATAATATATTAAATCTATTGAGAATATATTCTTTATTATCATGTTCTTTAGTAAATATAAATCTATATTTTCCATTTATTATTTAGAGGGGGAATAAAATCATTAGTGGGAACATATTAATAGAAAAATCCAAGGAATACATTGAATAAATATAGTGGGAATAATTCAACAAAATATTTACCATTAAATACTTTTACCTATCCATATGTCATAAAATGGTGTGGGAGTTTCTTGAACTCAAGAAAATGGAGGACGATTCCATTGGGTTCTTTGTGGTAAACTTCACAAGGATTTCAGAGTATGACTCTGGATTTGTCATTGAACCCAAAAGTAATATTGAATTCTTATTTAGTTGAATAAGGCCATGTATTCTAGAATATATTGTGATTTAAGGAATTGAAGTATACAAGAAAATTTTCAAAAGTGAACTTCATGTTGAGACAAAAATTGGAGATTCATAATATTCTCATGGTTCTAGAGGTAAAAAGAGGGTAGTGAATTTTAAATATGGAGGATCAGTGGATAAATATCATAGATGGAAGGAAATTTAACTACACACTTTTAAAGAGAATTCAAATAAGCAAAATTTTATTTAACTTAAAGGTAAAGCGATATGTTTCAAGTGTAGAAAATAAGGGCATCAAACTAATCAATGTAAGAGGAAGATAAAAAAATCCCTCTAATATAATGGAAGAAAATAGGTTCATAATCAATCCTTAATATATGGAATAATTTCAAAACAATAAGAAAGTAAGACATTATACATGTAAAATCACTAAGCCAATGGATATCTAAGACAAAAAATTAAATTAACCACATGGAAAATAGAAAATGGGAATGATTATGTTTTTACTACTATTGAGGTGGATCAAGAGAATAAAGTGGTAATAAGTACGATTTTAATTTATTAAAGAATATAAATTTTCATATTTTATTATAGTTTTATAAATTAATTTAAATAATGAAAGTTTAGTGTAGCTATTTGAACACCACCTCAATAGATATAGATTAAATTATATATGAAAATGAAAAATTGAAAATATATCAACTTAATTATATAATTCTTCCCAATTTACATTTGTGGGATGAATCTTTAAGAGGATATTGTTATAATACCTATAGTTCAATTTCATGCTATAATGGGCATGGATTGGTTTTCCTTACATATATATATATCCAACCTTAACTACGTTTCAAAAGAAACAAATTTCTATATTTTGAGTCACATTTTAATTTTATAAAAGTGAAAAGAAGATGAATAATCTCATTTGGAAGTATATTATCAGTCATGTAATTTATTCCGTATGAGATATAAAATTTGGTTCAAATGATTGAAACAAATGCGAGGATCACCCATGAGTACATTCCTTTATAAGGGAATATGCTGATGTATTCTTTGTAAAGTTTCATAGTCATCCTCCAGACTGAGAGGTTGAGTTCTCAATTGCACTTATACGCCGAGCTAATCCCATATAAAGGATTCCATGTAGAATGAACACCTTTAAACTAGAATAACTAAATAAGGAACTGAAAGTGAATATGGGCAAGGGTTTCATATCCCAAGTGTTTCACTATAGGTTAGAAAAGTTCAATTTCTTAAGAAGTATTGGCCAATTCATAATTTAATTGATTATAATTATCCCAAAAAGATGATGATAAGGAATATGTATCCCCTACCCTATATCAATGAAATGTATGATCATCTATGTGAGGCCCAATACTTCTCTCTAGTGGAACTTAATTCATGATATCATCGGTCAAATGTGAAGAGGAGGATACTCATAATAATGAATTCCATAAAAGATATAGACACTTATTTTTTATTGATTCCATTTTGACTCACTAAAACAATGATAATTTTCATGAAACATATGAATAGAAAATTTGGATATTTCCTCAATAATTTGTTGGTTACATTTATAGATGATATTTTCAAATACTCAAAAAGGAAAGAGAATGTTGATGAAAATTTGTGTATTATACTGAATAATTTGAAAATATGAGAAGCCATATGAAATGTAAATAAAAACTCAATTATATATGGATAAATTAAAATGATTTGGGTATGTTATCACAAGAAAATATATATCTATGAAACCTTCAAAGAGAACAATGGTTAAGTATTGGACCAAATGAAAATCTACAATAGTGATTTATAGTTTCCTGGGATTAGATGGGTACTATAAATGATTTATGAAGATAATATCTCAATTTTCAAACCAATTAACCATGTTAACCCATAATGATGTAAATGTATCTATAAAAATGATCATAAAGATATATTAATGGAGTTGAAGTTGAGGATAATTATAGCAGTTGTGCTCAGAGAACCCAAAGTGGGGAAGGATTATTTGTCTACATTGATTCTTCAAGGAAGGGGCTGTGTTTTTTAATAATGAAAAATAATAATGTGATAGGATATTTCTAATGGTAGATGGTTATTTTTGAACAAAATAATACATCACATGATTTTGAGTTGGATACAAAAATATTCTCATTAAAATTTTTAAGGAATTATCTTTTGGGAGAGAAATGTGACATATATACTGATCATTATGGATTGAAGTTTATATTTATTTAGAATGAGATTAACATGTTTTATTGAATATGGTTACATATGATCAAGGACTATGATTTCTCAATAAATTACCATCCTGAAACAGAGAATAAAGTTTAAGATATTATACATATAAATGATCATGCAACCTTAAACATGATGACAATTAATACAAATTGAATCTTCTTATACATAAAAGAGAAGTAAATATGAATAATAAAGTGGGTAAAAATATTATACCCTATCCAAATGAAATATAAATCATCCATTTTGGAGAAAATTAAGAAATTTTAAACGGTTGATGTGGAGATAAACTAAGTGGATACTTTAGGAAAGGGTGACCTCATATTTCAACACTAAAGAAAAAGAAATTTTAAGATTTTTGAAATAACTATGTATATGATAATATCATTAGATAAAGGATATATTGATTAATTATCATAAATCATAATTATTTATTAACCGAGGGTGAAAAAATAAGCACACAGATCTCTGAAAGCACTACATGAGGGGATATGAAGTATATTTATGAATATACATAAAAGTATTTGGTATGCTAATAAGTGATGGAATAATGGAAAAAGTGAAGGTGGATTATGAAACCATTAACTACAAATTTTAGAAATGGGAGAACGTCACTATGGATTTTATCATTGGTATCCTACAAGAATCCAATGGAAATAATTAAATATTAGTTTTATTATACCATACCAAATGGATTTCAAATATTATCACAATTCTAGAGGACTTATCACTTGATAACATGAAATGATATACATTATAAAATTGGAGAGAATGCAAGGAACAACATTATCAATTACATATAATTGAGATACCTGGAAAACATCAAAGTTATGGAAAATTCATCAATATTACTTGAACACATAATTTAACATTATTAACTCATATCACTGCCAAATTGATGGCCAATCTGAAAGGACTGACCAATAATTTTAGGATATATTAAGATCTTACTAATATGGATTTTAAAGGAGGTTTTGATCAACATCATTCTCCATTTGATTCCTTATAAAAAATAGTTTCCACTTGAGCATTCAAACAAATATTTACAAATCCTTATTATAAAATAAATGTTAAACTCTAACATGTTTTGTTGAAGTTCAAAAAAATAATATATTGGGACCCGAACAAATTGAAGAATTAGAAAAAAGTTTCATTCCATTCAACAACTCATCATGGAAGCACATAGTTAGTGGAAGTGATATGTATTAATTATTGATGAGACTTGGGGTTTAAATTTAGAGAAATAATGTTCCTCTATATATCCAAGGGAATAAATTCATGAGTCTTAGGAAGAAGGGAAATCTACGTTCAAGATTCATTATCCCCTTTGTGATACTTGATCACATTAGAGTTATGTCCTATCAACTAGTACTCCTAAAAAACGTTTATCTGGTGTATGATGTGATCCAAATATATCTTCTGAGGAATTGCACACATGATCCCTAACATGTACTAAATCCAATAATGTTATAGTTGGATCATGATCTCCCAAATTATGAACATCTAGGGAAGATCCTGGACTATAGAGAAACAAATATGTACAACAAGACAACTCTCCTTGTCTAAGAACATTAGAAAAACCATAACTAGTAAATGACAACATCGGAACTGGATAAAAAAATGAAATAGAAGTACTATTATCTATTTACTTCTTATACTATGAAAAAAAATTTAGGATTAAATTTTGTAAGGGAAGAAGAATGTAATGAAAAAATATTATATATATATATGTAATTTCCCTTTTTCAGTTAACACATGTTTTATATTTAGAAATATAGAATAAAATTAATTCACTTCATCAAATTAATTTATATAAAATAAATTTAAATAAAAGTGCTAAAAATGATAAAATAAATGTTTGACACAAATAAAGAATAATTACATTTTTTGGAAAACAAATTTGTTTAATTTTCATAAAAATAAATTTTGTGATAAATTTAAATTCATAACATAAATTTTTTATTTTAATAAAATTTTTTTAGATATTTTTTATAAATAATGACATATTTATATGAAATAATATGTAATTTACAATGGTCATAAATTTTATCATGAAATACGAATTAATGCTTTTAAATAAAAGATATTATTTAAATATTAACTTATTCATATTTAGAAAATATTGTTTGTTAAAATAACTTTTTTTTAGAATAAAATCATCTAAATTATGCGAGGATGATTTTTCTGGAAGAAGTTATTTTTAGTGAATAATAAGTAAATAATGATTGTATTAATACCAAATCTTTTATGACATAATCATGATATAAATAGACCTATATATTTATTATACACTTTTCTCCACATATTTTATTTTAATGGAGTAAAATGATGAATTATAAAGAATTAATTCTAATTTAGAAACCTATATTTGAAATTTTGGAAACTAATTTATATTTTATTCTAATAAAAAACTATTTTTCCATTTTCCTTTAATTAATTATTCAAAAGGTTCAATTGAGTTTTATATTGGTTATAAAATCAATTAATTATCATTTAATTAATCATAAAACACTAAATGATATGGGAATATAAACTTTACTTAATTTTGGTCTATATTTATTTTTATATTAAAAAAAAATATTTTTTATATGACTTGTTTTTATGTATTGTTCAATTATTATTTTGGAATTAATTTTCATCAATTTTATAAATCTAATATATATTAAGATTAATTTAATTTTTGAATTTATAATATTCAATTTTTTTAAAAGGTTAATTTCATTTTTACTCATACAAAATAAGTTACCAAGGTAAAAATTTGTCACAAGAGTAAATGAAAAAATGAGGTAAAAGCATTAAACAAAAAGGTAAATTCATTAAATATCATAAAACATCATCTCTAAATTGTGTTTATGATGGATATAATGACCTTATGTTATCTTATCCAAACTAATTATTATCTTTGGATTAAATTTCCTTTAATATTAAATCATGATGTTAGTATAATAAACCCTTGTATAACCCTATATTCAACATTTTTGAAATTTATTCCTAGGTGGAAGATCATGAATATTATTATGAATTTCAAATTTATGAGAATATGACTCACTTCTATGTATTTTTGTTCTACCAAAATATTTATTATATGAGTTTTAAGAAAATATATTGAATATTTGCTTGAACTCCTAAGATATATTACCGGAAAAATTACCACAAAAATATTGATCAACTAATTTTTAGTTATAAGGATTAAGACCATTGTATAATTTTTCCATCACAAAGTGGGGGGGATTGGTTATTTGGACACCTTTAATGGAGGCCCCTAAATAATTCCAAGGTATCAAGTTAAAGACTAGTATCATATTAGAAAAACCAAGTGAATTTATGTATCACTTTATGAATCATTATCCTTGTATTAAAACAATAAAAATTACTAAAAAATAGGTCCCCAGTGTTAAATATTTCTACATATAACTATGGGAACCAGTTCCTATTAGTTCCCCTATGAAAGAAGTTAATGAACCAAAACATGAGATCTTCCTCACTCAACCCATGAAAGGGTACATGTTTAAGAACTCTATAAATGTCTGTAATGAACTACAAAGTGTCCTCACTAGGAATATATTTATAGGATGGTATAATGGAGAGGTACAATGGTTTCATCTATTCATTTCTACACCAATGGGAAAATAATATAAATTATAGGTTATATAAAAATGTTGGTATTTGAAACCCCCAAAGTCTAGATCTATCATCAACTTTATTCCTAGGTTATAGTGTATTAATTTTTATATTTTGGACCACAATTATATCATTCCAAAAAATATCCATTTTTTAATTCTTCACTTTGTTAAGGGCACTAGAATGGTTTTCAATTTTACAAATGAGGGTTTATATTCATTTTAAAAAGATATATCCCTAGTGTATATATTAATTTAGGGAAATTCGTATAACCCCTAGCTTGAAAATGATCAATTTTCTCATAAAATAATAAAAAAATATGACACTAATATAGAAATTATTTTTTAGTTTTTAAAACAAATTTTTTCTGTTTTTTAAAATTTCTTGTAGACATAACCTTTCTTTTAAATAGTTACAATTTTTCTACAAAAATGCATAATCAAGTATTGATAAAAATAAATTTAAATATTTTTATACCCTCTATTTTTCTAGTTTAGTAGTGAAGTTAGAATATAATTGGAAGAAAATATAATTTTTTCTTAAGAAAAATAAAATTCAAGTAAAGAAGAAATAGAAAAATAGAAAGAAAAAATAGTTTTTTATCATGATGTTGATGTGATTTAAGTTTTTAAGTGAATAATAAGATGAAAAATAAAATGAGGAATGAAAGAGAAATAGAAGAGATAGAAAAGGTTGAATAATTTTTCAATTATAGAAGAACATATTGATCTAAATTTGTAGAAATTGTTTTATTCGTTCATTAAGATTAATGTTTTTAAGTAAAAATATATGAATAAATAGCTTTAAATCACCTCATTTTCACCCAAAATCAACAATGTTCTTTTAAATAACCCTAAATAATGATTTTTTGACCAAACTCAAAGAATGAATGATTCTTTCATAGAGAATACAAACATAAAACTTTTCTTATTTAAGGAATTTGGTGGTTAATTTTTGGGTGAGGGGTTAATTTTTCATCACATGTTGGTACTTAGGACAATTTTTAAATTATAATTATGAATATAATATAATATTATAAAAAGGTTCACACTGCCATTACCTAAATAAAAAACCACCTAAATTTTCCAATTTAGTAATAAATACTAAATGAATTACTAACTAATATAAATTTATATTCTCTAATTTAAGTCTATTGATTTATGATTCGTAAATAAAATACGAATGAAACCAAGTGAAACCCAATGAAGAAAAACAAACAAATGATAAACTCTAGAAATAATAGTAAAAAGAATCAAATAATTCCAGTATAGTCTAGTTTCCCAAAATAAAGTTATCTAGAAATTTTAATAATCGAAAAATCATACAAATAGTTCACAATAGGAATATATAAAAATAAACAATAAAGTAAAAAACAAATCTTTATAATCAAAATTTTTTCCCTATCCTCTTGTTTCTTCTTCATCGCATCTCTATGGGATGAGAAACCCTTATTATGTGTCAATGATAAATCCCACTAGATCTGTGGATGAAGGTACATATCCCTTCAAATAATGTAAACTTTAAAACTATAACGATCCCAGTGGCTTACTTACGGACAATCGATAATCATCTTGCACCCATGAGATCCTCAGGGAAAACCTCACTATTCACTATCTTCTCCCAATGATTTGATAAAAAACCCATAAAGATAATATTATCCACATATTAATTAGGATTCAAATAAAAGTAATCATAATTTTCATTAATTTGTATATTTATTCTTTCAGCATTTATTTACATAAAAATACTACATATCTTTCTTATTTTATTAATCTTCATTATCTTGAGAACCCATTACATTGAAATTAATCTATGAGAAATAGGGTTTCATAATTAATGGGATTTAAGGCCTCATTACACTATACAATTATTTAATTTTGGTAAAGTGAAAGACATTACACATCACCAAAAAAACCTTATGAATCAAACAAATTCTCTAGAAAAGAATACATTTATTTTCCAAAAAAAAATGTTACAAATGTTATGAATTCTCAAATTTTGACAAAGGAGAACATGTCATTTATTATCTTGAATCCTTAGAAAAAGTTTTTTGTAATCTTCCTAGGGAAACATATCTCACATATAAAACTCTTTTGTTGTTCTTCCAATTTCCCTAAGTATATAATCTTACAGATCCTCTTTTAAACCCAAGAAAATATTACGTGAAAAAATATTCATTGAAAATTTCAATACCTATAAAAAATTATCAACTAATTATGTAATATGATATTCTCAACTATACTTTACTATATAGTTCAAAACATCAATAAAAATAATAAGAATTTTATCCAATAAAAAACATTTAAAATAAAAACAATGAACTTTGAAAAAATAAACTCCAAAACTGTAACACCCCAAGCTTCCACAGTATGATAACGTGCGATGTATGCAACACCGAGTTCAAGCACACCATGATACTATCAAACTAGCCATTTTAAAAGTGGTCATGAATAGTAATACCCACTTTTTGAAATTTTATAAATTTTATATTTCAAAACAGACTTCATTTTTGGATTCGGAATATCGAAATTATCTTAGGGTGATTTTTTGGTATTTTTCTAAGAACTTCCAATTTTTGATGAATAGTGAAAAATACTAAACTTTAATTAAAAACAAATTTTATAATAAAAATAATTTATATTCATAAATTATACTATTTAGTGGTTTTAAAGTATAATTAGAATATATTTTTACCATTTAATCCAAATTTGGTCATTGGACGGAATTTCACATTTAAACTGGACATAAACAAGTGTCAATCTTTTGATAGTTATTATTTCTTAAAAACACGCTTTCTGTTTTGACAGCGGGAATTAATTTTAAATTAATTTCTGCCACTACTGTGTTTTGAATTTGGAAAAATGGATTCCATATTTAGAATCATTATTTCCAAATTGTGTAAATAGGTAACTTTTATTTTTAGCCATTTTGAATAATTACTTCGGTAAATATTTTATTTACCATGGTTAAAGGGTAAATCCAGTAAAGAAGGGTAACAAAATAATATTATAATAATATTAAATTACCTTAACACATGTTCTAACCCTATTGGCTGATACCTGTCTGACCATGGGCATCCTTGGGTCAATTTTGGGACCCATGTATCCACTTGTAAGTGAAAATGACACTTTATATTAATTATGTTAAAGTAAATACAAAAATAACATAAGCATATATCTTTTAGTAAAACAATTTCAGATAGGGTTATATATTTTATCTATTATAATATAAATATTAATTATAAAGATAAAAATATTTCATAAAAAATTGTATTTTATTTATAATTTTTAGATATTAAATAATTTAATTTATTTAAGACACAATAATGATGTATTAATTAACGTATTAATGAAATATTAAAATAAATGATATTACAAATACCCAAATAAATGTAATTTGAGACTTTTTATGAGTTATACAAATTTTATAGGTTAATATGACATGTTAGGATTGATTTAATTAACGATTTTCGAAGTAATCATGCTGTTATGATTTTCACAAAAATAAAATTCCAAATTGTGTCAAAATTGACATAAAAGAGTTTTGAAAACAAATATTATATTATTAATTGATATTATATTCCTAAAAATATAAGGTTCGGCCAAGAGACTTATATAATGATAGGTGTATCATTAATGAACCACTTGGGGTTCTCTTGGAAGTTTATGGTAAGTTTATTAACCATATAATATAAAAATACAAAGAGACATGGTAAATGTCAAACTAATTAACTAAGAGTTAAAACTAAAAGATAAGGTTAATATAATGACCCAAACCTATCTAAAACCTATTTTTTGAGTGGATTTAGACCCATACACACCTTATCATTTAAATAATCTACTTTGGATCCATTATAAAACGAAAATTATTTTATTATAAAATAATATTTCACTCTTTTCCTAAGGTTCCCCTCACCCCTCTTATAAAAGGACACTCCCTCTTCTCTAGAATTAACACCTTCAAAGCCATTTGGGTCGGCACAAACCTACCCAAATACTCACTAAACTATCCTACCTTAATCCTAGAGGCCCTATTTTAGTCAGAAAGCCAACCTAAAGAGCCATTTTGATCAAATCAAAAGGAAGAACCCGAAGAAGAGGTAATAATTTCACCACCCTCTTTCAAGTTCTTTTCTTCTTCCACTTCTTCTTTCTTTGTTATTTTACATTCTGAAATAATAACTACAGTATATCCTATATACTGTTATATTATTATAAATATGGTACAAATATATTAAGTATTATATCCATCCCTTGAATGACATGTCGCCATACGTGCGTACGTACGGCTTACCGTCTCCACGTCATCGTGTAATTGTTATTCCATACATTATTATATTGATGGGTATGATAATGATGTGTAATTGATGTAAGTAATAAATATAACATGATAATTATTCTTTATATATGATATAAAATCCAATTATATATTATTTTAATATCAAAATAATGATATTGTCGCTTGTGCGTACGTACGGAATACTATCTCCACGAACACACAGAGATTCATTCCCTATCGTATCCATTCGAGACTAATTTTCACTTGATGGTTAAAAATAATGTTTAAAGACTTAATATCATTATGGATATGAATAAGATACAACCTATCCATAACAAACATGGCTTACATAACAAAGAATATAAAGGAAAACAAATCAGTTAACACCCGAAACAACGATAATACCAAGATATTATTAATAAAGAAATGTTAAAAGATCATATATGATATCATATTAATGTATATGATTATTGTATAATTTAATAACAATTAGTTCACCATTATACAGGAGTTTAACCTACCCTTGACCAAGGAAAAGTACAAGGTAAGGGTTTATTTCATAATCTCTTCATAATCCGAGGTTGTTTATACGTAATTATCTACTAGGACCTCTTTATCATCTACATCCATGTTTCTTAAAAATGTATTTCAAATTTTTTTACCATTTAATAGATAATGGGTTAAAGTCATTTATACCCTTATTTTACCTTATATGTTTTTGAAAGGAATCTTTCTGTCGTTTTCCAAACAAGGTACTTTTTGACCTTTTCGTGAAATTTAAGGTAAGAATGTTTTTTAAACTTATACGGTGGGTGTGGCTATTTTCAACCATTATAATATCGTCAAAGCTTCCCTTAAAAGATTACAAGAGTATTTTCAAAATAAATGTTTTATTTTATAATTATGTGACTTTTAAATGATTTCAAAAAGGAGATATTTCTCTCAAATATTTTTTATTTCATCTATGTCAACATCCTTTGATGGATTTTAAGCTTATTTGAAGTTGATTTATTATGATACAAAACATCCATATTTTATTGAAGGTTTTGTGATATGTTTGATTGTGGATGTATTATTTTTTTACCATTCATGTTTTATTGAATTTTTTTTGACATTTCGTATTCTAGTTTTAATATGAATGTTTATGTTATGTTTAAAACTTTTCATATGAGGAATGCATTGGACATAGTAAGTGACGAGTGGAGCCCGCTATAACTCCTTGATGCATCGGTAGGTCTCATGAGACAATTAGACATGGAATTGGTCAAGGCCTTTTCCCAATTTTGATATATGGTTTTGACCAAGGCCTAAATCATTTTTAGACGTCTTGGTCGAGGCCTTGAAAAAATGTTTCAGAATGTCCGTCATTATGCATTCCATCATTATGAAAGTGGTTATTGATATTTCATGTGATTATTCAACTAGTAGAATATAAATGTGAATAAGTAAATGGCATTATTTGATTTTATATTTTCCATATATTGCAGAAGTTCAAGTTTAAAAGGCTTTTGTTTTAGTTATACATTCCCTTAAATGTTTATGCTTATTTATGAAAGTTTCCACTATATTTTTATCCTTACTAAGAATCTGAGCTCACCCATTTCTATGTTTTATTTTTCCTAGGATGTGAAGAAGTATTTTATGAATGGACTGTAGAGATAATATGAGGGGATATGAGTGTGGTCTATGGAGACAAGATGTTGTTGTAGTTTTTCACTTTAGGATGTAATGTAAGACTTATGAATTTATCTAGTGTTTCCAAGGCTACTAAACTAATAGGTCTTTCAAGGCTTGATATTTTGTGATCATGCCAATGTTATGTAATAATGCACCAACTCTGGGTAACTAGGGTCGGGGCATTACAGTTGGTATTAGAGGAAGTTTATTAATAAACCTTAGAATCTAGATTTAGGTAAAATTTGATTAGAGCACATATCCCTAAGATATACTTTGAGGATTAGTATAAAAGAACTTCCTAGAATTTTGGTATTGTAGAGATTTTGTGAGTTTTCCAAGAAATACATCCCTGTCTGGATACGAGCAGGTAGAGGCGGCTCTGGAACAGATGTACCTAGGGGTAAAACCTGAAAACACCGCTTTGAGCTAGACTCGAACGGGAACTGGTGCACGACAACGGGCCTTGCTGCACTATTGGTTATGACACTCCCGAGGGATATGCTTAATATAATTCTCATTTTCTTAACAAACCATTATTAAGGGTTTATGAGTATATATTTCCTCAAAGAAAACATTTTATGATTATGGATTATATTGATAAATTGTTCAATTTATGTTAAGTGTTTTACAAGTCTGGGATTAGGTATTATGATTCATAAACTAATATAGTGTATGCCATTGTTTAGAAATGGCGCCCAGTAGAAGGAATGAGAACTCCAGCAATTCGAATGATCCAAAGAGTAAGAAGAATCATATATTTCATGGTCTTAAGATAACATTTAGAAGGGAAATAGTCTCCCAAATATTATCATCATATGAAGAAATAGTATCATGTGTTGATAAGATAAGTAAAGAACTCTCTGAGTCCTATGGATTTGAAGGGAAGCCGGACAAGAAAAGGATGGTAGAGAGAAGGACAGATAAAGTGAAGAAGGTAAAGAAGGATTTTACCGTATGTGATAACTATGGAAAGAATCAGCTTGGAAAATGCTTGAAGGGAATGGGAGTATGTTATAAGTGTGGAGAAAAAGGACACCACATTCGTGATTATGAGAGTATGAAAAAGGTTTCAAATGTAAAATGCTTCATTTAAAAGGAGTGGAGACACTACGTGAATCAATGTTCAAATCATCAGAGTATGCCCCAAATGATGCCATTGGATAATAATAAAGTTATGATACTACCAAAAATGAAGAGGAATGACTAGTGTTCTTATGTTGTTATTAAAGAATTATTTCATTTGAGTGTTGTATCAATGATGTACTAATTATATGAATTATGGAAATAAATAAGGATTGTACTGCAGTAATATTTCATTAAGGATTTCAGATTATATGGTGCTATGAAAAGTGACTGAACAAAAAGTTAAAATTTTTTCTCAAAAATAAATTGTTGAAGGAAATGTAATCCTTAATATGTTCCTGATACTGAGGTAGTAATTTTGGAATAAGATATGGTTGATTTGGATAAATTATATTAGATATTCTTGACTACATTGGCACTGATTAATGTTTTTTTCATCATTGTTGGAGTATTAAAAATTTTTGGATATAAGGAGTAAATCCAGTATTCTATAAGGAACGAGGGAGAGTAAATGTAATCAATAAGGTTATATGGTAATTCAGGGTGTTACCATGTTTTAAAAGAGTACATGATGAAATTATTCAAATGTTATTACGGGGAAAAAAGATCTTCACTATGTTTACCTTCCTTATAAATTTTGGAAAGTGAGTTTGGACAGAAGTATTTTGGATAAGTCTAAAGGTTGGAATGGATTATATTTGACATTGGATACTATTTTTAAGTTTAAACCATTTCTAAAGATTATTTTTGAATTATTATAAAAAGGACAACCTGGAGGTCGGGTGACAATCCTTCATGTCCGGTAAGACCGCAAGACTTGAAACCGTAACTGAAGGGTGAGAATGGTGCATCACATACCACTGGAATATGCGATGTCCTAGTTTGTATAATGTAGTTTTATTTTTAATGTTCTGATAGATGAATTACAAATTCATTTTTTTACCCTATACAGTTAAAATAAATATAATATTTTTTAGTTCTATTACCTTTTGGAGTGAAAGATGAGTTTGTGGTAAAATTTTGTAAAGAATGAAAGTCTACATGACAAGTAAGTATATTTCCTTACATTCTTACTAAATCTCATAAATAAATTCCCCAACTTTATGAATGGTAACTTAAAACAAAAACGTTGTTGGTTAACTTGTCCTACTGGGGAATCAAAGACCGTTTAACCAATCACAAGTTTGTGATTTTCTGGTAGTTAACTTTCTCATAATCCTGTTTTTTAAAACTCTCCATGAGACCTTGAAGGATTTTTTCTTCTCCATATCCATGTTTTTATATAATCCTAGTATGGGTTATCTCGGGTGACCTTTGTACTTCCCTTTATTTCTGTTAAAGTTATATTTTTACTAACCCTATTTCTGATGTTGGTTTTCCAAAAAGGTATTTTCTATTTTCAACATTTTATTTTCAATTTTTTTTTTCAAATTGAGAGGACACAATTTATTTAATTAGGGGAGAATGTAATACCCCAGGCTTCCACGGTACGATAACATGCGATGTACGCAACACTGAGTTCAAGCATACCATGACACTATCAGACTATCCATTTTAAAAGTGGTTACGAATAGTAATACCGACTTTTTAAAATATTATAAAATTTATCTTTCAAAATGGAGTTCATTTTTGGATTCGGAATATCAAAATTAGCTTAGGGTTAATTTTTGGTATTTTTCTAAGAACTTCCAATTTTTGATGAATAGGGAAAAATACTAAACCTTAATTAAAAACAACTTTTTTAATCAAAATAATTTATACTGATAAATTATACTATTGAGTTATTTTAAAGTATAATTAGAATATATTTTTACCATTTAATCCAAATTTTTTCATTGGACATAATTTCACATTTAAACTGGACATAAACAAGTGTCAATAATTTGATAGTTATTATTTCTTAAAAATACGCTTTTTTGTTTTGACAGTGGGAATTAATTTTAAGTTAATTTTTGCCACTTATGTGTTTTGAATTTGGAAAAGTGGATTCCATATTTAGAATCATTATTTCCAAATTTTTTAAATAGGTAACTTTTATTTTTATCCATTTTGAATAATTACTTCGGTAAATATTTTATTTACCATGGTTAAAGGGTAAATCCGGTAAAGAAGGGTAACAAAATAATTTTATAATAATATAAAATTACCCTAACACATGTCCTACACCTATTGGCTGATAATGTCTGACCATGGGAATCCTTGGGTCGATTTTGGGAATGTATGGATCCACTTGTAAGTGAAAATGACACTTTATATTAATTAAGTTAAAGTAAACACAAAAATGACATAAACATATATCTTTTAGTAAAACAATTTTTATATAGGGTTATATATGTTATATCTTAGACTATAAATATTCATTAGAAATTTAAAAATATTTCCTACATAATCGTATTTTATTTATAATTTTTATACATTAAATAATTTAATTTATTTAAGACAAAATAAGGACGTGGTAATTAACGTATTAATGAAATATTAAAATAATTGATATTACAAATACCCAAATAAATATAATTTGAGAATTTTTACGAATTCTTCTAATTTTATAGGTTAATATGACATGTTGGTATTGATTTAATTAACCTTTTTTGAAGTAATCATACTGTTATGATTTTCACAAAAAATCAAATTCCAAATAGTGTCTAAATTGACATAAAATATTTTTTTTTAAAAAATATTATATTATTAAATGATATTCTATTACTAAAAATCTAAGGTTTGGACAAGAGACTTATATAATGATAGGTGTATCATTAATGAACCACTTTGGGTTCTTTTTTAATTTTATGGTAAGTTTATTAACCATATAATATAAAAATACAAAGAGACATGGTAAATGTCAAACTAATTAACTAAGAGTTAAAACTAAAAGATAAGGTTAATATAATAAACCAAAACCATATAAAACCTATTGGTTGAGTGGAATTCGAACCATCCCCACCTTATCCTCTAAATAATCCACTTTTTATCCATTATAAACCGAAAATTATTTTATTATAAAATAATATTTCACTCTTTTCCTAAGGTGCCCCTCACCCCTCTTATAAATGGACACTCCCCCTTCTCTTTAATTCACACCTTCAAATCCATTTGTCTCAGACAACCCCTACCCAAATACTCTCTCAAATATAATCCCTTAAACCTAGAGGCCCCAATTTAGTCATAAATCTAACCTAAGGAGCCCTTTTGATCAAATCAAAAGGAAGAACCCGAAGAAGAGGTAATAATTTCACCACCCTCTTTCAAGTTCCTTTCTTCTTCCACTTCTTCATTCTTTGTTATTTTCCATTCTGAAATAATAACTCCAGTATATCCTATATAATTTTATGTTATTATAAATATGGTACAAACATATTCAGTATTCTATCCATCCCTTGAATGACATGTCACCATACGTGTGTACATACGACTTACCGTCTGTAAGTCGTGGTGTAATTGTTATTCAATACATTATTATTTGTATGGGTCTGATAATGATATGTAATTGATGTAAATAATAAATATATCATGATAATTATTCTTTATATATGATATAACATCCAATTATATATTATTTTAACATCAAAATAATGATATTGTCGCTCGTGCGTACGTACGGAGTACCGTCTCCATGAACGCGATGAGATTCATTCCCCATCATATCCATTCGAGAATAATTATTGTTTGATGGTTAAAAATAATTTTTATAGAATTAATGTAATTTCGGATATGAATAAGATACAACCTATCTATAACAAACATGTCTTACGTAACAAAGCATATAAAGGAAAACAAATTAGTTAACACCCGAAACAACGATAATACCAAGATATTATTAACAAAGCAATGTTAAAAGATAATATATGATATTATATTAATGTATATGATTCTTGTATAATTTAATAAAAATTATTTCACCATTATATAGGAGGTTAAACTACCCTCAACCAAGGAAAAGTACAAGGTAAGGGTTTATTTCACAATCTCTTCATAATCCGAGGTTATTTATACGTAATTATCTACCGGGACCTCTTTATCATCCCCATCCATGTTTCTTAAAAATGTCTTTCAAAAATTTTTTACTATTTAATATATAATGGGTTAAATTAATTTATACCCTTATTTGACCTTATACGTATTTTAAAGGAATATTTCTGTCGTTTTCCAAACAAGGTACTTTTTGACCTTTTCGACAAATTTAAGGTAAGAATGTTTTTTTAACTTATACAGTGGGTGCAGATATTTTCCACCATTATAAAATTGTTGAAGCTTCTCTTTTAATATTATAAGATTATTTTCAAAATAAATGTTTTATTTTATAATTATGTGACTTTTAAATGATTTCAAAAAGGAGATATTTCTCTCAAATAGTTTTGATTTCATCTATGTCAACATCCTTTGATGGATTTTAATCTTATTTGAAGTTGATTTATTATGATACAAAACTTCCATATTGTATTGAAGGTTTTGTGATATGTTTGACTATTGGTGTGTTATTTTTATGCCATTCACGGTTTATGGATCAATTTTTGACATTTTGTATGCTAGTTTTAATACGAATGTTTTTGTTATTTCTAAACCTTTTTATATGAGGAATGCATTGGACTTAGTAAGTGACGGTTGGAGCCCGCTATAGCTCCTCGATGCATCGATCGGACTCATGAGACAATTATAAGTGGAATTGGCTGAGGCCTTTTCCCAATTTTGATATATGGTTTTGGCCGAGGCCTAAATCATTTTTAGACGTCTTGGCTGAGGCCTTGAAAAAATGTTTCAGAATGTCTGACATTATGAATTCCATCATTATGAAAGTGGTTATTGATATTGCATGTGATTATTATACTAGTAGAATATCCATGTGAATAAGTAAATGTCATTATTTGATTTTATCTTTTCCATATATTTCAGAAGTTCATGTTTAAAAGGCTTTTGTTTTAGTTATACATTTCCTTAAATGTTTATGCTTATTTATGAAAGTTTCTGCTATATTTTTATCCTTACTGAGCATCTGAGCTCACCCCTTTCTATGTTTTATTTTCCCCAGGATGTGAAGAAGTATTTTATGAATGGCCTACAGGGATAATATGAGGGGATATGAGTGTGGTCTATGGAGACAAGTTGTTGTTATAATTTTTCACTTTATGATGTAATGTAATAATTATGAATATATCTAGTGTTTCCAAGGATACTAAAATAATCAGTCTTTTGAGACTTGATCTTTTTTTCTCAATCCAATGTTATGTAATAATGCACCGACTCTGGGTAACTTGGGTCGGGGCATTACAAAAACTCAAAAAAATCAAGATCGCTTAAAAATTATGTTTCAATTTATTTCTCATAAAAAATAAAGAGGATTTTAATAAATAATTTTAAAATAAATAAAAGATATCATTGACTAAATAAGAACCGAAAATTATAATTTGAAAAAAAAATCTAGGGAAAACATTTTTCAAAAAATTTGCCAGTTATCAATAAATTTCAAACTAAAGCACACATTGATTCCAAAATAATAAAAATTTAATAAAAACTATATGTTAAAATAGAATAAAAATAAATCCACCTCAATTATGTGAATCTAGCATTGAGATAATTTTGATCGATGGAATTCCATAGTGGTTTCATTTGGAACCTTCTTAATATGCTGATAGTCCATTTTGGGTATGTGTATTCGATTACATAGGAAAATTTTTAGAATGAGACCCTGATAGGTTCATGTATGTTTTAATGGGATCTAAGACTTATTGGTTTTATAAATGCATGGGGTTTGGTCATTAGTTTTCAATGGATTGGTGATTAATCAGCCTTATATTTGTATCATGACTTCTCTAAGTCATGGTCAAGTTTGGTCTGACTAATTAAGGACAATGCATTAGGGAGAGACTAGTGTGTGAGGTGAGGTATCTATATATTAATGTTGAAATTGTTGATTTATCAGGGGGATTTTGTAAAGAAAAATGGTTAGATAATATGTGAGATTACGTGTGAAATTTTATGGAAATATGAATCATTATATGATGATAATTGTGTCTTTCATAGCTTAAAGTGGTTGTGTGGTTTGTCCTGATGGATACAAAATCAAGAGAGTGAATTATCTATGGTAGGATGGAAAAATATGTAATTTTGAGATTCTAGTGTGACCAAGTAGGCCCCGTAGTTGGAAGTAATGAGAGATTCATGAAATAGTGGACAAGGCTGTCAACCTTTAGTTATATTATTTGATTTAGTGTGTGTGGTGGAAGATTAATAATATAGTTCTAAAGCTATTTTATGGGGAACAACTATATCATTGGAATCATGGGTGGGGTCGAGATGAGGACCAATTCAAGAATATATGAGTGGGTCTTATGAGTATCATTTTTTTATTAGAGGTGGGTATTAGTATGATTAGTCTCACAGACAAGTGGTAAGGTAAAATATATAGTGGGGAGCATACTATAGATGATATTAGAATATGTCATTAATTTTGAGTATCTTTTAGTAAATTTTTATAGTGATGTGTTGACGGACCCAACCTAGAGGGGGTTATGGATTTTTTAAAGTTCTTGGGTTCTAGTTACCAAGTTATGTTCTATAAATAGAAAATACCTCTATTGTTTAACATTCTATGGTAATTCAGTTGAGTCATTACATTCTAAAACTAAAACATTATAAAGCATAGATAATCAACATGTTGTATGACTGGGCATACATTTCAAAAACAGTTATGTAGGTGTATGTGTTTTTAGAATATTAGTGCATGTGGACTATACACCAACATAAATTATGAGTTAAATAATTGAGTTAAATATATAGTATTGGTAAAGTGTAAAAAAATTTATGAGATATTTGGGTGATTCTAAAATGTGATGCTAGAATACAAATGGATTGGAGTTTACTATTGATGTCAACTAATGGTATGGAATTACTAAATTGAGAATTCAAAAATTCCTTATGTAGTGTGGAATTATTATAGTGTTTTTAGAAAAAGTAGGTTATACAATGCATGTGTTGTAATTTTTTTGATTAGTGGAAACGGTTTGGGTGTAATGTTTTCATAACCATACCTATAAGGAGGCATATAATTTGGGTTTTTCATCAAGGATTGGTGATTGTGATAGTTCAATTAGGAAGCATGAGGATATTTTTTGATGATAAGGAACATTATATTTTTAATGATCATCATCATATTAGTTGGTGATGGTCTAGGAAATTATGAATTTTTGTCCTAAAGCGAGAGATGTTTCAAGATTTGGGACTCGGAATGGGATTATGGGACTTTGAATACACCATCAAGGTGTTTTTTTGTTGTATTTAAATACTTGAGAGGTGTTTCCATTACTTGGGTTAATTTTCAAGTAGGGATGTGTTGAACCCTTTGCTATTATTTTTTGTATATATCTCATTACACTGTTATAGGGGAAGGTCATTCCATGATAAGGGAAGTATGAGGAATATTCCATATCTAGGGAGGTACTATTTAATGAATGATAGAGATCATTTTATAACTAGGGGTGTTGTAATATTTTTAAGGCATGTTAGTATCCAGTCATTCCATGACTGAAGGGTGTCATGACATGGTATATTCTAATTGTGGTTTGGTAAGTAAATGACCCTTATTTGTGGTCATGTTTTGAATATAGATTCATTAAATTACTATCAATCTTATATATATGGTTTCAGAATCCTTATATTGTTCCTTTATGACATTTTTAGGGAGTATGGTTGGTCATGAACTGACCCTTAAGTCATTATGTGAATGCTTTATACTAGAAGACATCATGATGTGTAGAATAGAAGCCACATCACAAAGGGTATAAGACACACCATAAAGGTAGGAGGACAGTACATAGAGGATAAGAACTCAGGATATTGATTTTTTATTATGGGAGGTGTGTCACACTATTAACCAAGGGTCCACACCATGATAATGTTGGATCAAGGTATCAAACCCTCTGTTCGATTACAGTCATTCCATAACATAGTGGGACCTATCCATTATAGTGTTCTATGGGAGAGAGCCCTCTGCCTATGGGTGGGAGGTTTCTTTATAACCCAGATGGGACATGACACATGGGAATTGGGAATCAATGAGTTTTGGAATTACCATCATGGTCACTTTTGTGACTCAGGTGTTGGATTTTTTTAATGGTATGGATGGAACTATAATTTATAGTTAATCCACCTTTGAATTTAATGGTTAAGGGAGAGTTGAGGATATCCAGTTCAACTGAATCCCCCATATCCTTCCTCTTTTTAATTAATCCTCATTAGTGGTGGTTCTTTTATAATTTCATTACAGTTGAGTAGAGTTCTTACCTCCTTATTTAGTTTTCCATTTTCCCCAAACCTATTTATTTTTATTTCTCCAATATTATATTTGAGCCTAATTCCACCATAGCATGTGGGAATCGAGATGATATGATTAGGATGTTTCTTCACATAGCTAGATAATATATCTATATTATTCAGATACTATTTATCATGTGATTTTACTCTGGTAAGTCACTACCTTTATTTATTAAGGGTTTTTAATTTTTTTTAATACACTATTGGTTCATGTAAATAATTTGGTAAGTTTATATTTTGGATGTTTAAGTGGATAGTAGGGGTGGTTCTCACCCCTTTTCTTAAATACTATACAATAGTGGTTCATCCAGTGAGTAATTCACATATTATTACCATATTAATAATTATGTAATTAATATAGGTTAAATGAATAAAAATATTATAATTTATTTAGAAGTTATTTGAATGATTTCAGACTAAAGTAGGGTCTCCTATTGATAGGTGATATCCAAGATTTACAAAAAATGAAATAACTCCAAATGAGGTACATGGTCCTTAAATAATTCATATGGTTCGTGAAATTTTATATGTGCATGTGATATATGGTTCCACTACTTCTATGTGTTCAAATTTTATTGATAAATGATTTACTTCCTTTAATTTTCACATTGTATAATGGAAGTGTTATGACCCATTATAGACCCCTAAACACTATATGATTCCTCAACCACTAGTGGACAAGGGCTTGACCATAAACACATGTTGTGTGATATGTGGAATCTATAAGGTTAGGACCTCACTGAATAAACATATTGGACCTAGACATTGGTGACCTAAGTTCCCTCTTAATAGGGTAGAGTGATTGATTAGAAATGGTTTTTATAGACATTAGTTATTCAAAAATCATGGGATGCCTTATATCATCATATATAGTTGATTAGTGCTTTTCCTAAGTGTTCCTCTCTGATTTATATATGTGTATCCCTTTTAGGATACCATATTAAGGATTCATGTGTAGGTTTAATTAAAGGAATACCTCATACTGACCATGGAAAATATATGGGCTTTATTCCAAATCATTAGTATGTTGCTTATATTGTATCACCAATGTGGTTGATAAGACCATGATATGGGAATGGTTATGTTGCGAGATATTATTATCCAAGTGATGGTCTTTGAATAGAGAGTGGGGAATGAGATAATGGATCCCATGTGGGTGTCTAACCCTATGTTTAAAATTGGGGACCATAATGTATGCCTTGATTCTATTCTAAATTTGAGAAGAATTACAATAGGGTGTGGGGTTATCTTGGGGATGAACTAGTATGGATGCAGTGAAAAAAACTGGTTTTTCACTTGAGAGGATGACCAAGGAAATGCATGTGCGGTTTAAGTGGGGATCCAAACCCTTTATTATGTTGATGTATATATGAGTTTTTTGGGAGAGGGTGTCCATATGGGTTTATGATATGTGCTAATTTAATGATATGGTATTCCCAAAGTGTATACTGATAAATGATTCCAAGGATAGGTATCATTCCACAAAATTTTCTATTGTTTTTTATTTGTTTCTTATCCACTAAATGATATATATATATGGTTGTTTCAGGGTTGGTTCTTACCTACAATGGGTATATAATATATTATGTTCTAGGGAGAGTGTACACCCATGGATGATATATATATAAGGTTCTAAGAGAGATTATTCCCTTGGGTGTATGTGAAATGAGATTCCATGGTTGGGAACTATTTTACCATGATGATGGTATGATATAAGATTCCATGGTTAGTAACCATTACCCCTAATGATGATGTGATATGAAATTCCAGGATAGGTCTCCATTCCCCCGAATGATGATATGATATAAGATTCAAAGGTCGGGTTCCATTAACCTAAAAGATGATATGATATGATATTCATGGGTGGGGAACTAGTCCCCCTAAGGATGACACTGATGAAATGTTTCTTGGATAGAGAATTATTCCCATATAATCTTAATGGGATGAGATGATTATAATTAGGGGTAACATTACACTCTTGATGGTTATGTGAATTGTTCATTGATATTTGTCACTAGACAATGTAGGTATATATGATCTCAAGTGTCACCTTAGAACTAGAGGATCAACAATGATTTATATTATTACATTTATGTTATTAATTTTATTATTCTAAGTATATAAAATCATTAATTCTTTGTATTTACTATTTATATTAGGGACACCATTGGTGGACTCCTACTGAGTTATACTCACATATTAATCTAGCATCCCAGACACATTAGCAGTCAAGAAAACCATATGGTTCTAGGTGAAAGTAGTGTATATGACTCTTGTCAAGTGTTTGTACTCGATAAGATGGATGGAGTTTGGAGATGAAACTAGTTGTGGGACTCAAGACTAGGTGGTGATTATTTTTATATAAGTTTAGTCTTTTATGTAAATGAAATTCCCATAATAGATATCGTTGATGTCTTATTAACTTTTTTGGACTTATTAAATAGATCATTTCATATAACATATAGTGTTTTTCTTTATAATTGATGATGAATTTTAATTAATTCAAATTAATATTTTGATATCTTATTTTATAATTTTTGACTCTTTGTATTGATCTAATATGAGGGTATAGTCTCCCTATAGTATCACCATAGAAAATACCTACTAGTCGAAAGCCTCTAGAATACAAGATGACACACTTGAAGTAATATAATGAACTTGACTAGTTATTATAAATTGACGTTCGATATGTAATTTCAATTAGGCTCCTTATCCTCTTTAGATATAGGGGAGGTGTGTAATTGAGATAGGTTCACTTGAGACTTAAACTACATATAATAAGTGATTTTACCATGGATTTTAGTTATTTTAATTTGTAATTGTGATGATCATTCCTTCCTCATAATTTGTTTTACAACCGGGAAGGTTATACCCTGAATTGAGACTTAAAAATGTGTTGGGTATAGTAGGGGAAAAAATTATTTGACTTAAAGTGGGTTTCATGTAATGTAAAACCTTATTTGAATTACATATATTACATTATATCTCTATTTACTATACCATGATGAGATTTTGGCTATGTATTTGGGAAGATATTCCCTTTATGTGATTGATGGATATAATTTAGAAGAAATGAATATGTGTATTATAATGTTCATTATGAGGTATTCTATGATAATTATATTATATTTCAATGATTTGGATGTAATTATCATTAGTCAGTGATATAATTCCTACCAAGTTGTGTAACATGATTCTTATGTCGCCATGAAAATAACGTAGATTGGTCTCCATGACTAATTACTTATTATTACCCATATAAGTGGGATGTACTACCCAAGGTATTATAATTATATAGAATGGGGAGATATGGTTTTATGTGCACAATTTCTTATGGTATGTGATTCCCTCTTTTATTTTGCATTATAAGAACAACCGTTTTTTTCCTTCTTCTAATTGTACCTATGGTTAGGCAAAATTTGAATTCTTTTGATGATATAGTCAAGAGGTGATCCCCTCTTGTATATTATTGATTTAGGGTTCTATTCATGTTATGGATTTATATCATGGGTATTAATTTTATATTGATATGAATTATTTATTGGGATGTACTACCCATATGAATATTACTATTATATCATGGGATATTATGCCCACAATCATAGTTTATTAATCTGGTCATACATACCTTGAGTTTTCTGACATATTTTGATGAGACATTATGTCAATATTATTAATTTGGACATGATTCAAAGTTAGTAGTCATGTAATATATTTATAGACATCCTATAATATTCCAATGTGTGTTTGGTATCACCATGGTGTCTATATAGAACCCATGGTTATGGATTATTTTTTTGTTATTGGTGTCATTTCCTCTTATTTACTTACATTCATATCACACTGTATATGAACTTACATTTACTTGAATTGTTTATAGGAACATTTAATGGTGGCCTATTGATTTTTACTCACTCATAGACAAGGAACCCTAGTACCTGAGTATATGTCATGGTTGTGGGCATAAGTATAGGAAAGAGCCCTACATTGGATGGATGAGAAGATGATAACTGGATAGTTTTAGGATATGGGGTCAAGTATAGACATAGGACCCTATTTTTTTTGTAGTCTAATTTATTTTGTTCATTCTATTTAAAAAATAAATCTCCACCCCATTAGTGACATTTAATTTGAAGTATGTCATGTGATATTTTAGTACCAACAAGTTTATTATATCATGAAGGATATTATTTACTTACTGATGGAATGTAGCGATGATACTCACATTTATCTAGTTTATATTTGGATAAAAATTGATTATTTTTTTTTGTACTATGTTATATATATATATGTACAAAAGAGTGAATAGTGTCCTTAAATTATTTATAATCTCTCACAGTTGGTCAAAAATGTTTGACAAATGATGAGGCGTGCTTAGGGTCTGTGGAACTAAGTTTAGTGATGATAAAGGTAAACATTTCAAGAGATTCTACCTCATGTAATTATATAATGAATCTATCACATTCGATTATAGGAATAAAATCATGAAAAATTAATAACATAACTAACCTCTTAGATATCAAGTAGATACTGAGGTGTACGTAACATAGTTAACCTTCTATATAGTAATTTGATATCGAGGAAGGTATAACATGGATAACTTATTGAAAATAACTAATATATTGATTAATTAATAACATAAAAAACACAAAATAATTGGTTCCAATATGATCCATTAAGAACAAGGTCAAAACATAAATCTCAAGAAAAATTCCCCAAAAATTAATTATATTCCCAACCCAAAATTATAACTGAAACATACACCGATGGTACCCCATCCCATAATGCCTACATAGAGTCTATTAATTCACCATGATACCATTAAACTTTAAATTTATCCTTGATAAGAGAGTTAATCCCAAATAATAAATCCTATATCACAATATATCTTAATTCCAACCACGCTTTCTCATCAATCCTTTTCATCTCATATGAATAATGTCATAACCATTGACCAAAGGCAAGGGAAAACATATGTAGAACCTAACCTCAAGCATTGATAACTCAATTTACACTTTTTAAAACAAGGTGTATTAACCATGAAAAACTCCCTATATTCCCCTTCAGTTTCTCCAACTAAGAAAGAACCCTTTAAACCCTTGAGTGAAATGTTAATTCAATCCTAGAGAAGACACTCAATATCACTATATCATTAGGTAAATAATATCATAAAAAATCACACATACATTGGCACAAAATAACATGTACACACATATAAATGACAAAACATATTAAATACCACATACAATAATAAACTATGATAAATTATGTTAAAGGAATCCACCAAATAAGAGCTAAATCAATTAGATCACCATAACTATATATAATCATTCACATTCAGGGATTTGATATAGGGGAGAAGGAATAAAAATATAAACATATAATAGAAACTAACATGGAATTAACCATACTAGGACGTGAATATTTCATCACATTACATTGGATCAATACAAAAAATGGAAGTCAGGGATCTAAGGGAAGAAGGGTTCCTTATGTGGGGAGAGTTGGTGCAGTTGGTTGGGGTGGAGGAATAAGTATTAAAAATAGGAGCAGGATTCAAAATTAATAAATTCCTCCAACATTAAATGGGGGGTCAGGTATACCAACATCATACAAATAGGCTTCAACCATACTTTTAGTTGGATTGTAGGATTCATCAATCCCTCACTGAGAGACTAGTGGTGCCTTGTCCACTGTTACCCCTTCCTCTCCCTCCAAACTTCCAATGAGGTTCCACAGAATTTCTAGTGGGATTAAACCTCCACATTATGTCTCTTTATCATCATTATTTTTTAATCTAACACTATTTAATCCTTATCCCAAGTAAAAAACATCTAATTTTATCTGAAAATCTAAATTTAAATTAAAACATATTTGATGATACATTATAATTTTGTTATTGGAATTACAATCCCTAGTCTATTTTACAAGTTGGTTTGTGGTTTTCCTCACTCTTGGGTAGATATAATGTGCGTATATAAAAAATAAATAAGTAGTGTTCTATAAGAGGACTATTTAAAGGAAAATTATTTAAAACTTCCTATTTTAGGTTATAAAGGATCCAACAATTGAAATATTTTTTAAATTCCCAAGGATTACATTTCAAAATTACTCATAACAACATATCAATTATTAAGACAAAAATTACTGATCAGGTAAAATTAAGAAAGTTCCTTATATATTAAAAGGACCAAAATATCCTATAATAACCAAATATATAACCGAAAAATATTACCAAAAAGGTTTAATCATAGACAATGAAACACTTAATCCAAATTTACACATTCCCCCTGAAGAATTTTATGTATCTCTTTTACCCCTTGAATTAACTCCATTCCCAATTATGAAATTTTGCATCCATTGATTACTTTCAAATTAATAATTATAATAAATAACATCTATGCATTAAGAAATCCTTCAAATACTTATCAGGATGCACATGGAAGTTTCCTTTTAGAACCTAGTGTTTTATAGAATCCTATTTTGGGAAAAGCACAATACTACTATATGTGTTTTACTAACACATTATTCTTCCAAATATGGTGTTAAATTTAATTTCAATATAATTTGTTTATCTCAGCCATTTTATACATTGATTTTGAGTTCTGACTCTCTATGGTCCACAAATACCACTGAATCGAAAATGATTGTATGCGGTCAGACTTTGGTATCATTTTTTAACCCATTGAACCAATTACCCTATTATAGAAACATGAGATATATAATTAAAACAATATAAAAAATAATAGAAAATTGAGTGAAATAAAAATCACTAAATGGAAAAGTAATTATTTTTACTTGTTTTGGAAAGATTTCCCAATTCTAGAATGTTGTAGTAATTTAATTGGTCCATAATAAAATATAGAAACCCTAAATCAAAATGTCTTCATGAATCAATGTGGTACTACTATAACCCATATTATTATAGTACACTATGTTACACATTTTTAATATTTCTACTTCACTAAATAAGAAAAAAATTTCCCTAATTTACCTTTTACATTGATTACATCCATTCAAATTTCACATAAAAAATATTATTTAATATATATTTATTATTTTTTATAATTTTATATTTTAATTGAAAATAGAAAAAAATTTGAATTTCAGCAGTTTAATTGTTATTTTTTGGTTAAAAATGATAATATCCAAGATTTTGAGATGTTTTTTTCTATGGGTAAAAAATTAAAGAAGGGATTATATGAAAAAAAATATATATATTATGTTTCCTTGTAAATAATGTTTCAAACCTCATAAACCAATTCAATATTGACTTAAACTTGATGAAGGGAAAAACTACATGGGCTCATGGATATTTTAATGCTAAAGGATAAAAGTCCTATGATAATAGATATGTCTCGAAGTAACATGGGATAATGATGAATGCTAAAATAATTAGAAGGAGTTGGTGTAAGGTGGTGCCTATATGATATAGTGTGATACTACTTGAGTCACTTAAAAACACATTAAAGGTTGTAAACTATCAACTTACCCAATATAATTTTTGATGTGGGAAAAGTTCATATTTATTGGTTTTATAGGATCATCTCCAAACCATTGTATTTATGATAAAACCATTAATTTTACTATTATATCATCATTGAACCAAAAATAAGTATGAAAAAAATATAGTTGTACCATTATCACAGTGAGCTTTATATCTGTCTAACATGATGGGGTTTTCCAAATATTGATCCCTAAGAAACAATTATGTCCATATTTCCTACATACGAATAACATGATCCATGATAATCTGTGTACAATATGATAGGACCCCCACCCCACCCCAAACTCTAATGTTGTTCTCTTACCAATGTATTAATGATAAATGATAAAATATACTGAAGATAACTTCCACTATGGATAAAATCAATTGTATAATTACACACAATAAAAAAAGGAGGGTATTAAATCCTTTATATATGATCCCTTCATTCAATAAATGTAGTCAAGGGTCGTATTCCATCATATGACATCCGACATGTTTTTTCTATAATGAATGAATAATGGGGATATGATAGTTTGAATGTTTCAAATGATCTATATGGACATAAATAAATCAACCCATTGATTCATAAATGATGAAAACATTGTGGATTACGTGGAAGTAGCCATGCACTCAAAATTATATATTTCATATTTTATAAGAGGTAATTTATTCTCAATAAATTTTTTTATGAATATCATATTACAATGAGTAAATATAATATCAACCCTATAACCCCATGTTATGTTAGATATTACATAATATAATGATATTAATTATATATATCACTGACTGTGATTCAAGGTATATCATATGATACAATATCCCTATTTTATTGCATATACAACAATCTCCCACTTAGACTAAAATACCACAATAACATTATAAAAACTTTCACAACTCATTATGAATCCATCCTAATACTTTTTTATATGATTTATGACACTCTATTCATTTTGGAAGAAACAATTATTTTAAAATTTAATTTTTATTACAAGTACTACATATATACCTTGATGAGATTTTATATAATTGAGAATGAATAATAAATACAAGATTCATATATGTATGCAAGGATAATCCTATAACTTAAAATTAGTGCTACATAAGATATAAATGTATCTAGTGTGATCTTGATCAAACATAATCATATCCACATATATGAATGTCTACTAAAATATTTATTATATACATCATATATATACTTATATAATCCATTCAAATGTGACAATGAGTGAACACAAGACATGTAACATTTAAATATTATATAAAACATATAATTAATTAATTATTTTATGAAATAGACTAGCTAGTATGAATGAATACATCACATGTCATTCATAGAAGTAACTTATCACATCAAATGTCACTAAACTAAGAATGGCCATGAATTTCTTCAGTCTAATACAATTAAGGGACTGGATGTCCTTAACTAGTTATATGAGTGGAAAATACCATCTTAACTTATCTCTAGCTAATGAAATTATAAAAAACATACCTAATCACATATTGATTAGCTAATCCATAGGGATTTTGGGAGAAAAATATTGAATTATAATGGTTTAGCTTCTAGGTATCTTGCTAACCTAATGTAATGGGATTAATAATAAGCAGACACCCCTAAGTATATCAACAACTATATGAGATCCCATGTTATATAATTTAGTGGGTCTATCCAGATTATTAGTCTTAACATTTTACCTCATGAATCTATTATTTTATATTATATACAAATATTTGTATTCATTATACAATTCTAATCACAGTAATCATAACATATCAAAACAACCCATAACACTTTGCGATGATCATTTATTTCAGATAACTCAACATCATAATTTAAGGGGATAATCACCCTTTCAATTTACCCAATATATACAATTATGGTAAAAAATGATAATATATAGATTAATTTATATACAAAATGATACAATTTATATTGTTAAATTAATTTTATAGTGATTAAAACCCATCAATATGTTCTTTAATAACATATCATATATTATAAACTATCTAATCCTATTTATGGTCACCAAACATTTATAGGTTTTGTAAATATCATTAAATATTTATCTATTTACTTCTGCATATTTATAGAACCTCTTTAGAAAACCCTTCCCACTCTAATCTTTAGTGAGTAACATCTTTTATGTAAATAAGTTTCAATAATGGTAATATCTAGGAATCATATTCATAATATTTTACTTTGTGATCATATTCAAACTATTTAACCCACAAAATATAATGTTGTAATGTAAATAACTTCTATTACCCACATATAACTCTTTATCAGTTCATCATCATCATTCTAGGAAACACTTCCATCAAACTTTTCCATTGAAATATTTCGATAACCAATGTAACACCGTATATTAATTTTTTTACGACACATATACTTAAATCCCTAAGTATATAAAGTGACATTCACTTTGAATTATGACTTGAATAATCTATCTTTTTAAATTTTTTAACATATCTTAGTTCAAACATATTACCACTATCCTATTACACACTATATTCTCCCAAAAAAATATCATTATAAGATACAAAAACTCCTTACTGTTAGGAAACAACTCTTATTTATATTTTTTATATTATTTAAAAATTAACCAATTTTACTATATCATATTTGTTCTAAAATATATTTAGATCATTTTATTCTAAAATAATACCTTATTATTTAAAATATACCACTTATGTTAGTGGAATAAAAATTATTTATATTCTTACAAACATATGGCTAAAAATATTTTATTTTGGAATAATTTTGTAATCCTTTTATGATTTAAAAATATTTTATTAAATCTAGTGAATCTTAATTCGTTTTTATTTAATAATTACCTCATATTACTCATAACAAAAAATTTAAAATAAATAAATAATATTATCATATAAAATAAATGTGATGAATATATACATATTTAAATTGATTCTTTTGATCTTGATATATTCGGTTGTATTCAAATCATTAATAAAGAAAAACTTTTATCCATCAGTCAAATGAAAAATACAAGATCTTTTAACCATCCCCTTGAACTTCAACTCCTATATTCTCAAAAAATAAACATTTTTTATCGTATACCCTTCCAAATAGAAGAATTTATTTCAATAACATCATTACCTGATACAGTCATTCTATGAAGTTTCTCATACTCCTTAAGGTATTATAAAGACTTCCATCATATGGAATTATAACACCTCCTTTCTGATAACACTAGGTTTTAATGATGTTAATTGGATACTAGAATAAATATTGTTGTACTTTCTAACTCACTTTTATTCTTCAGGTTTGAACTTTTACCCACTTATATTGTCGATATAGTAATAAATCTAGGACATCACATGCCCAGTTCATCTATCCTCAACCCTATGATAATATTGAGTAAATTTTCATGGATATATTCCTATTTACATAAAATTTCTATTGATGAAAATAAAATGAACTCCTTAACTAGAATAATCCTTATAGGACACATTTAGTCTCCCGAATTCATTGAAATGTGCAAATTGTTTTACTATATTAGTAGATACAGAAAACCTTAAGTCCTTTTGTAACTAATTACTTTGTAACCGTAAGTTAATAACTCTTTGATTCCCATAAGCATCTATATTCACCTATAAAAGTTCTAAAATAGTACTTTTATTTGGGAATTTATTTTACTAACACATTGATTTTTCTCTTATAGAAGAACATTTCGTAAGTTACCATTCTAAAGATTAATGTAATTAAGCCCCGCCTTTTAAATATTGATTAAATTTTTTAGTTTGATGAGGATGACACTATTAATTTATAACCACATCTTTTATAAGATAAGTTTCATGTTTAAAAAATATTTAATTAGGATGTTTATTAAATATTATCCCACTAAAATGAAGACCCCTTTTAAAATCCACCATGTTTATTTGTGGTACACGATTTATATCTCACTAAAAATGAGTCTCCTATGGAATTTAACTAAATAACTGGTTGTTTATGAATGGAATCATCCAAATAATATCCTATACAATAGTTAGACAGTTTAGAGTACAATTATATACCCAATATATCATATTGATAAACTCAATAATATTACTCCAGTAACATAATCCTATTATGATATCCTATAAAAGTTTAACCCAAATAAAATTACAATAATTGGAACCCAATAATATTACAATCACTTTCTTTATTTCATCAAAAAAGATATTCTAGAGGCACTTATATATGGAATGAACTACCTAGTTGGATGATCAAGGTCTTCAAATCTGCAACTTTGTAAGGAATATAATACTTAATATTTTTAAAGATGATTTAATATCACCTTCAATATAATGGTATTCTATTTATGTGTTCTTTCTTCTAGTGATTTATTATGGAATTCAATTATTTTCTCCAAAACAATATCTTCAAACAATATTGATGTTTAACACTTTCCAAAACTCATAATTTTTGTTTCTATCCCAAATAAATGGTTAATTATATTTATACATAAAAATTCTTATAATTCATATGGTACATATGTCACCTTCATATAAAGTAATAGAATTATAAGAAATCAGAAAACTATTTACATAATTCAAATATGTGATATTAAATGAACATAAAAATTTTATGTTTAAATTTCTCATAAGAAAACTATTTACATAATTCAAATATCCCATATTAATAATTATTTATACATTGATCAAATTAGACACCCAAACACCTTTAGATATCTTAGAGGAGATCTTGAATATGGATACAAAGAAATATCTTCTACTATATTCAATTTGCGATGGACCTGGATCATTATATGATCACCCCTAACAATTGTGGGTCCTTGAATTTGGTGGGCTTTAGGGGGGGTCATCCATGACTAGTAGGAGATAAATGCTGATGAATGAATTCTTTGGTGAAAATCAATATTAACTAAATTCAACTTTCTTAATTGGAGTATCCATAATCCAAGAAATCCCATGAAAAAATGTGTAGAAAATATGTATCCGGATATTATATAGAATGTTATTTGTAACAATATAAATGAAAAAACCATAACCCATCCCTTTATCAAAGGTAATGAGGGTTTAATAACATAACATCATGTCTATTTCATGATTTTATCTATCAGATGTTTTATTGTTTTGGTATACCAAAAAAAATTAAGTCACCATAATAATAGATACTATTGACAATCTATTATCATGAGAGTTCTATCACTCATCACATAACATGGGGATATATTAAAAAAAGGAAAGTATGTTGAATATAGAAAACTTATTCCACATGTACATCATATATAGTAGAAACTCAAAAATGTCCCCTCTCGATGACTGGTCTGTTGGAAACCCCCATTTACTGGCATAAAATTAAACATAGAAGGATTTAATATTCAAGGAATTATGAGCGGTGGTTGTATTATTTGATATATTTCCGGATCAATGTTGATGGATTTAAATTCTTTTTATAAACCCAAAAATCATTAATAGTGGATTCTAAGGTGATTCTCAGTTGTCTCTCCATCTATATACTTTATGGATTTGTATTGAGTGTAATAAAAATGAACTCAACCTTGGTGGAAAAGTTTAGTCTTTGGAATTCCATTAAACAATAGAAAATTTCATAAATTATTAGAGCCAACATAGGACTTCTCAACTAACATATGAGGGCTTTTCACACATGGAATGAGGGTAATAGAGTGGCTAACCACCTAGATTCTAAAAGTGACCAAGAATGTCCTCATCATTTATTCCTCAACCATATCACTTCCTTTTGATTGTAAAATCATCGTTATAGGTGACTCTTTATGGCTTCATCACTTTAAAACTCCTTAACCATGTGTTTATGATCCTCTATCTCCATTTTATAAAAAATTAATTTTTGAGTGAAAACACCTTTTGATGTGGTTTAAATTTTTTTTATCAAAAATGAAATTTAATTTGAATAATTCAAATAAATAATTATGAAAAATTCATAATTTTTAAAATTAATGCTTTTGAATTTGGTCATACTTTATAATTTATAAACACTTTATAAATCATATAAATAATTTCTAGATAAAAAATTAAAATTAAAACTACAATTCACCCCATATAAGTCACACCAATTTAATATACATCACATGAATTAAAATCAATAAATATTATATCCCATGGAATATTTATTGTATTAGGATTTATTCATATTTTCATGATTAAAAATTTACAAGTATTAACTTATTCATTAAATCATTCTCTAAATAATATTAAAATTATATAAAAAATATATATTAGAATATTTTAAAATAATAAATAAAAAAATAAGAATTATATTTATTTTTCAAACCTGAAATATAAATATAGACATTTCATATTTTGTTTTGGAAAGAAAATATCGTATTTAGAATGCCTAAAACTTATCATTTATAAAAAATTATAAAATATAATCAAATCATCCATGAATTAAATTTCTATATTTTTGGCATGAATCATATTTTATGATTGATGTAGACATAATCAACTATAATCCATTATTGGAATCGATGCATACAATAAGAACTATTGTGTCGTAATAGTAGTGACCCATACCTACTGAGTAACCCCTACATATCGAGTAACCCTTATTTATGAGAGTATCATGTATATGTAATAACCCTTTTTTATTGAGTAACCCTTATGTATATACTAACTGTTGTGTATGAAAATAAAAATTACATATCAACATGTGAAATTTATATATCAATCCATGACACTTATGTGTTATGATTTTTTTACTTCTGTATTAATGGAAACTCTCTTTATATTAGGCTTTTATATTATTACTGTAAAAACCCAAGACACCCTGATAGGTGGTCATTTTTAGTGTTAACTTTTCTAGTGTTATATAGGATATTATTCCAACATTGGTAGGAACCCATTAAAAATATTTTAGTTAATAACATATCCACTAAAAATATAATTGTAGAAATTAAAAAAAGTACAAATGATATTAATTGGTTCACTTCTAATAGATAATATTTGGAGAATAAAAAATAAAGTTTACTCATATACCAGAACAGACTATGATCCAAACTTTTTGTGGATAAAATTTTTTGTTATGGTTTTAAGGCTGAATTCTTTAAAATAAAATCAAGGAATATCACAATGCCTTCATCAGATAACTTCCATATACTAGTCCTTTACTCACTTCTTTGGATGGTAGTATCATCATTTTATCAACATAACTATCGCTTCTAGATCATATAAAATATTAAATGTGAATTTGATAAAAAATGTTTGAACATGAAACTGTAATGAAATTCTAAAAATACATATATGATCTTCAGTGACTGTCTATTTGATTATTTATTAACCATTTAAATTGTTTTCTTATATTTGTCTTTTTCCCAAATCCCATACAATGTTCCTTCTTCATAGCCTCCTTCATAAGAACATACTCACTGTCATCCCTTCATAAAAATCATCGTCTCTTTATTATTTGGCCACCCCCTTCACATATTTTTCTTCATGAACTACCACATCATATTATCCTTTCATAATCATGTTTTTCTTATTTATCCTTCGTAGATTTTTCTCCATGAAATTGTTATGTGGTTCAATCTTTTTTTGAACTCTTTCATTATCAAATATTCTTGAAACTTCTTTATAGTTATTATTTTTACCAAAATGAAAATAGTAATTCTATCATATCACCTTTAGGTTAACTCTATATTTTAATAACGTGATTAGTGGGATATGTATAGAAAAATAACCTTTAGAATATTATTAATAAAAATTATTCTTAATCCATTATCATAAGACCCAACATTTTGGATTGGAAAGTTCTTTGACCTTCTATTTAAAGATAACAAAAACTTCATGTTTTGAATACTTAGAAAAATTAACAAATCTTATTTATGATAATTTTTACTTTTTTAAATATAATTTTTGAAACTATTTCATGGATATATGTAAATACCCATTTCGTGATTCAGAAACCACTTTTTCCCTCATCTACAATAAAACATGATTCATGTTATTAAATCATGGTTGTGTATCCCTTTTTTGAAACGACTTCCATGTAACATTTATATAGTCACATATATCCTTCATGAATGGTTTTTTACATAACCCCAACATGGTCACATATTCATTATGTGAAAATTCTTTTTTTTCATTAAATGATTCTCTAAAATTTACCATGAAGTCCAAAAGTTTACTAAATTACTCTCTCTTCTCTAAAACTATAAGAACTAGTAGTATAATTAACTGCTATAAGAGATTATTATTATCACCAAATATAGGAATAATACTAAACTCATCCTATGAATTTGACAAAATTGAGCATAATGATAACTTATATAATCTATCTCCCATTAAAATAAAATTCCTTGATCAACATGAAAATAAATTTCAAACAATAGCAATATAATATCAATCTCAAGTATATATCATCTTGATTCTGACATTCTCTCTAGATTGGTTTATTAGTAATCTAAAGTGAAATTTAAATTCACATGATATTGACTTATTTCAAATAAAAAAACTATATCATCCACCACTCTATGTTTATGTGAGCATTTCAAGGTGTAAAAAACAATAATTCAAGTGAGTAACCCATAGGTCATGAATTTATTAATTTCATAAACCCTTATATTCAAGATCCAAACCCCATGTATCCAATATCCCCATGAAATTCACAACATTTACATACCTTGAATGAGAGAAACCACTTTATCAAAAAAACAAGATTTATTTCACCATTTGTCTTTGATTATCACCACTATCATATGAATCAGAAATTTTATAGATCCATTCTCCCCTTTGAAAATAAACCTGAAGAGAAAGTACTTAACAATCACTAAGATTCATTTAATAAAATATATGTAATATGGGGAGGGGAATATCTATTCTTTTTAATCTAAGGGATGTGGTTTAATACTAAGGTTATAATGATATTTCTTGAATATTGGAGTGGATAATTTTTATTCATAATATCTAATAGTTATTAGTTAGTCCAAATATTTTTTATTTTGATAACTTTTTTCTCCACATTTTTTTTGAAAACGCGATAATTTATCTCAATATATTTTGTTAATGAGTAATGAACATGATTTCTCATGATTTGAATCATACTTTTGATTTTATAGGAGATCATCATTGGCTACTTCATTTCTTTACAGATATATCCAACTATTACTTCATCCATAAAAGTTTAGGCCTTCATTTTTATTGATTATTGATAATCCACCTTTCAAGGGGTGAGGTGGAACCCTTACAAGGCCCTTAAGTGTAAGTATTACATGGCCCATATGACATAGAAGAATTCATTTCCCGTAGGCTTCAAACATTACATACAACCCAGAATAACTACTTATAACCGCTCCTTCCCAAGAATCTTAATCATGATATCAGCTCTCTAACTTTGCCTGGCTGTTCAGCTAGGCTTTCCCGTGCATGAATAGGCTTGTCCCAATGGAAGGTGTCATACCCTCTCATTCTTGTAATCCTTTTAGCTTCTACTATGGTGAAATCTCCTTTCTCATCCTATTTATAGAGCTTGTTCCTTGTTGGTTTTCTAGTTTTCATCATCACTTAAGCTGGTTCGAAGGCCTTGGGGTGGCCTGAAGGCCTTACTGACCCAAAGGCCTTGGTGGCCCGAAGGCCTTAAAGGACTTGGGGAACAAATCGGTGGCCCAAAGGCCCAAACGGGGGAATAGTCCCAGATGCTACCGTGATGAACAATACCTGCTACAGTTCTTACTAGAGTACCTACTACAATACTATTACAGTATTGCTACAGTACCCCAGAAATTAAGCCTCTGCCTGGATTTGATCCCGGGATGCATGGATGCACTTAAGTAGTCCTCACTAACTAGGATAAGGCTCACGTTTTCTATAAAAGTGTAGTGTATACCTTTCTTACTGAGATATATTCTAATTATTCCATACTCACCAAATCTCTTCACTACTTTTTACTCAACCAACCTACAAATTTACTTACAATAAATAATGTATACCCATTTATTGAATTTCAGTCCACCATGTATCTAGCCCATTATTCATATTAAAATTATGGTAGTTCATGATATTTTCTTACAAGAAATAGAAATAAATAATTGAGAGTACCTTAACATCAATTTAGATATAGTGAGAAGACCATACTAAGGATTACTTTGGAAAATAGCTACCATACATGTTGCAAAAAAAATGTTCATGTTAGGGTCGAATATATAATTATTCCAATTATACCCCTATACAAATTAGGATACATTTATTTCCTATCATCATACTTACCATGTTTACATATAAACATAATTATTTTTGAAATTAGTTTTGAATCATGCACATAAAATTTATTCAGCATCTCTCTCAAAAACTAATATTTAGAGATAAAAGTTTATTTCACTTTTTGAATGAGTTATAACCCCATAAAATAAGTGATTTCACTTATCATGAATATTTATAATTATAAAAACATGATATTAGTAAACTCCTCCATAGAATTATACCTAATTCTACCAAATAAGAGATCTACCCCCAAAAAGATCACTAGTAATTATTCTTAATTGGATGTCTTCACATCATGATTATGACCAAAACTACCCATATAGAATTAAAACTTCATTATGTATGAATAAATACATTCATACCTTCCTCATTGTTCAATTTTACACAATACAAGAATTTATTTAATCTTTTTAATTTGGGATCATCATTTCCTTTCAGGAATCCTACTGGATGTTCAATATAAACCTCTTATTTTAGAACATCATTCAATAGAGATATTTTTATATCCATATGAATAATCGTGATTCCTATTAGAATGGATATCACTACAAAGAGTCTTATTATATAATGTGAATTAACTAGTACAAATTCTTCTTCAATATCAACAAGTATAAGTTTTGAATATAAATTATATAACAATTCTTTCTTATTTTGGATTAAAATTAGTCATTAATCAAATTTATTATTTAATATTCACAATATTATGATCATATTTTTATGTTTTATCTTCATCAAATATTCCTAAGGTTGTTTTTTGCCAATTTTATCCAGTTACTCATTCATTTCTCTAAACCATAACAAATTTTATGGATTATTCAAATGATTTTGGTTTCAACATTGATAATGGATTAACGATATCTAAATTCATAATACCATATGTATATGTTAAAAAATATCTAACAATTATTATATTATATGGACCATCTTACACTCATCTATTTCACCTCTAGGGTTCATAATGATTTTCATAAATAATAGATTCCTCCTCTGATTTAGCATCTGAGTCTTCATCATTTTGGGAACTCTACAATACCTTAGGATTTGTGTCAATTTAAACCATATATTCCCACAATACATCAAAGTTTGAGTTTTGAGTATTCTCCTCATATTTATCCTCAATAAAATTTTCATCATTACTTTCCAAAATTTCATTCAACTATTTATTTATGGGTTTATAGGTCATAAACTTTTTTGAATTTCCAAAAAATACTACATTATCTACATCATCTCTATATTCTTCTTGATTTACATATTTATCATGTATATAAAAACTACTTATGATGACATGAGAAAGGTTTAGAGAGGGTTTTTTTAGTACCAAATTTAATAGGGTGTCTTATCCTCCACGTTTCTTAGGGCTACCCAATTGTGAGTATATAACACAACGTGCACTAAAATCTTTTAATAGTGATGAAAGAAGGTACTATTGATGATAATTTTTTTTGGTCACATCATTCACCCACTTATTCTTCATCTAAAAACTCAATTTTTTTTGAGGAGTAATTACAAAATATACTTTATCATCAATACAACATTTCTCATGGTTATTTACAATTGAATGGATGTGTGATCTTCTCTATTATTGGATATTAAGATTTTTATTATGTGTCCAATCTCATTTTTTACTCTACATTAACAACTCTATGTGCATTCGATGACTTTGTTTGTTATCTTAATGAATTTAATACAAAATAATCACCTATAATAATCCACAAAATTGGGGAAATATGTCTCTCTATTTATTCAGGTTGTTTCATTAGACCATAAAAACCTATTTGAATAAAATTATTTATATTGGATTCCTTTTTCTACATCCCTTGATAGAGATTTCATACCATATTTCCATACATAGATGCATCACATATCATTTCATAATCATGATTGAGATAAGGAATATCCATTAAAATTACCTTAAAATATGTATCTCTATTTCTTCATCCAATCACCTTAAAATTAGGTATTTCCATTGCCTTTCATTGTCAAAACACCATAATTTACAAAATAAACTACTCCATAAACTATTCCATTTATGTTTTTAGGAGGCTTATATTTCCAAACATATGGGATGAACACACATTATCAAGAATCCATGAGCTATTATTATTTATTTCATTCATTGTAATTATTGAAATATTATCCTTCTCACTATTATTTGTTTGTTTTAATGAGATACCAATTTTAGTTGAGGCATAACATATCCAATCTTCTTTCTCTTAAACATTTGTAGTGTAATCAAACTCATCTCATTATCCTAATATAGATTTTATATTTATTAATGAAATATTTTAAGTTTTTCTTCATTTATCATTAATAGAAATTCATAGTGGGAACTAACATTTCCTAAATTTCCTTTATTAAAAAATTTTATACCAAAAATTTAAACTATGAAGGAAGTATCTACATAAATAATTTCTTTCATGAGATGAAGGATATGGTCTCGTTATTCTTTATTGGATCTTTTGTTCTTGTCCATTAAAATAGCTCCATATTTATTCATAATAGAATATGGTGGATCCATGATTTCTCTAAAATTGAAATATTATATTAGGAAATATCTCCTCATATTTATTCCTCCACACATCCCCACCTTCGAATAACTCCTCAACAGTTGAAAAACCCTTGGAGAAAGTGGATTTTTTAACTCCCTTAATTCCTTATTTAGAAAAATCATTTTCAATGAATTTGACATTTTACTCTTAGAGATAACATCAAGAACTTAATGCTTCACCTTTGTATGAGTTATCACTTTTCCTTATTTAGATGTCTTATGTTTGGGGCCAATTCAAGTTTTACCTATTATATTGTGTCTTTTATTATTTAATTTTTTTTCAATTCCTTATGTGTCTTATTTTGATATTTTTATTAATTTTTAATAAGAAAACTTTATGAAATGGATCTTCATTGATTATCCTAATTTAATTTTAGACTTCGATTTATTTGTTTATGAATCCAATTCTTATTCAGGAATTAAACCCTATTTTTTATCTAATTAAAAGATGAAATAAGTCACAATTCTCATTATATTTTTCCTTGTTATTAAATTTGAAACTCAATACTTCTCACAAATCACCATGACTTGTAGATTCATATTCTAGTTCTTTTTATAGTAGTTTAATAGTCACTTTGACCTGATCTACGCCTTCAAAAGTAACATTCAACAAACCAATTATCTTTTTTTTTCTTTGAGCATCATGGTATTTGAGATACCCATCATGTTCTATATTATGATCGAAAAAACCATTGGTTGTTTTTCCATCCTCTATTTAATATTATTTTTTGAAACTATAACCAATATATCATATTCATTTTATTTAAACTCTGTTTTTTTACTTAGTCTAATTAATCTTCATCATTATATTATTCTATGCTCACCAACTCCCTTCTCTAAAACTTTTTCTTAGATAGATTTATCTATTTAAAGTTTGTTTTAGGAGGGAATAACATTCATGGTTTCTTAATAATTTTATTCTCATATCCATGATTATCAAATATCCTTAGAAATCTTGATAAAATGTGTCCAACTTCACCATACTAGACACATTACAAGGGTTTCTTACCTTTGAATCTACACCTTCCTCTCTTCAATTTCTTTTCCACAAGATATAAGAATTCATCACTTATATATTATTCCAAATTTAATCATTTAACACTATCAAGTTATTCCTTATTTTTAAATATTATCTCTATATTTGTGTTACTTAATGTTCCTCAAGGATTACCAACCATTTCATATACAACTAAACCACTTTTCAAATCACCAAATGAAATTTCCACCAAATTAGTCTCTTAAAAATATAATACCTTTGTATTATAAAGGGGTGGAATTATTTACATAATCAATTTCACTACATTAATATCTTTTATCTATTCACCATGTCTATAATTTCTCTAACAACATTTTATATTCAATTGATTAATCCATCAATATTTTCATTAGGGGATATTTTTAGGTCGTGAAAATTATTGTGGAGAACATGTATATTATCCTAATTCACTTTAATAACACCCAAATAAGTGTTGGAAAATTTATCCCACATAGCCTCGGTATAAGTGAATCTCATAAACTTCTGACAGAACTGATTTGAAAGAGATATAGATAATCAATTATGATATTTACCATCATCATAAAGATACTTCATATTTGATTCCATCATGGAATGTTTTAATATGTCTCTAATATGAAACCCATGTATTATAGTATATAAATAATATTATGAAGAGATCATAAATGTGATATTATTTTGTTTTTTTAAATTCTGGTAACTAAATCTTTCAAATAAAGAAATTACATTTTGATTCACTCTATTCCCCAATTAGATAAACTTAGAATTATGGTTTTAATATATGTAACCTATGTATTTGATACCACTTATTGAAACCTCAAAAATACTAGGGGGTTGAATTAGGGTCTGGAGTTTTATTGTGTTGTTAAGGATAACATTACCACATTATAAATAACTTATTAATCACATCCTAATTAATTAAACTTCCTCCACAAATAAAAATACAAAAGCTAAAACAAGGCACAAAGATATTACTTGTTTCACCACTAAGGGTTATTATAAAGAGAATATAGGTGATGTAATACCGGTGTATTGAAATCCCTTATTAATCAATATTTTGGTGCATTAAACTTTTTTCAATGTTAAATCCATGCTATGCTAAGGTTATTATAGTCACTTTAGGGAATAAAACACTACCTCCATTATATTACTTCTTCATACTCTTCCTTTTCTCACTACATTGGATAGTTGTCTGGATAGTTTTTTGTTATAATGTTCACTTTTATATTAGAGATAATATTGAATGAAATTTTCATTATAATTATATGAATTTAATTCTACAGAAAAAGTCATGACCACTAGAAATGATCTCTAGTAATAGTATATGAAATTAATTGGTCCCCATGTGAAATGTTTTCTAAAATATGTTCGTTCTTACAAATCCATTCATGGATCATCCCTTTATGAAATTATTTCTCTATTTCCTCCTTCATAAGAAATATTATATAACAATCCTTTTATGAAACAAACTTCATCACTATACTTTACATAATACCTTCACAAAATACACTCTATGAACTACTTCATGATACTACCCCTTCATGAACATTCTATACATACTACTCCTTTATGAACTTTTATCCATGAAAATGCTGTAAAATTCTACCTACTATGAAAATATTCCATGTTATTCCAATTGGTAAACTTATTTTTTTATATGGTTTATGTATACATGGATATTATTATATTTCATAGATCAAACTTAGTTTTATTTTCTCTTTTAATGAGGTGATTAATAAGATATTTAAATTAAATGATCCTTGAAAATAAACAAATTATAATTATTATTAATCCCTTTCCATAAGATCTCTATAAGATCATGATCTTAAAATTTATTTCATAATTATTTAATTTTTGGTTATATAATTTTTGGTTAGTGGATTGGTAGATTTAAAAGGGTTCTTGGTCATTTTTGTTACACCATGGATTGTGCCACACTCATAGTGGTAGACATGTCACCTTGGGAGTCACCCAATGTAAAACAACCTGAGCCGCCCTACCCATTATAAGGAATTGTCATAGTTGTGGCTTGTTGGTGGAAATACTTTTCACCATAAGCAGAAAATCTCACCATGACCATGGTGGAGGCTATGTCAAGACCAAAACATCCTAAACATTGGGGCTAGGTCATATTGAGTGGGGATTACCAAGACTCCTAGTGAGGTATACCAAGGAAACATGGATTTGTTGAACTTATTCCATAGTATGGTGTCCTAAAGATTGTAATTTTAAATAACCAAATTATAAATCAATTTTTGACAGAAAAGTTATGCTCAATTATGGAAACACTATATATCTTTATGAGGAGATATATATATATGGTGATCTTGAATAATTTCTCTATTTGTTAACCACCCTATTTTATTCCCATTCTTGAAACATTGTTTCTAACACTTCTGGAGGGAGTTTTGTAAAAATATATCTACATTACAACATTTTATTTAGTTATTATGGTCCTCTCAGACTATTATTATTTTTCCTTTGAAAGAGATCAGTGTAAAGGAGATAAATTTTGGATTTAATTGATCATTTTGTCAGAATAATTATGGTCTGTTTCTCACTTCATCTCCTTTGATCCTAAGGATTTTAAATTCTTTTTTCTTCGATATATGGGTTAATATCACCCCCATATAATATTATAATTCACTTACTTATTGGTTATGTAATCTTTTTACTTGTGGGAAATTCCATTTGGTTATGGTAGGTGTCCCAATAATCTCCCTTTAAAACTAAATCCATGATTTCCTATATTTATGAAATGGGTATTAAATGTATCCTAATGTTTTATAATTATATCTAGTATTTATATCAATGAATGAGGTTTTATTTATATTTTTATAATGGTGGTAAATTGGTTTTTTCATATGGGTGGATATAAATATTGTTTTAATGGAATATTACCTTATTTTTTAAATTGAATTTCCTGGTTGTCTATTAATTAATGTACTTGAATATTTTTATGATTTTTATTTAAAATATGATGAGTAAAGTTTTTATTTCCAATATTGGGTCTATATGACCCTTATTGAAAAAAATCATTGAAAACTAGTATTTAATTATGTGTTATTATTTAAATTTTTTTATATAAATTAACTTGAATTAGTTTGAAAGACTCTATGTTTGGAGTGGAATGTATAATTCACCAATTGGAAGATTAAAAAATTTAATAAGAAAACAAAAATCCATATCAAATGCCCCTATGTGTGTAATTTAAATGATGAATGTTTGAATGCTTGTAATGAGATAATCCTTTTTAGGGAGTTTGAACTGATTTTAATTGGTATGATTAATAAAAGGGATGCCTATGTGACTTGGTGGGGTGTCTAGGTAAATTTTTCAATAATATAGAATTATTCTTTGTCTAGTGCCCCAAGGAAGGACTTAGGTCACCCTATAGAGTTTCACCCCTAGTGAGGCTTGGAAGGGCAAGATTAGGTGTTTAGACCGAGGTCGATTGATTTGTATTTGTTTTTGATGCACGCAATTATATTCACTAGTGACCTTGATAAATCTATACTAGACTATTTCCATTTAATACCCTTTTATTCTATGATTATGGTATATATATATATATATCAAGAGCTTTTTTATTTGGATTTTTTTCAATGATATCCTAAAGTTCATCAACATTTTTCTTTAAAATAGATTTTAACTACAACTTTTCAATGTCTTGTTATGATACTATAAATCATGGTTTTATCTCTAAAAGGGATGGATTTTTGTAAATGGTTATTTTCATGGAATAATATTGATACTTGTTTAGATGAATTAAAATTAGAAAACCTATTTTATATGCTTATTTTCACACTTTTAAGAAATGGATTTTATAATAATTTTTTGTGATTTGGGTGGAGAGTGGTGACCTTCAATAATTTTTTCTCACAACTATATATCTTACTAGATTAGTGGGTTTCATGTAATAATAGAAACTCATAAATCTATATGTTTTAGTTATGGTGGTGGTGTATGTGGAATCGCCTAATTTTCACATGGAGGTGTTGTGGTCTGTTTTATCCATTTTCTTGACATCATTTTTATCATCCATCAACCTTATTTTTCTAGTATATTTTACTTATGTAGTCTCTTAAACTATTTTATAACTTATGTTATGACTTTTTGTTTTTTAGTCTGATTTTACCATTTAATTTTTATTAACTTTGGTTGAATTCATTACCAATTCATTCTTTTTGATCCCCAAGTTCTTATCCCTAGCCCGTGGGGATTGGGAATTCCCATCAGGCCTTTCCATGACTGTCTAGGTGTCCTGTTTGGGGATATCTAAGGTATATTCATGATAAATATGTATTAAAGGGAATTTTTACATATTTTGATTCTATTTTTTTCGATAGTTAGTGGTAGTACTATCAGAATTCAAGTAATCGATCATGGAGGGGTTCTTAATCACCACCCATTTTAGATGATTATAGAGTTACTACAACTATTTATGATGAATATATCTCTGATTCGATCTCATTTCTTGGATTTTTTAATACATCTGGGTTTTATTTGGTCATATTTTATGGTTTTGAGTTTTCATGGGTAATTTTAGGTAGATTTATGTACTACAATGGATCCTAATGAAAATCCCAATAGTGAATGCTTACTATTCATGGCTTAAAAAACTATACATAGTCTATGAAATCGACCATATATGAATTCTAGTGAATGTAAAAGATCATAATATAGTTCACAAAATGGTGTTACCAAACCATGTGATGTTGTTATTTCTTTGAAGTTTTATCTTTGAAAATCAAAATACTGGGTTGTTTGAAATGTATTTGGAAATTGAAAAGAGTTTTGAATTTTTGGATAAATTTTTTCATAGTGATTCTGTAAATTTTAAATTTTTATGCAAAAAAATTTTGAATTCAAATTGATGTTTAGATTCAGTAGTGTTTTATTTTGGATTTAAAATAATAACTGATTTTTGGGGATTTGTTTACTTTTTTGGTAGAAATTCATAATTTTAATTGTTTTCAACATTTTCATGTAATTTTAATTAATTTTAATGGGAAATTTTAAACATTTCAAGTATGAAATGTTATAAAATTGTATTTTTTTAAATTATTCCATGTTAATAATATTTTTATTAAATATTTTAAATCTATGTTTAAAGAGTGAATATTATTTTTTGATATTATTTTTTTAAAAAACTCTTAGGCTTAATATTTTAATTTATTTTGTTTATTCAAAGAGAATAATTATTATTGCAAAATAAATTATTATGTTTGAAATTTTATTACATTATTTTTTTTATGATTTCTTATTAAATTATTATTTTCATTTTGGGTTTCAACTTTTTGATTTCTTCTTGATGATATTCATATTCATTATTTTTAGGGTATGTCTATATTGAGATTTGAATAGAAACTATGGTTAATCAATATTATCTTAGGATGGTAGTTCCATTATCCCGAGTTTCAACTATCATTTTCATACTCTAACCTTTAAACCTAATGATTTATAGTAGGATTTTAAAAACCATAATCCTTATAATTTATTTAAGAAAACACAGTCCTAGAATATAGTGATATGTATGAATAATATTGAGGAGATCTTCATCCATTTGTATCTTGATGAATCTCTCTTTTCTAATCTACAGTCCTTCATACAGTAGGGTTTGGGTAATATATAGTGGAAACATATCATATAGTAAAATAAATTGAAGGACAATTATGGGAAATATTTCAAGGGGTAGTTTTTCAAAAAATTAATCTCTTTTTTCAAAACAATGTTGAATTATATGGAATTTTATAGTCTATAGTAAAGATAATGAATTTTGTTAGAGTATAAAAGAATTTTTTTTCTAGATGGTTTTTTATCCTCTTCAAATGGTCATGGATAATTACTTAATGTATTTAGGTTTTTAGGAAGGTTTTCAATCAATTCATTTTCTAGTTCTTTTTTGTATTGGGATTGATTTTAATGAGGATGTGGTGAGGCAAGATATCAAAATTGAAGTATACATGATGTGTTCACTATATGAATTAGAGGTTTTCCTATTCCTAGATGTTGTGGGGAAAGCTCGAGTAGTGGGAAAAGGAAGTGGATAAAGTTAGAATATGATAGCAATGCCATTAAAAGGCTCTTTTGTTTCTTCTCACCATCTTTATTTGAAAATAAGCATCTGAATTTCTATCAGTGTGGAAAAGTAGGAATTATGAAATGTTCATGTTAGAAGACTCATAAGTCCTGTCATACTTGTGTTCATCCAGTTTATAAGAAATTTTTTTAGAGGATATGATTATGAGAAATGTAGTGTGAAGTATAACACCTTAAAATAAATTCTATTATAATCGACCTCTATAGAAATTACATTGATTTAAGTCATTTAATATGATTCCAAAAAATACCATTTATGCTTTCTTTTATGTTATTTCATTACTTATATTTGACCTTACGATGTATGGATATGTGTATTTCTCTTTGGGACCTTTCTATGGAAATCCTTTAAAAATTTTAGTGCTATCAAAGAATTATTACTTGGTGACATAAGAATTTAGTTTCTTTGTATTTCCAATGATAGATCAATATATCTTATCTTTGGTATCTATAATATGATTATTTTATTTAGAATACTTTGAATATGTGGTAAATCCTTGTATAGTGGGGAGACTACCATCAATGATAATTCCTTGAATAAAGGTTGACTTTGGATGAATTGGTGTGGTTTCTCTCTCAATTTGGAGGGTAAGAAAGGCATAAGGTTCCTGAGATATGGAAACATTTGTGGTGTTCATGTGTAATTTTATTTAAAAAGTTCCCCTCTACTTATCCCTTGTACGATTATGGTTATATTAGGTATTTACAAGCCTTGATGGTTGGGTTTGTCTCCTAAATTGGAATGAATTGCATCTTCTGTCAGGGTAGTGCTTTGATTTTTTTGTGCATAAGAATGTTTGGGATGGTTCTGAGGCATTTGAGATCCTATGTAAATGTGAAATGATTTTTTCATTGGAAATACCAGGAGGCAATGTTCATGAATCTTGGCTCTGAATTACTCTCACCTAACCTAATTCTCGACTATATAGTTCTTGTTAGGGAATGATTATTTTTGAGGTATTTCTAATGATTCTTTCTTTTTTTCTTCTCATTTTTACTCTTGCACGATTTATCTTGGGTTTTTTATATAGGTGGTAATAGTTTTAACCCCCCATTATTGGTGTGATTCATAAAAGTTTATCATGGATTGAATTTTTTTAGTTTCTATGGGATAATGATAGTTATATACTTCACCGATTGAGTAGTTTAGGACTTGAAATATGTTTATGCAAATAGATGAAATGATATTTTTTTCTCTTCAAAGAGTTTCTCGGTATTTTTGAATCAAATTATTTGGTTTTAAATGGATGTATTGTTTTTAGATCATGTATTTTTAGTTTTTATCTATTAATATCACTTTATTTACTATTTTAGTCAAGAACCATTTTTGATTTTTCTCTAAGAGAGAGTTTAATGTTTAGAGTCTCTTTGGTGTTTGAGTTTAGTGGTGTATCTTTGGTTGTCTTTTCCTCTTGATCTTTCTTTTCCTCTTTCCACTTGATCGACCATTGTACTTGAAAATTTATATGTATATAAAGTTTAGTTGTTGGGGAGATTTTAATATCTTGATTTTTTTAATTTTTAATTTATTTAATTTTGGTTCTAGTAATATTTTAGAGGTGGCATTGTAGTTTAAAAATGGTTTTGGGTATTTTTGGTACACCATGGGTTTTACCACACCTGTGGTGGTGGGCGTGACACCTTTAGATTCACCTGGTGTAAAATGGATTGAGCTGCTACACCCAATATAAGGAGTGGCCCATAGAATAACCTACTATTGGTTATTTTATGAACCATGACAAAAAACCTCAGCAAAACCTTGCTGGGGGACATGAACAAACAAATAATGCTCGAACTTTTGGTCAACTATGTGTTGAGGTGGGCCTTTAAAGCCTCCCAACAAGGTGTAAATAATATCATGATGGGTGTGGTGAACCTCCACCACACCGTAGTGTTGTATGTATTAGAATTTCAAACAATCATACAACCCGCCTATTTTTTAGGAAAACAATACACCCAATTATGAAAAAAAATGATTGATATTTATGTGGGGTGATTTTAGGATATTTTGAATCAGTCTTACCTAAATTATCCACCACATTCCTCCATGTAATATGATATTTGGTTCATTTGATTATAGAGGGAGATTAGTATGACTCTATTTTCCTTCATTCCATTGTCTTGGGTTTTTCCATCCCTCTAAACATGTTATTATTCTTTCTTTCTAGGATATCAGTGTGGACATATAGGTTGGATTTCCATAATCATTTTATGGGAACTATTATATTACTTTCTCCCTTTTAATCAATTTATATTGGGGATATGAATTTATATTTTCAGGGATCCTTGGTTTAGAATATACTCTTAATATTATTATATTCATCTTCCTTATTGGTTGAATATTATATTTAGTTGCGGGAAATTATAAGTTGTTAATGTAGGTGTATCAATAATCTCCCATTAAAATTGAATATATAATTTTTTATGCATTAATCATGGGTTTTCATTTCCATGTAATGTTTTCTATTTATATCTAGTAGTTATATTAGTGATTGATGCTTTCTTGAGGTTTTGATAAAATTACGAAAAGGGGATTTAAATATGATTTGATATGAATTTTTTTTAAAGGAATATACCCTTGTTTTTGAAATTGAAATTCCTAACTATATCTTGATAAATTTCATTGAAGATGTTTATGATGTTGAATTCCAAAATGATGAAAAAGGTATTGTTTTCTAAGTTCAGGTGCCTATGAGCCTTTTTTGAAAAAATCATTGAAAATTGGTATTTAATAAAGTGGTATGATTTACAATTTTTTTAAATGACTATGAATTATTTTAAAATAATTTTTGTTTTGAGTGGAATAAAAAAATTATAGTCATTATATTAAATTATTTAATAGAATAATGAAAACCTATTGGCCTTCCCCCATAGTGTGTAATGGATGTTAAGGATGTTTGAATGATTGTAATGAGTTTTCCAATTTGATGTAGGATTAATTGATGTGAATTTATGTTCTTGGTAAATGGGACATTCCTATGATGGTATTTGGAGGTGTGATTGAGGAATTTGGTTATTTAAAAACATGATAATTTGGTATGATATATGTTATGATACTACATTGAAATGATCTTCTCTATTTTAATGTCATGGGAATACCTAGGTTACGAGGTGGGGAGTCTAGGTAAATAGGAAAACTTTTTTATAAATATGCTTCAGATAATAGAACTAAGTGGGATATAGGTCAACCTATGGTGTTTTCTCCTTGTTTAGGACAGGAAGGGAAATACTAGGTGTTTGGGCTAAGGTTAATTGACATACAGTTGTTTTACAGTATACATAATTTTATTAATTGATGTGTATGCTAACTTTGTTCTAAACTATTTCCCTTTAGTACCTTTGGGTTCCATAATGGTGATATATGTATATTTTTCAAATTATGGTTTATAAAGAAATTTAAATGATATCCTTATTTCTATCAACATTTTATTTTAAATCCATTTTAACTTCAATTTATGAATTCATTTTTATGAGAATATAAATTTTGGTTTGGTTTGGAAAATACTTGGATTTGAGGAAATGAGTGTCTTCATGGAAACAAATTGATACTTATTTAAAATAATAGATTTTATAAAACCTATGTTCATATAAATATTATTGTACCTATATGAGATGGATTTTACTTTAAATTCTTATGTTTTGGGATAGTAGGAGGTGACCTATAAGGAATTTAACTCACACCTATATATCTTATAGGTTTAGTAGTTTTATTGGAATAATGGTTACTATTATATATCTTGTTTTGAGTTATGGTTGAGGTCTATGTGGTATTTCCACATTTTTACATATAGGTTATGTGGTTTGTTTTATCCTTTTAATTTTAATCAGTTTTATCACTTACGGCCTTATTTTTCTAGTCTATTGTGCTTATGTAATTTCTTTTTCTATTACATATCTCATATTATGCATTATTTTTTATTTTGCAATGATGTGTACCTTTTATTTTTATTTATTTTGGGGAAAGATTTTCCCTTTTATTCTTACTAATGCCTGGTTTCTTTTCACTTTCCCATAGGTATTGATATCACCCTTATCATCTTGCCAAGACTGGTATGTGTGTCTTTTTTAGGGATAACTCTGGTCTGTTTGGGACAATCCAACTCCATGGATTAAAAATTTCTCCTACATTGAATTTTTAAATGATGTTTAATTCATAGTGAGAATATGTTATAGGTTTTACATAGCTCCATTCCATGAATTTGTAAAATTTTCATCAATAAAATATTTCAAGGATCTATGAAAATCCCACTTTTGTGGTTTGAAAACTAGTTCCACTACTTCTTCACAAGTGGCCAACAACACATTATACAATTTTTTCATGTATCAAATTTTTGAACTAATAACTATGTAAATATAACCTAGTATTTTTTCTCCTTTATGAATTTAAATCTATATAACCCCTATATGGTTATATAAGTTCTATGTAAAAATTCCTCCATTTCCCACCAAATATTTTTCTTAACATCCCCATCAACTCAAAATTTTGATAAATTAATCCATTTAATCCAAAACCATAAAAAAATTTAGTATCATTTAGTTCTTCATGATATTTTTTTATTTAACTTCATATACAAAAAAAAATAAACTCTATTAATGACTTGGAAAATAATGATCATAATGAAAAATTATGTTAACCACCCCCCTTTGACATCAAACTCCATTATCAACATGAAAATAGATTTAAAAAAATCACAATAGAATATAAATATATAGTTTGGATCGCACTAGTTCTAACAATTTCAAATGGATAAATTTTTCTATATATTATAGGGCTCTAGTGGTGTAACCCTTATGCATCTAATTGTATGTGATGACATACACTATATATTTTTTATTACATGATGCTATGTTTTTTTGTAACCCAATTTTCTATCAGAGCATAAGATATCCCCTATAAGATATTTTTATATTACAGATCACAACCATAGTTTTTAAATATATCATAACTTATGATATGTTTGAGTCATACCCTATGACTAGGAAAAATAAACACTGTACATTATGATAACCTATATCATAAATATATGAAGAGTGATCCCAAGAATAAAATTCATCCATGTTCAATCATAAATTATGATACAACCTATCCAAGATTATGTTACTCATGGTATTCTTGAAAACTTTGAATATACATTTTGATTCATTACATAATGTGAATAAGATACCACTAATGGGTTTTGGAGGGTCATCTCATTACCATTTAGTATAAATAACCCATTGATATTCTAAATATATCATCATCAAACCAAAATATCTTATGAATAAAAAAACTAATATAGTAGTTCCTTGATCGTAGATAGATCTATCTCTATCAAAGATGATGTAGTTCACTTGATGGAGATCACAAATAAACATTCATTACACTATTTTCTCTATAGGGATGACACCATCCAATAGAATCCTCATAGGCAATGAGATGATCCTATTGAGGTAAGGACTCTTCCTCTCCTCTATTTAAAAAAACACTTTACATTTTATAGATAACCTCAAAAAAATTTAATTTACCTTTGTAAATTATGATTCTTCAATGTTCTAATGAATTGACATGAACCATCAAGTTCCTGGAAATTAGTGAAGACAGGAAGAATGGTATAATGGAAAACTGAACCACTTCATTAAAAGGAAGAGTAATATTAATTGGTAAATGATGAATACTTTAATTCTATTATAACTTTAATTAGAGATATCAAAATATGATCATGTGAGTTTTTTATAGTTCATTATATAAATTCAACCATAGTTTCATGGAACTGTACAATTTAATGCTATGAGAAATTTGATTATGGTTGAAAATATACTTCATATTTTTTCCATTGATTCCTTATATTTTTAGTATTTTTCCCTATGTTCTTAGAGATTTTTTTTTGTTTTTTGTATTTTAAATTAATATACTTTTTTATTTTAATTTATTTTTCCAAAATTTTTTAATTGAGGAGTTTCTGTTTCATGGAAACAGTTATCTTCCACATTTCATTTTCAATAAATTTTCATGTATTGGACTTGTTGAATATAATTCAATTGAAATGGAGACCATGGATTGGATTCATACTACTCATGATTCAATGGATGACCTAGAATGAAATTCTATATTGTAATTATGGAAACTTGATAAAGGTTCTTAGAGTAAACATTCTTACCATCTGGATGGTTTCTTGTTAATGAAGTTCCTAGTTAAGACTTGGATGCAATGGATATGTTATACCAATCCACCTAACTCTATTATTTAAAAGATAATAATTCTTTTATTATAGTTATTTTACTAAGAATATACTTTTAGGGGTGCTTATATAGTTATCTTATACATTTTTCATTTTTTTAAATATCTATTATAATTTTTGTTGCATTATTTCATTTATTGGTCTAGTGTTCATCTTATAATAGGTTTATATTTGGCTCATGTACTACTTATACACTTTTACTTTTTTTTACTCTGATTTTAATGGGAAATATAAATTTTGATAACCTAAATAATTAATTTTGAGAGAAAATTGTATGTTATTTTAAACCACTATTCACCCTCAATATTATATGTTCTATATAAATTTGGGAAAACAGGTGGCATCATGTATTACTCTTTATTGTTTTAGTTGTTTGAAATTACTCTTAATTTTGGTTTAAGATATATTTTTAATTTTCCTTACACTATCATGTATAAGAGAGTGGAACTATTTCGTTTTAATATAAATGAAAGTTAAATTTTTATTTAAAAACATGATAAGTAAAAAGAACCCACCTCAGGGAGGGAGAAAATTATGAAGGCCTAGAGTATAAACTTTAGAAATAATATTATAACATTAGATAGGGAACCCATATTGATGTACAAAACCAATCTCTCATCTATCGTACCTTTGTTGGAAAGATAATCAACTGAACCATTTCCCTCCCTCCATGTGTGAAGAATAGGAATGACTTAGATAAAAAAGGTCATTTATTTCATAATGGTATAAATTAAATCCTAAGGAATATTACCATCTTTTTGTAAGATCCCTTCTAGTACCACTGAGTCTGACTCCCCATCAGTGATATGAATATTAAATCTCCTGCAAAGCATCATCCCGGTGTCCATGGACCTCACCTCAGATTCTATAGATGTATCCTCATAAAGAAAAAGAGATAAAAGTGAGGATCACTAATCCTTTTATTCCCATATAAGGATACCCTCTCTCATCACAACATACATACAAAGAGCTTTCCATATTCAACTTAATACAGAAACAAGGTGCCTTTTAGAAGTCCCACCATCCCTACTGGATAGCTGTGCCTCTGTGCATGAAAGCCACTAGTGTTATCTTCTTTAGGGTACCCATATCCACCCCCCTGAATGATCATTCCTAGCTCCGCCACAAAAAACTTAACTCACAAATGGAAAAAATTATGGGAATGTTTGATACCTTATCTAGCCTTGTTCCTCTCTTCCCAGAGGGTCCAATAGACATCATCAAAGACCATTACTCGTACCCTGATTTCAACCCCCAACTTTCCAATGACCAAAAAACTAGTCCTCAAGGAAATTTTATATTGAAACACAGTATCCACTGATGTTCATGATCTACCTCAAGGATCCCCAGATGACCCTCTCCCACTCCCCCAAGAAAAAAGTGTGTTCAACTGATTCACTTTGGGAGTTTGCGTAGCACAGGAAATAGGATGCTAAAGTAACTCCATTATTCTATACATTATCCTCCATAGGTAAGGCCTGGTTATTCAATCTACAAATAAGAAAATTCATTTTCCATGAACTGACTTACAATAGAGGTTTATAACCTACTCATAGCCACTTTTAATCACACAGATCAAATTCATTAAGTTCCACCCACAAAACTAAAATGATCTTGATTCATCAAACACTCATTGGTATGGTTCCTAAACTATCTGGATAGAATCATAAACCCTATTATTTTTGTGGTTTAGAATAGAATTCAAGGATAGATAACTTTTGGCCACTTGGAAGGATATCCTTGGTGCCAAGCATCTTTGAAAGAATAGTTCACCCCTACCAAGTTATGCGTCCAAAGTTTTATATCACCAGACCTAACTATCCATCTCACATGATCCCATAAGACCTGTAGATTCTAGATCAAGAATCATCTGAGGCTTGAAAAACTACTATTGAAATCATCCCAGATACTCCAGTCCTCCTCATACCTGTTTTCAACAAACTCAGCCCATAATGAGTTTCCTTCGATCACATCCCATGCTAGTCTAGCATATATAGCCTGCATGGATTCATCTACACTATGAAGCCTGATACCACACTCCTCAATTGGTTTGGCTATCCACTTCCGTGAATCCCAGTAACATTGACCCACCTGATTAGCATCCAATAAAAAGTAGTTCAAGAAGTTCTACAACTTGATTATAGTGCCGTTAGGGGGGTTGATAATGTAAAGAACATGCATTGGGATAGAGATAAGAACTTTGTTGATAAGCATTATTCTCTCAAAAAAGGAATGAAATTTACTCTTCTAGTTGCATATCCACCCTGTGATCCTATTCAATATGTAGTCAAAGAGGGACTTTTTGACTCTTCTATTATAAATTGGAGAACATAGGTAAATCATTGGTAATTTTCGTTGTTGCATGCCCATCACTTCCAGAATAGCCCTACTACACCTTCCTGAAAATGTATTTGATATTAAGACATTTCTTTTCCTAAAGTTGACATTTTTTCTACTCAAAATTCTATATGTTTTCATGAAATTAATAAATCTATCCACTGATATTTTCCTACCATTTATAGAAAATATCATGTCATCATAAAACATGATATGAAACACCAAATTGTCCCCCCAAATTGTTTTTTAATGGTATAATCCTTCCAGCCTCCAGCCCCTTATGAATATTCCTTATAAACACCTCCTGATCCAATATAAAGAGGCTAAGAGACAAAGTATCTTATTTCCTTACTCCCCATATTGATTTTAAAGAACTTAAGCCCTTTACACTATAATAAATTGCAATCCATGGAGAATCATAATACGAGAAACAAAAATCACAAAACAATTCATGAAATACATGTTCCTTGATGACGTTTAATAAAAATATCCATTCTAATATGGTATAAGTCTTATCCATATCCACTTTAACCATAAAATTGTATCCAACCATTTTTTTATTTAAGTCCTACACCATTTCTCTCTTAACACTGATAACTCCTCGGTTGTTTCTCCCTTACACAAAGCCATGTTGTTCCTCAGAAACAATCCTCTATATCACCTTGTTGATTATCCTATTTAAAAGGATGGCTAGGATCTTGAAGGAGAAATTATATAGCCATATAGTTCTATACTGATTAATGTAAGTGGGAAAATTCACTATGGGTATAAGAATTACCCATGAAGTGCAGGAATCTCTATTAAGTTCCCCACCCCTAAAAAAATCTTGGACCGCCCCCTTAACATGCTCGTTCACAATCTCCCAAGCCTCAATGTAGGAATATCTAGGGAACCCATCTGGTCCCGGGGCTATTTCCATTTTTCATTCCAAACACAGTTTATTTGATCTCATCATCATCCAACATTTCATCAAGATAACTTCTATTCCTATATTCCACCAACCTTGCAATGCATCTCATAAAGTCCACCTCTTCACTACCCTTTCTAGATTTACCTCCCAGAAAGTTTTTCAGTCCTTTCAGAAGCCCCTAAAAGTGGTCAAGAGAAAGATTACCATCCACTTGAATATCATAATTAAACAAAGCATCATCCATTTTGATATTAATATTCTTATCCACCCACCTTTCCTTCAATTAGACCTGAAATTATGCAGTGTTCCTATCCACTTACTTAAGACAGAGGGCTCTGTATTTCTTTCTAATCATACTCCCAAATTCTAATAGTTTTTCATCCATAATAATATTCTTATCCACTAGAAAAGAAAACATTTAATCATCCTATACATCTTGAATACTTTACTCCATTCTCTCAATGTTAATTTTTTAAAATTTCCAGGTTTTGATCCTCGACCATACAATTTCCTCACCACACTTTCAAATCCTTTTTCAGCCAATGTCGTTATCTCATGAGACCTACACAAACAGAATCATCCACCAGTTGTAACCATGAATTTTTCCCTACCTCCATGAAATATCTTTTCTAATGCCATTTGGGAGAATAAAATAACTGCTTATTTATCAACTCACTCTTTTGTAGTGTGACTAGAAGGGGGTGTGTTCTGACACAGATCTAGTGAGATAAGAGACCGAATGTTGATAAAAGGATTTCAGACCATAAAGGATGGATAGAAATATATCAATACCACTCCAGATTCACCTCAATACTTAGGAATTGTTGAAAAAATTACATTTACCCCCACTAAACCCGATGTCCATAAAAATTTTAGCCACTAAAAAGTCTCTACAATCATGCATCACATTGTTTTCCACCACATATCCTTCTCTCTTCTCTGATGGATCCAGAATAGCAATAAAATCGCCACCAATAAACCAAGATGAATTACCATGTTAAAATAATTGGAACTCATGCCAAATATTCACTCTTTCAATATTAACAAAGTTCGCATACACAAATGTAAAGATAACCACTGCACTCCCTACTCTGAGATTTGTTGAAATATGATGTGAAGAAGATTCCAAAAACACAACCAAAATACTATTCTTGCAAGAAATAAAAATATTTTTATTTCATGAGTCAGAATAAATGCAATATGAAAACCCCAAAAATATGGTAAATGATGAAATATTCTCCACTTTCTGCTTGTGTTCCAGAAAATTAACCCTTTCCACATTAACTTGACGTATATCAGAAGAAATGAACATAGATTTTACCATGGCTCCCAACCCTGTAAATTCCAAATAATTATGAGAATCATGATTTGTAAGAAGATATGGAATTGCGGCCAAGAGAAACAATCTTAGAATCCAGACCTCACATTGACGCCTCTATGAACTAGAACCTAGTGAGAATACGATTTCATTCGGTCAACTAATCACCATTCAAACTATTCCCCACCCTATCCTTTGAAGAAACCCGAGGCCGCAATGAACATGTTGGCTCCTCAATAACCACCCCACTAATAGAAAGATGTTTTGGAGTGTTATGGGAATCCAAAATATTCTCCTATGAAAGCATGGAATCCTGTACTATAATCTATGGGGAGTTTCTTGTGGTAATAATAGCCTTAATCACTTCTTCTAGTAGAGGAATCCTCAAAGAGTGGTTAGACCCTTATGCCAAGCTTTGAACAAGAAATATGTGGCCTTCCATTGGAGCAGTTGGTTCTGAATGAAACCTGGAAAGAGAAGAAACAACATTGATAGAGACTAAAGACTTTGAGGTCCACGAAGATGAACCCTATAGCATAGGTGGACCAACCAGATAACCCAATGGAAAAAAGGTTGGGCCACCCAAATGGTACAAGGAAACTACTACAGTCGTATTCCCAAGAGACAGTTGGAACAAAGAAAGGACATGTGCATGAACTTTAACCTAAAAATTTGAAAAAAAATACATTGGAAAGTTCGAACCATATGTCACCAAAGACTTTGCTATAATCACTGGATCAAGTTTCAATGACTCCTATCCATATTGAATTTGGGCATCAATAAAAGGTGCACCAACCACCATCGTTAAACCACAAGTTTTCGATATCCCATGGGACCCCTCATCCATTTTCAAAGTAGGTGGTGGAGGACCCACTTCTTTTCCAGCCGCCTCTGAAGGAGGAATAATAACCTGAGCTAGACCAACATCTACAGTATACTGAGATCTACCGCCAGCATAACTATATTGGAATCATCAACAAAAACTTGTCGAGTGACCCTACCTATAATAGTGAACAAAAACTCATGGAGCAGCATACAACAAATCCCTTTGCATCCATGAAAAACCATTACCAGCCTTAATAAGCACACGAGAGGGAAAAGGCTCATCTAAATTCACTTCTACACAAATCTGTGGCAATGAAATATCCCACACCTAAAGAGACTCCTCATCTATACACATAAAATGACCCAAATAATTACCAATAACTTGAAGAATGAAAGGATTTTTCAGGGGTAGGGGAATCCCTAAGAGGGAGATCCACACCGCTGCATGACTCAAGTTCCATCCAAAGTGATAACACTAGTCCTAAAAATCCAAATAAAATCTCTAGGATCCACATCTATTATTCTATCTATCCTAGGACCAAAAAAATTATCCCAAGAGAACAATGTCACATAAAACACCATTATGGAGAAGTTAAAAACCACCACCTACTGTTGGAGTCCCCAAGAATCCACATAATTTCATAAAAAATAGAGCGAGGGTTTATCGTGTCTAAACATTGCAATCAATGATTTTTTTGAAACTCATATATTTCCCAAAACTCCGCATCCAAGAAATCCACCACCAATCACCATCGATGTGGTTAATGCAACATGGATCCATCAGGATAAAAGGAATTCTTGGAAGACGAGGGAAAGTTGTGTCAAACACAAATAAACCAATTTTTTATGATAGTTTTTAATTGGTCACAATATTTGGGTAAAAATGAAATTATAAATAAATGAATTTTAGAAAATATTACTGATATTATCCCAAATGAATATGAATCCTTGAAAACAATTATATATGATACTAAGAATTAAAAAAAATATTATTCTTGGTGTGACTACATAAAATCATGTAATATGATAATTATATGAACTTAGACACTAAGACATGGAAAATAAATAATTTAGTTTAATTCACTTTGATTTTTAATCCTTAAACATCATATCTAACTACTATGAAGATGAAATCAATAAAAATTTGTCATTAATTAGGTGGAAAATAAAGGAATTATTTCTCAGTTTATGAGGTATGTGAATAAGATTATTAGAATGAAAAAAATTTCATATAATTTTAAAAATAACATAAAATATAAACATGAGAATAACTAATCTATAGGTAATATTTTTTTATGATTGAACAAAATCAGGGAATATGAGATTGAATCATCACAAGATTAATAAGAATAATAAGGATGATAAATGATCAAATAGGAAATGTAGAATATAATTCAATGAAACTAATGATACCTGGAGTTATAGTGAGGTTACATTATTTGAAATTATCAATGATATTTAATGTGAATATAGTCATTATATACATTAGTTTTATTAAAATGAACCTTAGAATAATTTCTGTTTATAGGGAATCTTCCCCTCTATTCACTTTAAAAATTAGAATTTGATGCAATATTTTATTTTATTTCAAATTGAAAATAAGTAAAAAACATTAAATATTAGGATGATATTACATCAATAAAAGGACTAGTACAATATATGAATTTTCTTTAGTATAAAAAAAACCTGATGTTATTAAAGCATGTTTTTCTAAAGTTAGTGACTATATTTATAAGATTAATTTTAAGTTTAATGATAAATAAACTAATGTATTAACTAAAAATATAAATGTGAAAAATATGTGCCAAATATTGATGATAAATAAAGACACCCTCTTATAATTATTCATATGTAAAAGGTGAATCTACTGAAGCTAAATTTGAGTTTACTAAGATTAAAAATCATTTTTTGAACTTATCCTCTAATCATAAAGCTAAGAATGTTATTTCCTTAACCTTGGATGATAAAAGTTAGGCTATGAAGATCAAATAATAATTCAAGATTATGACTATTCCTTTTACCAACTCTTTTTCTGTTAGTAATGGTTTTGATAAGATGAATAAATAATTGATACCAAAGAATGACACTTCTGGACTAGGTATTAAAACCACCAAAAGCGTGAATTATCATTGAAATTTATTTATTTATATTAATTCAACATTATATGGGAAGTAATATATGGTTGGTGTAATAACCTGGCCTTAAATATAATATAATATAATATCTTTTGACAAGAATTCACGTTATTTTGTTCCAAAAGTTATTTTAGGTTTATAGTTTTAGAAAATTAGGACAAAATATTACTATTAAACTCAAACAATAAGAGTCTAAAAATCTACATATCATCCATTTTTCCACAAAAAAACTCTTTAGAATAAATCAATATTACTTTTCATGAAAAAAATAATGAATTTCAACTAGGATTCTTCTTTTATATTAACCATCCTTAAACCTTATAAAAACATTTTAAAAACATGGTATGAGAACAAAAAGTCTAGGAAGGTATAATAAAATAAGAAAATCATTAGTCTTGTGGAAAATATAAAAACCTATAAATAATGTTTCTTAAAAACATACATTTTTACCATAAAATGGTATTATCTTTATTTTAAAACATATGATATTTAACAGAACTTTTGAAATCAATGATTTCCATAAAAAATCATAACCCATCCTAGAAAATTTATATAGCTTCCATAGGAGATCATCATCATCAAAACCTTATAGAAACCTTAAAATAACCCTTAATTTTTTTGAGAACCATATGAATGACTTCTAATATAATTCTATAGAGAAAAAAACCACTACCTAATTCATTGGATCACAATCAAGGTGCACCCATTGTATAAGATATATCAGGTTCACCCATGATATATAATGGGGATCAAAACTTTGTAAAAAATGTCGAAGGAAAAAATCATGAATGAAACCCTAGAAAACTATTTTAAACCCATGTGTAAAAACACTTTCGGATATCAAAATACCATTTTATTGTAAAAAAAATTTAAAATATGAAAAAAAACACACTTAATAGAAAACAATATTCTTTGAAAACAACATTGGAAACATATAAATAAAGATTCAATGTATTGAGATGTCATGATGGTGGTAAATTTTATTCATGATCTATATGTAAAAAATACATTCCTTTTTACATTTTTAAAAAGAGTTGAATGGTGAACTTTAAAAGAGGATTTTTGAAAGAAATTACCTTACCATAAGTATAAATCATCATGTATGTTCATTATCATCCCGAATAATAGAATTATGTAAATTTTATAACTTCTTGATAACCTTTTTCAAGTTTATTATTTCTTTTATATCACTTATTACCATTTAATTTACAATTATATAATCATTTAGTTTGACACTGCACATTTTTATGATATTTGTTCTATAATTCAAAAATGAATTAGGTATGTTGACTATGGTTATAGTGGTAATTACTAAACCATATACAAAATAATATTTATTAAGTAATTATAATATTTAAATATCAATTAAAACTTTTAATCCAATCATGAAATATGTTTATGAAAAATGAACTACGCTATAATCATGGAGTCGGTAGGTCGTACGTGCGCATGAGTAACATTTCTAATTTTAAATGATCATTATGAAAAAAGGTAAGTATTATTTTTTATTTTTAAAATTGATAATAAATAAAAATTTAATATTAACCATTAAAATATACTTATATATTTCATCTATGTTATGTGGTTATGAAAAATGAGTTACATCGCTTCGTGTAGGTGGTAGTCAACACATACACACAAATGAAATTATCATCTTCGATTGAATGTAATGGTAAGAAGTTAAATTACATATTATATTTTTCGAATGATAAATATGTTATTATTATCATATATATAAACATTAATTACATCATTATAACTAGTTTGGGTGATAGTTATGGAAAACAAATTACATCAGTACACAAGGTAGTAATCTGTTATACACACAAATGATGGTTTATTTTCAAATTTGATAGAAGGGGAGATAGATATAGTTTTTCCATTACAATAAAAACACAATAATATATGTAATATAAGGGTGTTATTATATAATCATTGATGAATAATACATTATAGAGTTGGAAGAAGAAATATAATTAAAACATGTGGTTAAAACTACACCTCTTCTTTCCGAAGTCTCCTTTGATTAACACCTTAACCACTATAAAGTTGTTATTGTAAAAAAACTTCAAAAATGAGGGGAGTGATTTTAGTAAGGTATTTTGGTAGGTAATTTCTAGAAAACTTGTTTTTAAAGGTAAATTAATGAGAGTAAGGGGTTCTTTTTTTCTATGAGTGGGGAGGGGAACTCTTGGAATATCTCAAAATGTTAAATTTTTTGTAAATTATCTTTTAAATTAAAAGTAGATAAAAATTATTTATTTATGACATAGTATGAATATATGTCTATTTAATCTCATAAAATAAAAAATATACATGATTTTACTATTTTTTTACCCTTATATTTTGGTTTTAACCCCTCGTCAACCTTTTTAAAACATACTGTGAAAAAACTATATTTACCTTTTTATGGTCAATATAGTTACTATAAATGGAAAGAATTCCCAAAAATGTAACATGGTTGATATTAAAATACATATCTGAATCACGTGGCCAATATTTTTTATAATATTACATCATTTAATAAAATATTATTCATTTTAAAATATCACTAATGTTAATTTTTAGAACTATTCATTAATTTGAATTTATAATGTCAAAATGAAACATATAATACAAAAAAAAAATTTAATTAATCCATAACATGAAACAATAATCTATAAAAATATTTTATTATTTTATTTATCACAATGTATGTTTATTTTAATATTTTTAATATCAATTACTTGATTTTTTTATTAATTGAGTAATTACGACATCATTGTTCTGTAAGAATTAAAGGTAATTATCTCTACATTAAAGATTAGAAATGAATTTACATGATAAAGATAAATTCTTTATATTTAAAAATACTATATATAGTCAAATATATCCTCTTAATGACAGAATATTAAAATTATTATATTTATTAAGAACAAGAGTGTGAAATTTCTAACGTTTCATGAAATAAAATATTATAAAGTCATAATCTCATACAAATGGCTAGAAGATCACATATAACCAAATATGGGAAAATTATAGATAAAAAATAATCACAAAATAATATTTATCCATGTTTTAGTGTCATTTTATAATCCTTAATATTTTTATTTTTAACATTATTTACTTGATTTACCTTTTACTACGGTGAAAAAAATGATTAAGGATTCAATTCAAATTTTCCAAAAATAAATCAAACCTATTTAATAAATAGATAACTCCTGATTCTAAACATTAAATAGATTTTTCAAAGTTCAAAACATAGAAGTACAATAAATTAATTTAAAATTAATCCTGTAAAATCCAATGAAAAAACAATTTTGTTGGGAAATTCATTTTTTTGCCAAAAAATGTTCTTGTACCAAAATAATATATAAGGATGATTAAAATTTAATTTATTATATTATATATAAATAATGTGTACTTAATTTACTTTGAGATTAAATTCAAAATATAATGGTACTTTATAATAAAGTTTATCTTGTATGCTACCAAAGATAGTTTTTTAAGTTTTAGGATATCACATACTTCCAAATAAGAAATTGCATCCTTGAAATTTGAACTCGGTCTTGGTAACCAGATATCGGAATTTTATAATAAAATTTTTGAAAACCCTCATCATAAAAGATTTCAATAAAACTTCTTCTTAAAAATGGAGAAAGTGAAGTATAATGGTCATCTAAAAAACACATACTAGGTTTATATATATGAAAAAATTGGTGGGAAGTGAAAACATATACATGAAAGAGAAAACATACATCCAAGGAATGATAGAGAGTGATAGAGAACATGGACAGAGGAAGTTAACCATCATAAAACTGTAAATCTATGATGGGATAAAAGACCACAGATTACTCAGTAAGAAAGTAAATGGATAATATGTTTGATTCAAAATAAATATCCAAAATTTGAGGAATTTTTTCACTTCCCAGAATGAGATCATAAAGAAATATACCTACCTAAAAAGTATAATTTCATACTTCAGTTAATTCCCACTAAAATATCAACTTTTCATCAAAATGATGAGTATCTAAGATGAATTTCCATGCATAATGTATAAGAATAAAATTATACAAATAAAAAATTCCAAAAAAGTATAAAAATATATTCTAACTATCATTAGGAATTAACCAAAACCAAAACATATTAGAAGATATAAGATAATTTCTCATAATTATTAAACCGTCATACTAATAAAACCTAGTTTAATATCCAAAATTAAACAATAATACTCAAAGTTAATCATAGATCATTAATAAAATAACTATCTTAAAAATTCCTCAAAAATATTCTAGACTAATATTGAAACCAAAAAATGAAAAGTATTTGATAACATAGTCATCCAAGAATATTTTTATTTTTTATCCCCAAATACCATTAATTACAATTGGAGACTAATACCAAAAATGTGCACAATCTAAACATATAATCTCTAAGATATGATAACCATTTTCATAAATAACATAAGTCACCATAAATACTAAAATCATATGTTCTTACTAAATATAATTCAACCTTTATTCTTTAAATAAAATCTAATAATTTAATACAAGGTTCCTAAAATAGTGAGTTTCTATCTAAATAACATTAATCACTTAACCACTAAATCAATTTCCAATCCAACGATTATCAATGCAACAAAACATAACTTCCCATAAATGAATGTAATATTTATCTATTAGATAATGTAAATAAATAAAAACAATTTCATGATAATGATGACATCACATTGGCCAGTGGTATGCATTCCACACTTTTCACCCTTCAGTTGTAGGTTCAAACCTTACAGTCTTTCCATTTGTGATGGGTTATCGCCAGATCTGGGGGTTGACCATTTCATAAAACTAAATAAATAGAATCTTTATAAAATTACTAGAAATGTGATAAACATCCTCAAAGTAACATTAATATATTCAATATTGATGAAATGTTTTTTCCTCAAAGGTTATCTCATGTCTTTCATTTTTCAGCCCAAAATTTAATAACCCATAATTACCTCAAAAATCGATGATCATATAAACCATAAAGGTTGTCCATATCTTTAGAAATATTTCTATAAGATATAAATATCATTCTTACTCAAATAAATTTTTCACATAATGATCTTAAGGGTCACATATTCCTTAAACTCAACAAAATTTTAACAAAGTATTCCCATAATCAAAAGAATAATAATTATTTTAAAATTATGATCATCTTTAAATGCAACACAACTCTTAAATCCCATACATATAGACATATTATTCATTCATATTTCATTATAATCCACTAACCATTTTTTTCAATATTATTCACTGATAATTATTTCTAAAAATTATAATATGAGTGATGTCCTAAGATTCAAAAATTTCAATACTTAAGTCAAGAAATAATCAACACCTTTCATATTTAATTTCTTGTTTCGTCATCCTAAACTATAATGGAATTAGGTATTACTAATCAAATATTTTTACAATATTCCTTATCTGATTTATGATCATTCACCATAGGACATTGATTTCCATTAGGAACATTATCCACACATTTAAAAAATTCAATATACGCATCAGAAATAAATTCTTTAACCTTCATGGAGTTAACTGAACACTTATTTTTCATTAGAGTATTATTTATTTATGAAACCCTTTACCTCCTCTAAAATATATTTCTATTATTTTATAAACTTTTCCTATGTGTTTATTTCCACATTCCTTACACATATATCAATAAATTGTTTTTACCTTTATGATCATAACCACCCGAACATCCATGGGGATTTATTTACCTCCTATTTAATGCATTAGGAATCTCAACAAGATTTAAGTGTTTAATCATTACTCATGATTTCTTGTTAAGAATAACCAATAGAGTTCTAACTACAACTCCCATTCCATTTGGTTTCTCATTAACACAAAAATGTAGTTTCCATTAAATTTGTTTTTTCTTCGGTTAAAACTAGATCCATACATTTAAAAAAACCAAAAAATTTGGATGGTAATATTAATAAAATTTTAATATACCATCTTATGAGAAGAATAATGAAAAAGATATCCTTATGCATGTTATCTAAAACTCTTTTGATTTATCCAAAATAATTATGTATCTCCCTACCATACTAAACATTATGGTTATAAAGACTTGTAACTTATTCTCAAATAAAATCATAACTAATAAATTTATCTGAACCTCGATCTGATGTCAACTATAATGAACTGGCTTTAAACATCACATGCTCTAGTGTCTTTAGAATATAATTCACATTCTTTTATTCCGAATGATCTTTTAAGACTATTGTTTTATAAAATTAGGAAAAATTTTATATTGTAAACTCATACATAAAAAGTGGAAAATTATACTCAGTATCCATTTTTCCTATAAAGACTCCTTAAAATAAAACATGGTTTCTTTTCATGAAAAATCATCATGAAATTCAAATTAACTTCTTCCTTTTTATTAAAAATAATTAAAACTTCTGATATTTTTTTATAAATATGGGATGAGCACAAAAAATATTATTAAGGGACATAAAAGGAAGAAAAACATTATACTAGTGGAAAACTTGAAAACCCATTAGTTGAAATTATTTAAAACATAAATTTTACCCTAAAATGTTATAATCATTGCTTTGAAATAAATTATATTTAATTAAAATTATAAAATAAATTATTTCCTTGAAAACTCATAACCTAGTATATTAAATTCATATAGGATCCTTTAAACATAAAAATCATTGATGGCTTATATAACCCATACATGAAACCTTTTGAATAACCATATATCCCACTTCCAATATAATTATCTCGAGAAAAAATCATTACCCAGTGTATTTGAGCCTGTATGGGGGAGCCCATTGTATAATCTATATCCGAAACACCCAAGATTTATAATGGGGATCAACCCATTGAAATAAATTTCCAAGGAACAAATCAATAATAATACCCTTTAAACCCCTATTAAACTTATGTAAAAAACATTTTCAGATATCCGAATACCATTTTCATATGAAAATCATTTTTTAAAATTTTAAAAAATCCTACATAATAATCAAACCATTTTATGTAAAAAACATGGAAAATTATAATTTAAAAATAAAATTATTGAGGAATCATAAATATAATAAATTCATTTCATGTTGTAAATTTAATAAAAGTACCATCCTTCTGACTTTTGTAAAATGAGTTGAAATAGGAACTTAAAAAAGAGGATTTTTAAAAGAAATTATCATACCTTGAGTCCAACTCATCATGCTCATTATTTATCTTCCTTCATAATATACTTATATTAATTTTATAATTTATTAATAAAAATTTTCAACTTTATTAATTCTTTTATATCACCCATTACATTTATATATACAATTACTTAATCATTTAGGTTCGTGTTGGCTGTTTTGATGATATTCGGTCAATTAATCCAAAATGACTTAGGTATGTAGAATATGGCCAAAGTTGTAATTACTATACTATATATAGAATAATAATCATTATATAATTATAACATTTATTTATAAATAATTTATACTTTTAAAACCAATCATGAAATATGGTTATGAAAAATGAACTGTGCTACAATCATAGAGACAGTGGGTTATACGTACAAATGAGTAACATTTCCATTTTTCAATGATTATTATGGAAAGAATGTAAGTATTATTTTACCTTTAAAATATTATCATAAAATCATAAATATCATATTAAACCTTTAAATATATGTATATATATATATCAACCATGTGATGTGATGAAAAACGAATCAAATTGCTTCGTGGAGGTGGTAGTCCACACGTACGCACGAACGACATTATCATTTTTCTGTGAATGGAATGGTAAAAGGTAAGTTATAAAATATATTTTTATAATGATAAATATGTAATTAATATCATATATAAATATCAATTCCACTATTATAACAATATTTGAGATATGGTGATGAAAACCGAAGTATATCGATTCGCGAGGTGGTAGTCTATTGTACACATAGATAATGGATTCTTTTTCCATTTAATGGATGGGTAAATGAATATAGTTTTGATTAATTATCATAAAAACACATGAATATATTTAATATAATTTTTATATTATATAAACATGGTTGAATGAAATTTTAAGGAGGTGTAAGATGAAACAGAACTAAAACATGTGGTCAAAAACTACACCTCTTCTTTGGAAAGTCTCTATTGATTGACAACTTATGCCCTATAAGGATGGTATTAATACTAAAAAGAGAACTATATAATAATTCTATTTATAATATGAAATTATTTAGGAATATAATGGTTGTAAAAATTGATTTTTTTTTCTAAAAAAATGATAAGAAGGGGTAACCTTTTATAAGAGATAGGAGGGTTACTCTTAGAATTTATAAAAGTGTTAAATTAATGTGATTTAATTATTAAATGAAAATTGATCAAAAATTATTTATTTATAATATAGAATTATTAAGTTCTAATTAATCACATAAAATAAAAATTATAAGTTTTTACTATATTTTTTATGAATATCTTTTGGTTTTAAACCCTCATTATCCCTCCTAAACCATACTTTGACAACAATACTTTTTACTCTTTGAGAGTCAATAATATCATGATAATACTTATAATTATAAAAAATATTTTAATAAACCCCAAAACTATAAAGTTCATCTAGAAATGTTTTTTATTACATTAATTAACTCAATGTATAATACTTTTTAAATTTTTAATATCGTCTATTTTATTTTTCCATTAATTGAATAATTACTGCATCGATGTTGTGTAAGAATTTAAGGTAATTATTTTCTTCACTAAAAATTAAAAATAAATTAACTTGATGAATATAAATACATTATATTTCTAAATAAAACTTATAGTTTGAAATATCCTCTGGATAACCCCATATTAAATTTATTAAATTTTTTAAAAACAACAGTTTGTAATGTCTAACTTTTCTTGAAATAAAATTCTAAAAATGTCATAATCACATTCAAATGGATATAAAATTAGATATAACAAATTATTTTATGATTATATTTGAAATTGGCTCATTAAATAAGATTTATGAGAGTTTCATTTTCATTTTTAGTACTTATAATTTTTATTTCTAACTTTAATTACAAGATTTACCATTTTCTGTGGTCATTAAAATTAATAAGGCAACTAATCATATTGATGAATAATAAAATGGAAATATTTAAAAAAAATTGACCTCATTATTAAAAAAAATTAATTCATTTTTTAAAATTAAAACCAAATAAGATACATAATTTAATTAAAGAGTAATCCTGCAAAATGCAACACAAGAATAGTGTTTTGATAAATGTGTTTTAATCCAAAAAATATAATTAAACCATATTAATTTATAAAGATGATTAAAATTTAATTAATTAGACTGTATCTAAATAAATAGTACTTAAGTAAATTTTATATCAAATTAAAATCAAAATGGTACATTTTAATATAAATAAAATGACAGTTTTATAAAATTGGTATTTTTCACAATTCACTGAAAATTTAATCTTTTCATAAAATTATCAAAAAATAATCCTAATATAATTTATACATGATGAATTCAAAAAATATTTTCATTTTATCAAATAAATTTTTTAAAATTTATTTAAAATAATTATATTTTTTCTCAAAAAATTAATAAAAATTATTTTTAGAGTATACAATAACCTTACAAAAAAATATTATTCTTGTTTAAAAAGAATTATTTAATAAATTTTAAATGATTAGGACCATTATATATTTAATAATGTGATTAATAAAATTATTTTCCATTAATTTAATAGGTAGTTTATAATAGTCGTATTTAAAGAATAATAATTTTTTGTTTGTTTGAACTTGATATTGTGTATCCTGTAAAATATCGAACATTTTATATCATTTTTAATATTTAAGGATATTATTTGTGGTTACTAGAAAAAATAGTTAGAATTTATCAAAATCTATCTATTTATATCACATTGATCTTACATTTCAAGATAAGAAGATACTATTGAGTATAGAAGATTTTAAAGGATGTGGGTACTAAAAATGCCTATTCCTAATAAATCTTAACTAAATGAAGTATAAAAACTAAGAAAATAATATGTGATTAGTGTCCATGATATGTATAGATAGCTAAAATTAAACATTCGATACTATAAAATTTTTAATCTTGATGGATTCTCTTGAAAACATAGAACCTTATGAATTTCATTGTCTTGTTGATTTGGTGTTTTCATATAATTAACATTATGTGGAAGAGTTTTTTATTTTACTTAAATATTAATATTTTATTTAAATTTTAACTCTTTGATTTGATGCATCAAAATTTTTCAATTATATTCCTTATAAACATTTTTTTTATAATTTATTTAAACTATTTGGATAAGTGGAGTTATTTTTTAGATAACTTCTTATATAAATATTTCATATTCTTGATTGGGTTTATTAGAAGATAGATTAGGGCATTACATATCTTCATTAATTTATATATTATATTGATTTTATATTTGTGGTAACATTTCAGTACCCAATTTGTATTGGGTTCCAATATTTTTTTTTCGTGTCAAAATGTAATTCCAATTACTAATAAAAGAAATTATTTCTACTTGTAAATTATTATAAACTATATTGATATTTTATAGGAACATACAATATTTTTAAAACATTCAGAAATAATGGGGGAATTATTTTATTACTATAGTCTTTAAGGAACAATTTTATGAAACACTGAGGTACTAATAACTTCTTTATATGATTTTAACTTTTCATCATATTGTTTTGAAAATATTTATTTTATATAAAAGGGATATATTGTCTTAAAAGTTATTATAACCAAAACAAATGTCACAAACATTTTCAGTAAACCCAAAATTTCCAATAGTTTTGATTATGTTAAACAGAATTTTGGTATAATCAATGAAGAGTGATTATAATTTCATCTTTTTCTATTACTATCTTTCAAAATTGAAAAGAACATCAATATAGGGGGAGTAAATTATTTTTTTAGAACTTTGAAAACTATTCATGTGGGAACATTATATTCATCCTAATATCACTAAATGAAAATTATAATATGTATTTGGAACATCTTTAGGAACTACACATAATGAAATATACCATTTATATTTGAATTTAAAGTAAATTAACTTATATGAGTTACAATTATCTTCACTTTTTAATCTCATGAGAAATATACACTTTTATTCCTATGTTATAATCTGTGTAATATTTTCATTATTACATATATCTTATATAGAGAATTTTCTTAATAAAAAATTCTTTTCTTATTCTAATTATTCTTTTTATTTTATGATTACTTTTATTTGATACATTCAAATAAATATCTTATATATTCTAATATTTACTATTATATTTCAAGAATTTACTATTATTATTTTTATTTGAATCTTATGAATTTTTAGTTTAGTTTTATGTTTCTTGAATTTTCTCTTACATCTTTAAAAATGGAGTATTTTGGATTATATTTGTATATGAATACACTATTTCATTATATAGAATACAAGATAATTCACATATAACATTCTTTGGAATAATATTCATTATAAAAAGATCATCTATAGAAACCCAATGATAAATGTTGAAAGGTTCACTCTCTTATTCTTATTGATCATTGATTATTTTCAATGAATCTTTTTTCCTTCTAATACCAAAAGGGAAATAAATGTTTTCTATTTTTATATTACTTTAGTATGGGGGATAAATACACCTCAAAGTGGGAAAATGAAAATTATGGGGACATTAGGAATTAAATTATATAAAAAACACAAAGGGGAGTATGGTTTCATTTCACATCTTAGACAACGAGTCTGGTTTTACAAAATTTATGACTTTTTTTATTATTTCAGATTAGTTGTTTTCAATCACTACAATTATTATCTGTACACTTCCTTGTTCTATTTTTTATTTTTTTGAATATCATAAAGGGGAATAAATTAGATAAATAGTAGAATATTATGTTTTCATCGGTAATATTTCCTCTATTTTTTAGGCATTATTTTCATAATGTTGGAGAATTATAAGGGGGTGGGGGGGTTTCACTACTAACCCCTAATATATCCTAGGGTATAAATTAATGTCTCTCAAATTTTATATCCATGGAGATAATTATCCAATGTAACTAGAATAATTAATTTTATATATTTTTTCAAATTGATATTTTTTTATTTTTGTTTTGTGGTTTTCAAAAGGGGGTATTTTTAATTTAGATAACTCTTCTTATCCTTATTTATAAAACAAAAATACTATTTTATTGTTGAGTAAACATGAAAATATAGTGTATGTTCTATTTATTAAGGTTTAACCTTTGATCCTCTCATGTTTTGATTAATTGGTATAAACAATTTAATTACTAGAACTATGATTGAATACCAAACCACTACCATGGAACCCTGAAATATTTTACTAGAAGCAAGTGATGCATTCATCATTAGGTGATGATGTTTCTTATGTTGTTGTAACTGAGAATAGATATTTCTTAATACGAACAATGAATTTTCTTACATTTATGAAAATAAATTCCACCAAGGCTTCTTGAAATATTATGAGTTACTACTTCTAGAAATTTCATTATAAGAGATTCTATTCATCATCTCATTTCCCTCAAGTGGTTAATTTTATAATTTTTTTCCAGGAGTTCTTAGAGGTATTATTGTGAATAATTAATTTTAAATCTCAATGTTTTCTTTTCATAATCATTTTTTCTGATTCTTTATGATTGATGTGACTTCAGGGATATAAAATTAGTATACTCTAATTATTATATTTTATGAAGTCTTGAAGATTTTACTTGTTATCAACCTTTTAATTGAATCAGATCTTGAGGAATGGGTTTTTGTTGTTTTCCATTCTATCAATGAAGTATGGGTGTAGACATATATCTTCTAATTAAGGAAATATCAATGAATTTACCAGAGAAATTATTGATACATTCTAATGAGTTAACTATTGAAGAAGTTCCTAATTTATACATGGATACATTTGATTATATCTACCAATCACTTCCACATTAGTGTTGTACCCCACTCTCTTGGATTTTAATGATCACAATCACTCTCATCGTGATCTAATGTTGTTTCAAGTGTTCTTGTTAATAGGCATGATTTCAGGAGCAAGAAGTGGCAAAAAAAAGGAAAAGTGGACTGATTTCAAGTCCACCGGCCAGCCGGTGTAGGACCACCGGCCAGCCGGTAAGGGCACCGGCCAGCCGGATCCAGCCCATCGGCCAGCCGGTGGACAAGGCAGAAGGGCTTGCCCTCTGCCAGGTGCCACCGGTCAGCCGGTGCCTGGCCACCGGCCAACCGGTGGGTCCAGACAGAATGGGAAGCCTTCTGTCCAGACCACCGGCCAGCCGGTGGCTGCTGGGCAGTAGCTCTCTCCACCTTCCAAGGCACCGGCCAGCCGGTGGACAAGCACCGGCCAGCCGGTGAGCAAAGTCAAACTAGCCGTTGGAGCTTGACCAGACTTGTCTACTTGATCCCCAACGGCTCCAAAAGCCCTCCAACGGCCATATTGAAGCATTTGGGAGTATTTCTCCTATAAATAGACGTCCATGGATGCCGGGAACACTACCTATTATATACCGAAGCATACCAAAGCTATTTTGATCATTTGAGCCTCCTACGACAATTCTCAAAGGCCACTTGAGATCCAATTGCAATCCTTGAAGCTTGGGCTGCCTCTACATCAACTACACTCACTTCTTGGCGCTCAAGGCTTCCTCTAGTTTGTTCTAACTTATTTACTTCAATTGTTTAGTTCTTAATTGGGTTTGTATTAAAACAAACCACCCGTTTTCTTTCTTCTTTCAATTTGGGTTTCTTGCTACAACCAATATAAAAAAGCAAGCTGTAAGAGGGTGATCTAGCCTACCTTAAAACGGCTAGTGGGTTTCTTGCTATAACCATTAAAAAGCAAGCGGTCGTATAAATCTCCCAACGGTTGAGTTGGGAGCGGAGACGTAGGCTTGAGTTTAAAGCCGAACTCCGTTATCAATTGTGTCTTGCCATTTTACTTTCCGCTGCATTTAAATTTGTTTTTAAATTGTTAATTAATTTTAAAAAGGCAATTCACCCCCCCTCTTGCCATCACCTCCGACCCAACATTTGGTATCAGAGGGAGCGTTTGTGTAATACCTTAACCGGTTACAAACGAAAAATACATAGTGATGGCTTCTTCCTCACAAGCACCCGAAGGGTATTCCATGACTCGGGCTCCATACTTCGATGGAACTGATTACACATATTGGAAAACTCGAATGATTACTTTTCTTAGAAGTATTGGCTATCCTATATATAGAATTGTTATGCAAGGCTACACTCTTTCTAGTAAGGATGAATCTAAATGGACCCCCGAAGATATTGCCAATTTTGAGCTTGATGGCAAAGCCATGAATGCTCTTCATTGTGGGTTAGACCGTAATGAGTTTAATCGTATTTCTACTTGCACTACCTCACACGAAATTTGGAAACTTTTGGAAGTGACCCATGAGGGCACTAACAAAGTCAAAGACACTAGGTTAGATATGTATCGTCAAGACTTTGAGAGTTTCACAATGCACCCACACGAGTCAATCACCGAAATGTTTACTCGTTTTACTGATGTTTGCAATGGGAGAAAGTCCCTTGGTGATGATGTTTCAGCAGAAACAATGGTGAAGAAAATTCTTTGGGTCCTACCAAGCTCTTGGGCACCAAAGGTGACGGCAATCCAAGAAGCGAAAGATGTGAAGAAGATGCCGGTTGAAGAACTCATAGGGTCACTCATGACTTATGAGATTACCATGAAAAGACAAGCCGATAAAGAAGGAAAGATCTTCAAGGAGAAAAAGAACATTGCTTTCAAGGCAAAGGAAGAAAGCTCCTCCGATGATAGTGAATCCGAGATGGCTCAACTAGCAAGGAAAATGAGTAAGTTCATGAAGAAGAAGAAGAAATTTCAAAAGGCACGAAAGGAAGAGCCAAAGGCGGAGAAAGAAATCACCTGCTTTGAATGTGGAAAGAGAGGCCACATCAAACCGGAGTGCCACATTTTCAAGAAAAGGTTAAAAGAAAAGAAAGACAAGAAGGCCTTCAAAGCATCAACATGGAGTGCAAGTGATGACTCCATGTCATCAAGCGACTCAAGTGATGAAGGTGGAAAATGCCTAATGGCATTTGATGAGGTATCCTCTTCTCACTCTTCTTCTCACTCTTCTTCCTCATATTCTTCTTTTAATAATGATATGTCTTATGAAGAACTCCAAAATGCAAGAGATCAATTAGAGGAAGGTTTTCACGAACTTACCTCTAAATTTTTGACCTTGAAAAAGAAAAACAAAACTCTTATTTCTGAAAAAGACAAACTTCTCAAAGAAAATGAGGAGCTTGCCCTTAAAGTCAAAAATATTCCAAATGTAGATTCTTTAAATTCTACTATTAAGGATTTGAAGGAATCTCTTGCCAAGTTCACCCAAGGTGAACAAAACTTAACTAAATTGCTTGGTTCTCAGCGTTCGGCTAGAACCACACATGGACTTGGCTATAACAAGCAATCCACTTTTTCTAGGGCACCCACTACTTTTGTAAGGGGGAGCTCTCAATACAAATTTTGTAATTATTGTAAAAAGACCGGTCACATGATTTATGAATGTGATTGTAAAAATGCTAGGTATGGAAGACCAAAATCTATTACCTACTCGGATGAGTATCATAGAAGGAATCCCTCTAGAACATTATGGGTTCAAAAGTCTCTTTTTGCTAATCTTTCCGGACCCAAACTTATATGGGTACCAAAATCTCTTCTTTCTTGATTTTGTAGGATAAACGCCAAAAGAGCAGGACCTCTAAAGGCTCATGGTATCTCGACAGCGGTTGCTCAAGGCACATGTGTGGCGATCCCTCCGAATTCAACTCACTTGAAGAATTCGATGGAGGATATGTCACCTTTGGTGATAACTCAAAAAGCAAGATCGTCGGAATAGGTACCATTGGTTTTGGTAGCTCCTCTTTTATTAAAGATGTTTTATTAGTTAAAGGTTTAAAGCATAATTTAATTAGCATTAGTCAACTTTGTGATAGTGGTTTTTCAGTCAATTTTCAAAATGATTTATGCAATGTGTTTGATTTTCAAAACAAGTTGATATTTTCTGCTTCCCGTTTTCAAAATGTTTACATTATTGATTTAAAATCTCTAGCTAGCCAAAATGTTAAATGTTTAAGTGCTCTTGACAATGAGTCTTGGCTTTGGCATAGAATATTGGGGCATTGTAGCTCTCATTCACTTCTAAAGCTTAATAAGAACAAGCTCATTCGTGACCTTCCTAAACTTAAATTTAAGAAAGATTTGATTTGTGAGCCATGCCAACTTGGTAAGCAACACAAGTCTTCTTTCAAATCTAAGAAGGAAGTGTCCACCTCAAAATCTCTTGAACTCCTTCATCTTGATCTTTTTGGTCCTACTCCCGTAGCAAGCTTAGGTGGAAAATCCTATACCTTAGTTATTGTTGATGACTTTTCTCGTTTTACTTGGGTTTTCTTTTTAGCCCATAAGAATGATGCTTGCAAAACCTTTTTGAAATTCTCTAGGAAAGTAGAAAACGAAAAAGGATATAAAATCATATCTCTTCGTAGTGATCATGGTGGTGAATTCGAGAACAAAGAATTCGATGAATTGTGTTCCTCTCAAGGATACAATCACACCTTTTCTTCCCCTAGGACTCCTCAACAAAATGGAGTGGTTGAAAGGAGAAACCGAACTCTCCAAGAAATCGCTCGAACCCTCCTTAGTGAATTCGACCTCCCTCAATATTTCTGGGCCGAGGCGGTTAACACTGCTTGTTATACTATCAATAGAGTCCTTGTAAGACCCCTTCTTAAGAAAACCCCCTATGAACTTTGGAAAGGCAAATTGCCCAAAGTAGGTTATTTTAAAGTGTTTGGGTGTAAATGTTTTATCCTTAACACAAAAGATAACCTAGGGAAATTTGATGCCAAATCCGATGAAGGTATTTTTCTTGGGTATTCCAACTCAAGCAAAGCCTATCGTGTCTTCAATAAACGTTCAAAAACCATCGAAGAATCATCTCATGTAAAATTTGATGAAACTCTTCCAAAATCTCACCCGGTCATTGAGGATGTTGAAGATAAGCTTGATAAGCTTCATTTGAATGATTCCTCTTCTCCTCTCAAGGAGGATGACCATCAAGAACCCTCTTCACCTTCTTCGCCTTCCACCTTGCCTAAGGTTTGGAAACCTTCTAGAGACCATCCTTTAGAAAATGTCATAGGTGATCTTCAAGCCGGTACTCGAACTAGAAGATCTATCCTCAATGAAGTTGAACATCAAGCCTTCATTTCTCACCTAGAACCTCAAACCGTTAATGATGCTATTAATGATGAGAATTGGGTTCTTGCAATGCAAGAGGAACTAAATCAATTCTCTAGAAATGATGTTTGGACTCTTGTTGAAAGACCCAATGATCATCCAATTATTGGCACTAAATGGGTTTTTAGGAACAAACTTGATGATCAAGGAAACATAACCCGGAACAAGGCTCGCCTAGTAGCTAAGGGCTATAATCAAGAAGAAGGAATCGATTATGGTGAAACCTTTGCCCCCGTTGCTAGGTTAGAATCCATTAGGATCTTGTTGGCATTCGCCGCCCACTTAAATTTTAAGCTTTTTCAAATGGATGTTAAAAGTGCTTTTTTAAATGGTTTTATTTCTGAAAAAATCTTTGTTGAACAACCTCCCGGTTTTGAAGATCCAAAATTTCCAAATCATGTTTTTAAGTTAACCAAGGCTCTTTATGGCTTAAAGCAAGCTCCTCGGGCCTGGTATGAGCGGTTAACAAAATTTCTTTTAGAAAATGATTTTAAAATGGGTCAAGCCGATTGTACCCTCTTTTTAAAACGCACTTCAAAAGATCTTTTAATAGTCCAAATATATGTTGATGATGTTATCTTTGGTTCTACCAAAGAATCTCTTTGTACTGATTTTTCAGATTTAATGAGAAAAGAATTTGAAATGAGTTTTATGGGAGAATTGAAATTTTTTCTTGGTTTTCAAATCTTACAAAATTCAAATGGTATTTCTCTAAGCCAAAGCAAATACACAAACGAGCTTCTAAGTCGTTTTGGTATGGATCAAGTAAAGGAAATTAGTACACCCATGAGTACTTCATGTAAGCTTACGTTAGATGAAGCCGGGAAACCGGTGGATAACAAGCTTTATAGGAGTATGATCGGGAGTCTACTTTACCTAACTGCGACCCGTCCAGACATCATGTTTAGTGTTTGCCTTTGTGCTCGTTTTCAAGCCAATCCTAAAGAATCCCATCTTAAATCGGTCAAAAGAATTTTTAAGTATTTAAAAGGATCCAAAAATCTTGGTTTATTTTATCCCTCAAATACTTCTTTTGAACTATCTTCTTATTCGGATGCTGATTTTGGCGGATGTCAATTAGATCGTAAGAGTACTAGTGGAACCTGTCATCTGCTAGGCAAGTCCCTTGTTTCGTGGAGTAGCAAGAAGCAAAATTGTGTTGCTCTTTCTACTGCCGAGGCCGAGTATGTAGCCGCTGGCAATTGTTGTGCCCAAATTATTTGGATGCAACACACTCTCTTGGATTATGGTCTTTCCTATGATCATGTCCCAATTCGGTGTGACAACACTAGTGCCATTAGTATCTCTAAGAATCCAATACAACATTCTAGGACAAAGCACATAGACTTAAGGCATCATTTTCTTCGTGACCATTTTCAAAAAGGGGATATCACTTTGGACTTCATTTCCACTGATTTCCAACTAGCTGATATCTTTACCAAACCGCTCCCAGTTGACCGTTTTGACTTTATTAAAGGGGAGTTAGGAATGATTCGTCAATGAGCACTATTAAATATTTGACTTTCTTGGCTTGCCTATATTTTTTTTTATTATTAGAATTTTTTTAAACTTTTTTTAATTCTTTTTTTTTATATTTTTTATGACTTTTGGAACCACCGGTCAACCGGTGGTACACCACCGGTTAACCGGTGGTGTCGGGTTTTGCTTTTTGGGCCAACCCGAGGAAGGGTTAAAATCAATTTTAAAACCCTTCCTCCCTCATTTCTCTCCTCTCTCTCGGGCAGCTTCTCCCAAAACCGAAGCTCCTCCTAACCCTAGCCTCCCTTGTTGATTTTTGACCTCTCAAAACTCCTCTATTCTCTCAATCTCTCTCTTTTTAGCTCCTTTTGCCATCATGGGACCTCGATCTTCACGCAAAGGCAAGGGAATCGCTCAAGAAGCTCCTCCTCCTCCTTCCATCCCTCAACTCCCGGACATTTGGCATGACAAAGTCATTCTGCCGGGTAGGGTAATTGATTATTCTTGGCTGTCTACTGCTCGTCTTGAGCTTTTCTCGATTATTGAGTATCAACATTGGCATTCTTTCTTTGAACCCCCTGAGAAGGATGTCATTTATCCTCTTCTAGTCAAAGAGTTCTATGCTCATTTGACATGGTCCGTTTCTGATGACATTGATACCATCTCCTCCACTGCGCTTGGGCAACCCATCACTATCACTTCGTTGGAGATTGCCCGGATGTTGGGGGTTCCTCATGTTGGACCCCATGCTTTTGCTCAGGGGGAGTTTCCACGGGACCGTGAGTTTGATGTAGCTGAAGCCCTTGAGCATCTCACAGGGCAGCCCACAAATCCCATTGTCAAGCTCTCCCAGCTTTCTCCTAATCATCGTATTGTTGAGCGCCTCATCCAAACTTCCCTTGCGCCCCGTATCGGGGATCATGATAATGTCAAATTCATTGACATTTATCTTCTCTCATTTATCACCCGAGGCATACACTTCAATTTGGTCCGGTTTCTGTTCCGGGCAATGACTTATGTGGCTGAGCACCCGCGCCGGTCCAAAACTCTACCCTACGGACGCTTCTTGACTAAAATCTTTTCCTTTCTTGATGTGCCTCTACATGCCACTTCCTTCGAGCAGCCAACGAAGGATAGCATAGTGAATTTTATGATGGTGCAACGGATGAACATCCGTTGGCACCCTTGGCGTCAGGAATGGATTGTGGACAAGGACGGTCTTCTCAAGGCCTATTCTCCTCAAACTCATTCCCATCCTCCTGCCAATGCCATGCCTCCTGCTATCGCTGCTGCCTATCCCCTTTCAGACAGTGAGGATAGTGATGATGATGAAGAGGAAGGCAGTGGTGACAGCGAAGGTGAGGCTGATGCTGCTGCTGATGAGGAGGCTGGAGAGGGTGATGATGCACCTGAGCCTGCTGAGGCTGTGCCCCCTCCTGCTGATGCTGGTGGCTTGCCGGTGACGGCTGACCAGTTCCTACGCTTCCAGGATCAGATTGAGACTCGGCTGGACTTGCAGTTTTCATTCTTCAGCTCTCAATTTGATCAGCTCCACTCACGGATTGACTCTCTAGATCGTCGCTTTGAAGCGGTCCAGGCTCCTCCGGCTCCTCCGACCTCCAGGCGCCGCCGTCCCTCTCGGCCCTCTAGGAGTGAATAGAGCCGTTCTTGTTTTTGGCTTGTCTTTTTATTTGTTTTTTGAATTTTCTATGTAACGGTTCATCTTTTATAAAATTCAAGTTATCATATCTTTCATCTTTTTTGCCATTGCTTATTAGTGTTTTTCTAATTTTTTCTTTCGTACTTTTCCTCCTATTTTGATAATCCCAAAGGGGGAGAAAACCTCTCTATTACTTAGTTATTTATTAAAAGGTTCTTTTTACATAGTTCTTTATTAAAATGCTCTTTTTACAAGTTCTATTTTAAGTTATTGATGTCATCAAAATTTGTTTTCAATTTCTTTAAAAAATGGCATTTGGTTGCAATTTCACAAAATGATCCTATTTCAATATTTCAAAGCTCTCAAGATCATTATTTTTGGCACGTCTCTATATTTTCCAAGTTCAAATTGTTTATTCAAGTTTTTCAATTGACATACCCTTTTTTAAAGCTTTCATACCTTTTTTCAAAGATTTCTTTTTTTGTGATTGTGATCATCAAAATAGGGGGAGATTGTTGTACCCCACTCTCTTGGATTTTAATGATCACAATCACTCTCATCGTGATCTAATGTTGTTTCAAGTGTTCTTGTTAATAGGCATGATTTCAGGAGCAAGAAGTGGCAAAAAAAAGGAAAAGTGGACTGATTTCAAGTCCACCGGCCAGCCGGTGTAGGACCACCGGCCAGCCGGTAAGGGCACCGGCCAGCCGGATCCAGCCCATCGGCCAGCCGGTGGACAAGGCAGAAGGGCTTGCCCTCTGCCAGGTGCCACCGGTCAGCCGGTGCCTGGCCACCGGCCAACCGGTGGGTCCAGACAGAATGGGAAGCCTTCTGTCCAGACCACCGGCCAGCCGGTGGACTCCTCACCGGCCAGCCGGTGGAACCCCTTGGAATAGTGAGACCTACTGTCTCACCACCGGCCAGCCGGTGGGCTTCTCACCGGCCAGCCGGTGGCTGCTGGGCAGTAGCTCTCTCCACCTTCCAAGGCACCGGCCAGCCGGTGGACAAGCACCGGCCAGCCGGTGAGCAAAGTCAAACTAGCCGTTGGAGCTTGACCAGACTTGTCTACTTGATCCCCAACGGCTCCAAAAGCCCTCCAACGGCCATATTGAAGCATTTGGGAGTATTTCTCCTATAAATAGACGTCCATGGATGCCGGGAACACTACCTATTATATACCGAAGCATACCAAAGCTATTTTGATCATTTGAGCCTCCTACGACAATTCTCAAAGGCCACTTGAGATCCAATTGCAATCCTTGAAGCTTGGGCTGCCTCTACATCAACTACACTCACTTCTTGGCGCTCAAGGCTTCCTCTAGTTTGTTCTAACTTATTTACTTCAATTGTTTAGTTCTTAATTGGGTTTGTATTAAAACAAACCACCCGTTTTCTTTCTTCTTTCAATTTGGGTTTCTTGCTACAACCAATATAAAAAAGCAAGCTGTAAGAGGGTGATCTAGCCTACCTTAAAACGGCTAGTGGGTTTCTTGCTATAACCATTAAAAAGCAAGCGGTCGTATAAATCTCCCAACGGTTGAGTTGGGAGCGGAGACGTAGGCTTGAGTTTAAAGCCGAACTCCGTTATCAATTGTGTCTTGCCATTTTACTTTCCGCTGCATTTAAATTTGTTTTTAAATTTTTAATTAATTTTAAAAAGGCAATTCACCCCCCCTCTTGCCATCACCTCCGACCCAACAATTAGTTTCAATGAAAATAATTACCTCTTTGGAATTTTTTTGTGATAATATCATTTTAGGGGTAAAAAAATTATTATCTAATACTCTGATATTTTTTTTATATTAGGATTTCATATAATTTAGGTGTTTTATCAATTAATTTTTTAGCTTATGTTAGATTTATTTTCTATTATCCATGAATTTTATTACACAATTATTAGTTTTTACACTAATTTCATCAAAAAAATATAACATTTGATCCACTAAATACTTAATTATGTGAGAAAAAAATCAAATTTGGTTTTGACTAAAATTCACCCCTCTTATAGTTTCCATATTATTCATATCTTAGAAAATTAACCATAGAAATCTAAAGGAGTGTTGGAAACTGAACCTTAATAATAAATTGGGAATTTGGATAAAGAGAAATTTGACTATGAGATAACATTTTTGTACTATTACACACAGAAAAAATAATAGGCTATCTATCCTTTATATAACCTCCCTTCTTTCAATGAAAGAAGTTGAAGGTAATTTTTCATAACATATCAGTTGACATACATTACTTGTTATTCATACAAGATGAGGTTATGAAAATTAAAATTTTATAAATGTTCTATTAGTCCATAAATGAACAAACCTTTGATTAATAACCTAAGTAAAATCTGTGGAAGGAATCACAAAATCTATGCACTAGATATCAAATATCTCATAATATATAAGAGGTGATGTAATCTCAATAAATGCATTATATGCATATCAAAATATGTTGAGGAAATTTAATCTCAACCATATAACCCCATGTTACAAAAGATATAAAATAATATCATAGTATACTTCAATTCATCTCATAGTCTATATTGTATTATATGATATCCGTATTTTATCTCATATCCAACACATAAACTATTACACAAAAAGACACACTAGGTATCATATTATATTATTGAAACTCAACCTTAATATACTCTTATTATTCCAAGGTATCTTAATAATCCAATCAAGTCTTGAGAGAAATCCATCATACTCTTAGCACCCAATAGAAAAATGAATTTACTTGATTGAACCCTTAACTTATTCTAAAGGTTTTGATGTGACTAAAAAATTTCATCACATAATGACCTCACTTGACTTTATATAAAGTAATCAAAACACTCAATAAACTCTTTATGGTACTCAAGAATACTCAAAGAACCTTTTTAAGAGTCATGGTTATCATTCAACTGATCACTAATATTGGTGGCTTGCATGTATGAAATATTGAAAACAATGGAATTATTTATTTTCTATTGTTTGTCAAAATTATTTAAATCCCAAATGGAATTAACATGTGATATCATTTTAGTAAAACAGGAATACATGGTTTGTCATTCTGTTTTGAGAAGGAAATAAATGAAAATTAAGGTTCAAGAATCTATACATGGGTAATTATCCTACCTTTATATTTAATACATGGTGTCATCCCATGCATTATGATTAACTTGATATATTACTTCCATGACTATAAAATTATGGAGAGTGCACCTTTTTTGGATTCCATTTTGATCCCTATTTAGTTCTAATGAAACTAGGAGTAGAGTAGGGTTTATTTTTATTTTTTATAATTCTACAGTTCTATTTTATATTACATTAGCTTGTTTTACTATATAATTTATTTAATTGATTATTAAATTATCATTCCTCTTCATAAATCTATTATGGTGGATTGATAACCCAAGGGAATGATCTGGATTAAAGTTTCATGGTATCTCCAAATCCTCATTCATATTTATTAACGATTTTCTTCTATTTGTGATGGGGGTAGTGGGCGTGTCATGAGTTAGTTTTGACAATTTACTACTATACATTGGAATTTACTTAGACCCATTCCATTCCCTAAAAAATAACTACTACCTACCTCTAATTGCATTATCCCCTGTATTATCAAATTGGATAGGATGATACATGAACAATGTATAATGGGATTAACCAGATATTGGGATCATTCCTCATTAGTTATATGTTTATCATTCATAATTTTGGATGAGGTATGCTTAGTATGGTAAGGTAATCTCAATGAAATACTTGGTTACCCATTTTATGTTTGGGAAGGTAATTAATTAATTATATTGACTGATTTATCAAATTAAATTTAAAAAATAAAAATAGATAATAACATTACCCATGTAACTAAACCTATGACAATTTACTTTCTTTCTAATGTGTATTTGTTGATTATGTATGTATTTACATTTATGTTCATATTAATTTTCTATTTCAATTCAATAAACATCACCCCTTCACATTTATTTTTTATTCCCATGGAATAGGGAATTTAAAAATATATAAAAAATGAAAAATATAATGAGTGATTGACAATGTTCCATAAAATAACCCATTGGTCATCCAATTATTTCACATTCTATAAGAAATATAAACTTTAATTTGATGCTTAGACCCTTAAAAATGGTCTTCAACCATCAAATTTAGAAATTTTTCCATGGATCCAAACCATACACACATTTTTTAACTATGAAAATACATTTTTGTTTCCATTTTAAAAAAATCTGTAAAAATGGAATCTTTTTTGAAATAATACTCTACCATGAATGAAATAATTTTATTACCTACTATGTTTATTATAGGGGTCTGAAGATCTAATTTTTAATAAGCAATTCCATTATTGGTTGGTGGAAATAAATAAAAAATTTCAATATTTGGATTTGGATTGATTATAATGGATTTTAATCACATTTTAAATGTTTTATGTGATGTTTTGGGAGTGGTTGATTAGTGGAAGAACACCTTGAGTGATTTATTAGTTTATGGTGGATAAATTATGCTATAATAAAGGTGTCACAATATGATTATTGGTAATCATGGGATATTGGTATGTTGGTCCATGGATTATTCCAAACCCATATGAGGTGTTATATAATGAAGGATGGAATTAGGGGGAAATCACATCAATTCCTTGAGTCACATCAAGGTTATAGTTCACGTGAGGGGGAAGCCAGCGTGTAGTAGACATGAGCCATGAAATGATTCCAAGATGTTCTGAAATATCTTGGTAATATATGTAAGATTTTATAATCATTGATTATTATCATGGTTGGGTGACGACATGATAATGTGATGGATTGTATCAAAGTAGTGGTGAAGGAGGTGTACAATTTCTTGGCAGAATGAAGTCATGAAGTGAGGAAGATATGTGATGGGTACCATGTCTTGACCACACCAGTAAAACATTGAAGACATATATAGGGGTTTACCTCTATTTATTTTTGAGAAATGGTTGTGTCATGGTCTATGGTCTACACTGTAATGTGACCAGAGAAGGAGGTTTATTGACGTGACTAGTATTGGTCATACTATTACCAAGATATTAGGTAGTTTTTAACAGGTCACTTTTTGTAAATTATAGGGGGTCATATTTAAAATCCCCCTAGTATCTATTATATTTGATCGAATAGAATAAGTGGGAAATACCAACATTCCTCTCCCATTCTTTTCAATACATATCCCTTCGATTTAGGCTTCTAAGGAGGGTTTCATCACATTTATTCAAGATAATATCTCTTCCATTATCTTACCTTGGTCTTCTACTATACTCTTCTTTGATTTTGGTTAACTAAAATAGGTACTTAATGAGATGATTCTACTAGACCAGAATGGAATCATCTCACTTAATGGGTATTTAGTGTATTTTCTATTACATTTTTTAGTTGATTATGTTTTCTAGTCAGCATCTATCGTTATCATAGAGGTATATTTCCATGTGGATTAATTTAGTATTTTTATATAATTTTGTTCAAATTAGTCATTAACATGGGTGAATAATTTGGGAACATTTTATAGACTGGGTCTTAATTAATTAAGAATGTGGACCATATCTTATTTTTCCTGATTTTGGTGTAAATCTATTTCTTTGTGAGTTTGGAATCAATTTACTATTTTGAAAATTTATTTTTAAATTATTATTTTATTAATTTTATTATGCTAATGGGTCAGATAGGAGGTCATGTACATAGGTAAGTTTTCAATGATATTGGGATATATTGATGGATTTACAACTGACTTAGTTGGTCATGAAATTATTGAATGTCCTGTTTATTTAGTAATTTTATATTTTTATACCCCGATTATAACTATTGTACATATATCATATGATTTTGTGATTTTCCCCTATAATTTAAAATGAGATTGTGTCAGAAAAAATAGTTATCAATGACTGCATAGTTTGGTAAATGATTCATTGTTGGCACTGATGATGTAACTATCATAGGTATCAAAAATAAAATTTGAACCCAAGATTAATATAATATAGTTTGACCTATATTATTTATAGATAGGTATATTTTTTAGAGTCTTATTAATGTGAGTGTGTGAGTTCTATTTGGAAAGTATATAACAATTGTGTGTGTATTTTAATTGATGTAAAAGAGTGTGTAGATCAATTTTGAGAATAGTTCTCACAAATTTTCCCTCTTTTAACCCACTAAAACATGATTTTTTTAAATGGATCTATCCTACTCTCTCACTAACCACCAGAATACTTAGAAATTTCCCCCACTCAATATTTTCATCTTAAACAGATATTTAAATTGATCACTACACTAACATATTTTACCCAACCATGTGATTATAAATTTAAAATAACTCTTCGGTAAATCCCCACTTCCCTCAATCATATGGTATTTAATGAATATTTAGGAGGTATATTTTTGAAAAAAAAGAATATGTTAAGAATTAATTGAAATAAAATAATTTTTTGAAATCTTCTATTGTCTATTGAAAACAAAACCTTCCAATAAGATAATGAAAGTTGAAATTTTTCATCAAATACAAGAATTCATATAGTAGAGGTGTGACTGATGTCTCTTTGTCCTGACCATAATTTTTATATTTTTTGATCACTTTACTGCATAAAATGATTTAAAAGAGGAATAAAAAATATGTAAAAAACAACTGAATCTTCTCAAAAGTGAGTTTCAACACCTTTAATGGATGACAGATGAATATTTAAAAATCTCTAAATGCACTCTACATAGCTCAATTAGCCCATATATATAACATAGACTCCCTCTTGATACTTGAACTAATTTCAAGTTACCTTGATACAATTCTATTCCCTCTTCCTCTTCTCATATTGTTCACCGCTAATGAGTTATCATCCCATTTGTCTTGATTTTTCAAGAATTGGGAATAAATTTGTTCATTTTTTTCCTTGTACCTCACATGGGATCCTCACATACTATCAATTATCTATATGTTCATTGTTCTCTGGGATTCCTCCTATTGGTTTTGAGTATAAATTCTCTAAGAATGTGACTTTTTATATTATCCATCTTGAGCACACCCGAATTGAAAAAGGGAGTACCCTTAAATATCCAAAACATTATAGAAGTTATATTTAAATACTATTAAAATAGTATTATGTGTCAATAGTTTCATCATCATGGTAAATTCTAGGACCATTAGTTACGACATGTGTGATGGTAATTGACTCTTATACATGGCCCAAATTCTCTAAAATTCTACTCAATAACTTAGATGAATATTATGTGTGGGTAGATTTAATTTTATACATGTTATTTCTATTTTAATATTTTAAAATTTATATCTATATATCTTGAGTGAGACTTAAATATTATAAAGCTTCTTGAGATTTACCATTATTTATGAAGGTACATGTCCAAATTTTTACTTGTGGCTTCCAAATGACTCTTATATGTGAGTTAATGACTATTATGTATAGAGTGAATTTTACAAACTAAATTTATTTTTAATTGAAATTTAAAAAATTTAATATTGAATCCTACATAAGAGAGTGATGAATTTTAAAATTGACGGCCTGTTTCTTTATTTTCAGCATCACGTCATAGCTACTGTTATATATTAGGAGGGATCCTTCCCGTGGTTAAGGAAAGTACATTCATGTATGGTAAATGATAATGTAACAACCTAGGTAATGTTAAATTTAATTATTTTAATATATTATTAATATTCATTAACTATATTTGATGGAGATATATTCACTATAATAATATTAGGAAATTTAATAGTTAAAAAGGAAATAGTTTTATTCTTTCTAAATTTCATTACATATATTATATGGTTTTTCTAAAAGGCTTGATGTTAAAGTTTATTAACTAAAGTTTGAAATAATTAACTTAATTTTTGAAATCACTATACCAAAATTATATTAGGTAGATTTTTTTTATTTTTATGAAAAGATTTAGTTTTCAATGAATAGTGAAAAATAATGATTTTTATTGAATACTGTCTTTTATTTTATAGTATTTAAAAAGTAAAAATATATGTTTTATTTTTTTTAATAATTAATTAGTTCATATGTATTAGTTATAATATAATAAAATTCATTATAATTAATATTATAAATTATTTTAATATAAAAAATGTTTATACAAAAAAATACATAATTTTTAGAAAACCATTTTTGTGGTGTATTTCAAGTTTAATTTTAAACAAATTTATTTGACCCATATAATTTGATTATAGAAAAAAATATTCTTCATTGGGAACTAGGAGTTCCAAATTTAGTAAATATGTCCCTTTTATTTTGGATATTTTCAATAGTAACCGTCAAAAATATTTTTCACTGTAGTAAGGGTAAACTAGGTAATTAAGGTAAATGAATGATAAGGCCTAAAATACCCCGAAAACATTTATTTATATCATTGGATATGTTTTATTGGACCTTGGAAATAAAATATTTGAAGATGAGTAAATTTGTTTCCACTTTACTTTGATAATTAACTTAATATAATTTTAAATAATAAATAAAAACAAAATTTTAGTATATTTCTTTTAATATCTATAATTTTTTTTCATTTAGATAAAAATTATTTCAGTTTGGTTATAAATTTTTACTTTAAATTTAATTTATTTTTTGTCATGGTATTTTTTTTCAATTTTTAGTCTTGAAATAATATCTTAAAATGATTAGACAAAGCTGACAAAAAGTTTGTTCAAGCAGTAGAATTATAAAGACAATAATTTGAAAGACACTAAAATTATAATTTTATTAAAGGGTAATAGTGTCCCAAAAATTTTATTGATAAATATAACCTATTAGGGATGTTTTAAATGTTTATATTATTATTCATTCTCTATAATGTTTTTTTCAAAGTCAAATTAGAAGAATAGTTCCAAAAATGACCTTAATGATGATTTATTATAAAAAACACTTTATTAAATGAAATAAATTCTTAAAAATGATATAATTTTCTATATAAATGATATATGGTTTAAAATATCAATCATGGTCTATTTATGGGTAATTTTGTATTTTATTGTATCTTTCATGACCCCAATAGAGTAAAAATCATTGATATGACCGTAATTTCCCAAAGTTCAATGGGCGGTTAAAAAATGAAATTCTGGAAAAAATATAATATAAAATTGTTAAAAAATTATTTTATGATATATTTTATACCCATCCACATCCTATATTCTAAATATTTCAATTTGGATCAATGTTTCCAAGAAAATTAAATTATATTGATTTAATATTTTAAGTAATTCCAAGAGTTCCCCTCCTATGAATTATAAAATGGAACCTCATATCCTCTCTTCCTTAAACATTTTTATCACTATATTTCTTAAAATACCTATCAAAATCTCTCTATAACTTTACTCCCCACTTCTTAGAGGCCATGGTCTCTTTGAGAGACCAATCCCAATAGGTTTAAGATGTATTCCAAAAAGGTTGTCTGAGGAGAACGTACAAGTCTTAATTAACATATTTCATGTATATTTATTCTTCCACATACTTAAAAATTATGTAACCATGATTAATTACAAAATTAGTTAAATAAATATATTTATAAATTATTATTATTATGGTAGAACCATTTCTCATTTCTTTTTCCATCACATGAGGAATGAAAACCCTGCTCATGCATACATGTGGATTACCACGTCCACAAAGCATTTTGTTTCATTTTACATCATCGCCTCTTATGCATATTAATTATTATGTATTTAATAAATATAAAATATAGTAATCAAATATTTAAAATTCCATAAATATAATGTATCATCTACTTTCTTACCTTTATGTCACGACCCGTCCTCAGGGCCCGTGCCGTGACTACCCCAAGCCCTCCTTTCATAGGCCAGGGGCTGGCGACTACCACCAAGGCATAAATCCCGGTAAAGGGAAGGCATTGCCTTTGTAAAGTAAACAAGCACCATAGAGTAACCAAGCGGAAAAAGGTAAATAATAAGTAAAAACTGGTACAACAGTAAGTACGGAAAGTAAGTGGGCCAGAATACAAACCCAAACTGAAAGTAAAGTATAACTCGAAAGGGGAAAACAGCAACTGAAAGTAAAGCCGCAACGTCGAGCCGTCCACTGGAAGTCCCACCTGAAGGGTGGGTACAGAAAGCCTCCACTGCTCCTCGGGTCCAGCCGACCGCTCCGAGTACATCCCGCCCAGTGGTCCACCTCCAAGTACCATCTTGCTCTGTTAGCCTTCACCACGATCAGCGTTGTCCGTCGTCTGCAACCAACACAACGTAGTGCGGGCATAGCCCGTGTAGGGGTGAGTATAAGATACTTAGTAGGGACCCCAAGACCCCCGAAGGTCTCCCAAAATCCACAAAGGATAACCACAAAGGAAAGATACAATCACGAAGTAACATCCGACACTGCTTAGGTATATGACCATACATATACCTAAGTCATCAATTCTCTCTCGGATCCAAAATCTGAGCTCAAGTACAACCCAGTCCACACAGGAAAGAAAAACGTAAATCCAAACAGGATAGAAAAACACAATCCACATAGGAAAGCACAACACAATCCACACAGGAAAGTAAAACAGGATTTCAGCTCACACAGGTATACTTCTGTGAATGATGATAGAGATAATCACTGATCCATCTAAGTCATCGGACCCACAAAGGATCGATAGGTACTAACCCCAGCAATGACCCACAAAGGATCTGACCCACAAAGGATCGATAGGTAACTAACCCCCGCAAAGACCCACACAGGATCGGGCCCACACATGACCTGTAGGCGCTAGCCCACACAGGACCGCTGAGCGCTGACCCACACAGGATCGGACCCACATAGGATCGGTAGCACTAACCCACAAAGGATCGCTGAGTGCTGTAGTCGTCGCCGTCGAATCCACTGAGGATATTTGCACAGTCATCGTCGTCACAGTAGCAGTCACAACCAACTCTAGGGTTTCGGCACATAGCAAGCTCGTTCGGGAGGGTCCGCTCCACGAGCCTAGAGGCTGATACATCAACTGACACATAGTCCAGAGTTGATGTATCCAGAAGTTCCGTATCGTCAATAGGAACTCAACTTCGCAGACGGCTCGTCAATCGGACACCCGGTCTAAGAGTTATTGGCTTTTTCGTCCTAGGGGCCCGGTTGGTTTTAAGGAAAAATCAACCCGACCGTACACCACCTACATCCAAACCTCGGGTGGAGTATGACAAAAGATCCGCCTCACTTAGAAGAAAACAACAAAGTTGATGGCACGTCAATCGGACGTCCGAAACTCAAGATATGAGCGTTTCCGCTCCGAGGGCCCGGTTGGCTTCGTGTACGAACCAACCCGGCCAAACCCAAAGTATTCCGAAACATTGAGTGTGATATACCGAAACGACCGTCTCAATCCAAGGATCGCATCACCACTGACGACACATCCTTTGGAGGCTCGTAGCTCAAGATACAGGCAAAATACCGAAAACGGTCCGAAGAAGGGGGGTCTGGGCCGGGACCGACCCGGCCCGACCCCCCTAGGTCTACCAGAACCAGCTCGACCCGACCCGGGTCTGGGTCTGACCTGGTTGGGCGCGACCCGGCCCGGCTCGGCTCGGCCGAGCGGCCGAGCGAGCGGAGTCCGGGGGCGGGGGCGCTGCCCCCGCGTGTGAACACCCCCCCCTGCAGGGGCTGCCCCTGGTCAGCGGACGCGGCATTGCCACGTCCCGTGAGTGCCGGACCCACGCGGCCGTGGGTCCGCTTTCACCGCCTCCGTCGTGGCTCTGTCCGGCGGCGCGCCGGGGAGCCGCCGCCTCCGGCCGCCGGCGCCGCCGCGCCGCCGGTGGTTTCTGTGGGCCACCAGAGTTGCTCCGGTGGTCCGATTTCACTCTCGTCTACGCCGTAGCTCCTCCCAGGTCCTTTTCTTCACTTCGGAAACAACGAATCACCCATGTGGCATGTTTTGTCATCGCTCGCCAATCCGCGCATCAACGAAGAACTGTGGAGGGTTGTCGGGCTGTGTTTGTTTGGCCCGCACCCTCCACGTTAGGAGATAACAACCGGAAGAAATAATCCACACATGTAAAACAAAACAATATACAATTTTAATAAATTAAAATTGCACTTGATTCAGGTTCTTTGTTTTTAGGAGGAAACAACCACAGAAATATAAATTATTTCACAAAAAACCCCTACCTCGCCGTAGTGGTCGAGCATGCGTTCTTCACGGAATTGATCGTCGCGGAAGGAGGCGATCATCGCATCACGGAAGGACGTCGCATCATCGCGGAAGGGCGTCGCGTCGTCGCGGAAAGGCGTCACGTCGTTGCGGAATACGATGTCGCGTCAATGAACTCTGAGGTTCAAGAACATGCAGATTTAATTATATTAATTAAATCCATGATGTTGTTATAACCCAAAAAGAGATTTAAAAGAAGAGACCCGAAATCTCCTACCTCAAGAAGTTGGTGATCGAAGATCATTGCGGGGAAGAATGTCTCGGAAGAAGCGTCGTCGATCTCCGAGGGTGACGGCGTTCTTCGCGTTCTTCGCATTCTTCGTGAAGAAGGATGAAGGCACACAATTTCTGTCAAAAGCCTCTCAACGAGCAATCCTCAAGAAGTCGTGCGTTGGTCTTATTTTATTATTACGCCAACGGATTGTAAACAGGTTAAGAAATGATTAAATTAATTCATAGAATTAATTTCACGAAGTTAACCGCCCAATTAATTGTTGCGTTAAGAATTTAAGAAAACGCGTCAGTTTACTTTCATAATGACGGGTTTTCGCGGGGGCGTTACTTAGCAGAAAAGAAACGGTGGGGCTCGTGCGGGCCCCACCTGACAAATATCCTACCAAGGGGGTAAGATATTTTTGGATAGCACCCTATCCACATCGACTCAGCATAAGCCGCTTTAAGTGTATTTCAAGTGTCTTTAAGTGAAATAAAAATAAATTTGTCGCACACTTTATTTTATTTCTTAACTTAACCCCAAAAAATTAAAAACCACACCCGAGTAAACGCAACTCTGGAAGAGGCGTTTATAAGAAAAAACCGGCGATGCGATTTCATCGGTGCCCTCAGAATTTGATTTTGAGCACCGGTTCAAAAGTTAGAAAAACCCACTCATTCGTTTACTAAACGTACCCGAGCCGAACTTCGGAAAATGATTCTGGGCACACCGGGCCTCAGAATCATGTGCCGTCAGAAACTGCGTTCTTGTAAAAATCTAAAGAAAATTAAGAAAAAAATTTCCTTGAATTTTTAGGGTCTTTAAATCACTCCCACCTCAGGGCTTTACATCCCCATAAAGATACATCATAAACTAGGGAAACAAATGTGGGTACTGAGCACACATCTAAGCCTCCTGCTCCCAAGTTCTCTCCTAGAGGTTCCCATGCTGCCATCTGATGTGCACTAGAGGAATCGATCGTCCACGAAGGACTTTCTCCTGTCGATCCTCGATCTCCACCGGGACCTCCGCAAAAGTTGCCCCATCATCAACGTCTAGCTCCCCATGGTCAATGATGTGCGTCGGGTCGTGCACGTATCTCCTCAGCTGGGATACGTGGAAGACGTCGTGCACCCGGTGCAACTGAGGTGGTAGAGCCAGGTGATAAGCCACCTCGCCAATCCTGCGGAGGACCTGAAATGGTCTGATGAAGCGTGGAGACAACTTGCCGCCTCGGCCAAATCTTCGTAATCCATGTCGAGGTGAGACACGCAAGAAGATGTGGTCGCCATCCTCGAACTCCAGTGGCCACTGCCTCCTGTCAGCATAAGACTTCTGCCGGCTCTGAGTTGTCCTCATCCGCTCCTAGATGATCTGGACCTTCTCTGTCATGGCCCAGACCATCTCTGGTCCCACAAGTGCTGACTCCCCAGGGTCTGTCCAGCATAAAGGAGATCTGCAAGGCCTGTCGTACAACGCCTCGTATGGTGCCATCCCGATGGTGGAGTGGTAGCTGTTGTTGTACGCGAACTCGACCAAGGGTAGGTGGTCCTCCCAGCTGTGACCAAAGTCGAGGACACATGCACGGAGCATGTCCTTGAGAGTCTAAATGGTTCTCTCCATCTGACCATCTGTCTGAGGGTGAAAGGTGGTGCTCAGATGTAGCCGCGTCCCGAACGCCTCCTGCAACCCCTTCCAAAGCCGGGAAGTAAAGCGAGCATCTCGATCGGAGACGATAGATGATGGCACACCGTGAAGCTGTAAAATCTCCTGAACATAGAGACGCCCCAATCTCTCTACTGATCCCTGCTCTCTGATGGGTAAGAAGTGAGCCGACTTGGTGAGTCGGTCGAAAATCACCCAGATGGAGTCGTGACCTCTGGAAGTTCGTGGAAGTGCAGTCACGAAGTCCATAGATATCCCGTACCACTTCCACTTCGGGACCTCCAAGGGTTGTACCAAGCCTGCTGGTACCTGATGCTCTGCCTTCACCTGCTGGCAGGTGAGGCATCGAGAAACGAACTCTGCCACAGCCTTCTTCATGCCTGGCCACCAGTGCTGTCGTCTGAGATCCTGGTAAATCATAGCCACCCCAGGATGTACCGCCAAAGGAGAAGTGTGAAACTCTCTCAGAACCTCCTCTAGTAAAGAAACTGGTACCAAGGTACGTCCTCTAAAAAGGATGTCGTGCTCTGCTCCAAAGGAGGAGCCATCAGGTGCCTGTACTGAGGATATATGTGCACGTCGCGTCTCACAGTCAGCGTCCCCACACTGTGCCTCTCTGACCCACTGTAGAAGTGGAGGAGTGACTATGAGAGACTGAAGAAAGGCTGCTCCATCTCTATCCACGAAGGATATCTGCAAAGCGGCTAGCTGCTCTATCGCCTCCTCAAGTAGATGAATGCACGTCCTCCTGCTGAGAGCATTAGCCACCACATTCCCCTTCCCAGGAGTATAGACTATCTCAAAGTCATAGTCCTGGAGGAACTCGAGCCATCGCCTCTATCTCAGGTTCAGGTCCTTCTGCGAGAAGATGTACCTGAGACTCTGATGGTCAGAAAAGACTGTAAAGCGCTCGTCCACCAGATAGTGTCGCCATGTCTTTAGAGTGAAGACCACTGTTGCTAACTCCAGGTCATGGGTAGTGCAGTTCTGATCATGCGGCCTCAACTGACGTGATCCATAGGCGATCACTGCCCGCTCCTGCATCATGAGAAATCCGAGTCTGGTCCCTGATGCATCGCAGTAGACTACGTACCCTACTCCCTCCTCAGGCAACCTCAAGATAGGTGCGTTGGTCAGTCTCTATCTCAGCTCCCGGAAGCTCTGCTGACATCTGTCTGACCACACAAAGGGCTTCCCCTTCTTCATCAAAGCTGAGAGTGGTGCCGCAACTCTGGAGAAGTCTGGCACAAATCTCTGATAGTATCCAGCTAGACCCAAGAAACTCCGCACCTCTATCACGCTCCTGGGTGGTTCCCAAGCTAGCACCACCTCGATCTTCGCAGGATCCACTGCAACTCCCGCCTCAGATATGACGTGTCCTAAAAAGTGGACCTCACATATCTAGAACTGACACTTCGAGAGCATGTCATAAAGCTGGTGCTCTTGGAGTGTGTCTAGTACAACCCGTAAGTGGTAGGCGTGCTCCTCCTCAGTCGTCGAGTATATCAAAATGTCGTCGATGAAGACCACGACAAATCGATCAAGGTATGGCTGAAAGATCCTATTAATGAGGCCCGTGAACACTACTGGAGCCTTGGTTACGCCGAATGGCATAACCAAGAACTCATAGTGGACATACTGACATCTGAAGGCCGTCTTCTGCACGTCCTCATCCCGAACTCTGAGCTGACGATAGCCTGACCTGAGGTATATCTTTGAGAACCACCAAGATCCTTTGAGATGATCGAAGAGGTCATCAATCCTCGGTAGCGGATACTTGTTCCTCAATATTACCTGGTTTAGGCGACTATAGTTGACACAAAGTCGCAATCTCCCGTCCGCCTTCTTGTCGAACAGTATCGGGGAAGCCCAGGGTGAAACACTGGGTCGGATGAATCCCTTTCCCTGCAAGTCCTCCAACTGTACCCGTAGCTCTCAAAGCTCAGCGGGGGCTATATGATATGCTGGAGTCGATATCGGGGTTGTCCCGGGGTACAGGTCGATATGAAAGTCTACCTCTCTATGAGGAGGTAGCCCTGGAATGTCGTCGGGAAAGACGTCCGCATACTGATCCACCACTGCAGGAAAACTAGGACCCCGCACGTCAACTGCTCCTAGGATGAGGCTAGCCAAATGATGAGTGATGGGGTGTCCTCTTCTCTGCAGTAGTCCATCCTGCGCTGCGAAGGATCCCTTCTCGCCGGTGAAGGTGAAACTGCTCCCGTCGGTGCGTACACATCGCACATTGCGCCTAATACAGTCAATCTGTGCATGGACTGTAGATAACCAATCCATGCCCAAGATGACGTTGTAAGGCCTCGACGCCGCTACAAGAAGATCCCATCCGAATATCTCGCCTCCTAGAGTATGCTCACACTACCGGCACCAGTGTGTAATCGTCGAATCTGCTCCCGTAGGAGTCTCTAGCCTTAAAGATCGAGCCAACGGCTCTGTCGGAATCTCCGAGCTCCGAACAAGGGCAGCATCTATGAAAGAGTGACTCGCTTCTGTGTCTATAAGAACTGCATCAAGGGTGGAATAGACACATATCGTACCTCAAATCATCTCGGGTGCGCCGTGGTCGTAGGCCTCCGCTGCCTGGAGCTGTGCCTGTCTCTGCCCGCCAGCTCACTGTGGTCGGGGTGGGCCTCCTGGTGGTGGTGGTGGTAGAGCCTCAAAGCGTCGCCCACCACCTGCTGCTCGGCCAGCTCCTCTGCCTCGTCCGCCTCCTCCCTACGGACCGCCACGGTCGACCCTCTGCCTCTGCCTGGGTGTCCCCTCAACTGTCTGATGCTCCTCGGCACGATGGGTCGGGCAATCACGAGCCATGTGGCCCTGCCCACCACATGTGTAGCACTGCCTGCCTCTCGGAAGACTGGCTCCACGCTGTGTGCCCCGCACTGCTGAGCCAGTGTCCTGAGGTCGTCTGCGTGAGGGTCTGGTCTGTCTGGACCCCTGAGTCATCCGTCGACTGCCTTCTGCGGAAGACTCTGCTACGTGGCGCCCCGCGGTAGGTCTCGCCGCTGGAGAAGTCTCAGCAAGAAAGCTCTCAATCAAAAGGGCTCACTCCAGTACTCCTGCCTGGGTCGGGATGCTAAGGGAGATTATCAATGCCCTAATATCGTGTCTCAATCCCTGCTCAAAGGTCCAGGCCCGGAAAAATGGGTCCCGTACCATGTCGGTTGAGTAGCGTGAGATATCGGTAAATCTCGCCGAGTACTCGGCGACCGTCAAGCTGCCCTGCCGCAGCTGAAGAAGCTCCTGGATGCGCACCGCACGGAGGGTGGCTGGGACGAACTCTGAGTGGAAGAGGCCCTCAAAGTCTGTCTAGATGAGAGAGGCCTCATCGTGCACCTGGATCATCAAGCTCCACCATTGGCCCGCTGCTGCCTGCAGTAGGCTCGCTGCGAGGATCGCCATAAGGTCTGCTGGTGTCCTCACTAGCCCGAAAACTCGTACCACTGCCTCCAGCCAGTCCTCGGCTACCTGGGGGTCCGGCTCCCCACAGAACCTAGGCGGTCGCTGGCGCTGGAACTCATGAAGTGCACTAAGGTGACGTGCATCGTCAGAGGCTGGGGCTGGAAGCATCGGTGGCTCGACGGGTAGAGGTACCGCCAATGCCTCTGCTGTCAAAGGGCCCTGTACCGAGGCCTCGTCGCTGGGTGGGCTGTCGTCACGCTCAACTCTCGGAACCCTAGATGGCTGTCATCGTGGGGCGATCCTGAAAAGAAACAGGAGTGCCACGGTCAGAACAGTATACCTGGTGAGCTGACACAAGTAATCACAAAGAAAACTTGAAACACACATGCAATCAATGTTTTCGTGCATTAAGTTGGAAATCAGAAGTCAGGGTCCTGGTGTGCGGATACGTTGGCCGTCGCACCAACACTGGACTCCCTAAACTTATAACCACACCCAATATGCTAAGCATATTGCTTCACATAGAAGAAATATCAGAGTCTGTGGTAGAACCGAACCCCTTTGATACCAATTTGTCACGACCCGTCCTCGGGCCCCGTGTCGTGACTACCCCAAGCCCGCCTTCCATAGGCCAGGGGCTGGCGACTAGCACCAAGGCGTAAATCCTGGTAAAGGGAAGGCATTGCCTTTGTAAAGTAAACAAGCACCATAGAGTAAGAAAGCAAAAAAAGGTAAAGACTAAGTAAAAACTGGTACAACAGTAAGTGCGGAAAGTAAGTGGTCCAGAATACAAACCCAAACTGAAAGTAAAGTACAACTCGAAAGGGGAAAAAACAACTGAAAGTAAAGCTGCAACGTCGAGCCGTCCACTAGAAGTCCCACCTGAAGGGTGGGTACAGAAAGCCTCCACTGCTCCTTGGGTCCAGCCGACCGCTCTGAGTACGTCCCACCCAGTGGTCCACCTCCAGGTATCATCCTACTCTGCAAGCCTCCGCCACGATCAGCGCTGTCCGTCATCTGCAACCAACACAACGTAGTGCGGGCATAGCCCGTGCAGGGGTGAGTATAAGATACTCAGTAGGGACCCCAAGACCCCCGAAGGTCTCCCAAAATCCAAAAAGGATAACCACAAAGGAAAGATACAATCACCAAGTAACATCCGACACTGCTTAGGTATATGCCCATACATATACCTAAGTCATCAATTCTCGCTCGGCTCCAACATCCGAGCTCAAGTACAACCCAGTCCACACAGGAAATAAAAACGTAAATCCACACAGGATAGCACAACATAATCCACATAGGAAAGCACAACACAATCAACACAGGAAAGTAAAATAGGATTTCAGCTCACACAGGTATACTTCTTTGAATGATGATAGAGATGATCACTGATCCATCTAAGTCGTCGGACCCACAAAGGATCAACAGGTACTAACCCCCGCAATGACCCACAAAGGATCTGACCCACAAAGGATCAATAGGTAACTAACCCCCGCAAAGACCCACATAGGATCGTGCCCACAAAGGACCTGTAGGCGCTGGCCCACACAGGACCGCTGAGCGCTGACCCACACAGGATCGGACCCACACAGGATCGGTAGCACTGACCCACAAAGTATCGCTGAGTGTTGTAGTCGTCGCCGTCGAATCCTATGAGGATATCTGCACAGTCTTCGTCGTCACAGTAGCAGTCGCAGACAGCTCTAGGGTTCCCGCACACAACAAGCTCGTTCGGGAGGGTCCGCTCCATGAGCCGAGAGGATGATACATCAACTGACACATAGTCCAGAGTTGATGTACCCAGAAGTTCTGTATCATCAACAGGAACTCAACGTCGCAGACGGCGCATCGATCGGACGCTCGGTCTGAGAGTTATTGGCTTTTTCGTCCCAGGGGCCCGGTTGGTTTTAAGGCAAAACCAACCCGATCATAATCCACCTGCGTCCAAACCTCGGGCGGAGTATGACAAAAGATCCGCCTCACTTAGAGTAAAACAACAAAGTCGACGGCACATCAATCGGACATCCGAAGCTCAAGATATGAGCGTTTCTACTCCGAGGGCCCGGTTGGCTTCGTGTACGAACCAACCCGGCCGAACCCAAAGTATTCCAAAACTTTGAGTGTGATATACCGAAACGACCATCTCGATCGAAGGATCGCATCTCCGCTGACAGCGCGTCGTTCGGATGCCCGTAGCTCAAGATATGGGCAAAATACCGAAAACGGTCCGAAGACGGGGGGTCTGGGTCCGGACCGACCCGGCCCGACCTCCCCTGGGTCTGCCGGAACCGGGTCGACCCGACCCGGGTCCGGGTCCGACCCGGTTGGGCGCGACCCGACCCGGACAGGGCGCGACCCGGCCGGCGGGTCAGCTCGGCCCAGCTCGGCTCGGCCGAGTGGCCGAGCGAGTGGAGTTCGGGGGTGGGGGCACTCTGCCCCCGCGTGTGAACACCACGCCACCCCCTGCGGGGGCCGCCCCTGGTCAACGGATGCGGCATTTCCGCGTCCCGTGAGCACTGGACCCGCGCGGCCGTGGGTCCGCTGGTGCCGCCGCCGCTGCGGCTTCAGCCGCGACGGCTCTGTCCGACGGCGCGCCGGGGCGCCGCGGCCTCCGGCCGCCGCCGCCACCGCACCGGCGACCCTCGCCGCCGGTGGTTTCCACGGGCCACTGGAGTTGCTCCGGTGGTCCGATTTCACTCCCGTCTACGCCGTAGCTCCTTCTGGGTCCCGTTCTTCACTGTGGAAACAACGAATCACCCCTCTGGCATGTTTTGTCGTCGCCCGCCAATCCGCGCATCAATGAAGAACTGCGGAGGGTTGTCGGGCCGTGATTGTTTGGCCCGCACCCTCCGCATTAGGTGATAAAAATCGGAAGAAATAATCCACACATGGAAAACAAAACAACATACAATTTAATAAATTAAAATTTCACTTGATTCAGGTTCTTTTTTTTAGGAGGAAACAACCAAGGAAATATAAATTATTTCACAAACAAACCCCTACCTCGCCGTAGTGGTCGAGCGTGCGTTCTTCGAGGAATTGATCGTCGTGGAAGGAGGCGATCGTCGCGTCGCGGAAGGATGTCGTGTCGTCGCAGAAGGGTGTCGCGTTGTCGCGGAAGGGCGTCGCGTCGTCACGGAATACGGTGTCGCGTCGACGAACTTCGAGGTTCAAGAACATGTAGATTTAATTATATTAATTAAATCCATGATGTTGTTATAACCCACAAAGAGATTTAAAAGATGAAACCCAAAATCTTCTACCTCAAGCAGTTGGTGATCGGAGATCATTACGGGGAAGAACGTCTTGGAAGAAGCATCTTCGATCTCTGAGGGTGACGGCGTTCTTTGCGTTCTTTGCATTTTTCGCATTCTTCGCGAAGAAGGACGAAGGCACAAAATTTCTTTCAAAATCCTCTCAACGAGCAATCCTCAAGAAGTCATGCGTTGGTCTTATTTTATTATTACGCCAACGGATTGTAAACAGGTTAAGAAATGATTAAATTAATTCATAGAATTAATTTAACGAAGTTAACCGCCCAATTAATTGGTGCGTTAAGAATTTAAGAAAATGCATCAGTTGACTTTCATAATGACGGGTTTTCGCAGGGGCGTTACTTAGCGGAAAAGAAACGGTGGGGCTCATGCGGGCCCCACCTCACAAATATCCTACCAAGGGGGTAGGATATTTTTGGATAGCACCCTATCCGCATCAACTTAGCTTAAGCAGCTTTAAGTGGCTTTAAGTGAAATAAAAATAAAGTTGTCGCACACTTTATTTTATTTCTTAACTTAACCCCAAAAAATTAAAAACCTCACCCGAGAAAATGCAACTCTAGAAGAGGCATTTCTAAGAAAAACCGGCGATGCGATTTCATTGGTTCCCTCGGAATTTGATTCCGAGCACCAGTTCAAAAGTTAGAAAAACCCGCTCGTTCGTTCACTGAACGTACCCGAGCCAAACTTCGGAAAATGATTCTGGGCACACCGGGCCTCAGAATCAGGTGCCGTCAGAAACTGCGTTCTTGTAAAAATCCAAAGCAAATTAATAAAAAAATTTCCTTGAATTTTTCGGGTCTTTACACTTTAACTCTGTATAAAAATGAGAATTTCATTTGTGCATATTTATGACTACCACCTCCACAAATCGATGTGATTCATTTTCTATCACCACATCACAAGGATTATATATATAATTTTATTTAAATATATAGTAATATGTGAATTATATAATAATCATTTTAGAAAATAAAAAATAATAATTACCTTTTTTGATCATGATCTTTGAAAAATTAAAATACTACTCAAGAGTACGTATAACCAACCTTTTCCATTATTGTAAAGTAATTTATTTTTTATAAAAATAAATAAATTTTGGTTTTAAAAGTATAATTGAAGTATTAAAATTATAATTATTTCATTATAATTATCATATATGTGATGTAAAAATGGACACTTTGAAAATAGTCAACTTATCGAAGTCATTTTTGTAAATATGATCCAAATATCATTAAAATGTATGGAAAGAAACAAAAATGACTAAGTAATTGAATATAAAATGGTAATAAATGAAATAAAAGGAATAATAAACATTAATAATGTCATTAATAATTTATATATTGAACTTAAATTTATCATTAAGGAATATAAATAACATAAATGATTTTTCGTGCTCAAGGTAAGAAACACTTTAAATGTAAACCTCATTTTTAAATTTTGTATTGATTTATTTTATAAATATTTTTCATCCATGTCAATATTCATAAAATTATATGAGGAATGAATTTATATCTACATTAAATAATTATAAATGAGGTTTTACATCTCTTTTTTCATTTTTAAATGTTTTTGAAATAATTGTTTTTGTAGAATATTTTGACATTATCTACAAAAAGGGAAAATGAATGTTCTATTTTAACATATACGACATTAATTATATTTCCATCCACCAAACCCATTATTTTATTTTATTTCTATTTATAATATTACATGTTTTATTCAAAGAAAAAACCTCTTTCCCTTTTTAATGGGTATTTTATTTTTAAAAATATGGTTTTAAAAGGAAGAGGTGTTTTAATATCTAAAAAGATTTTGTATATAGATTCAAAAGAGTATTTCGGGGGTTTATGATGAAAATGTGTAAAAATATAATTTTTTATTCATGATATGGTAACTTATTATTATTTATTATAATATATGATCTTGATAGATCTTATCCAATGTGTGGTTCTGATACATCTTATTTGAAGTGTGATCTTGATAAAACTTATATGATGTGCGATCATGATATAGCATATAAGTTAATTGAACTTGGCATATCATATATGATGGGTAAACCTAATATACCTCTCCAATTTGTTGGGTAAATCTCTTTATATTAAAAATAGAGGATACGGGAGTTAACCGGGGGTTCTTTTTTGGATTTAACTAGGCTCCAATTATTTCTAACACAATTTATGAATATAGTGATCTATGTTTCAAAAAATAGTTTCTATTTGATTTCTATTATTTTTAAGGGTTTTATTTAATCCTAAATTGTTTTTTAATTTTTTATGGTTTATTTCATACAATAAAATAATATAATGAAAAATTTAAAACATTTATGGTTTTTCATGCTTTCACTAGACTAACAGGTTTATTATTTTTTGTCCCTTACTAAGCTTTTTGTGTTCATCCCATGTTTTTTAAGGTTTCACATGGTTTATGAATTATTAAGAATAATTAATCCATAATGTTTAAATTTATGAATATTTTTTATGAAAATGAAACATGTTTCATTTTAATATATTTATATTTTGGAAAAAATGGATACTAGGTAGAAGCACCCTATATGTAATATATGTATTTTTATGTAAGAGTTATGGAATAATTATGTAAAAATATATAACTAAAAGTTATCTATGAATGTAAGAAAGTAAATTATAGTCTAATGAAATTATATTAAGTAATTTTTATGGTTTTTATTTCTATTGGGTATCATAGAAACTGTTTAGATAAATTTAGATGTTAGGATAATATTAATATGATACCTTTGAAGGGTTTTACTTTATCATTAAGCCGAAATGATTTTACTATTTGAATATTTCCATGTTACTTCACATAATCAAAGTATGTTCAAGATGATTTCCCATAGACGAAGTTTGAAAGCTGAAGTTGGAAGGTACCAAGAGGACAATTCCCTTTCAAATTATCCTCCAAAATTAGTTCAATTTTTTAATAAACAATTTTTTTGCATGGATGGATTAGTTGACACATTCTATATATGGTGGTGCATTCCATGTTATAGAGAAACCATACCTTCCATTGAGGAACATGTCAATAGTTGATAATTTCATAAAATATCACCCTCAGGGTGTTTTTGGAAATTTATCTCTTGTAGTAGTCGAAGGATGGATCAACGAACTGTATAATATATTTAAAGTCATTGGATTTCAAGAATTTAAAAAGGTAACTCTTTCTATTTATCATTTTGAAGGTGAAGCTTATTGATGGTTATATTTGGGTAATAAAACCATAGAGAAAATTTTTATTGATGCTATATAAGTTGATACGTTTGAGAGTATTTTTTTTGAGAAATATTTCACTAAGGTTTATCAACCCAAAATATAGAAAAAAATATTGGAATTGATGGAAAAAATATAAAGTTTTAATATCTGCATATGAAGAAAATTTTACATGATTTCCCAGGTATGTACTATATTTTATTTGAGACCTTAATAGTAAAATTAATTAATTTTACTAAGTATTAAAACCAAATTTATGAATAGTTTTCACGACATGAGAATTTAAAACTCATGATAATGTTATTTTTTGTGCTGGTAAATTTGATATAGAGTTATAAAAAACAATTATTCATTGAAATTAAAGGTTAAAGAATTAGATAAGTTGGAATGTAATAGAGAATTAGTCAACTATGAAATCTAGAGATAATCCCCAAAGATGTTAAATGTGTGATAAAAAAATTATAGGGAAGGTTTAATATGATATAAAATTTTTTACTAGTGTGGTACATTTTTCCATAGGTCTTATAATTATAAATTATATAGTCTTCAAAATCCATGAATTCAGTTATAGATAGCAAACCAGTGGTGAGATTTTTTACTTGCAATGATTTTCGGAATTAGGAAAATGTGTGCTCAAATTTATTTACAAAGGGTAGAAATCATCAAGATAAAATGAAAAAAAGGTGTGAAAAAATAATTTTATAATACTATGGTAAATGTTGGGATATCTAATGAAGTTGTAACAGGTTCATCACTTGTTAATCTAAATTATGTTAATGCCCTATTTGACTCTGGATTATATCGTTCCTTTATTTTGAAAATATTTTCAAGTAAAATTGGAATATCACATCTTCAAAATAGGACAAAACTTTTATTTGAAACTATAGGTGGAATTATTAAAGTAACTATGGTTTATAATAACCATCCTATTATTATCAGTGGGATTTTCACTCTTATAAATCTTGTTCAATATAATGTAGTAGAGTTTGATATTATTTTTGTTATGAATTGGCTGTAATTTTATCATAATATGATAGATTGCAGAGAAAATAAATTTATATTCAATGATTTCATACATTTGGTATCATGTTAAGAAGTTGACAAATTTATTACATATGAATGTAAATTCATTGTGATCATGTACTTAAAAAGAAAGAAATTAATCAAATTAGTGATGTTCGAGTAGTGAATGAATATATGAATGTTTTTCATGATGAATATTATTGTTTTAAACAAAATTTTGTGGTTTTTTTATTATTAAAGTAGTTTATTATGTAAAGAAATTTTCAAAAGACCCTGATTGAATTGATCATGTACAACTCTCAGTATTAAAAACCATTTTTAGAAGTTTCTAGATAAAGGTTTCATTAATTAGAGAACTTCACTATGGGGTGATTATGTTTTATTTTTCTAAAAGAAATATGTTTTAATGAGACTTTAAATTAATTATATTTCCTTTAATAACATCACTATTTAAAATATTTATTATTTCCCTCAAATTGATGATTTTTTTACCAGCTCCAGGGAGCAAAGTTTTTTTCGCAAATTGATCTTAGAATAGGGTATCATAAGTTCAATTTTAAGGAGGAAGATATTCCAAATATATTGTTCTGTACTAGATATATGTAGTAATATTTTTTATTTATTTCTTTTTTGGTTTCCTAATGCGCCATCTTTATTCATTGATATAATGAATAATGTTTCCTTTGGAAATTTAGATAATTTGGTGGTTTTGTTTATTGATGACATAGTGGTATATTATAACATTGATGAGGATCATAAAAATAAAATAAGGATTTATTTGAAACCACTAAAATAAATGAAACAATATGAAAAAAAATTTAAGTGGCAATTTTGGTATAAAAAAATTATTTCCTATGGTATATTGTTTCTAAAGATGACATAAATTTTGAACATACAAAAAATAAAGTTGTTAAATAATGGTCAATACTTGATAATTTCATAGATTTTCATAATTTTCTTATATTAGTGGGTTAATACCATCATTTTTAAACATTACTCAGTTTTCTATCCCACTGACTAAGTTAACACATAAATGAGTTAAATTTATCTAGTTGAAAGAGTGTGATGGATATTTCTAGGAACTGAAAAAATATTTATGAATGATCTAGTTTTGAAAAAATCTAATAGAAATGGTGACTTTTTAATATATACATATGCTTAATTAAAGTGACTTGGTTTTGTTTTAATGCATAATTATAAGGTAATTGCTTATGATTTACGTCAACTGAAACCACATAAGTTATGTTACCATACACATGATCAAGGAATACATGCTATTTTTTTACATAAAAAAATTGGAGGTCTCATTTATAATAAGTATGGTTTGAAATATATACTGATCGTAAAGTTTTTTTATATATATTTACTCAAAAAGAGTTAAACATGATACAAAGAAGTTGATGAGAACTAATTAATTATTATGAATGCATAATTCATTACCAACCTTGAAAATCCATAAAAGTAGAAAATTATTTTATCCAAAAAGATAATGAATCACTAACATGAAACATTTGGACCATGTTCCTTAGGTAAGTGATTTAATTAATGATGGCCTAGAATGTTTTCATACGGGAACATTAAATATTTTATTTTAGGTTTAAGTGAACTCGACATTTTTATACATAACTAAACAATATCAGAAGAAGAACTCGGATTTACAAGGAATGGTGGAATTAGTAAGGAATGTTATGTCACCTTTAAATTTAAAATTATGTTATTTTGAGATTTGTAAAGAGATTATGTAGACCTAGGATTCCCATTTAAGGAGATAATTGTTGAGTGAGGCTCATTGTTCCTAGATTTCCATTCATCTTGGAATCACTAAGATATACATATACCTTTTGGAGTATTAATTGTGGGATGGAAGGAATAAATATATTGCATACTTTACCAAGAAATGTTTATATTCTCAATATGTCGAAGCTAAATACCAATTATCAAAATTGGTTATTTATAATTTTATAGTTCCATATTTTAAATGAGAAAATATATCCATGGATTTCATAGTCAAATTCCCAAATAAATCATGAGGTAATAATTCAATTTGGGTTATTCATGGTTGACTAACCATATATTCACATTTCCTTACAATTAAATATAATATATATTTAGATTAAATTTATAAATGATACCTAAAATATATAGTCCAGTTATATATAGTTTTTCTATCTGTTATATTTTATAACAATACATGGTTTACTTATACTTTTTCGAAAGGCCTTCAAAAGTCATTGGGTTCTGTGTTAAATTACAGTAAAAATTTTCATCCTAAATATGATGGATAGTCTGAGTGAATGATGGAATCCTTGTAAGATGTAAGAACCAGGTTCTTTCTTGAGGTACAAAATATTTTACTTCCATCAATTTTAAGATTAAATTCTTAATTGAGACCTAATATAATTTACCTTTGAGGTCGTGGAGGTAGCATGGGTGTCTGGGGTTGGTTTGAAGCCTAGAACACATATTTTGGGTGAAAAAGGCCTGGAACATAGTTATTAGAAACCATGTAGGGAAGGCCACATGGTTACTTCTAACCATGATATGTTGGGAAGTGGGAATATATATGCCTCACGGTTTGACAAACCATGTGATTTGTGGCACACAACCATATGGGATTGTCTGCAATTTTGATAGTGGAATGAGACACATTTTGTGCATGGTTATTCAAACCATGTGTGAAAACCATGTGATGTGCCCCTTATTACATCAAATGGTGAATAGTTGGAACATGGTTTGGCCAATCATGCAGCCAAATTGTGTGCCCCATAATTTTTGGTGAATTAAAAAACTTTCAAAAAATTAAATCTTATTTCTAACCTAATTTATTCATTCATTCACATTAGAAAATGGTGAAACTATGGGAGCTCCTCTTTGAATTATATTCTTGGATTTTCCATCGATCATCCATCCATTCTTATAATCAGGAAACATTTGTGTCATTGGATCCACATCGGTAAGATCTCGATTCTTTTTTAGTCATTCCTCGTATGGTTTGGTATCAACAACACTATTTAGGTGCAAGATATTATACCCTATTAATAGGTTATTCATTCATTCTTCAATTTTCTCCATACTTGATTCAAATTAAGAGATTATACTGGGTTACTTATCCACTAAAAACCTATGGTTGGTGTTATCATGATTTTTCTTCAAATTCAAAGTTTCTATACATATGTCATTATGTTGCACACCCAATTCACCGACCAAATCCCATGAAATTACATTGAATCCATGAATGGAATTGATATTTATAACATATATAATTAAATAAACACATTAAAAAATGAATATAGGTTATAGGCTAAGAATTTGAACAACCCCTTGGGTATGTTGTTAATGACATGGAACACCATGGGTGTCTTGAATTTGAATTACCTTTGAAGTCTGCTGTTACCCCTTACTAAGGGATTCTTATTGACTAATTTAAATGTAAATTTAATTATGAATTTTATTTTAATTTAATTGATAAATAAATGGGACATATTTCATTCCCCTATACAGTTTCCATGTATTGGTTGATTAAGAATGAGATTCTTGTTATAATGAAATACCCATGTGGATTAATTAAAGGTTAATCCTTCTAAGATTAGAAATGATTTGAGCCACCTTTTGAGGTGAGGTGTAAATGAATTATTCTTAGTGAAGACCCTGAAATGATTAAATTATATTGAATAAATGATTATATTTACATTCTTTAAGTGACACATGGGTTCTTATATAAACTCCATGGACAAAATCATTTGGATTCAACCTTTCTTATACCCGAGTGACACTTGCACTCCTTATATGGACTGACAAGGACAGACTCGTACGATATGAATATTAAATGTTGAGAGATACTTGGAATCCTTATATATTTAAAAGGTGGAATAAAAGGGTTAGTTGATTATATATTCTATGGGAGATACTTGGGATCCCTTAGTTGACCACCAAGGATGGAATCCATGGGTAGTGATGTTATACCACACCGAAAGTGATATCGGGATTCCCATGAGGAATTCCTATGATGGTATTGTAAGGTGATTGATGAAGTATTTTACCTAGAGAAATACTTGGATACCAAATAATAAATTCCTAGGATGAGCTTGTGTTTTAAATTGAATAATTAATAAAGTTATTTGAATGACATGTCTGCAAAAAAAAACAAAAACATAGATTTATCCAGATACATACACATTATAGATGGCATGATTATGGACCACTGATCACTTACCATTATGGGTAATTATATGATTCATGATAGGTATTTATTCTTACTAAATGTTACTTAATTATTTAAATTTACTTGATTATAAAATGAAGTAGGTCTGATTATTAATTCATAGATATTCCGTCTAGTCTAAAGTATGTAGAAGAGGATGGGTGTTCATGGTAACCCGTTCCTTAATGTGTTTTTTACTATTTAGTATTTCCATTACATTTTATATTAATTCCTTCAAACTATTTTTGTTATATATATTCACTAAATGGATAGTATTATACCTTGGATGGTTTCCTACTAAGATTATATCTCATAACATATCCTAGTTCATGATGTTATAAAGTGGTATCAAATACATTCTTTTTAGGTTTGAATTATTAAATGGTGACAATAGATATGGATAGTAAGGATTTGAAATTTGGAAATGAGTTGTACCTAGGTGTATCTCACCCACATACAGGAAAAGAAAATTTTCCTCAAATTAAATTATCATTTTATGATTTTTTACTATTATAGTATATTTGATTCCAATATTTGGTGATAAAATTGAATTTTGATGTTATTATTGATATGATTGTAGGTTCTAATTTTTTGAACCCTGATGAGATAAGGGTATGTCATTTCATGCATCATTTTAGGAACCTTAAAATAATAACATGCCATTCATTATGCCATTCCATTTAGAATGAATTACTTATTTCATACTATTTTGAAAGGTTTTATGATAGATATACCTATTGTTGTGATAGGTGTTCTGGAATGTGTTAGGTGGGTTCCATATTTTGATTCTAAGGTGTATGGGTCCTTATGGATTGGAATTTGGTGAACCATTGGTTCAAAAATTTTAAATGAATTGTGATAAATGTTAAGTAAATGAAATTGGAGATAAATTTTGGAAAAAATGGAACCTAAAATTGTTTATAGTAGACAACTTGACCTAAACCCAACCTCAGTAGTGGTAATTGGGTAGTATCTCATCATTTTTTACAAAATTTACATCACCCAAACTTAACATATGGAGTAGGTATAGGGGTGTGTTTCTAATATATGAAGTATTGTACATATCCTATTTCAAATAATTGTTCTCTTAGGTACAAAATTTGATATCATTTTTTATCAAAGTAGTTTTCTTGGAATTTGTAGAGGTATTCCACCACGACGTCTTCCAGTCACACATTGGGAAGGTTGCGGTGATCACGCTCTAAAAGTGGTGGGCCATGGGTGACTGGTGGATCCTCTAGTAGTGTCAGCTGAGGCACCAATAATAGTACTAGAAAAAGTTGTTGAGGTATAGTTCTATGTAGGCTTTATCTTATTCATGCAGACTAATTGGGGAACACCGCGACCTGCCCTGACTATGGTAGAGTTGATGCATGAGTTACATCAATATAATACTCCCATGATTTTGGGGGATAGACAACCTAAGTCTATGGAGTCATGCATAGAGGAAATTCTATCTATCTTCAAGCATCTAGGGATTTTTTCTGAGAGGAGGGTAAATCATACCTAGTATATGATGCGTGATTCCACCAAGATATGGTGGGATGTTATTTCACTAACAAATCATCATTGGGTATGGATTGGAGGGATTTTCATATGGAATTCTATGACTACTTCTATCCTGAGATGTTCAGTTATGATAGGTCCTTAGATTTCATTCATCTAGAGTTGGGCATAGTATTAGTTATTAATTATTCGGCCTATTTTACCGATCTCTAGAATTTTTCTCATATTATGATGGGTAGTGAGTTATCTATAGACATGAAATTCAATAATGGTCTAAGGTACAACATCATATCACTGGTAAGTTTCTTTCAGTTGACTACCATTTCTAGAATAGTGATTCCACCACTTATCAAAGAGCATAACCTGAGAGAGGATGGGGGTGCAAGCCAAGGAGGTTTGGTATCTAGACATGGAACTTCATTAGCTGACAGAAGGAAGCATAGTCTAGAGCTTCGACATGGTGAAATTAGTATCTAGATCATATACTTAGGTAGCCATGTGAGGTTCCACCAATATGGTAGACCAAGGAATACACAGCCTCAGTGTATGAGGGACCTAGTCAAGTGTTGATCATGCGACAAGATGTTCCATCTATAGAGCTTATATAGAACTCTTTCTCTAATATCCAGTGAGAGGGGGACTACAATAACTCCACATTCAGGAGTGGGTATGGAAACTTCTCATTAGGAAAATAGATATAGTGAAGTCAGCCGATCAGATCGAGGTGATGGTTGTGGTTGTGGTAGTCAGACCCCTAATTTGTAGTGACAACCAAGTGGATTTACTCAGGGTAGGTAGGCAATATCATTGAGCCATAGATCAAGATATATATTTTTCATGCAACCGATACCTTAGGAGAATAATCTCATAACTTCTACTATAAAATTTACTATTATATTAGCATCTACCTTATCATTTTGTCTTTTTGATATAGGATCTTCTCATAGCTTCATATATATACCAATTTTTGAGATCCTTGGGATAACTGTACAATGTTTTCATGATATTATGATTTCTGAAACTCCGTTGGGAATTAGAATGGAGGAGGTAGGTTAGTGAAGGGAGAACACCCCTGATATTGGTGGGTGCCACTTAGTATGAGACCTCCTTTTCCTTAAGATTAATGGTTTTCACATCATTCTCAGGATGGATTGGTAGGTTTCCTTCCATTATTTCATTGATTTCTTTGACCGTAGTGTGAGCTTCACATCACCAGAGGGTGGATAGTTCACTAAAAAGTGTAAATGGGATTTCTAGGAGAGCCAAGATGAACCGGAGAATCGTGGGATATGTGGAATGATAGCTTAGATTTTGCATCTATATGGGGATGATTAGGGAACATATTTGGAAAATTTCCCTCAAATGGTTGATCATTTTAGAGATTTTTTCTCAAATTGTGTTTTATGATTACCTCCAGTGAGATAGATAGATTCCTTTATCGAGATAGTTCCAGTAGATGAACCGACATCTATTCCTCCATATAGGATGGATATTACTATGATGAAAGAGCTCAAGAGGTAGCTAGAGGATTTAGAGGTAGAGGGGTTTACCCAACCCAGTACTTCTTTAAGGGGTTAACTAGTCCTTTTTTCAAAAAAGGTGGATGGAAATATTAGGATATGTGTGGATTATCGGATATTGAACCATATTAAGGTTAAGAAATCATATCCTTGACCACAAATAAATTATCTTTTCAACCATCTCCAAGGAGATTGGTTATTATCAAATATTGATTTGAGATCCAGAAAATATATGGTGTGTGTTATACCATTATACATACATCACAGAGACATTCATAGTAGGTATAATCCATATGATCATTTGGTTATGCCTTTCAGTCTCATGAATTCACCAGAAGTTTTCATGGCTTTGATGAACCTTTTTCCATCATTATCTATATTCTTTTTTAGTGGTTTCCATGGATGATATCTTGGTGTATTATCACAATCGACAAAATCATGTCAAACATATTTATATTGTATTGGATATACTAATATATCATCAATTATATGTTAATATCACAAAGTGCCACTTCTGGATTGATCATATTCATTCCATGGGTCACATTATCACAGAGACAGGAGAATCACTTGACCTTAAGAAGGTGAGAAATGTAGTTTCCTAGGATCATCCCAAAAAATTCATTGAGGTATGAAGTATATTGTGGCCAAACTGATATTATGGGAATTTTATACAGGACATATCGAGCTTAGAAACACCTCTTATGAGATTGACTAAGAATGGTATGAAGTTTTTATGGTCAGATTCAAGTGAAGAGGCCTTTCAGGAGATGAAAGGGACCATGAATTCAGAACCAATATTGATTTTTCTAGAACCATTAAAGAATGAAACTGTATATTGTGATGCTTCAGGTTTCGAGCTAGGATCATTTATTATGCAAGGAGACAAATTTGTACTATATGGGGCTCAGCAATTGAGGCCACATGAGAGAAATTACCTGACACATGATCTTGAGTTAGCTATAGTTGTTCACACATTATGTTGTTTCAGACATTACTTACTTGGAGAGAATTTTTTGGAGTACACAGAACACAAAATCCTCATGTACATATTTACACAACATGATATGAATCTGAGGCAGAAAGTTTGGTTGAATACTTACAGTCGTTTGTCTTCGAGCTTACCTATATGACTCGCACGGGTAATGTAGTGGCTGATGTACTAAACATGAGGACTCAAAGATGAATAGTTTATTAGGCTAGTATCAAGTAGAAAATGATGGAATTTTTATCTGATATACACTTGGATATGGAGGAAAGTTAGGAAAATAATTTTCTTTCATCCTTATCTTTTATGTCTACCCTTATAGATAGAGTGAAGATGAGGAATATATTAGATTATGAGGGCCTAGTCTTTTGGGAGAGTGTGGAAGGTGAGGACCATCTGGTTGGTTGGATTATATGTGAGGAAGAGATTTTATGAATACATGGTCATGTATGGGTTTCAGTAGATAGGCATGAGGATCTAATTTGAGACTTTAATGCTTCATCTTGGGTAGTGCATCCTGACATCCCCAAAATTTATTAATATTTAAATCACCAATATTATTGGTTGGGTATGAATAGAGATGTCGTTGGTTTCCTCATGACATATTTCACATGTCAGTAGGTAAAGGTAGAACACCAATGACAAGTCAAAATTTTATAGAAGGTTCCCATTTCAGAGTGGATAAGGGATGATGTTTTGACGAATTTTGTGACATTTTTACCTAGTTATCCTCAATGTAATAATGTTTATAGGCTTTTTTGATAGTCTAAAAAGGATCCACATTTCCTACCTATAATGGAATTTTTTTTAGTAGATGGTCTTCTAAAGTTTATAATTTGTGAGATTTTATGACTTTAGGGGGTCCCTCACACTATCATCTGATATATGGATTCCCAGTTTACTTCACAGTTCTATAAAAGGATTTAGAGGGAATTAGGTAAATATGTGCTTCTAAGAACAATATACTTCCCTCAAATAGATGGCCAAGTATAACACATGATATAGGTGTTTTAAAAAAAATTGGGGGCATTCATACTAGATTTTGTGGGACCCTGAGAGAGTCGCATTCCCCTAGTTTAATTCTCATATAACAATAGAATGAAAGTTACTATTTAAATGGATCCTTATGAGTCTTTTTATAATAGGCCATGCTGATCATCCTGATATTGGTTAAAGGTATCTATGCTTGGACCCCATGTTGTACAAGTGACCACAAAATAGGTGTAGTTGATTAGGAAATTGATGGCTACTGCATAGTTTCGGTAGAAATCTAATGTCGATCACCATATATGAACTCTATAGTTTGAGGTTGGGGATTGTGTTTTTCTACATGATTCATCAATTCTAGGACACAGGAGTATCAGAAGATAGAGTAATCTTTTGTCATGATATGTTGGGTCGTTTGATATTCTGAAGAGATACGGGCTAGTTTCCAATCATTTTCAGTTACCCTAGAGGTACTAATCTATGAATGACTTCTTCCATGTATCTCATCAATGTCGTTATCATTCATAATTTTCTCAGGATTTTCATTACAAAGAGGTTGAGTTATAGATATATGCTTCCTTTTAAGAGCTTGTGATTTGTATTGTGGATCGTAGCATGAATGTTCTCTGAGCATAGTTATTTCTTTTACTATGGGTACAATGGTAGCACACTCAAGTACAAGAAGAGACCTTGGATAGGGAGGACAATATATGATCATTATGGTCAGAGTTACTCTTAGACATTCTTTACCACCCTTGAGTGGGAAATTTGGAGATGAATTACATTAAGGGGGAAGTATGTAATAACCAGGTTCTCTCTTAAGGTATAAAATATTTTAATTTAGTCAATTTTTAGTTTAAATGATTAATTATAACCTAATATGAATGTTATTTGAGATTGTGAATGAAGTGGTGGTTTCCAAGGAAGGGTTGGAGCCTAAAACCCATATTTTGGGTGAAAAAGGCTTCACAAATGGGTATTAGAAACCGTGAGGGGAAAGAAGCATGGTTACTTCTAAACATGATAATCTGGGTAGTATAAAGATATAAACCATATAGTTTTAAAAACCATGAAATTTCAGGTGCACAACCAAGAAAGAAGGTATGTAATTTTGAGTGGACTAATACACAGTTTCTGTATGGTTAGTGAAATAATTTATGGAAACCATGACATGTGCCCCTTCCTACATCAAAGGATCTGCGATTGGCACATGGTTCGACAACTGTGTGTAAAAACTGTAAAACCCAATATTTTTGGTGAATTTACTAAATCTCCATAAATTAAATCTTATTTCTAAACGAATTTCTCCATTAATTCATGTTAGACAATGGTATAACTTCGATAGATTCTCTTTGAAGCCTATTATTGGATTTTACACCAATCATCCATCTGATCTTGGAATCAAGAATGATTTTTCTCGTTATGTCCACATTGGTAAGAACTAAATTCCTTTTTAGACATTCCTTATTTGTTTTGGCATCATCTGCACTATTTATGTGCAATCTAATATTCCTCATTTATAGGTTTTTCATCTATTAATTGATTTTCTCATGATATAAGTCGAATCTGGAGCTGATACTTGGTGAGTTGTCCAATACAAACCTACAGTATGTGGTACCATGCTTTTCGTTCATCATCGAAGTGTTTACACATTTTTCATTATTCTGCATGCTGAATTCTAATAGAAAATCCCTTGAAATTAATTTTAATCCTTGAATTAAATTTATAGGTATGACCAATATAATTAAAAAACAGTTGGTAAATGAATAGAGGTTTTTATCTTTGAATTAGAACCCACCCATGCATGTGTTTCTAATTACATGGACCACCATGGGTGGCCTGCAGTAGAATTACCATTGATTTTTTCCCTTACCCCTTATCAAGGGATGTTAATTGATTAATTGAAATATAAACTTAATAGTGAAATGAATTGTAATTGAATTAATAAATAAGGTCGATGGATTTTGTGCCCCTAAAAAATGTCAACATATTATTTGACTAAGCATTATATTCTTCTTATAATGAAATGAAAAAGTTATTTAATTAAGGAAAATGCTTTCTAATAGAAGATATGCCTTAAGCCACCTTTTGAGATAATGTATAAATGAATTGTCTTTGGTGGTGACATTGAAAAGATTAAATTATTTTGAAGCAATGATTATATATACATTACTTGGGTGACACATGGGGTCTTATACAAATAGTAATGGATGGAATCATTTGGCTTCTACCTTGCTTATAACCGAGTGACACTTGGACTCCTTGTATGGACTACCACATATGAACTCATAGGGGCTGAATATTATATATTGAGTGACACTTGGATTCCTTATGGATTTACAAGGATGAACTCAAAGTTCCAGTTGATCATATTTTTCATGGGTCATACATTTTCCCCCTTAGTGGACCTATAAGGATAAACTTGACTTGAAGTGATGTTATACCAATCCAAGAGTGATAGAAGGACTTCCATGAGGAATGTATTGGATGATCTTGTAAGGTTATTGGTTCATTATTATACCTGGAGTGGAACCTAGATTACATATAAGGAATACTAATGATGGAATCAGGTTCAAAATTAAATAATTAATGAAATGATTTGAACGATGTATCTTCCAAGTCCCAGAATAAGCTTGTATTCTGTTAGAGACTTGAAAATTATAGATGTCCTGGTTTGGAATATTTGATCAGTTACCTTTACAGGGGATACTATGATTCATTCTAGGTCCTAAGACATAATAAATTTTCCTTAATTAATTAAATTAACTTGCTTATAAAGTGATACTAGAATAAATATTAATTCAAAAACATTCCGGCTTAGTCGAAGCAGGTAACATAGGATGGGTGTCCATAGGAACCCGATCCTTAATGGCTTCTTTACATTTCAGTACCCCCTTTACATATTATATTACTTCCAATGTACTTATATTTTTATATATATTCATTGATAGCATGGAACTTGACAATGGGTGGTTTCCTACTAGGATTATATCCCACACCTTATCTGGGTCTGAGATGTTATATAAGACATGATTTATGCTTATTCAATATATTACTAGGAAATTTGGTAACAAAACTTTAATTAGTTTAATTTTCATATAATAAAGTTTTTCTTTCCATTTTATAGATAGATCCTTTGAGGAATTATATAAAGAGAGGTGTTGAACTCTATCTTGATGGGATGAAGTTTTTGAAACAAAGTTAATGGGATTGAATATGGGAAAAGAATGGTTGAGAAGGTAAATATGATTTAGAATCATAAGAGAGTATCACGTAATAAAAATAAAAGTTATATCAAAAAATAAAATAAATATTTTTCAATCAATTTAATAGGTCTTTCTTTTCATAAATTTCATTCCTGGAAAATTGTTTTACATTTTGGTGAAAAGGGGAATTTTAGTCTATATTTAATTGGACTGTATGAAATACTACATATATTTGGATTATTTTTTTATATAGTGAATATTACTCCAATTTTATCTTAGAGACATGATTTATTTAATATTTCATTGTAAATAAAATATGTTCCAGATGTTTCTCATATTTTAAGCACTAAAGTAGTTAAGTTGGGAGAAAAACATTATAATTAAGATCATCTAGTACATATAAATGACCATATAGATATGTTTTAAGGAATAATTTAATTAATAAAATTATGGTTTTCTAGAAAAATGATATGGTTCAAGAATAAACATGAGAATTAGAAAATAGTATGAGGAAAATTTGTCCTTTCTTGTTAAATTAATGATTAAAATTTTGAGAACATAATTTCTAAAATGTGGACTGAATTTAAAACCCATGTAATGTTAGAATAAATTATTTGAAAATCTTTTTAATATTAATTAATTATATTTTATAGATATATATTCACTAAAATAATATTATGTAATTTCCTAATTGAAAAGGAAATTGTTTTATTCTTACCAGATTTGTTTACATATATTATATTGTTTTACGAAAATTATTACTTTCCAAATTTTAAAATTTGACTTTGAAAAATTAGCTTCATTTTTTAAATATATTGGCCAAAAATATATTTGATATAAATTTATGTATTTTTCTGAAAAGTTTGATTTTTCGATGAATGCTGAAAAATTATGTTTTTTATTGAAATTAGTATTTTCCTTTTAAGTATTTACAAATTCATAATATATTTAGTATTAGTTTTAATGTATCATTATTTAGTTTTTATTAAAAATAATAAATTAAATATTATTTCTATCAAAATTATACATGAATATAGTATAAAAACATGTTTATTCTTAAAAATGCATTTTTACAAAAAAAAATTGATGTTCATTACGTTTTTTGAGATTAATTTTAACTAAATTTCTGAAACTTATAAAAATTGAATCTTGAAAAATGGTTTCTATATTTTAAATCATGATATACAAATTTAATAAATTAGGACCTTTTATTTGGGTCATTCTATATATTAAGTGAAGTTAATATTTGTCAACTTGTAAATGGAAAATCGAGTAATTAAGGTTAAAAATATCGCGATAGGACCTAAATTCTCTATAAAACCTATATTTATTTCATTGTATTAGGTTTTATTTACATTTACCATAAAAATTTGTAAAATTTGAAAATTTCTCACAATTTTCCATTGTTAATAACATTAATATAATTACAAATAAAGAATAGAAAAATACCACTATCTTTGTTTTAATATCTCTGATTTTTTTTCATAGGGATAAAATAGATTTATGTTTTTTTATAAATTATTTTTATAAATATAAATGATTTTTTAATTTGATAATTTATTTATACTTTTTAGTGGTGAAATAATTAATTTAAATTCATATACAATGCCGACACACTACTTGTGAATTTTGTAAGAAAATCCTGAAAATAAATTTAAAAACTATAAAAGAAATATTTTCAGATGATCTATATTTTCCCAGGAATTTTTTATATAAATCTAGTTTATTATGGATTTTTACGGTTTATATTTCATTTTTATTTCAATCATGGTGTTTTCAATGTCAAATTAATCAGACAATACCAGAAATGACATTCATGATATTTTATAATAAATAATATTTTATTGAAATATTTAAAATTAATAAAAATAATATATTAATCCAAGTGAATGGGATATGGTTTAAAATATCATAATAGAATGATTTATGGGTAATGTTTTCTTCTATAGTAATTTTTTGTACCCATAAAATGTAAAAAACATTAATATTACTATAATTGTCAAACGGGACAATAAGTAGTTAAAAGGAAGTTATATGGGTAAAAACATATAATAAACAACTACAATTTTTATTTAATGAGATTATTTCTACCCATTAATGTCATAAATTATAATTATTCCAATTTTGATATATTTTCCTATAGAAATCATTTTATATTAACTTAATACATTAAGTAATTTGAAGAGTTCCCCTACCCTTAGTGATAAAAGGGTTATTCCTCTCCTCTCTTTATCACACATTTTGAGAATTATAGTTTAGAAAATACCTTCTAAATTATCTAAAAACATCACTTCACACATTTTATAGGTTTTTCTCAATAAAATATCAAACCTATGAGTATTAGGATGTAAGAAAATGAGATTTTATAAGGATATTATATAAGTCCTAATTTTCGTATATCAATATTAATTATTTTATTACCAAGTTAAATTATTATTTAACAATTATAAAATAAAAACATCAATATATTACATATATTTTATTTTAAATTGATAATGTGATAACCCTTTTTCATCTTTATTTCCATCCTACGAGAAATTAAAACATAGCTTGTGGGTACGTGTGGATTACCACCTCTATGAAGCGATATGTTTTATTTTACATCACCTCATCTCATGGTTATTTATTATTATAGGGTTATCTAGTATATATGATATTCATGAAATTAATAAAATTCATTAAAGATAATATATCATCTATTTTATTATCCATACATCTGTTGAAAAATGATAACATTGTTCATGCATACGTTTGGAATACCACCTCTACGAAGCAATGTGATTATTTTTTCATCACCATATCACATGGATGATAGGTATATGTATATTTAAATATATAATATTATATTTATGACATATTCATAAATTTTAAAAGTTAAAATAATACTTACCTTATTTTCATCATTATTGTTGAAAAATGATAATGTTACATATGCGTTTGTACGACCTACTCTCTCTGTGATTGTAACATAACTAATTTTTCATAAAAATCATTTGTGGTTGGTTTTAAATTTTCTATTTATGAATAAAAGGGATGTTTCTTAGTATTATAATCTAGATAAAATTGAATAATGACTTATTTTACTATAGTCAACCTACCAAATCTATTTTGGATATATTATCAAAATACCATTAGAACATCTTACACGAAATTAAATAGTTTAGCTATTGAATATAACAAGAAAATAAGTAATAATAATCATAATATAGTTGAAAAGGTTTCTTGATAAAGTAGATAATTAACTTAATTTTATCATTTAGGAAGATAAATAATTCATTTGATGAGGAGTACTCCTGGTAAGGGACCCTTTAATTTTTAAAAAAATTAAATGTTTTAAAGATTTATTTTCTAAATATATTTATTTCATCTCCACATTCATAAAATTATATTATGGAAGTTTTCATATGAACACAAAATAATTATAAATGGAATTTTACCTCCCTTAATACCTTTTTAAAATGGTTTTAAAAGGGAATATTTTTATGGACTTGATAGACTATCTTACCAAAAAGGAAAAAAAGGAATGTTCTATTTTAAATTATATGGATTCATTGATTTTTACTACCAACATAATCATTATTTTATGTTTCTTTTACCGTATAATATTCCGTTTTTTCTTGAAATAAAATACCTTCTTCCATTTCTATGGTACTTTTGTTTTCAAAATATTTTTTAGAACCGGTATTTCAATATCTAAAAATGTTTTTCATATGGTTTCAAAATAATTTTCAAGGTTTTTTGACGAATAGGTGAAAAAATAAATTTTTCTATTCATGATACGGTACTTGTGAATTATGGATGATGGTGGGTGATCCTGATAAAACTTATATTATGGGTGGTACCCATACAACTTATACTATGAGTGAACCCGATACAATTCATATAATTGGTGAGCCCGATAAAACTAATAAGACAGAAGAGCACCATACATATTTTACAATGTGTGAACCCAATATATAAATCCAATTCATTGGGTAATATTTTCAATCTTCAAAGTAAATAATAAGGGAGTAAACTAGTTAGGTTCCTCTTATAGATTTAATAAGGCTCCAGTTATTTATAACACTAGCTATGAATGTTGTGCTCTATGTTTTATAAAAGGTTTTTTATTTTTTTCTATGTGTTTTAAAGATTTTATTTTAGAAAAAAAGTCATTTTTATCATGGATATTATTTTTTATATTCTGAAATAATATTATGAAAAAGGTAAACATTTTAAGGGTTTTAATGTTTTTCACTAGACAAATAGGCCTCTTAGTTTTATCTCCCTTACTGAGGTATTTGTGCTCATACAATGTTTTTAAATATTTTACATATGTATTAAGGATGAGTAAGAACAAAGAATATGAAAATTTGTGAGTAATGAATGTGTTTTATGAAAAGAATTTTTTTTTACTTTTAAAAGTTTTATATTATGGAAAAATGTATACAAAGTAGACGTTACCTTTTTAATATAGAGGTTTTTATGTAAGAGTTATCACATAATACTAAAAAAGCATGCAATAAATGGAATTATAGTCTAAAAAACTACATTATCTAATATTTATAGTTGGTCCTTTATTGATGACCCCTACATATCCTGGGTGGTCCAATCATTTTCAATTTTTCTTCAACATAATTTTGAATAAATCTAATATGAGAGTAAATGACTCTCATATATGAGGTTCCTTTTCCATTTTAATCATTTGACTTATATAATCCTTAACTTCTTGAATTGTTATATCTTACATACTAAAATCTGCATTCATCCTCTAGGGCATGATTTACTTCTGTAAATTATGGAAAATAAAATAATCATTTTAGAATTTATCTTAAATATTTCCAAAATTATAAAATCAATGAAAATAACATGTATAAAGACCATTTTCAGTAAAATCTAAATATTAAAATATGTTTATGTCAAATCTATTTATTTAAAATTAAATGAAATTCAAAATGAAATATTTATAAAATCCAAAAGAAACATTTTAAAACTCCAAGAATCAATCAATTACCACCCTTAATGTAAATACATGGACTTAAACATTAAATACTAAAAGGTTTTATAATAAAATTCAGTTTCATAAAATCTCAATGGTCTTTTTTGTTTATAGTTTTATAGATTTTGTCCATAACCCTTACATAAATAAGTATTATATCACAAATTGGGCACTTCCACTTGGTATCCATTTTTTCAATGAAATTTTGTTTATGATAAAAAAAAGTTTTACTTTCATTCAAAATATTCACAAAGTTTAACTTGAATTATCCCATTCCTTTACTCATCCTTCAACCATATTATTTTTTTAAACTTGGTATGAGAAAAAAATCACAGTAATAGACATAAAAATAATGAAATAAATTGTTAGACCATGAATAATTATAAATATTTACCTTCTCAAAAATAAATTTTGGGTTTGAAATAACCAATAATTTCCCATGAAATCAACTCATCCTCTCAAATATTTTTATAAATAATTTCATAAGTAATATTAATGTAAAAAATAACACCCATTAATAAAACATGAAAAAATCACCAAAAATTTTTCACAATGTTATTCTTTTCACCATTAAGAAGAATCCTATACATTAATTTGAGCATAATCTCAATAATATAATTTATTAAAACATGAAATTTATATAAATTTCAATATAAATAATTAATAAATTGTATAGGTAATTTAGGGAATCATTTTATTCTCATACTTACTTTTGGTGTAACATTCACGATTACACATGGAATACCCTTAAAGTTATACATGGAGTAACTATTATAGTTAAATATTGACTAACCATAATGGTCAAATTCATACATAAACATACCCAATGAATTTGAGGTATTTCAGAAACCCACATGTATTTGGTTAATAATAGAACCATTCTTCCTTGTAAACAATGTGCCAAAACCACAACATAATCATAAAACATGAAATATTGCATCCTAAAATCATTACTAACATCCATTGGAAAAAAGTTTTGTATATTGATATATCCCAATACATTGAAAAAAAACTAAAACTAAAATACCATAATAAAAGTGAAAATGATTTTTTCTTTGAAGAAAACATGAAATCGTGTAAAGGGATCCAAATACCAAATAATGGTTTCGATGGTGGGAAATGTCATTTTTTCATACTTGTTAAAATATATCATTCCATTTTATATTTTTTTAATTAAATTAAAATAATTACATAGAAATATTTATTTTTTTAAAAAACTTAAATAAAATAAAAAATAAACATAAAATATCCATCGTAATTCATTTATCTCCATTAAACCCATACTAAATAACTTTTGAAAATATATAGAATACACACATAATTAAGAAAAAAATGTCCCTTTAAAAGAAACATGAAAAATTGTAAAATAATATTCATGAAAAATATTGGTCATGACATTGGAAAAATGTGTTCATGACTTATAATTTAAAAAAACATTCCTTCAATATTTTTGTTGGAAAAGTCAAGAAGTACATCATTTGTAAAATGACAAAAATATATCTTTAAATCATTTCATAAAAATTAAAAAATGGGTAAAAATGAAATTAAAATTAATATAATAATATCAAAACCTTATTTAAATCATTTAATAGAAAACAATCATATTGATATGCAAGATAAAGGTAGTTTTATGGGAAACATTAAAGAATATTTTTACATTTTGTCTAACTCTTCACATATCCTCTTTATCTTCATGTATAATAAAATTTGGATAATGTCAACCTCATTGATAATTTTTTGAAGTTTATTACTCCTTTTATACTATCTATTAACATGATTTATTTATTTAATTAATCAATTACATAAATTTCAGGCATTTTGATGATATTAATCTAATATGTCATAAATGAATTCTATAGGTTGACTATGGTAAAAAGGTAATTATTCCACCATATTCAGAATAATAATAATAATATATTAATTTTAACTTTAAATCTAATCATTAAATATGGTTATGAAAAATGAACTACATTACAATCATAGAGACGGTAGGTTGTACGTATTCATGAGAAACGTTTCCAATTTTCAATGATTATCATGGAAAGAAGGTATGTATTATTCAATCATTAAATAATTATAATAATGTCGTAAATATAATATTAATTCACTAAATATAATTATATATATATATATCATCTATGTAATGGGGTGACTAAAAATGAATCACATCACTTAAAAGAGGTGTTAGTCCACCCATACACACAAATGACATTATCATTTTTTATTAATTGAAATGTAAAAGGTTAAATGATATATTATCATTTAAAAATTATACATATTTCATTAATATAATATAAAAATAATAATTACATCGTTATAAATGTATGTAATATATGGTGACATAAAAAAATTACATATGTTCATGTGACTGTAGTCCACCGTACACATGAATAATAGTTTCATTTCCCATTAAATATAAGAGGAGAAGGATATAGGTTTTTACATTAACATAACAGAACCTAAATATATGTAATATACTTGTGTTATTTTATAATCATGGTCAAGTAATATTTTAATGTGATAGTTGTAGTAAATTAAAAATGATTGATGACAAATTGTACCACTTGTTCGGAAAACCTCCTTTGCCTAACACCTTAAGACAACTAAGGTTGGTATTATTCCGTAAATAAGTACATAATAATGAGTGTATGGATTCAATGAATGGATTTGGTTAGTTATTTTTTGATAAAATTGGTACTTTATGAGTGAAGGAATTAGCAGAATAAGTTTCCCTTTATAAGACAAGGGAGAAGCACTCTTGGAATTTCTCAAAATATTAAAATAATATAAATAAATTTTCACTTCCAAACCACTCAAAACTAATTTATTCTGAATATAAAATGAAAATGAGTGTAAATCCTTTCATAAAATAAAAAATATAAAAGTTTTGACAATGTTTTGACCTTTATATTTTGGTTTTAACCCCTTGTTAACCCCTTTCACATTTATTATGACAATAAGGATTTTCACTATTTGAGGTTCAATATAGTTATTATAAATGAAAAAACAACCAATAAATTGACCATAGATGATATTATAAATATTATACAAAACACATGGACAAATATATTATATTTAATTATTTTATATATCTTAATAAATATTATTTATTATACTATATCATTGCATCATATTTTCATAACTATTCATTAATTTGACACTAATAACTTCAATAAAAATATTAAAATTTGAAACATTAATTTTATTATATCACAAACATGTCATTTTAATCAAAAATGTTTTTTTAACACATTAATTATTCCAAATTATATTTATTTTAATATTTTGAATATAATTTATTTGATTTTCTTATTATTTGAATATTTATTTCTTCAGTGTTGTGTAGGAATTTAATGTTCTTATTTATTTAGTAAAATTAAAAAAAAATACCATGATGAAGAAAAATATTTTACATTTAAAATGAATATTTATTAATGAACATATCCTCTTCTTAAACATATGGTGACAATATTAAATATATAAAAACACGTTTGTCATTGTTGACTTTCCTTTAAATAGAATGTTATAAATGATATAATCTAATAAAAATGAAAAAAGGGACGTATAACTAAATATTTAAATATTAGTTAAGAAAATTAATCATACAATAAACATAAGTAAATTTATAAGGTCATTATATAATCTTTATCATTAAATGTTTAACTTAAATTCTCCAGTATACCATTTTCTATAGTTAAAAAAATTACTAAGGTTGCTATAGATATTGACCAGAAATAAAAGTAACCTATTTAAAAAATTTGGGCCCACTGATTATATATTTGAAATAAAATTTTCAAAATTCAAAATATATAAATTTCATAAATTAATTTAAAATTAAGGCATACAAATGTGATGAAAAATGGTCTCTCTAAGAAATGGCCTTTTAAAATATAAAATGTTTTTATAAAAAATTAAAGTATAAAATCCATTAAAAATATTATTTTATTATTTTAAATATAAATGAACTAATTAAATTTTAACAATAATCCAAAATAGAATTTTACTTTATAAATATTTTAATTTTTCTCAAAATAACACATTTATATAATTTTTATATTATGATTATAAAAATGATATTTATTTTATCTAATATAGTTTTTAGTACTACTAGAAATTATTTATATTTTTAATCACAAAAATCAATGAAAAATAATTTTTGGATAAAATATATCATTGAATAATAAAATTGTTTTACTAAAAATTTATTGATTGTAAATAAATACATTTTTATTGATTAAAACCATTATATAATTTAAAATTTAGTTTATAATATTCATACCCTCTAATTTAATGTCCAGATTATTATAGTCACATTTAAATAATAATAATAATTTATTTTTTGTTTATGCTCATCGTTGTGTATCTTGTATGCTATTAAACATAGTCTTTATTATTTTGAAAAATATTAGGATATTACATCCTCCCCCATAATAAATTGTGTACATAATATTTTAACTCTAGATAAAAAACTAGCGGTTTGAATTTTCTTAATAACTTTGTTCAAATTCCCACATTATAAAAAGGGTTAACGAAATATCCTATTGAAAATAATGAAAAGGGGAGTATGAACGTCCTATTAAATAACTCTTAACTTGGTTTCCATGTAGGAAAAATTTATAGAGAAGTGAAAACATGGATATCAAATAAAAAAATAACTTATAAGGACTGATATAGAGTGATAGATAAAGTGGTCATGGGATATTGAACCCTCACAAAACCATATATTTTGGATGGTTTAAAAGGCCGTTTATTTCTTGATTGGAAAAATAAATAAATAATTTTTTTATTATATGAAGATCCTTTTACAATATTTGAGTAATTAATTTATAACAAATACAAAAATTAGAAGCAAATATACATACTTTTCAAGAATTCTTTCATCTTTAAATCAATTTCCATCACAAATTCATCTTTTCCCTCTAAATCATGAGTATTCAAGATGAATTTGTCATGCCTGAAGCAATATAATAAAATTATGATGGATCATATATTACTCAAAAGTTTAAAAAGATATTTATCCTATATTTTTTGATCAAAAAAAACACAATTTGTTAGGAAAATAAATGTCAATTTATTAAATGAATAAACCATAATATGAATAAAAACTACTTTAATTTGAAAAAATCAGCAGTAGTACCCAAAAATAAACATAGATGATTCAATAAATAAATATCCTTAAAAATAATTAAAAATATATTCAACTAAGATTCAAACATAAAAATCATATAGATTTGATCACATAGTCTTCCATGATAAATCTAATATTTATCTACATATAACATCAATCACCCTTAATGACTACTACCAAAAATATAATCTCCCTAATAACATAATCAACAATATATACTAATAATTTCTATAAAAAATATACCTCACCACATTAAATTCATATAGGCATCCCATAGACAATTCAAGACTTATTTATCAAATAAAGTCCTAAAATATTTTATTTACCATAATCATATGGGTTTACCAAAATATTGAACTTTATCTGAAATAGCATTAATCACATAAACACTAAATCACATTTCAATATCATAGTTATTTATATGACAAAACATATGTTCCAAAAATGAAAAAACTCTTATTTTCAAAATAATTAAATAATGAAAAATAATTTCATAATAGCCATGATATTATATGGGATAGTTATAGGTGATGCAACCTTTCCGTCCATTAGTTGTGGGTTTAATCCTAGTGTCCTTTTCTAAATGTGATGGGTTATTTCCTGGCACGTGGGTTATACTTTTTATAATACTATAAAATTTTTATAAAATTCTAAAAAATATAATGAACATGCTCAAAAATATAATTAATCCTCAAAGATCATATAAACCCTAATGTTATTGAAATACACATAATCATATGTCGATAAAATTAAAAGAGAGTTATTCCTCAAATAACATTGTTTGTATTTTAAAAATAAGGGTTACATATACATAAAACATTTAGTAAAACTCAATAAATATATCGCAATATATTCCCATGACATTAAACCAAAAGGGGTGTCTAATATTTTAAACATATTATATACCAATACATTTTACCTCTTTAATCCCAATAAGTAGATAAATTAATAAGTCAATGTTAATCATAATATGTTAACCATGACCTTCCAAGTAATTATATAATAATTACTTCCTACAAACAAAACCTAAATCATGTCCTATAATTCAATAAAAAATAGGGCAATCTATAATTTATAACCATAATATTTCATTTTTAGTTCCCTCATCTTCAACTATAATGGAATTACATATTACAAGACATTTGGTCATACTGGTCATGTTCTTGATCCCCCCTAGGGCATCAATTTTCATAATTCTCATACTCCCAACATTTAAAGAAATAAATTGATACCTTTGGAAGAAATATTATTCCTCTTCAAGGAGTTAATTAGATGTTTCCTTGATTTTTGGAAGATTAAAACTTTATGAACTCCTTTACAACATATAAGAAATCTTCTTATTCTTTTAAGTGATTTTCCTTGGTGCTTCATTCCACGTTGATGGAACATAAGTTGTTGAATATTTTTACCTTTATGATCTTTATAACCTAATGTTATAGGGATCTTCACTTCTCCCTTATTTTATTAGTGGGGGTCAATTATAACTCTAGATAGCTGGTTAAGAATAACCAGATGAGTTCTTACTAAAGATCTCATTCTATTAAGTTCCCTATTTAGAAAACCACCACATTTTCCATTATGTCCATTGATGCATTAGTTTCAGCTGGTTCCATCCAATTACTAAAACCAAAAAGGGTTAGTGTAAGCATATCAATATAGTATTAATAAACCATTTTATGTATAGGAAAAACACTAATATGTCCTTAACAATTTCATCATCTATTAAAATCTTACTATTTTCCAAAAATAACCATAATTATTCCTACCATTCTAACATTTGGGGTTAAATAGGACATTCATGTTATACTCAAATAACATAGTAAACTTTAAATTTATCAAAATATTTCATATGTTACCAACTATAAAGTTAGGATTTAAACATTAAATATTCAGATGAATTTGGACTATAATTCACTTTCTAATAATCCTTAGGGTATTTTATATTTTATTTTTAAATAATTAGTCCACCACCCTTACATAAATAAGTATTTCTTCACAAAGTGGAAACTTTAACATAGTTTTAATTTTTCACAGTAAAGAAAACCTTTATGACATAACATTTTTTCTTTTCATTGAATACATTAAACAAATTAACTTTAATTCTCCCTTTCCTTTACACATAATTAAACCCAATGAAAAAAACATTTAATAACTTAGGGTAACCACAAAATCTCAGTAAGGGACATAATATGAAAGAAATAAATTGCTAGTCCATGTATACATATAAACATCTTTTTCAAAAATAAACTTTCATTTTAAAATAATAATTTCCTACCAAGAAAATAAACTCATATTCCCAAATATTTTTAGAAAACATTTTATAATAAATGTTAATGGAAAAATAAAACCCATTACGAAAAAATGAAACCTCATGAAAACATTTTCACAATGTTAGAATTTTCATCCTTACGAAGTTACCAATACATTATTTTGAACATAACTCAATAATGTACCTTGTGAAAACTTGAAATGTATGTAGTTAATGATAAAAATAATAAATAAATCATATAGTTAACTAAGGGAATCATTTTATTATCATATATATATATAGAGTAACCTTCATAGTTACACATGGAATAACCCTCCCAATTATACTTGAAATAACTGTTGTATTTACACTTGGAGTAACCATCATAGTTAAAATTAGTATAACTTTCATGATCAAATTCCAATATAAACATAACTAATGCCTTGGAGTTCTATAAAAGAACCAACCATATTTGGTCTATAATTTAACCACCCATCATCACAAAGAATACCCAAGAACTGTAACATAATCATAAAACATGAAATATTTCGTCATAAAAACATTCCTAATATACATAGGAAAATGTGTTCATATATATATATATATATCACATTCATTTAAAACAAATTTTTTAAAACTAAAATTCTAAAATAAAAAGGTAAAGGTATTTTGTTTGAATAAAACATGAAATATTATAAAGGAATACGAATACCAAATAACAGCTACATATGTGGGAAATGTCATATGGATAGGGAAGAAAAAGAGAGTTTTATGGAGAACTGTAAAGAAATTTTTTAAGAGAAATTTCCTTAACTTGAGTGTGACTCATCAAATACGATATTTATTATACTGATCCGCATTTTTAAACCAGACTAAAATCTATAGGTTTTTAAACTTTTTCAATCACTAATTGAGTTTTCTTAAACCAAGCCTCAGAACGACATTCCTAAGGTTGGAACACTCCTAAGTAATATTTTTTGGCTTTATTGAAGGACCTAGAAGTTTGATGGGTGTCTTAAGGAGTTTCAGGAGCACTGGAAAAGAAAAAACAACTTTTAATGAACCTACAGAGGGTACAAGGTTTGTCTGAAACCATGCAGCCCACAGCAGGTAACCATGAGCCTTTTTTTAAGGGAGGGTAGTGGTTCTGCGTATGGTATATGCATGTTTTTCAAACTATGGGACTATCCCACATGATTTTCTTTTGAGGAAGTAGCCGCACACTATACACCACATAGTTTGCGTACGGTTTGGAAAGCCTTTTGTGTTAAATCGTACGGTTTACCCAGTAAAAAAACTATTTAAAATCATAATAAAATAAAACTAAAACACTCATCCTCACCCTCTAACCCATGAATGACATGTGACACCCCACCTAGGGGGTTCTCCTTCCATGTATGACCCAATCGTTACCTCTTTAGATCTCCAATTTTGGCATTATTCTTCTAATTTTTTCTATAATCCTTTGAGGTGAGACCCTGGTATCCTTATCCTCTCATTTCATCAGCTGATTTTGGATTCTAAATTAGTATACAGTGTTCAGGAGAACCTTAGTCATGGTTTAAATCTATTTTTCTTTTTTATTCTATAGTATAGTGGTGCAGAAGGTCCATCGGGTCTGCCTTATGCGTGTTCTAGAAGATGAAACTGAAGGTGAGGTGGTTCAGGGAATTTTATCTCATCACAAAGGTTTTGGGTCAATGTTTTTTCCTTCATTATTCTATGTCATTTAGTTTATAATTGTGGTTTTTGTGATTTATGAGTCCCTGGTAATTAATTGGAGATGAGTTATCCCCTTCTACATTAATTTTGAATTTCTATTAATGTGTGTAGTGGCTTGGACCGGTTTTATGGCCGCAAACGCATATACTATGGTGTGAATATATATATATATATATATATATATATATATATATCATCCATTTATTTTTACCTCATGGTGTGGGGAACACATGCATTAGGTTTTGATATATATATATATGAAGGTATGTGCGTGCATGTATGGAGCAGTTATGGTTGGTCGTCAATAAGTATGTCAAGTGTCAGGTGTTGGCTGGTTCCTTTTCTAGGTAGGGTCCCTTTACTATACCATTTAATTTTTATTAATGAATGAATTAATTGATTATTTCAATGTCCTTGGTTTTTAGTTAATGCAATATATAGAGATTAAATACTTCCATTGATAAAGTTAATTAAATATTAAAGGTGATAAGTATTTTTTTGCTGAGAAATGTCATGATTTTATAATAGAACTCCTCCAACAAAGGTGTGTTGTCTTCATGAAAAATGGTAGTGATAGAATTTTATGCTTTCCTTCTTTACTATCTTAGTACCTCTTTTATGACTTCTATAGGAAGGACCACATGTGATAAATTGCCTTTCCTTGAAATAATCTAATATAGTTACTATAAATTGAAAAAGGGATCATAAATGGACCATTATAGATATTATAAACCATATCTAAATCACTTGAATGAATATATAATTTTTAGTAATTTTATATCATTGAATAAAATATTATTTATTATAATATATCATTAATTCATATTTTTAGATCTATTCATTACTTTGATTTTAATAACATCAATACAATAAGTAAAATCTGAACCAATTTTTTTATTATATCCAAAACATGTCATTTGAAAGTATAAAATTCATAGATCATATTAATTATCTCAAATTATATTTCTTTAATATTTTTAATATTATTTATTTTATTATCTTTTTTATTAAATAATTACGACATCAGCATTGTGAAAGAATTTATTGTACTTATATCTTAACTAAAAATTAAAAATAAATTACCATGATAAAGATAATTAATTTTAATTTATAATTACTAATTATAAATAAACATATACTCTCATTAAACCTTTTCTAAAAATATTATATTTCTAAAAAATAGGAGAGTGACATTTTTTACTTTTCTTAAAATAAGATATTATAATGTTATAACCTTATAAAAATGGAATAACAAGTACATATAATAAAATATTGGTTGAGTATAGAATTAATTTTAATCATCCAATAATCTTAATATAGGTGTGATTGTCTTATTATAATCCTTATCATTTTATTGTTAACATTAGTTACCAGATTTACCCTTCACCTTGGTTACAAAAATTTCCAAGGTTACAATTCATATTGACCAAAAATAAATGGTAATTTTTTTAAAAAAATTAAACCAATACATCTACATATGGAATCCATTTTTTAAAATATATAACACATAAATTTATGAATTTAATATAAAATTGAACTATAAAAATTCTATGGAAAACTATTTTGTAGAAAAAAATGAACTTTTAAAATATAAAATGTTTTTATACTAAATTCAATTATAAAATACATTTAAAAAACGATAATTAAATTATTTTAAATAAAAATCATCTAATTATGTTATAAAAATAATCATAAATAGAATTTTTCTTTGAAAACATTTGAAAATAAAATACAGTTTTCAATAAACATCACTATCTTTCTGATTTTTTTGAAAAATGAAACATTTCAGAAAAATATAAAACTTTCCCCAAATGATAATTTTTATATTCTGATTAATAAAATGATATTGATTTTCTAAAACAATTTTTTAAATTTTTTTTGGTAATTAATTTTATTATTCTATCACCAAAAGAAATCAAAACCCATTTTTAGAGAAAACATATCTTTAAAAAAATGGTTTTCTAAATTATTTATGTTAATTAGTCAATGCATTTTTATTGATTATAACCTTTATATAATTAAATAATTAGTTAATCCTATTAAAAACCACTAATTGAATGGATATGTTATAATGTTCACATTAAAATAATAATAATTCATTGTTTTTTATACTTAGTGTTTAATATCTTGTACGCTATCTAAAAAATTATTTCGTTTTTTAAAATAATGGGTTATTACACTTAACCAATTTTTTTTTATAAATTTCAAAAAGATTCCACTTCCCCTCAATCAAATTATTTTTCTAGGGTTTGGAATATAATAGAATTTATTAATATTAAAATGTTTACAAGGGGAACCTCCACAAATTCATCATCCCTAAGATCCCTATTCCAAAGAGCCTTTTCAAATTTAATTTATACTTCCTATATGAAATTTTCATTTTTAACATTCCTCTTATTTATACATGTTTATAATCCCCCTAATCTTTACCATTCCCTTTTTCATCTAACACTTATTTTATTTTTTATATCTATGTCTGTACAAAGAACTTATTTCATGAGTCTAGCTAATATTGGAATTAAACTATACCAAGAATATAGTCATCCTGTGATACTATGTGTAATAATCAATGAATGAATAAAATTTTATTATTTACAATTGTTAGGTTTCTTTAACTCATATTTAATAGAAATTACTCAAAAAATGTGATTTTTTAACTTAATAGTACTTTTAGATTAGTTCACATCTAATTGTTATACGCTATTTCATTTGGGAACTCCAAATTTCATTTAGAGAGGATTCATATTCCATAGTGGATATCTTACCAATGGTTATGTTAAAAATTATTTTTTAATCAGGTTATAATTTTGAATACACTAAATTATTTTCACTTAAAAATCCTTTCCAAGAACATAAAAAACTATAAATTATTCCAACTATGAATTTTTTATTATTTAGTGGGGGAACATGAAATTTAAAATTATAATTTTATTTTTATTTTTAATGAAAAAAATTAAAAATTAAAAATTAGAAAACTATTTATAACTTTAGTTAAATTTTCCCTTCTATATTGACTTATCATTTGTGTTACTCTTATTGAATTTCATTATTCAATTGTCACTGAATTGTAGAAATAATATATCAGTGTCTTAATAAGTCTAATGGAAAGATAGGACCTAGTTTATTTACACATTGGAAATAAGGGTAAGGGTGGAATTATACATGGGTTCCTTAAAAAACATCATGAAATTTCATTTTTACATGCATATTAACCATAAAGGGATTATTTTATTCTTGTCTTTTGATCTAAGCTACTGCAACAGAAAATATGTTAGTAAAAAAAGGCCCATTCCACTTGGATGAATTTTTTCATCACATGAGTTTATTTTATATGGATGACAATTACACCTTATCACCAATTTATAATTCCTTTATCTAAATGATATTTTCATAAGTAGATATGTTAATTTCTTTGTAAAAAAATGAGTTCTCAAAAGCTTCTCTCCTCAGCTCTCCAAGTTCCATAATTTGAAGCTTCCACTACTCATCATCATTAATAAACTCCAAGATCTTTTGATTAACACCCTTGTAGTATTTTTCATATAACTCAATAATAATGGGGAAAATTTATCATAAATTATTTTATAGGGAGATATTCCAAGGTTTCTTGAAGGAGGTATGGTCAGACCATAACACATCCTCCATCTTCATGCTCCAATTATTTAATTTAGGATATCATATCCTTTCAAGGAATATATTTATTTCCCAACTGAATACCTTATCATTCCTATTTTCTTTGAGTGAGGTGTGGTATATGTTTTTTCATTAATCTATACTTCCTCAGGACTACTTTCATACAATAGATATAGAAATGGGTTCCCTGATCACCAATGATTACCCAAGGTATTCCAAACCCCTAGAAACATAAGATATTAATAAAATCAATGAAAAATGTTTAATCATTAGTTTTAGTAATTTGTTAATTGATCCATTTATAAACATAATATACTACTTATTGAATATAGGTAAATTAAAAAGAAATAGGAAATGACCCAATAATGACTATTTCATAAAGCTCAAATATTTTATAAAAAGGTAATGCTTATTAAATAAATTTAATTATTTTGGAATACCCTCTAATGAATAGTTTTTTTTATTATTTAAAAAAATTATTATAATAATTAAAATATATAGGACAACATAATACACCTTCTATGACTTTTTTACTACAGATGATATCCATAATGGCCTCTACATGTAATTATATGGAAGAATTTAAGAAAAAAAGTTACAACTTCATCTAGAATACATCTCATAGTCAACTAGTCACTATATATTTTAAACATTTACAAATCCTCCCGATCATAGTATATTTAAGTAGACTTCAATTTAAGGAATTTGGGATTAGAAATAAAAAAATGTACCATTAAAGTGATTAAGTAGTTAACCACGTTTATATACCATGGAATATTAAAAGTGATTTCATAGTGTTGTTTTCCAGGTGAATAATTCAGAGCTATTTCTATAGGTAAATCATTCTCAATAATGTGGGTATGCTTTCTCATGTTGATTGTAACCATGTTCTCACATCCTTTATTATCCTTAATTTCCTTGTAAAAATATTTTTAGAAGAAACATCCATAACACGAGCATAGTTTTTGAATAACCTATCTTCATTAAGCACCTATGTGTTGTATAATAATTATAACATTGTAATTTATATCCATTAAAATATGAACAAAATTTTTAAAATTCAAAAATTGTGGAAAAAACTACCTTTTTTTATTTAGTTGATATGAACAGAATCTAGAGTTCCTGAAGAATATGTTATCACATGAGAGTTATAATTAATCATTTGGGTATGAAATAATTCTACTTCTTTGTAAGCGGTATTCAAAAATATTTATATGGTTTTATCCTAGGTCAGTGGAATGATTATAGTGGTTTTGATCTGAGTCACCTTTAGTTGGAAAAAATATTTTCATGATTCTTCAAACAAATAATTATTTTCCTTTTAAACTATATTATTCATATTTAATATATTTTTACCAATTTATTTTTTAAAACTTATATAAAATCCTAAATGACATAGAAATTAACTAATATTTTTTAAAGTTATGGTATATAAATGTGTAAATATTATATGGACCTTTTATTTATCTACTTAAATTCCTTATTTATAAATAATATGGCCTATGATATTAAATTCCTCTACCATAAAGAAGAATTATTAAAAATTTAGAACCAAAATTTTCTCAATGAAATTTTTTAATTAATTTCATATATTCTCAAGAAAATATTCAAAATTTTTTCCCTAAACTATAAATTCATAGAGAAATACCTTTTAGGATCTTTAAATAATATTTGAATAGTTGTTTGGTGTAAAAATTAGTGATGTACCTAAGAGATTTTATGATGAAAAATGAATATTCGGTATGAAACCATAACATCGGGACAAGTGAATGTGGTCTTTTATTTTATATTCCTAGAAAATAAGAACATGAAAATAAATATAAATTCTATCATAAGAATTGTAATTACCCTTCCCTATTAATATTTCTATAATATGATCTACAAACAGAATGAGAAAGTGGTCTTCTGGTGTCACATGGATTTATTTTCTATAATCATTAAGAATCCTTCTACTATTTGGAATCTTAGTTAGAACTAATTCATTATTTTTCTTTTTTAAAATAGTGATGCTTGATTTTTTTGATACAAAATGGATGAGGCTCACCAATCAAGAATCTGGTATAAAATATACTATTCTAACTCTTACAATTCATTTTCAAAAAATGATTTTTCTAAAAGTTTTTGTTAACTTATGAGATAATTTAAAATTTATTATTTTAACCAAAATATGAACATATTTATCTGATCTTACAAGGGATTCATGATGAGGACCAGTAAAACTAGAATTATCTTATTTAGGGAATTTCATATAGCATATAATATTAATATTATCAATTTCCTCACCAAATTCCATATAACACCTAATAACATAAATAAACCATAATTACATGATTTATAATAAGGGTTTCACATTCAAACATTTTGAGGTTAATTTTAGTTTAGAGTGTTATAGATTTTGGAAAAAATATTATATAACAAACAATTACAATGCAAAGTGGAAACTTCAAATAAAACAAACTTTTTTTACAAAAAGATGATTCTTAAATTTAAATTGTTGTATCATTTAAGTCTTGTCATCTTCTTTTAAGATAAAGCCCAATAATGGAAATATTGTACTTGTTAAGACTGTACTCATCCATAATCCCTATGAAAAACATTTGAAAATATGGGATGAGAAAATAGATCTTATTAATGGATATAATAATTAAGTAAATTTGATAGTTCAATGAAAAATATGAAAACCCATGATAATGTTTACCTTTTTCATGTACAAAACATCTAGCTCAAAATAAACCATTATTTATTCTGGAAATAAAATCACTATCCAATGTTTTTAGTAAAATATTTTATAAGTAAACATAAAAGGAAAATCATAATTCTTAAGGGTATTTTTGAAAAAAAATTAAATTTTTTTCTTAAAACCAAACTTTTGACCTATATAAGATCATGAAATATTATTTAAATAATAATTTCATTTTAATAATGTATAAAATAAAATGATTTCTATAAAACCAATTATCAAAATAAACAATCAATATATCCATGTAAAGTGTAAATAATCACATGGATAACAACAAATTTTTTCTTAATGAGGGAATTGATAATAGTAGACACAATAATCAGACCATCATGGCCTTGTTACATGAAATCATATATAAATTGGTAAAAAATTAACCAAATAACCAGGATAGATTAACTTGTTATTCCATCTGATGAATCAAGGGGATATAAAAACCCCTTCATGTCACTTACTATATCTAATTCATTAATCATGTGAAACATATGACTAGTAATTCAATACATGATCATCATAATCATTTTTATTTAAAAAAATAATAACAAATGTTAATATTTCCCCAATTAATAAATAGAAAAACACAATCATAAACTATCAAAATAAATATGCTGGATAAGATTATTATATTATATACCAATAAAAAATTATAATCATCAAATGATGACTACATAGATGAAAAAATATTTAAAATAACACTCAAACATTTTCTTGATAAATATTAAAAATATCCTCTTATTTTAATAATATTTTAAATAAAAAATTCCAGAATATTATGAAAATTAATTCCAATAAAGACAATATTTGAAACTTTTGGGGTAAAATTAAATGAAAAGAACATTACTAATTTTTAAAAAGCATTTAATGTTTTATATATTAAAAGAGATCATTATTTTCACACTTTTTTATAATGTTAAAAGAGACTCATACGTAAAAAATTTAAAAATATTATTTTTAATAATTTTTAAAGAAAGTGAAATGTTATTGTAAATTACCTTTAACAATATTTTAATAATAAATAATTACATTTTTTAAACATTTTAAAAATAGTGACATGGAGTATTAATATTTTATATAGAAAACATTAAAACTTTTTTAACGAAAAATCCATTACCTAGAGTAATGGCTCGTTGCGTACAATCTCTAACCACAAAATGTAAAAACTATATTAATTTTATAACTTTTTAATAAAACGTTTCATGTTCATTTCATAATCTTTATTCATTAAAATTTAGTTATTTCAATGACTTATTTATTTACTAAATCAACTAAGTTCAAAAATGATGTTATAAGGACATTCAGTTTATATTCCCAAAACAAATTTAGTAGGTTGACAATAATCAATGAAGTATGGTTCTATTATATAAATATTATTAATAATTACAAGATTATAATTTTTTATACATTAAATAAAACTCTATAACCATCTATGGATGGAAAATATGATAAATTAATCACATTTCTTTGTGGGAGGTAGTCTATACATAGATATAAATGGTGTCATAATTTTCTAATGGATGGAATTTTAATAAATTAGGTAAAATATTATCTTCATATAATTAAAATTATGTCATTATTATCATATATATAAATAAATTCATTATAATATCCTTCATTATTAGGTTATGATGAATAAAAACATCACTTTATGGAGGTTGTTGTCCATACTTACACACAAGAAATGTTTTCATTTTCTATGGGATGGAAATGGAGGTGAAAAATGGGAGTTATAAAAATATAATAACATTTTAGTATAAAAAAGATCTTATTTTATCTTATCATCTTATTGTAGAATTTCATAAGGATTTGGAAGAAGAAATAAACATGAAAACATTTGGTTAAGAGTTATGAATCTTATTTGGAAAACCTTCTTTGTCTTAAACCATAATCCGTATTAGATGGTCCTTTGGTGAGATAATAACCACTTCAACATGGGGATAAATTATGGGAAGGTGTTTTGTTAGTTTTTTTCATGGTAAATGTATCAAGAGGTGTGATTATGAGAGAATAAGATATTTCTTTTTAAAAGTTAGTTGGGTTGAAATCATTTTACACTACTGGAAATTTAGGCTATAGCCACGGTTTGAAACTGTGGCTATAAGCCCAAAAATCGTGGCTATAGGTTATAGCCATGGATCAATGAACCGTGGCTGGTATTGGCGAGGCTATAGACCAAGTCCTATAGCCACAGTTTAAAATCATGGCTAATTCCTTATATCCACGGTTCAAACCCTGGCTAAAGCCCTATATCCATGGTTTAAAATCATGGTTAAAGGCTTATAGCCATGGTTTAAAACCATGGGAGAAGGTAAAACACAAACATGCCTTATAGCCACAGTTAGAAACTGTGGATATAGATTAAAGTCCAATTAAAAAATCACAACAGGTCTGCAGGTCTGCCTTCCACCCTCTGCCCCCTGGTAGTCACCCTGCCTTCCACTCACCTGATAGTCCCCCTGCCACCCCCACCCAGCATGTCTCCCCTTATTTTCCATCCGGCTCTGCCCCCTGCCAGTCCCCTACCGGTTTTCCCCTGGTTCCCCACCCCTTCCAAACCCCCCTGTCTATCACCCGCCTGGACACACCCCCACCCCCTCCCCTGCATAGACAACGCCCCACCCAGGATAGACACCCCCTAGATAGACAGACAACCCTGTACACCCCCTCCCCTATACAGACCCCCTAGATAGAAACCCCCCCTAGACAGACAACCCTGGACACCCCCTCACCTAGACAGACCCCCCCCGGACAGACACCCCTGGACACCCCCTCCCGGATAGACACCCCCCTCCCCTGGACAGAACACCCCCCTCCCAGGACAGATACCCCTGGACACCCCCCTCCCTAGGACAAAACACCCCCCTCCCTTAACGGGTTCACCAATCCCTGAAGTTGATGCCCAATGATACTCATCCTCTATATGCTGAAGAGGAATGAATTCATCTCAGTTTCATCAATTTATTTCTATAGGTTTACTTCAAGAACATTGTGTTAGACTACACTAGGATGGTCATGATCCTTGTCTCACATGCCTAATTTTTTAAGGCAATCAGCATGTCACCACAAGAGTGATGATGATGGAGCCTTTCATTGAAATGGGAGGATGGGAGATTAAAACATATCTTTGTGGTTTTCGTTTCCCAGTCCAAATTTCTGTTGCGGAATCATTGGGAGGTGCAATGACAGAAATGAGAAATGAAAGAGGAATTCAGAAAGAAAATAGACATGGGAAACATAAATTTATGTGGTTCGGTAATAACCCTATGTCCACAGAGAGGCATAACTTCACTAATTCAGGAGCACAAATTATAGATGTTTTTTTAGTGGTACCCTAGCCCAAAAATGGGCTATAAAATGGAGAAGATGATCATTATTCTGAAAAATAAGTCTACGTCGCTACAGTGAACGACGACCACCTTTGTCAAAAGTGCTATAGTGGCTTCCGGTTTGAAGTCAAAAGCGCTACAGTACTGGTGACTCCGAAGTCTACACTGCTACAGTTCTTGTTGGTGTCGGTCGGTCAGCTCGACTCGCGACAGTTGCAGTCCACAAGAATTCGGCCCAACTGGATCGAGCAACACGAATCCAAAAATTTATCTTATATAATTAACACATGCCCATGAATCTTGTTCTTGATTCCATCTCCATGTGGACATCAATTAATAATGTCACTTTATTATTTATTAAGGTGACAACCTAATGATCATAGTTGACTAGAATTTCAATTACATTGTATATTTAGACAATCCCATAAATATCTTTCTCATTTCTAGAAGTGAGGGAATCTTATGCTTGCCACATATAAGTAAAGGATTGATCTTCAGTTATGATCTGGGTAGAAGGATGTTATATCTTCTTTTTTCAAGTCATATAAACATCTTAGGAATACACAGTCAGTGGACTACTTTGGAAGCTATTTGTGAGTACCCGATCAAGGAGAGAGACAACTGTGAGACCTTTGTTCCCTATTGGAAAACACCAGCATAACTGGAAAAAGTGAGTGTCGGAGGATAGTGCATGCATTATTTATGGAAATGCTGACAACGTCCTTTGCTTTTCCAATACCCAAGAACATAAACAAAGTCATCTTCCCATTTCATAAAAAAACCAGCCCCCCCCCTGGACAACAGCCACCCCCCCCCCCACATCCCTTTCACCCCTTGCATACCCATTTACCCCCCCCCCCCCCCTGTTGGACCCCCTTGAACAGAAACCCCCCTGTTGGACCCCCCTGGACAGCATCCCCCCCTGCTGGACCCCCTGGATAGTAGAAGCCCCCTGCTGGACCCCCTGGGCAACAACCCCCCCTGCTGGACCCCCTAGAAAGAAGCCCCCCCTACTGCTGGACAACAGCCCCCCCTGCTAGAAGAAATTGTGATTAGTCAGTCTCAACATTGATCACAAGACTCATGGAATACTATCACTACGAACTGTCGTGGGGTGTCATCTGGGAGCATGGCCAAATCACGGCATTACCGCTGTGTGACCGCGGTGTGATCGCAGCGTGAGCGCGACGTGACCATAGCATGATCGCGGCGTGACCGTGGCATGTTGTCCTGGTCCAGCAACATCTGCGGGGCAGCATCTTCCGGCAAGGAGTGAAGGGAGCGGGAGGAGGCGGGGCAACATTCCGGCCATCGCCCCACCGGCAGAAATTGTGATTAGTCAGTCTCAACATTGATCATAAGACTCATGAAATACTATCACTGCAAACTGCCACGAGGTGTCATCCTGGAGCAGGGACAAATCACGGTGTGACCGCGACATGACCGCGGCATGTTGGCCCAGTCCAGTGACATCTGCGGGGAAACATCTTCCAGTTAGGAGTAATGGGAGCAGGAGGAGGCGGGGCAACATTCTGGTAGTCACCCCGCCAACAGAAATTGTGATTAGTCAGTCTCAACATTGATCACAAGACTCATTAAATACTATCACTTCAAACCACTGTGGGGTGTCATCCTGGAGAAGTTCCAAATCCTGGCATGACCGTGGTGTGACCGCAGCGTGTTGGCCCGGTCCAGCGACATCCACGAGGTAGTATCTTCCGGTCAGGAGCGAAGGGAGTGGGAGGAGGTGGGGCAACATTCTAGTCGTCGCCCCGCCGAAAAAAATTGTGATTAGTCAGTCTCAAAATTGATCACAAGACTCATGGAATACTATCACTGTGAACAGCCGCGAGGTGTCGTCCTGGAGAAGGGCCAAATCACGACATTACCGCGGCGTGACCACGGCGTGACCGCGGCAGGACCGCGTCATGACCGTGGCCTGTTGGCCCGGTCCAGCGACATCTGCATGGTAGCATCTTCTGGACAAGAGTGAAGGGAGCGGGAGGAGGCGGGGCAACATTCCGGTCATCACCCCACCGGAAGAAATTGTGACTATTCAATCTCAACATTGATCACAAGACTCACGGAATACTATCACTATGAACTGCCATGGGGTTTTGTCCTAGAGCAGGGAAAAATCAAGGCATGACCGTGGCATGTTGGCCCAGTCCAGTGACATCCACGGGGCAGTTTCATCCGTCCAGGAGTGAAGGGAGTGGGAGGAGGCAGGGAAACATTCTGGTCTTCGCCCCACTGACAGAAATTGTGATTAGTCAGTATCAACATTGATCATAAGAATAATGGAATACTATCAGTACGAACTGCTACGGGGTGTCATCCTGGAGCAGGGCCAAATCACGGCATTACCGCGGTGTGACCGCATCATGACCGCGGTGTGACTGTTGTGTGACCATGGCGTGACCGCGGCGTGACTGCGGCTTGTTGGCCCTGTCCATCGACATCCGTGGGGCAGCATCTTCCGGGCAGGAGCGAAGGGAGCAGGAGGAGGTGGGGAAACATTCTGGTCATCGCCCTGCTGGAAAAAATTGTGATTAGTCAGTCTTAACATTGTTCTCAAGACTCATGGAATACTATCACTATGAACCACCACGGGGTGTTGTCCTAGATCATGCCCAAATCACGGCATTACCGCGGCGTGATCGCGGCGTGACTATGGCGTGTTGTCCCGGTCCAGCGACATCCACAAGGTAGCATATTCTATCCAAGAGTGAAGGGAGCGGGAGGAGGCGGGGAAACAATCTGGTCATCACCCTGCCTATAGAAATTGTGATTAGTCAATCTCAACATTGATCACAAGACTCATGGAATACTATCACTACAAACTACCACGGGGTGTCGTCCTGGAGTAGGTCCAAATCACAATGTGATCGCGGCGTGATCGTGGCCTGACCAAAGGGTGACCACGGTGTGACTGCGGCGTGACCGCGGCGTGACCGTGGCGTGACCACGGCTTGACCATGGCATGACCACGGATTGAACTCGGCGTGACCACGGTGTGACCGCGGCGTGACTGTGGCGTGACCGCGGCGTGACCGCGACATGGATGTAGCGTGATCGCGGCGTGACCATAGCGTGACCACGGCGTGACCGCGTAGTGACCGCGGTGTGACCGCGTAGTGACCGCGGTGTGACCGCGGCATCTTTGTCTGGTCTAGAGACATCCACGGGGCAACATCTTCTGGCCAGGAGCGAAGTTAGCGGGAGGAGGCGGGGAAACATTCCGACCGTCACCCCACCGAAAAATGATAGAACAAATAAACTATTTAATATGTTATTACAAGGGATAGCCAGAGAAGGTTTTAGTGAGAGGCACAATGATGCAACGTCTAAAGGGAAACAAAATGACGGAAAAGAATCATACATGTACATAAACCATTTACAAATTTATTCACTTTTCCTAAACATGGAAATTTTATTTATAATATTCAAAGCGTGAAAAGAAAAGTGTCATGGTCAAAGAATATGCCTACTCGGGCAATGCCATTTGAGTTAAACGAGTATAATAAGCCAATTTATATTATTCAAAGAAAACAAAAACGAACTAGCCACAAAAAAAACACCAACAAGAGGCATACGAAAGACTCAAACCAAATCAAAACATGATACAAATAACTATCACTAATCTTTGGTTTAGAAGACAACACACCTCTGTTGGAGGGGCTTTATTATAAAATCATGGAATTTATTTATCACAAAATTCATTTAATTATTTTGAACATTTATTCTAAAACTCATTCCGCACAAATCAAATGCAATAATTTAAGCAACTGGATCAACATAACTATCACTATGATTTTTTGCAGACAGCGCACCTCCGTTAGAGGGGTTTTATTATAAAAACATGACTTTATTTATCAAATGAAACAATTATATTAAAGAACAATTATTCAAGATATGCAATTCAATATAATTAAGTAGAATTAAGAAAGAATCTAAATTCAATTTAAAGCATTCTTGAATTAAAGAGGCTAGAAGAGGGATCCTACATCAAGGTGGAACGAAACCGTCCACTTCGGCTCTTGGAGCTTTCTAACTAAAAGTTGCTGCTCCCCTACTGGGTATACACACCTTCACACACATTCAAGAGTTCAAATAAGTGGCAGCATGAATGAATTGTTCTAAACAAGGAAAAACCAAATTAAGTACTCCCCTGTAATGATATGATGCAGTTTTCTTCTTTTTATTGAGCCAAACACCCTCTTATATTTTTCAATCAAGCTGGATATTTTCATTGAAGTACCTAAAAAGAAACAAAATCAACATCAAATTCTCATAAATCTATTCCTCATTAAATAACATTAAATAATCAGAAATGACATTGTAAATTACTGAGTTTCAAAGGACATATTCAAGAAGACACCCCCCTCCTTCCTGGACAGACCCCCCACCCACCCATCCCCTCCCTGGATAGACGCCACCCCCTGGACAGACCCCACTTCCTGACAGACCCCCTACCCCTCCCCCTCTGGACAACCCCCATCCCTCCTGGACACCCCATGGGCAACCCCCATCCCCCTTAGACAACCCCCGCCCCCTAGACAGTCCCCCCTCCTAGACACCCCCTCTCCTTCTTGGACAGACCACCCTTCCTGACAGACCCCCCTGGACAGACCCCATCCCTCCTGGACACCCCTTGAACAGACAAAGTAATCATTCAAATTGACCTAATTCCTAGTGTCTTTTACAATTTTATTACAATCTTCTATAGTGTTCTAGGCATTATTGAATCTAAAAGGAAGAATAGGTTTGTTGTCTCTAGTCTTGAGTCTCAACAAAATTGGATGATGATCAGAATTAATCCTAGGTAAAGTAATACTATATATGGTATTCTGGTTATCGATAGCTTTGAAATGTGTGAAAGCTCTATCAAGTTTACTTGCTAAAATTATATTGTGTTGCCTTCTATACCAGGTATACTTAGACCCAAATAGATAAATCTCAAAAAGGTTATTATCATCAATACAATGATTAAAATATTTAATAGAAGTGTTTTAGTGCAAGGGCCCTAGATTTTCACTAGTTCCAAGGATAACATTGAAATCACCGATAATGACCCAGGGAACTTGAATAGTGTTTTAAGGGTGGATATATTGGCCACAAGGTTCTTCTATCTTGATATTTATTGCAGGAATACACAAAAGTACAACAGAAAGTATTATCATGCAAGTTTATTTCACATGTCAAGGACTGAGAATCATCAATAACAATATGAATTTTATCTATATAGATATGTGCAAATACCCACAACGAATCACAATTGTTATTATTGAAAGTTTCTCCTATAAAATTATAACTATATTTTTCAAGACTATTAAATCTAGAAGTAAAAGTTACTTTAGGTTCAGAGATAGAAAAAATCATCGTTTTATGAGTAAAATGAGAATTTTTTAAAGTTGTGATGGTGTCAGGGTTAGCAATACTCTGACAGTTCCAATATAAAATATTCATTTATACTTACGTTTGGGGCTAGGTCCCTTGTTTTTGTTACCTCCGGAATTATTTCCGTACTTGGATTTCCTTAATTTCTTGGTGGAATGATCTTTAGGTGTCACTGCATTTTTTCCCTAAAAAGTCCTTGAAGGGTTAGGAGAGATATGATTATTTTTCATACCTGTTGAGACCTCTTCTTGGTGCATTTTTTTGTTCTCAGTTTTCTTATGTACCACTATCCATTCTGTTTCTGGTTTTATGTGATCAGATTCCCCAGATTGATCACCCAGTTTCTGAGTGGTGAATTCATCCATAGTAGGAGTTGTTGGTTATATGTGTCTGTTATAGTTCCAGACCTTCATCATCATCTTGCATGTGTTGTGTTTTTCTAATATCATCCATCTGCATTTTACAAACTAGATTATGAACTGATGCTTTGTCCAGCATCTCATCACTGTGTGAAGGTGAGGAGAGTTGATGTTGTTTTGCACTATCTGTAGTCACAACATAGGTGTCCTGCAGACCCCCCCTTTAGACCACCCCCATTCCCCCTTCCCTATAGACCTCCCCACTCCACCCTTCCCCCTCCACCCACCCCCTCACCCCCTACCCTGCAGACCTCCCCCCTCCCCCTCCTCCCTGCCCTAAAGACATCCCCCTACCCCCTGCACCCTCCACCCTACCGCCTACCCCCTGCCCCCCTCCACCCTACCCCCTGCCCCCTGCCCGCCTCCACCATACCCCCTTCCCCCTGCCCCCCTCCACCCGCCCCCTGCCCCCTACCCCTTGCTCGGCAGACCTCCCCCTGCCCCCTCCCCCTTGTCCCCCTCCACCCTCCCCCTTCCCCCTGGCCCCTACCCCACTACCCTATAGACCTACCCCCTTCCCCCTGCCCCATTCCCCATGCCCCCTGCCACCTTTACCCTTTCGGATTTTGGACCTATATCACCTATTAAGATGAGTGGACCCAATATGAAATAAAAAAAATAAATGAAATATAAAAAAAAATTATTTTGTTCAATACTAACACTTACCCATTGCTATAACTAGTTATACATACCCTGGTAATAGATTATCCATTATAATCTTATTATTAATTATAATCGTTTATGAATCAATAGGTTATACTCCCATTAGTTAATACTCCATTTGATCCTAATTATACCCCTAGTGATTCAACTCTTTTTCCTTCTTTAGTTAGACCCAAAAAAATTGAATTGTTATAACCCCCAGTGTTGAGCCTCTTCAATAACTGGTCCCCCTATTCACAAGGTCATTCTTCTTATCTTGATCAATTATATGATGATTTCATGATCTTCCTCAATAGTATTTCTATATTTGGTTTACTAATGTACAACTTCAAATACATTCAACCGAAACAAACCTTTTATGTAGATTACTCTTAATAATTTTAATCGCTTGTGTATGATCAATTGGGTAAGGGAAACCTTGATCAGGAAAATATTATTTCTTCTCCTCATGTTTTAGCCTCACTTAATCACTAAATTCTCTTGTGTGAAATCTTCTGATACTACACCCAGATTAGTCTCAAAACACTACACAATATTTATGAAAAATATATCACATGGTATTTTCTCAAATCACATTAATGTAAGAAACAATGAACCCCCTTCAATTTAATACATTTAGATACAAAAATTAACAATATAATCACTTATAATGAATAAATTACTTTCATTTCCATTAAAACAAACTCATTCATTCATATTATTTTACGTATTTTATTTCGTGTACTCTTCACCTAACTCACTGCTTAACAATAACGTCACTATTTTTCTCCATCCTGAAAACTCAAGAATTTATACTTTTACATTTAATTTGATCAATTTATTTTAACATTCAGGTATAGAATAATAGAATACATGATGTCTCTTCCTTTCCCCTCTCACACAACTAAACTCACACTTATATACCTCACATAATAGATGTATATGTGGAAAATACTTCATGTCCCTCCTGAAATATAGTGTGGATCATACACTGGATTGTGTAATCAAACCATGATAATGAAAACATGAATGTATAGAAATAATCTATATGAATTCATAGAAACCATACACAAATATTGAACTTTTTTATTTTCCCTATTTTACTCTCAGCTCTTCAAAATTATCTCTTGGATATTCTTACTGTTTTTACCCAAGAAATGAGCATGTTGGGGTATTAATGGAGAATACTCCATTGAATTATCCCCACTGCATATGTGCACCGCCTATAATATATATGAATCACTCCACTTAAATCTTTTCAATTATGAAAGACACCATCTCTGTAAAATAAATCTCATTACCACCATTTTCTATTCACTATTTCTAATAATAAAATACACCACTAACTTCAGTTTATTAATTTGTGGAATTATACAACCATATTCATCCCCTATTAGGATTTGACGAGATGAATTTGATCACTTATCATTATGACATGAAGAACTATGTATTGAAGATCCACCGATGAAGCTTAAGGTAGAATACAACTTCTTAGCTTGACCAGATAGCTCAAATAAAACATATCAAATAGATGGAGTTATATATGCAACATTTTAAGTGGATGAAAAGTGTTCCACATAGAACTTTTGCAAAATCAATAATACGCTCGGACTGCTACTCCTTAGTAATACATAGGTGTGTCTCCTTTCATTTGAGCTGGCATTGGGGTTGACACATTGATACACTTTCACACACTATGGGATTTATATGGTTATTCCTCCCTATGTTATACCACATACCCTCTCCTCATACATGATCAAACCAAAGAACATCCATGGTGGAACTATGAATCCCACAATCCTTAGGCACTCCATGTGAGTGTTATGCACTCTCACTGGCTACAATGGGCTGGGTGATTAAACATTATTTCTTTCCTAAGAAGTTGTCATCCTTGGTTGGCCTATGGTTGAACCCATTTTCTAATAAAGGATCAATATTTTTTTTAAATCATATTCTAAATATTGAATACAATATCAATCCATTTCTCACCATCAAATACAGAACAACATAAATATGATCATCTATAATATTAATATTCCATTTTAAAATGTTGTAAACAATGTGTACTTCTCTTAGTGTAATTAGATAATGACTTTGACATAATAAATAGTTCAAAAATAATCATAATTAATATTACCTAAATTTTCATTGAATAAAATTATTAATATAAAATTAAAATTCAATAAATCAATTGGGTTCTTCAATCTCCCACTTCGGATTTGTTTTCAATACCTATTTCATTTCAAAATTCAATGTTTCTATATAACATTTCTTGATAATAAAACCAATGATATAAATATGGGAATGAATTATCATCTCTACTATTAAAAATTTGAGATCTTCTTGTCCTCTTATAACAAATATAGTATGATTTACTGCAAATATGGATAGAATCAAAACAATCATATAAATTAAGAGTGTTGATAAGTGATGAAATTTCTTAATATTTTTTTAGATTAGTCTCTAATAATGATAATTAAGTCAAAATATTATAATTTAAGCGGGATACAATGTCCTCCTATTTTGTTATCTCAGTGGTCAAATCATCTATATAGGCATGCATCTGATAGATTATCTAATGTTTCTATTCAAGAACCTTTAAAGATTACCTTATTAATTCGGCCAGGGGAGTCTCGTTATAAAAACTATGAAATTTCCCATCATTGATAACCAATTTTTGTAGGGTTAGGAAATATTTTCTCTTGATATCATGCAATGGTTGGTAATCAAATCCACCCGCCCCCATATCATGAAAAATCTGGCGTAGGTGTTCCTATTGGCCAAATAACAGCTCCAAGGGAGTCTTAGTAATTAGGGCATGGATTTTATGCCAGATATACCTTCATGATACATGGGTTTCTGTAACCACTTCGGTGGGTATGCCAAAATTAGGAATGATTATCTGAGAAGATGAAGAAGCAAGAGAATAAGTTTTATGTTCTCTCCTCGCAATTGACACATCTTCCATCACTAATATTAAAGGACCATCCCCCTCAAAAAATGTTTCCCAATAATGGTATGTTCATCAATATGATGATAACACTTCCTTGGTGTATCACCTAAGTCCTGAGTAAACTCCATTGCTACTATAGATAAGGGGTTCAGTGAACCACATGTCTTGTCTACCTAATGGATCATTCGATTCAATAAATCACCCAGATAATATTCCACCCAAAATTGGGCATAGTAATAAGACATGAAGATTGGTGAATTGACCATTAGAAGAATAATCTCAACATTTTTGTCTTCACATGACAATATAAGATAAATTTGGTGGATAAGTCCAGGATGTTGTTCGACTCTCATGGAATCTTAAGGGAGAAGATAAACTCTTTGAATGAAAACAAACTGGAGAGAAAACTGCTAGGGGGAATATGCATTTTATATAGTTATCTATTATAAGGATCCATAAGAACCCCATCCTATAGATAAATATTATATGACCTCTCATCCAGATATACCCTTCCATTATCGAAAATTATTCCAGACGGTGCAGGTTAGGGCATGAAGTTTAAATGATAATGTTGTATCAACATGACAATAACCTCATAAGGACCTAGTGGTGTCACCCCAACCCATGAAACATTCAACATCTGAGAATAGATCAAATCATCAAGGATTCCTTTAGTGTTATGATATTTGTAACAATGAAAATGCTCTCATATCTATCCAAATAAGAACTGGAAGGGTCCTCCAATCCAGTAAGAGGTGTTTCCATACCTAAAATGAATGTGGAGTTGATAAAGGTGTCCAAGAGTCATCATTACTAGATTAATAAGGAAACCTTATCCCAATTAGACTACCATCACCAATATGATTACCTGAATTCCCAATAATGTGTCCCTATGTAGGAAAATCCATCTACTCAAAAATATGGTTATAAACCCCTCCAGCGGAAGGCTTGGGGATACCTCTAGTCTCAGTCATTAGCCCCATGTGGTACTCCCTAGCTTCAAGTATGGCCCAATAAAATCTTGTTCTATCATCAACCTATTAGGAAGAGTATTAATGAGGGTTTATAACAGTTTGTCGAGACCTATTGTGGTAGATAAATATATTAATCCAATCCTTAAAAAAAGTGACTATAGGTTCAGATCCTTCCTTAACTTATCCTTAATAATTGTGAGAACATCCCTTTCCAATATCAAATCTCATGAAGTGTCTTCCCCAACATCTTTAACTAGAATATTTTCTTCATACATCTCCTAAAGAGGAGGTATTCCACCCAATAAATAAAAATCCCAAACATCAATCCCTACTTTTCCATGGGATAAAAATAAATTAATTAGTTCGAGGAAACCGATGGATAATTAGCTCTTTAAGTTTTGTTTGATGACATATGATGAAATTAGAAGTCCATACTACCTCATAAAGATAGATAAGAAGTAACTGGTCAAAGAATTATGATCATCTATTCCTAACCTAAAATGGTCATCCACATTCATCGAAGAAGTTACCTCTAGGTAATAAGTCGCACTTAGAGATCCAAACACTTGTAAGAGAATTTAAGGAGGAGATGAGTGTGCTCAAATAAATTTGATCAATTGGTTGGTGGAAAATATTTAAAACTTCTAGATCACGAGGGGAGTTAACCAACATATAGGATAACCCATGGAGGAGTGGTACAAAAAATTGAGTGTCTTTAGAAATCATTGTTTGAATAAAATCAAGGGGATATGACAGTCAGTAAGATGAAAGATTTTAACCATGTGAAGGAGTGTAAACATCATCCAGTATATCGAATCCATTCAAATAAATTTAGTGCAATAGTGGATATCTATTAAGTTCATGAGGTATAATACCTTTAAAATTATTTTTGGCAGAGAACACATCATAGTGAGGGTTGAAATTTGATTCCCAGTAATCATATTACTATGTATGGTTACGTTTGGAAGATTTCTATGAACTGAAATCCATCTATATGAACACAAGAAACACATATATTTTATTATCAATAATTCTTATATCACCATCACTATGTATGGTTCCCTTATATGTTCAACTTCATCACATCAATATGACTTCAATTTCTACTCATACTCTACCCATTTCTTCTATATATATAAGAGGAAGGGAGATCTGAATAACCATCACATGAAATTCAAATCATAGTATAACCTTAAAATCAGAACATTCATGAAATAATATGGTATAAAATACTAGTGTGGATTTTCATCTAGGAGGAGGGAGCCGCAGTGACATGTCATCATAGAGGAGGGCGCTGCAGTGAGAGTGGTATCCAGGGAGGAGGGTGCCACTGTGAGAGAGATCGTCGGGAGGAGGGTGCCGCGGTGGGATAGTTCATCATAGAGGAGGGTGTCGTAGCGAGGAGAGGATGGGGACAAGAGGTCGAGAAGGAGAATTCAGTGGGGAGGAGGGCACCACGGTGGGGAGAAAACGTCGAGGAGGAGAAGTCATCAAGGGATTAGGGCACCATCGTCAGGTGAGGTCGAGGAGGAGGGCGACACAGTCAGGCGAGGTCAGGGAGGAGAACTTGTCGGGAGGAGAAGAAGCTGGGAGGAGAAGAAGTCAGGAGGAGCGCGAGAGTAGCGAATCGGGGGACCCTGATACCAAATAGGAAAACACACGGTATAGCCATGACTATTATATTAAACTGTGGCAATGAAGAAGATATAGCCACAGACCAATAAAACCGTGGCTATATGTCTCAAGCTATAGATTTAATTTGTAGTAGTGTTAGTAAATGAAATATTAATATATAATATGTTTATAACAAATGTAAAATGGATAAAAGTTCCCATTTATTTGAATATAATGGTGAAAAGGTATGAATAAATTCATTCAATAAAATTTAAATGATTTTAAGTGGAATTTGGGCATTACCTTTTTGTTTCACCCCATCATTAACCCTTTTATCCTTAAACAAGGTATTTTTTTTCAATTTATAAGGATCATGATGGCATTTTTTAAACTTCCATGTGGAAAATATATGGAACCTTAATGGTATACTCAAAAAATTTATATCTATGTTAGTTATTATAGGTTTATTAATTTTCTTATGATTTAAAAAGTAAATTTTAAACATTAAATATCATTAAAAGTAATTTTTATAACTATTCGCATATCATGAATGTACTTGAATCAAGATAACAAAGAAAATAAAATATAAGCCCTTTAACAATCACATGTACTTTATAATTATCAATTAAATTGTTGGAAGACAATAGTTCATCTAAAAATGTTTACTTTTAATATTTTTATAACTATTCACTTTAATTTTTCACCTTCTTGAACAACTGTTACATTTATAATTCATAAGTGTTATGTGTTGTTATTCCATTATGAAAAACAATAAATAAATTAACTTAATTAATAAATATTTTTTATCATCGATTATATCATCTATATTAATCTATATGTTATATATATCTTTATCAATATCAAGAAAATATAATAAATGGGAGAGAGTGAAAATTATATAAATATAATTTTATTAATATAAAAATGGAAGTCATATTGATGGATCGTTGATCCAAATTAAATAATAAATTATAATAATATCAAGTAAGGCTGATAAGATCCCCGAAAACTCATTGTATAAAGTGTTTTTTGGATATTTTAAACCTTTTTCCCTTGATTTAACACTTTTTAACCAATTTTTGAATTTACAATGATGATAAATTTTTACCATGATTACTATGAACTATGAAAAAAATAAATTGAAATTATTAAAATAGAAAAAATGTGATCATAAATATGGAATCAATTTTTTATAATTTAATTTCTAGGATTTTAAAAACATACTTTTAATATATATTCGCAAAATACAATGATAATCTATTTTGAAAAAAACATGTTTATAGGATAAAAATGATTCTATACCCAAAGTAAGAATAATGTTGATTCCTAGGGAATTAATTGGATTTTTAAAAAAAATAAAACTTATGTGAATGTAATTAAAATAAACCAATTATACCACTGAAATTATTGTGATTAAAGGAAAATAAATGATTGTTTTTTAATGTATATTTATCACTATTCATTAAAAAATCGTCCATTTTCAGGAAAATACAAAAACATTATCAAAAGATTATTTTGAGACAATAATTTCAAAAACAAAATCCATTTTATAAAATACTCTTTCTAAATTTAGAAGTAATTAACTATAATATATGTGCACAAAATGTAATAAAAATAATTTTAAAAAATGTTTTCCTCAAGAATAAAATAACATTATTATCATTACATTCCTAATAAATAAAATAAAATTAATTTTAATTAATTTTATTGAATATAAAATATACTCATTTCATTATAATCTTTTTTCAATTCTAGTTAAATTAATATATAAATATATCTTTCACTTAGAAAATTTTTTAGGAAAAAACATCACATTTACCATTAAAATATTTAATATTTACTTCTAACCAATTGATAATAAATGTATGATTGATTATTAATTTTGTTAAAGAAAAGGTATTTATATATATTTTATAATTTAATCACTATTTTTTATATCGGCCAACCTAATGACTAGATTATAATGGTTATATTTCTTCTCACTAAAAAGGGAATCTCTAGGACTGTCCTTTTCGAACCCTGCACACCAAAAAACCCCTCCATATAAAGAGTTCATCCGAAGAAGCCCTAGTCAAGATGGACCAATTTCCAGCCAATATGGAAGATCATCCCATGGGGTAACCACCTAATCAGCGATGGTTCAACAAAACAATCCATAAGCCAAGTGGGTGGTGCCCTTCTGCCAACCTGATGAGACACCAGGTGACCCAGCAAGGAGAGAAGATCATGGGAGGCAGAAAGGTGTTATATGGGTAATGAGGTATAGGTGGGCGCCACACCACACATATTCTGGGCCCAACCCACCACCTATGCACATGGTTATATTTAAATAATAATAATTTAATCATATATCATAGTTTGTTTTAAGCTTAGTATTATGTGGTGTACAAGCTATAAGAATGGTATTCGTTTAAAGGATAGTTATAAAATGAAATACTATTGTGAAACATTTTTCCACTCTTATAAAAATTTCATCCCTAAAACATGAATTTGATAAATATATAGTAATAAAATAAATTATTATTTCTATCATGAATTTTAAGTTCTATTTCAAGATCATTAAACTTATTATTTCATAAAATAATGTGCCTCAATGATACATATATTTACAGATGAATTTTATAAGATCATAACTTTATAGCTATGTGATATTTTCTATATCGGAATTCATAGATTTTTCTTCCTCTTGTTTGAGTTTAGGAACTCATTTACCATCAATATAGAGAATGAGAAACCTACTGACATGATTTATTTCTATTCCAAAATCTCAATTCCATCCATCAGTTTTGTTTTGATAAATTTTCCACCTAGGATTATTTTTATATGATAAATAAGAAAAGATGAAATTTTCATTCCTAAAGCACTAAATTAAACTTCTAATAGATGAAAATATCAATAATCATATGAATAGTTACCCCCTTATAGATTAATGAAAACAAAAATGTTTAGAATAAGATAAAATGATATTCAATTTGATGAAATATTACATTAATATCTAAAGACTCCAACAGGCACACCCAAAGATAAAATTAAATCATTCACTAAGTAAATAACCTAAAAAATATTCAAAATATATTAGACCAAAATTTGAACATAATGATTAAGAATGTTTGATCACATTTTCTTCCAATATGAATCTTTAATGTTTTCTAAATAACACAAAGCACACAAAAATTCATATAACAAAAATATATATTCCTTAGTCTTATAATATCCAAAACTTTCTAGAAATTTCCACATGTAATCTAAATCCCTAAAAATATAATATAAAGACATATATTCTTCCAAAAGATAATTCAATATTTAATCAATAAATAAACACCCATCTTAGAAAAAATATATTTCCATTACTAAAATCATATAATGTTCACAGTATAGTGAACATGTTAAAAAATAAAATTGATTACTTGGTCCAAAAATCACTTGTATTACATATAATTAACTATAAAATATTTTTTTTCAAAAGTGTAATAACTCTTTTACCCCAATTAACATTAATTTCGTTAATATAAAATATCATATTGACCCAAAATGTTATCAACACTTTTAAAAATATATATTTTTAATATAAAATCATTCTCCCCCAAATAACCTTTTCACAAATTAAAAACAAGGGTTTTGTATTTCTTAAAAATTTATTAAAACTCAATAAATTTATCCCAAAGTACTCCCATCACATAAAACATAAAAATTTTATCAATTAATTTAATCATATGATCATATTTAAATTTATCAAACTTTAAATAAAATACCCCTACATGATATCTCTTGAAATTATATATAATAAAAATTCTTTATTCATGAATTTTTGTCCTATTCCTTAATGCTGCCTTTATAAAATCAAAAATTTGAATCATGTCCAATGATTAACTAATCTCAATCTAATAATATATAATTATTTAATCATAACAAAACTAATAAAATAACACATAATATTTACATTTTATACATAGTTTCTTCATATTTAAAAAATAACATTTCTAATACTCTATCCATGTGATCTTATTGGGATCACTCAAAATCTTTCCTCCAAGTAAATTGAATTGTATAATTCATATACTCTAAAATTTTTAAAAATATTTTGGTTCCTCTAATATATTTTCCTTTATTCTACATCCAACATTCATGACATTTTTTAAGTTAAATATTTTTTTACCTTTATTATATTTATCAAATGAAATTATGTAAAACTATACTTTTATATTATTTGGTGTGTTAGGAAACTAATATAGGTTCATGATTCTAATCATGTATCATGATATAGGTTTACATATAACCACAAGTGTTTCCACTCCATCTCCTATCATATTTTTTACCTATTCAGACAACAATCACATTTTTCTTAACATATATTGTAAAATGTGTTCATTTGGTTGAATCTATTTATTAAAACAAAAAAATAGTGTGATGATATCATAATAAAAAATATTATGAAAATGATAAATACTAAGATATCCTTAACCAATTAATCAAAAATAAAATAATCATAATTTTCATATCGTATTATTATTTAAGGTAATTTAAAAATTCCAAATTATTCTAAAATAGTATTTCAACCCCTAATGTTATATAAGCATTTCCCCTAATACCAACTATGTTGACCTATAACATAAATAACCCTAAATTACATGATTTATTTCCAAGGTTTTACTTTCTTACATTTCGAGGATCGTTTCAATTTTTAGTTTATATAATTTTAAAAACACATAAATATCACACTACCAATACTACTACTAAAAAGTGGAAACTTACAATAAAATTCCATTTTTTAATAAAAATAGAATTCTTGAATTTATATTCCTATATGAGTGAAAAAAATTTCTCTTATTTTATGAAAACCCTCCATAATATAAATATAGTCTTTTATATAGTTACTATTCATACTTAAGCCCTATGAAAAATATTTACAAATTTGGGATGAGTAAAAATGGATCATGAAGGTATAAAAATATAAAGAAAATATGATAGTCTTGTGAAAAACATCAAAACCCATGAAAATTATTACCTTTTTCACATAATAAAATTTCATCTAAAAATAAACACTTAACTACTCTTGAAATCAACTCTTTACTCAAATTTGTTCATAAAAAATTTCAAAGGTAACCATAAAATCAAAATAAAAATTCAAGAGGGTCTTTATGAAAAACATGAAAACTTTTCCATGAAATAATACATTTCACCAATTGAATATTATGAAGATTCCTTTAAATTATAATCTAATTTGATTACATTTTGAAATAAAAACAATTAAATAAAAACCCATCAATAATAAAAACATGAAATATATCCATGTAAAATGTAAATAATAACATTGATAACAACAACTGATTCCATAATGTTGGAATACATAATTTTAGACTTCATCATCTTACCATCAAGGCCTCGTGTTATGACATAATACATAAATGGGTAAGGTATGCACCAAATAACCAAACTTATTTGTATCCAAAGACTAATTGATGAATCAAGGGGATATAATGGGTCTCGCTCACTACTTACTATGTATAATGTAATCTTCCTAAGAAAAAATTGAAAAGAAATTCAACACATATTCATCATAAACATTCGTATTGAAAAACTATCATATCAAATGTTCATATTTTACCAAGTCAATAAATAGAAAAAAATAATTATAATCCATCTAATGAAATAAGGAAAATGGTGTAATTATATTATAAACCTAGTAAGTCAAAAAAATCATAAAATTATGTCTATATGGAGGAAAATAAATTAAAAGGTACATTTGAAACTTTTATTGAAAACATGAGAAATTTTTTTTCCCTTTTGATAGTATTTTAAATTAAAATTTATAGAATATTGATAAAATCACTTTATTATAATAGAAAAATGAAAACATTTGAAGAATTATTTAATTAAAATAACAACCATAAAGGAAGGAATTTTTTTATTTCTTTATACAGTAAAAGAGAACATTCTTTTCTCTATTTTGAAAAGGTCAAATTTGAGTCATACGTAAAAAATTCAGAATTTTATTTTTTAAAAATTATAGGGAAATTAAAAATTAGATATATATTAAATTTTAAAATGTTTGAATCATAAATTAGAACATTTTTGAGATATTTAAATATCATTCATATGGAAGAGACATATTTTGAGAAGAAATATTTAAAACAAGGTTTCAATGGAAAAACCATTACCTCAAGTCCCAACTAGTATCATACATTATCTTACTCTTAAGTAATAAAATTATAATTTTTTATAATTTATTAAGAAATGGTTTCTTGTTAATTACACTATTATTATTCCTTTAATTTATTTTAATTCCATTCCTTATTTAATAAATAAATCAGTTAAAATTAGGTCAGACATTTTTGGGACCTTCTATTTATATTCGAAAAGAAAAATTAGTACGATGACCATGGTCAATGGTTTCTGGGTTTTATCATCTAAATATTACTATTCATGGAATAATTATAATTTTTATACATTAAATAATATTTTATAACCATCCATGAATGGTATACCATGAAAACAAATTATATCACTTCTTAGAGATGGTAGTCCACACGTGCACGCGCATGACATTGTCATTTTCTAAAAAATAGAAGGGTAAGAAGTTAAGAAATATATTATATTTCCAAAATTATAATTATTTCATGAATATCATATATATTTACTAAATATTTTATAGTAACCAGCCTTTTGATGTGGTGGTGGAAAATGAAACACATCACCTCATGGAGGTGGAAGTAAACATGTACACATAAGGGATTTTTAAATTTATTATTTGATGGAAATAGGGATGAAAGGGGAATTCTACATCAACATGATATAATTTAAATATATTAAAGACAAATATTTTATCATATTATTGTGGTTATATATTATTTCAAGGATTTTGAAGAAGAAATAAACCTAAAAAAACTCGATTAAGAGTTAAACGTTTCTTTGGAAAACCTCATATGGCCTACACCAAAATTATCATAGGATGGTCAAAAGGTAAGAACAAAACTTATAGGATATGGGGAGGATTATTGGGAATGTATTATTTGGATTTTTTTCAAGATAATTTTCATAATAATTGTGAGGAATATATGATAGGATGTTTTCTATTATAAGTGAGGTGGGTAGTAATCTTTTAAATACATGAAATATTAATAAAATATTTTGAAAATAAATAATGTCAAATTTTATCAAAAGTTCAATTTATATTGACATACAATGATATGGTTGAAATAAATTCTACCAACAAGATTTAGATTAGTTTGAGTATAATTTTAAACCTTATATTTTGGTTAAACCCCCACCTTGTCCCGTTTAACCTTAACAAAGGTAAGAAATTTTTCAACATCAAAGATTCATTAAAGTAATTTTAAAAATTAAAATTAGAAAATACATGGGACAATCAATATATCCTCTACAATTTCCCCTAAAATTGACTCTTTATATGATTTTTATTATTTTTAAATCATTCAAAATAATTGTTAAATGTTAAATATCATTTTAAGTCATTTTTATGACTATTCACATATCATGAACATAATAGAATCAATAAAATAGTGGAATTTTAATATAAACACTTTAACAATCACTTATAGTTTCTATTTATCCATTAAATACATTGAAAAAAAATTTCATCCAAAACATATTACTTTTAATATTTTTAAACTATTTTCATTTATTTTCACCCGCTATCACATGTGTTGCATTAATGATGCATAATGTCATAGGTAATTATATCATAAAAAAATTAAAAAAATTACTATCATAAATATATCTTATTTATTTTCAATTGTATCATCCATATCATTATCACGAAAATAATTTGAGTGAGATGGTGTGAGCATTTTTTGAAATATAATTTTAATAATATAAAAAGGGAAGTCATATTCTTGGAAAGTGCCACCAAAATCAACATTTAATGATGATAATATCAATGAAGGTTGATAATAACCTCATTCACTCATTTTAAGATTAGTTTTTTGTGATATTTTAATCCATTAACCCTTAATTTAATATTTTTTATCATGTTTATCCTTTATTGTGGTGGTAAATTTATAACATAGTCACTATTCATGATGACCAAAAATAAAACTCACATCATTATTACATAAAAACATACATGTCAAAAATGTGGACTCAATTTTCTAAGATTCAATTTTTTGAATTATTAAAAACTAAATTTAATATATGATTAAAAAACACAATAAAATTTATGGTCTCAAAAAGTGAAGGTATTAAACATAATAATGATTTTATATATAACTAAATTATAAATTATATTCCCAAGGAATTAATTAAATTATGTTTTAAAAAATAAAACTTATTTGAAATTAAAACAATTCTAAAAAAATGGAACATTGAAATTAATTTGATTGAAATTAAATAAATGAAGGTTATTATAAAATTAGAACTTTCACTATCCATCCATAAAGAAACATTTTCAAAATTTCCAAAATTTTGTTCCTTAGATTATTTAAACATTATAATTTAAAAGTGTTTCCATTTAATCAATTAAAATTTCTAAAATTGGTAGATATTAATTATAATATCCCTATATAAAATTCAATAAAACCCATTTTTTTAAGAAAATATAATTTTGAAGCATAAAATTACTTAAATCACATTCCATGACAAATAAATATAATTAAATGAATGATTTTTGTTTTTATTTAATATATAATATACTCATTTCATTAAAATTACTTATTTCATAATTTATTTACTCCCATTTCACCTACCAATCCAATGAGTGGGTTATAACAGTTATATTTAAATAATAATAATATAATTATATACCAAAGTTTGTTTTAAGAAGGATATTGCATGTGGTACTTGCTATAAAAAAATATTATTAATTAAAAGGATAATTATATATTTAAATATCATCATGTTACTTTCCAGAGAAAATTTACCCTCATATTCATTAATTATAGTATTCACTATTTTCTAAACTTTCTTCCTAAGATAATAGGGTAATAAGTAATTCCCATTTATTCTTCCACATTTGGGATATAAAATTAAGAAAAGAAAAGAATTATCACTTTCCTTACCAATACATCCTCTAAAATTCCAACAGAATTGGGTATTGTCTATTTATCTAATTGTATAGCCACAAAGGTTGGCATGCGATCTCCCACCTACAATAATGAATAGATTGAATAAGGAATGACCTTTATTTGTTCTCCCAAATCACATATGACATTATTTAATTCTAACCTTTCTATAGTGAAGAGGATAATAAAAGTAACTATATCCAAATATTTTATAGTTAAATACATAGTGATTAAAGAAGAAACATTCATACTTAATCTTACCAGTTTATCTCTATATAGTATAAACTTTTTTGTACTCATTTCCTTAATATATTTTACATACCTAGGAATCTTATTTATTTCATCAAATATAGATATATTTATCTCAAACTTTATGAAGGTATCCAAAATATTTTTAAAAATACACATCTATATTTTATTTTTAATTCCTTAAGGTAATATGAATTAATCCTATATTTATATTTCTGGATATCTTAGATCTCCACCAACTTCCTTAGTATGTCCTTCGTTAAAGGTTGTTCTGTTTGTCCTTGTGGTCAGTATCCTATAGAAGGCTGAGAATTATTCCTTTAGAATGGTGTTCAATGGAGTGGATATTGAAAATTACACTACAATAGTATAATTTGAGGTAATTGGTTTCTATTTATATACTAGACTATGAAGTATTCTTTTAATCATTGATTCCTTGATTGTTGTAACTGCCTCGGGTACATGTCTTCAATTATCTCAGTTTCTTACACTTATGAAAAAAATTTAGTGAAATGATATAAATAGCGTGCTAATTGAAAAATTAAATGGGATTTTTATTCTTGTCAATTAACCTTGTTTAGTGTTAACTACGTCACAAGGGTGGTTAGTTATTTAATTGTAGTTTCAAGTAAAAAATACTTAAAACTATCTTCCAAATGCACACATATAGGATTGGTTTTGGTACCAAAATATTGACAATTCGAGGAGATCTTATATATCAGTAAATTTTACTTAGTTATTTATTTTTTTATTATATATTCACTAGGAGAAGAACATAATATTCTATGATCATTATCTAGAATTCTGTTATAGAAGAACACCAAGATATGGTTACTAGAAAAGCATATCCAGAGGAAAAACCTATGACCATTTATTAATAAAGGAAAATATCAGAAAACAAGCACCACATACCAAAAACAACCACTATAGATCTTCAAAGACAAACCCAACACCATTCCCATGATAAAAATATTCCTCCGTAGTCACTGATTCCCACTCTGAGCTTTTGTAATGCTTCAAAACTTTGGCATACTTCCTTCTAAGGTTCAACCGCTCCAATGAAAGAGATTCATTATTAATTTTCCCAGTAACTGCCCCACCTTCTTTTCGGATAGAGGATCTAGTGGAAATTGGATTCGGTATATAGGAATAGACCTTCCTCGAACTTCTCCATGTCGAACAATAACATTCTTCTGATTCCCAGACAACATCTTCTTCCCTCCCTAAAGAACAACACTATATAATGGTCTGACCATGCCACCCTTATTTTCCTTATCACTTTCCGAAACATCCCCCTATTTTCCAGGGACCTTCATCTGTTGGTACTTCACCATACGGTCTTGCTGAATATGATACCTTGTGTCAACCATAGCAAGGAAATGGGGGTGTTCCACCACCTCCTGACCTAGGAAAAACCCATTTGTCATTACTCTATACACTGCATCCTCTTTTTTAAGTTCGGTTTACATGTCATCTTCAACACCATCATTCTCCAGCCCTTGAAAACGGTTCCCCATGGACACCATGATCATCCCACTTCCATCCTCATCAGCCTATCCATAGACCTCTAAGTCCCCCATACGTATACTAACATCGTAATTCACCACTGTAACTAGCAGCCTTCTATCGTCGGCTTCCATATCAGACCCATGCTTACCTTCAAATACATCACCACTGTTACACCCCTTCCCACAACTAGCCACAACAACAACTCCCTCAATAAATCCACCCTCCTTTAAACTGATATTAAGAGGATCAAGGCCATATACACCTATCCCCAATTGCCTATCCCTTACACCCACAGTTCTACTTGATGTCATACTCATATCATCAGCACTCTGGATATCAGATCCCTTAACACCAATCCCTCGGTTCAAATCCTTCTTAAGTCTATTTAACACCACAGATACCAAAGGATTCGCTGGAACCTCTACTGATTTTCTCCAGAACCGATGCTACTTGGGGACCCAGGCCAGGTGCATTACCAAGACGATCCACATGAATACTCCTCCTATAAACGGTTTTCCCTATCCTCTTCTCCGGACCTACTATCCTCCTGATCATTACTCCACAATGACACCTATCTTCTAAGTTCCCCAATCTATTGTAAGTTGAGCAGTAGTCAATCCATGACTCATAAACTATATCCTACTTCCATCTAAATTCCTCACTTACTGAAATCAAGACAAATTCCACTAGAGTTCTCGAGATATCCACCTCAACACACAACTGAGTGTTGATTTGGTGACTTACTATGGTCGTGTGAGTATCAAAACACATGAAATGATCTACAAGGTTCCCAAGAATTCGTATAATCACTGGGTTTTGGAAAGGTAATGGAAGATGTTGAAAACTTACCAAAATCAGAAGGGAGGTTGGGTCGCGATTCATACAGAGGTCGAACGTCCACCAGAGAAGAATAAACTTACAACTCCTGCATCGACTGGGGGCACTGGAAAATGCATAAGTCAGGTCTTCCTCCGAGGAAAATCGGATCATCAAATGACGACTATACATAAAGATGACGACTGTGTGATCTTGTAGGTCTCATTTTCCAAATACAAACTGATCAAAATCATCAACCGATGGTCTTTCAAAATTGAATCAATCCACCAGAGTTAGTTCTAAATGACTCATTGCTTCAGAGAACTCCGACAATGATATCGGCAGCTAAGGATTACCAAGGTGAATATCAGGAACCTTCAGACTTATCTCTGTCACCGAGAAATCCGGGAGATAGTTGGGGTTGGTGAATGGTACAATGGGGGTTCGTGATTTTAGAGGCTGAAAAATTAATCCATCCTCCCCCTTTCCACCTCCAGGAAGGGGGGTGGGAATCCTCTTCCGACATCCTCTCATATAGTTAACATTGTAGGGATGGTGTGGGTATCTAGATATCAACTTCTTAAATCTCTTCCAATACACATTTATAGTCTCTAAATTGGATTCTATTATCCTATATAGCATCTTCATTATCTGTGTACTTATTTATATAGGAAAAAACTTATAGATGATAGAATTCAGATGCTCATCATAGCTTGTGACTGATTGAGGTTTAAATTTTTACATCCATTCTTTATATGGTTATTTTATTTAGAATGAGAATTCATTAAAACTAGTAAAGTATTATAAATATAATTTTAGTTTGATGTATTTTCACACATTTAAAAACAATTTTAAGTTATTTTTTAGAACTTCCCCTCCAAATACAAGGAATATTGGTAGTAGTTGAATTAATCCATGTTTAATATCAAAATCCAATTGATTATTTTGTTGTAACAACTAATTATTTTGAAAATTAAAATTAATTGCGTAAACTTTTATAAGGGATCTATTCAATGGGGATATATTGTATTCAATCTTATCAATAACTAATGAAACACATGAAATAGTATAATATTATATAGATTCTATCAATGATATATTAAAAACCCCCCAAACCACTTCTTCTCTAATCCTTAGATTTCATACTCTATACATAAGAGTTTACATAAACATTAAATTAAATCCAAATAGGTGATCTAAAACATTTTTTCCATATATAAAAAACATTTCATACAAAATAAAAACACAAAAAAGAAAACACTATTATTCGTTACAAACTAATAATTGAACAAGGTTGATGAGGTGACTATCATGGTCTCACAGAAAAAAAATATCAACCTAATATACACATAATATATTGTGAATCATGTTGTCTCCAGAACGGTATATTTTTTAGTGTCTTCTTATAGTGATTGTGTGGGATTGTGATTTATTTGGAAAAGGTAAATAATTTTTTATGTATTTGAAATCAAGGAAATGTGTTTTTTATTATTCTTTAAAAATAATGGTCTCACCTTGTATATTACATCGCATAACATTATAAATCACTATTATATTAAATGAAACTTAATGTCTATATTATTAATTAGTTTAAGACCTAAATGACTATATCAGACAATATATTTTTTCTTAAAAAATATGTGAAATGACCTATAAACTCTCTAATATTATATAACAAAGTAATAAAAATATATAATCACTAATAGATTAATACAAATTTCCCTATAACTTATTAGAAATGTGGATGATATATAAGTAATGTGTATGAAAACAGTATAGGAGAGAAGAAAAAATAGATATATAATAATCAATGGAAATATACAACAATCTATACAAGAAACCCTTATGGTTATAATAGAAGATAAATAATTTATCATTAAATGAAAGAAATAAAATATAATATGGGTGTGGGTTGTCTCCATGGATCAAGGAAAATTAGTTTAGTGTTCCATCACTAGAGTAATTAAAAAGAAGTAAAACAAAGAGAAAAACTATAGAAAAATAAAATAAATCTAATCTAATATGAGTTTCATTCTCTTTAATAATGTATATATGAATATTCGTTAATCTCCAATGTTGGGATGATGTTTGAGATTTCGACTTGCATTAATATCAACACATAAATGGAATATAATCCCTCTAAATTATTAATCAAATTTTATGTTCCAAGTATTCCATATAATTATGTTTTTCTCTTTCTTGATCAAGTTTTACCTGTGATTTTTTAACCCTTTTTTCTTTATTTGTAAATGAAATGAGAATTAATTATTTCTTTAATCTTCTTGGGCTTTAGATGGGTTCCATTTTTATTAGAACTAATCTGTAGGGTCATAGTTCTCTAATATTACTCAGATGTAGTTGAGGAAAAATTATTTAAGTATATAAATATTATATATCACCTATGTGAGCTGAAAATTTTAAAAAAATTCCCTATATTTAATTGAGTTTAAACCAAAATTTACATTTAAAACATCAGTAATTGATGAAAGTTTTGACTTTTGTGGGAATTTTAACTTTAAATATTGATAACTTAAAAATGGATTTTTCGCGATTTATTCCTTTTTTGGACATAAATAAGGAATATATAAAATGATTAAGAATATTGACATTAATTTTTTTAAATACATTTACTTTTGAATGTTGATTTTTAATTCAATTTTGAAATTTATTTGGACAATTGAGCTCTTTATGAAATAATTAAATACATTTTTAGAATGCGATTTTAAAAAAGAATGAAAATAAAAATGAGAAATTTTATTGGAAATTAATTGTGATTTTTGAATACTGAATTCAATTATAAAATAATTATTTCTATTACTTTTTAATTAATTAAATTTAGTTTATTTTAGAGTTTGAGCATTCAATTTTGAATGATATTTTTTTATCTGATTTTTAATTAAAAAATATTTGGACAAAAAAATATATTTGTGTGTCATGTATATCAAACTAAAATATTGTAAAATGAATGAATTTACCAGGGTACTCTTATAATGTGGATGATCAATGTAACCATAATTCAATTTAGAAAAGGCATGGAGTTATAATATGGATACTTGAAATTTTCTCAAAAGATAAAAAACTGAGGAAAACAATCATGACTTCCCTTGATATGGTGGATCCAAAGATCAAAAACAAATGATAAAGGAATATGGACCAAGTTCCCTATTATATTGAACACATGATAAATTTCTTTCATGTGGATGATCATTTATCTATAGACTATATTTGATCAAGCATGCCCATAATCTGATGAACCCAGAGATCATCTTCTCAAGATCAACCAACTAAAGATGATCACCACTCCAAGAAAACTAGAAATAGATTCATGGGAATATTGACATAGAAATTGAAAATAATATAAAATAAGTTGAATAAATTCCAAGTCTGACTCACCCATGAATACCAATATTTGTCTCTCAATTAGGGCTGAGGGAACCAATCTGAGTTGTCTAGTGATCCTAATATTCATCGAAGAAGAAGATGATTCTAATGTTATTCATATCGTGCTTGTACACTATATTTCAACAATATCATGAGATCTAGCCAAGTAATTTGTACCTGGATCTGAAGAATAATATGAATAAATAGATCTATAAATGAGCCTCTAGTATTTGTTGTGGATTAATAACTCGAGTTGTACTATGAGGTGATGAATCTACATCTTCCACATCACTATTTGGGGGTCAACATTGTTAGAAAAAATTGAAAATAATCATATATGGACCATATTTGATATTATCAACTATATTCTAACAAATTGTATTAATATATGTTTTTTAGGAATTTTATATCATTTAATAAATATTATTCATTACAATATATCATTACTTTCTATTTTTAAAACTATTTAATAATTTTATTCTAACAATATCAAGAAAATAATTAAAATTTAAACCAATTATTTTATTATATACCTGACATGTGATTTTTACCTATAAAATTTAAGGATCCCATTAATTATCTAAAATTATATTTCTTTTAATATTTTTAATATCATTTATTTTATTTTAATATTAGTTGAATAATTAATGTTTTAGCATTGTGTTAGAAACTAATGTACTTATTTATTTACTAAAAAATAAAAATAAATTTCCATGATGAAGATAAATATTTTATCTTTAAAATGAGTGTATATTAATGAATTTACCCTATTCATAAATATTTTCTAAAATTTTTATTGATATAAAAACAAGATTGGAGCGTGGGGCTCTGGGCATTGGGGCTGAATTGAAGAAGCCAGGTGTCGAGCCTCTTGGACTGAAGGTCAGTGATAAATTTAACAGGTTGAAGCTGGACTTGGGTAAGGTTGATCTCCTGAAAGGTAGTGGTGAGCCTTCTTCTGCTGTTAAGGATGCAGGAGGCATTGTTGGAACTCCAATGATTGTGGTTCCATCCTTGATGGCAAGCCCCTCAAGGGAAGTGGGTGCTATTGTTGAGAGGGATGTTTCTGTTGAACGAAGTTGTGCTGCTGTGGAGAAAGATGTGGACCTGGGTGGGAAAAATGGTGGTGTGGACTCTCTCTACCGGGAAACTGTGAGTGCACCTGAAGCAGTTGTTGTTGTCCATGATGAGCAAGTCGTTGCTACAGGTCCTAATGCCCCAGCTCAAGAGGGGATTGAGAGGCACTATCAACACATGGAGCTTGGGATTGTGAAGCTGGATGGGAATCAAGAAACCCCTGTCAAGGAAACTGCTAATGACATTGGTGCCTTGATGACAGTGGATGGGATGCAGGCACCACCTGGGAGGCAGGCGACCAATTTTGAGCTTGGCAATCGGTTTGCATGCCTGGTGGCTGCTGATTTGGTCCTGGATCATGATAAGGATGCTATAAGGACTCATGAGGATCAAAATTCTGTTTATTTAGGTGCTGATGTTGAGTCAAGGGTAGCTAGTGTTGGAACTTGTGATCAATAATTAGGGGCTGTGAGGACATATATTGCTGAGAAGCACTCTGAAACAAATATGGACAATGGTTCACAGTTGGACATCTTAGTTGGAGATTGTAATGTGAAAAAAGGCATGCATGGTGGGTGTGTTTCTGTCGACAACCCCCCAGCCTTAATTTGATGGATGTCAACAGTCAATCTCAACAGGATCAAGGTGTGAGGGTCGAGTATAGGGTGGTACACATTTTTGGTAAATGGGGGGACTGCTCTGATAATGAGAAATAAAATGATGCTGGTATGGTTCAGCCCTCCTATAGTGATATGGTTTAGGGTTACAAAAATAGAGTGTCTGTGGAGGAGAAAGTGAAGACTGACCCACCGTGAAGAAGGCCGTGGAAAGACTATTCTCACTTGCCAATGCATATGACTATGAGCTCTTCTAGTGGGAAGGTTGGATGGATTTCACAATCTTCTAAGGAGCTCCATTCTTTGGAGAAGCTCAATCTTTGAAGGAAGTGTGCCAAGATTCTGAAACATTATTAAAGTTCGGAGTGGGAATCGGCTACTGCAGAGGAAATGGTGTATCAGAGATGTGGCGATGGGTCTGACTTTTATGATATGTAATTTTTGTTCTCACCTTGTTGTGCCTGTCTGATGTACTTTTATTTTTCTTTTATTTTAAATAAATGGTCGGAGGTTTGCCTCTGACTAAACTTTCTGGTATAAAAACAAGATTGTAAATTTTTTTGAATTTATGAAAATAAAATATTATAAAGGTTGTAATATCATAAAAATGTAAATTAGACATAAAATATAATATTGGATTTTTAAGTAAAAAACATAATCATATAATAAACTTAAGTAAAGTGTTTGGGTCAATATATGATTTTTATAATTTAATTTTTAAGTTTAATTTCTTCATACACCCTTTATCGTGGTTATAATATTTTCTAATGTTACTATACATATTGGCCAAAAATAAATGTTCACTGTTTACAAAATTTGGAACCCCTGATTCCAAACATAGAATCAGTTTTTAAAAATTCAACATTAAAAAATTATAGAATTTAATTTAAATTCAAACAGGGTAATGCGAAGAAGACATGTTTTTCAAAACAATTACCTTTTTAGATAAAAAATGTTTTATAGTAAATTCAAGTGTAAAATACATTAAAAACCATAATTGGACTATTGTAAATAAAAATTAACTATGTAAATTTGAAAACTAATCCAAAATATAATTTTAATTTATAAATACATTAAAATAAAATAATTTTTTCAACAAAAAATATTATTTTCACTATTTATTGAAAAATCGAACATTTTAGAAAGTTCTCAAAATATCACTATTAACTAATTTTTATATTCTTATCAAAAAATGATATTTATTTTTTCTAATATTATTTTTAAATTTTATATAAATTAATTATATTATTCTCCCACAAAAATAAATCAAAACCATTTTTGGTGAAAACATATCTTTGAAGAATAAAATGGTTTTATTAAAAATTGATTGATTATTAATCAATACATTTGTATTTTTAAAACATTTATCTATTTAAAAAATTACTCAATTTTATTCATATTCTCCAACTTAACAGCTAGGTTATGATGACCACATTAAAATTATAATAATTCATTGTTTTTTTATTCTCAGTGTCACATATATTTTATTCTATTGAACATGGTATTAATTTTTTTAAAATATCAGGATATTAGATTTCCCCATTTAAGAAATAACATGATCTTTATTTGAACTTGAGATCGAAAACCATGGGTGTTACTTTTACTAATACCATTAATAAAATTCCCACATCATAAAAAGTTTTCATAAAACTTACAATCTAATGGAGAGAAAAAAGAAAGTACAGAGGTCATATAGAATAACGCAAGACTAGGTTTCCATGTGGGAACACATTGGTTGGAATTGAAAACATATATATGGAATAAAAACATAACTTCCAAGTATGGATATATAGTGATAGAGAATGTGTTCATGAGAAATTTAACCATAAAAAACTATAAATTTGTGATAGGTTAAACGACCATTGATTTATTGATAGGAAAAATAAAAGAATAATTTTTTATTTCATGATACTTTTACTATATTTGACAGACTAATTTATAAAATATACTAAACTCATAATTAAATATTCTTAATTATAAATAATTATTTCATATTTTAATCCATTTATATTAAAAACTCTTCTTTTTCCTCTAAATGATTAGTATTAAAGATGATTTTTTTATGAATAAAAAACCAGAAAAAAACTTCTAATGAATCAAATTATGTAGAAAAGGATTACAAGCTATTTTTCCTATCTTTTTTCATTATCCAAAACAAAAATGGTTATCAAAAGGTAAGATAATTCCCAAAATGAATAAACTTTCATATGATGAAAAACTACTTTAATTTAAAATATTCAATAGTAGTACCCAAAATTCAACATAGATCAGTTAAAAAATAAATATCCTTAAAATTACATAAAAATATCTTATACTAATATTGAATCAAAAAAATTAGATATATTTGATCACATAGAATTCCATGAATAATTTAATATTTATATCCAAATAATATCAATCACTCTTAGTGTCTTATACAAAAAATATAATTTTAATAATATCATAATATCTATGACACTCTAATAATTTCTATAAATAACTTAAATCACCACATCAAAATCATTTATTCCAACAAGATATAATTTAATATTTATTTTTAAAATAAAATCCCAAAAAAAATATTAACCTTAATCAAATTTGGTTACCAAAATCATGAAATTCTTCTAACTAATATTAATCACATAATCACAAAATCACTTTTCAATATCATGGTTATTTATATTACAAAACTTATGCTCTAAAAATCAACTTAAAATTTGTTTTTTAGATCGACTAAAAAATGAAAAAGAAATTCCATACTTACCAGGACATTATGTAGGTTAGTTTTTTTGTGATACAACCATTTTACCCTTAAGTTTTAGATTTTTGCCTTGTGGCCTCTCTATATTTGAAGGGTTTTTACCCATACTATGGTTTTTCCTTTTTATAAAACTATATATTTATTATAAAATTCACAAAAATATAATGAACAACCTATAAAATATCATTAATCATCAAATATCATATAAACTATAATTTTAATCAATACCCTTAATATTATGTCCAAAAAATTAAAATATAGTTCTACTTCAAATAACATTTTTCTCATTATAGACATAAGGGTAATATAACCTCAAACTTTTACCCAAAAAAAATTATCCCACAATATTCTCATCACATAAAACCTAAAAAGTGGTGTGTAATCCTTAAAACCTATCATATACCACTACATCATAAATCTTGAATCCCTATAAGTGGACACATTAATCATTTAGTGTTCTTCATAATTCATTAACCATGATTTCCCATATTATCACATAACACATACTTTATATAAATAGAACATGAACCATATACTAATAATAAATTAATAAATATTCCAACATATATTCCATAACTTTCATATGTTATTTTTTGTTCCCTCAACTTAAACTATAATTGAATTAGATTTTTCTAGATAATTTGTGTTATTGGTCTCGTCTTTTAGCTCCCCAAGGATATCAATTTTCATAATTCCCTTACTAGCTACATTTAAAACATTCAATTGATTCCTTTGGAAGAATTTTATCCCTATTTATGAATTTAATTGAATTATTACTTTTTTCCTTAGAATACTATAGATTTATGACTTAATTACAACAATTAAAACAGTTTATTATTTTTTAAGACATTTTTAGCGGTACTTCATTCTACATTCATGGAAAATAATTTGTTTAATTTTTTTACTTTTATAATATTTATAACCAGATATTATAGGGATCCTAACTTGTCTTCTTATTTTATGAGTAGTTAAACTCACCTAGGTTCATGTTATCAATAATATCTTCAAATTTATGGTTAAGAATTACCATAGATGTTATCACTAAATCTCCCATTCTATTCAATTAATCGTTCATAAATCCACCACATTTCCTCTCACGTCTATTGACAATTGGTTTGTATTGGTTCTATCCATATAATAAAAAAAGGTTCAGGGTGATCATATTAATAAAATCATAACAAACTATATTATATATAGGGTAAACACAAATATACCCTTAACCATTGGATTATATATTCAACCATTTATATATTACAAAAATAACCACAATTCTCCATAACATTATAACTTTTATGGGTATATATGAATATAAACTTAATCTTAAATAACATACTAACCTCAAAAGTTATCTAAAACTTTCATCTGATACCAATTGTAATTTCATTCTCTTAAACATTAAGATATTCTGGTGTATTTATTCTAAAAGTCATTTTTTATAATACAAAGAGTTTTTTTGGTTTATTATTTTAAAAAATTATGTCGTATCCCATACATAAATAAATATTACATCACAAAGAGGATAATTTCACTTGGTATCAATTATTTCATCCAAATAATGATTTTATGATAAAACATGTTCTATTTTCAATGAAAATATTCACAAATTTGAATTTAACTTCTACCATTCATTTAAATATCCTTAAACCCTATGAAAAAAATTATCACTTTATATTGAAACAAAATATGGTAAGGGACATAAAATGAACGGAATAAAATGTCAGTCAATAAATACATATAAAAATATTCCATTTTCAAAAATAAAATTCTGGTTTAAAATATCCATTTTATAACAAAAAAATAAACTTCTCTTCTAAAATATTTTCATAAATAATTTCATAAACAATATTAAAGGATAAATAAAACCATAAATAAAACATGAAAATATCATGAAAACATTTTCATAAGTTTATACTTTTCACCCTTAAGAATTAACCTATACTTTATTCCAAATATTATCGCAATAAATTTACTTTAACATACATTAAATTTATGTCAATACCCATATCAAGCATAAATAAATCATATATGTATATTATGGAATCATTTTGATATCAAAATTACTTATAGAGTAATAGTCACAATTACACATAGAATAACTCTCACATTTAAACTTTAAATAACCCTTGTAGTTATACTTGGAGTAACCATCAAATTTGTACTTGGAAAAAACATAATGGTAAAATTACAACATTAATATAACCAATGAATCTCATGGCTATCACAAATCAAACTATCTTTGGTTTATAATAGAACCAATCATCATCATAAATAATTCCTAATAACTATAACATAATCATAAAACATGAAGGCATGCGTCATCAAAACATTATTAATATCTATAGGAAATTAATTCTGGATATTGATATATCGAAATAAATTAAAACCCATTTTTAAAAACTAAAATTCCATAATAAAAGGGAAAATATATTTTCTTTTAATAAAACATGAAATTGTATAAAGTAATCCATATACCAAATAATAGTTACATCAGTGAGGAAAGTCATCATCCCCGTATATGTTAAATTAGAATATTCCTTTTATTATTTAATAAAAAAATTCAAAACATTCTTTAAAAATATTCATTTTGAAATCCATTGAAAAAAACTATAAAGAAAAATAAAATTTCCTTTGAAATTCATTTTTGTCCCTAAAAAACATCCATAACATATCACTTTTAAAAATTTAAAAACTATTCATATAATAAAGAAAAACATTTTCATTGAAAATAACCTAATAAACATGTAAAGTAAGATTCAAATAAAATATTAGACTTGATGGTGTGAAAATCCATTCATATCATATAAGTTAAAAAAACATTCCTTTTATATTTTTTTGGAAAACACACAAATTACCCCATTTGGAAAATAAAAAAAAATCCTTTCAAAATATTTTTTAAAAAGTAAAATATTTGTATAAAAGACCTTAGAAAATAATATAACAATAGTGAAATCCTTTTTAAAATATATTTTTTAAACAATCCTTTTTATATGTAAGAAAAAAAGAGTTTTAAGGGGAATTTTAAAGAATATTATTAAAACAAAGTCCATTACCATTTGTCAGACATGTCGAATACGTTATTTTTCTTCCTGAATAATATAAAAAGGTTAATTTATTCATGGTTAATAGATTTTTTATTTTTATTATTCCTTTTTTTATCTCTTAAACTGATATATTTATTTACTTAATCAATTAAATTTACATCGGGTGTTTGGAAAATATTTGGATTATATGTCAGAAATGACTTCGGTAGGTTGACTATAATCAAAGAGGTAATTATTCCATCTAATATAGAATAATAATAAATAAATAATTATAATTTTATACATCAATTATAATTTTAAATCCAACCATGAAATATAATTATGTAAAATTAACTACAATATAATCGTGGAGATGGTAGGTTGTTCGTACACATGAGTAATATTTCCATTTTTCAATATTCAATATGGAAAGAAGGAAAGAATTATTTTATATTTAAATAATGATAATAATATAATAAATAAAATATTAATTCAATAAATAAAATTGTATATATATATATATATCATCCATGTTATGTGGTGATGAAAAATGAATCACATCACTTTGTGGAGGTGGTAATCCACACATACGCACAATCAGCATTATCATTTTTCAGTGAATGGAATGGTAAGAAGGTAAATGATATATTATCATTTTGGAATATTAATTATGTCATGAATATCATATATAAACAAAAATTCTATCCTTATAACCATCCATGGAAGACGGTTATAGAAAATTAATTACATCGGTTTGTGAGGAGTTAGTCTATTGTACACATGAATAATGGTTTCATTTCCCATTTTATGGAAAAAAAGATTGATATAGGTTATTACATGAACATAAAAAAACCCCAGTATATGTAATATACTATTGGTATTATATAATCATGGTTATGTAATATTTTTAATGATATGTATAAATAAATAAAATATGAACACTTGATTAAAAACAAAACATCTTCTTCAAACAACTTCCTTTTCTTAAGACAAAAAAGGGTGGTATTCTTCCATAACATGGGATTATATAATGAGTGGATATACTCTAGTAAAGAGTATTTAAATTTATTTTCATAACTAAATTACTATTAAAGAGTAAATGAATGAGAATATTTGTTTCCCTTTTATTAGAGAGGGGAGGGGCACTCTAGAAATTTCCCAAAATATTAAATTGATATAAATTAATTTTCAATTCTGAATGGATCCAAAATTATTTATTTTGAATATAAGATGAGTATGGGTCTAAATAATCTCATAAAATAAAAAATATTAAAGTTATTTCTATGTTTTTACCTTTTTCTTTTGGTGTTAACCCGACATTAACCCCTTTCACATTTATCATGTCAACAAGAATTTACACACATTGATGGTCAATATATGTACTATAAATGAAAAAACATGACATAAATGGACTATTTATTATATTATAAACCATATAAAAATAACTTGGTTGAAAATATGATTTTATTTTATATTTATATAATTTAATAAAATATTATTTATTATAATATATCATTAATTCCTATTTTTAGATCTATTCATTACTATGACTCTAATATCATCAAGAAAAAAAGAAAAATTTGAAAAAATATTTTATTATTTCCCTTTAATTACATTGTAATATATAAAAATCATATATAACATTAAGTATCTCAAATTATATTTCTTTTAATATTTTATTTTCACTTATTTGATTTTATTATTAACTAAATAATTAGGGCGTCAGTGTTTTGTAAGAATTTAAGGTACTTATTTCTTAACTTAAAATTAGAAATACATAACAATGACTAAGATAATTATTTTAAATTTTAAATTAATATTTATAACTTAACAAATCATATGTTCAACCCTATGCTAAAAATATTATAGGTATTAAAAATAAGAGTCTTAAATTTTTTACTTTTCTTTAAATAAAATATTATAAATGTTATAATCTCATATAATTTGAAAAAAGGCCATTTAAATGAATATTAGATTTATATGGATGAAATTAACTCATACATTAAACTTAATTCATGTAATAGTGTCATTTTATAATCTTTATCATTTTATTTTTACCTTTAATTTCACGATTTACCCTTTACCATGGTTACAAAAATTTCCAAGTTTACTATTAATAATTACAAAAAAATAAATGGTATTTTTTACCAAATTTGTTACTAATGAATAAAAATATTTTAACCATTTTTTGAAATTCATAAAATAGAAATATCATAATTTAATTTAAAATCAATCTTGAAAAATACGACAAAAATGATTTTTTAGAAAATATGACTTTTTAAAATATAAAATGTTTCTATACTGAATTCAAGTATAAAATAAATTTTTAAAAGCATAATTGGATTATGTTAAATCAAAAGTAACTAATTATGTATTAAAACTAATCAAAAATAGAATTTTTATATGTAAATAGTTGAAAATAAATTACAGGTTTCAAAAAACATTATTATTTTCACAAATTATTATGAAATGAAACATTTCATAAAATTATCAAAATTTTACCAATAGGTAAATTTTAACTTTTTATTAAAAAATGATATTTATTTTATTAAATAATATTTTAAATATTTATAGAAATTAATTATGTTATTCTCTCATAAAAAGAAATCAAAACCCATTTTTGGAGAAAACATATTATTGAAGAATAAAATGATTTTTCTAAAAATTGATTGCTTATTAATCAATACATTTATATTGATTAGAACATTTATATATTTCAAAACATAGTTAATCATACTCATACCCTCCAATTTGTTGGTTATGTTATAAAAGTAACATTGAAATAATAATAATTCATTTTTTGTTTAATATAAATGTTTCGTATCTTGTACATGATCGAACAAAGTGTTTTTTTTTTGAACAGGGGATATTATAGTTAAAAATTAAATTTTCATCACGTTCAAAAAAAGCTCCCATTTCCTCTCAACCATAATTTTGTTCTCTGGGAATTTTTAATATAATATAATATAGTAATATTAAAATTTTAGCAAGGGACACCTCATTTAATTCCTTATCCATAAGATCCTTGTTCCAAAGATCCTTTTTACACTTCTGTGATACTTCCTATGTGAAATATACATTTTTAATATTAACCTTACTTATACAGGTTTATAATCCCAAAAAATTCTCCATTTATTTTCTCAAATAACACATATTGTATTTTATTTAGTTATTTTTGTTGAAATAACTTATTATATGAGTGTATAAAAACTTGGATATAAACAATCCCAAGATTACAATCATCCGATAAAACTAAGTGTAATAGTAAAGGAATGAATGAAATTATTTTGTATCCATCTCTTATGTTTCTTAAACACAAATATAATTTTAATTAAACACAAAAATGTGATTTTTTAACTTAAGAGTGCTTATATATTAGTTTACATCTAATTTTTATACTCCAGTTAATTTGATCTCTATAAATTTCATTTATAGAGGCTCCCTGAGGTCCTAATCATTTATAATGGATACTTTACCTATGGTTGAGTTAAAAATTCTATTTTCCTCAGGTTATAATTTTTATTCCACTTAATTATATTACATTAAAAACCCATTCCTTGGTCCTAAAAACAAAAATAGTTCCCACTGTGAATTCTTTGTTATCTAGTAATGGAAAGGGTAATTTAAAATAATAATTTCAATTTAATTTTTAGTGACAAAAAGACTATATAAATAAAAAAAATTTATAAAAATATTCATAGCCTAATATAATTTTTACCCTCCATACACACTTATCATTGATGTTACCTTTATTGAATTTAGGTATTCAATTGTCTCTAAATATTGGACATAAGATATATGTGTCTCAAAAAGTTTAAAGGAAATATACAATCTTCTCTATTAACACATATTCATCAAGGAGAATCAAGGAATCCTATATGGTTTCCTTAAAAATCTTCATGAAATTTATTTTATAGATGCCTATTCACATTAAATAGATTTTCTAATTCTTCAATTTTGATATCAATTGCACCAATAAAAAATGTGTCATTTACAATAAATTTCCCATTCCACTTAGAATAATGTTTCATTGGAATGATTTTCTATGAGAAGGATAATAGTAACACCATATCACCAATAGAGAATTCCTTTTTCTAAATTATTTTTTCACTGATTGGTATTTTTGTTTACTTTTACAATAAAGAGTTCAAAAAATCTTCTCCCCTCAACTATTTATGTTCTACCATTTGAATCTTCCCCAAATCATCATCATTTTTCAACTCTCTAATCACTTTCTTAAAATACTAGTAGGATTGGTGATATAACTAAATAAAAAGGGGTTAAATATTATCATAAACTATTCTATCAGTAGATATACCAAGGGGTATTGAAGAAAGTCTGGTAGGACCATAATCCATCCACCATATTCATGCTTCGGTGCTTTCCATTAAGACATCATATACATTTAGGGAATATATTTATTTCCCAATTCAATACCTTATCTTGCCCATTTTTATTTGGGTGATGTGGAGTACGTGTTCTTTCCTTTAATCTATACTTCCTTATGAGTGATTCCATACAATGGATGTAGAAATCAGTTCCATGGTCACTAATGCTTACCCAAGGTATTACAAAAACCCAAAAAATATATGATATGAGAAAATTAATAACAAATATTCAATTATTAGTTTTAATTTAGTGGTAATTACACCATTTATAAACATAATATACTACTAATAGTATCAGGTAAATTTAAAATAAATATAAAATGACCTCATAATTTATATTCCCTAAACATAAAATATTTCATAAAAATTTAATCATTATTGAAGAATTTATTGACTTTTTAACCCTTACAAGTGAATTGGTGGTTTTACATTCTTTAAAAACATTATTGGAGTAATTAAAATATGTGGTCAAAAATAACCCCCCTTTAATCACTTTCTTAACTATAAGTTGAGCTCAAAATGGATGTAAAAGTATATATTTTTAATATTTTAATAACAAAAGTTGCCTCTTGATATGGAATACAACACCTAATATTATAGTCACTATATATTCTACATATGTATAGATCCTCCCATATTTAGTATTTTGAGTCAAACATTAGTTTATCGAATTTGTGCTTAGAAATAAAAGAAGGTACCATTAAAGTGATCATGTATTTTACCATTTGTACAAACCATGAAACCTTAAATGTGATTTTAAATTTTTTTTCACTAGTTAAAACATTTAGTTTTATTTCTATAGGTACATAAATCTCATAAGTTTGGGTAAGTGTGCTCATGTTGTTTGTTTCCAGGTTCTCATAGCCCTTATTTTTCTTAATTTCATAGTTAAATATTTTTAGAAGATGCATCCATAACACTAGAATAGTTTTTGAAAATTTTATCTCCATTAGATACCTAGGAGTAGTATAATAATAATATAATATTAATTTATATCCATGAAAATATGAACAAAATATTTCCAACTCAATAAATATGGACAAAAATTTCTTTTGGTGGTTGTGTAGTTGATCTGAGTAGAATTTAGAGTTTGTGAATAATATTCAATCACTTGTTAGTTTCCATTGACCTTTTTGGTAAGAAATGTTCCTAATTTTTTTAGAGGAGCCAAAGAATATTTTAAGGGATTATCCTAGTCTAGTGTCATGATTATAGGGGTTTTGGTCACGGTCACCTTAAGCTAATCAAAATAAATTTATCATGATTAATCAAACAAAAATTAAATTTCCTTTTTAACTAGATTATTCATAGGTAATAATGGTTTACTAAATTTTCTAAAAAACTACTATAAAATAAAAAATAACATAGAAATAAACAAATATGTTTTATAGTGGGGGATATAAAAGTTTAGAGATTATGTCAACATTTTATTTATCCACTTCAATACCCTATTTTAAAATAATTCGGACTATGATATTAACTTTCTCTACCATAATGATACATTTTTCAAAATTTATAACCAAATTATTCTGAAATAACTTTTTCAATACATTAATTATATTTTCAACACCATATTAAAAATATATTCCCTAAAAATCATATATAAATACATTTTGGAATCTTTCAATAAGTTTCAAAAATCACTACAAAATAAACAGTGTTTAGCGGCGGTTTTGTGGCGGCGGTTCACAAAACAGCCACTAAACGTTTTCCGAAATACGTTTCGCGGCGGTTTTTAATAAACTGCCGCCAAAACCTTTGTTTTTTTAAAAAAACCCCGACCCTTACCTACCCCGAACCCCGTTTCCCCCGACCCCGCGTGCTGCAACCCTCGCCCGCAGCCCCCCGTGACCCCCCGGCGATCCTGCGACCTCCTCCGGTGACCCCGCGACCTCCTCCGGCGACCCCGCGACCTCCTCCGGCGGTGCCTGCAACCGGCAACCCGCGACCCCCTTCTCCCGACGACCTTTCTCACTTCGACCTCGGCCCCAAAGTGAGTTTTCTCTATTATCACATCCATCTTGATTATTTTTTTCTAATTGAATCTGAGATTCATTATATGGGTCTCTTGGTTAATGGATTTATTTTAGTTTTTGATCCTATTGGTATTTATTTCATTCATTTTTTAAAAAAAATATGTGTTTTAGGTAGTAGGCTTTAAAGATATCTTTTATTTTATAATCCATTCTTGCTATATCATTTTTTTGGATTATATAAGTTGATTAATATATTGATTTATGATTATTATAATGGTTTTTTTTTGAATTATTTGATTAAATGATTTATTAATTTGGAATTTATTTTGAAAATGGATTTTGAATCATGTTTTATTTGAAATTAAGTAGTTTGATTTTTGATGTGTGATATTCCCTCCAAATAGTTTGAATTTTTAATTTAAATCCTACATGTATGGGTCATTTGTGAAATTGAAATCCTTTATGTGTGGGAAAATTAATAAATGAAATCCTTCTAATATGGGCTACGATAGATGGGATCATGTGGTACTTAGTAAGGGATATAATAAGAAAATAATTCTAGGATGAATTGTGGCTACCTATCAATGATTTACACTAAAAATATAACTAAATATTGTTTCCATAGTGGATTCACTTATCAGGGTGATTACCTCATTTAAGGGATCATATTTTAGGGATATGTATGTAAATAGTCATTTGACCATAGATTTAAAAGGATCTTAGATAACTTATACCTAATATACCATAGGAGTATTTTCTATTGTTTTCCTTTTCAAAGAGGTTATTTATAAATACATTATGAAATGGTTTAATCACATTTATTTTAAATGGAATATGATGTATCAATTTGATTATTCTTTTTAATATATTCTAAAAGGGTGAATTACCATTTTTTAATATATATATATATATATATATATTTTATTATTCTATTTTCCCTTAATAAGAATAATTGTTTAATTTTTCTAATGTCTCCTTATGAAAAACATGGTGTAATATTTCTAATATTCATTTTCTCACACCATACACTGACCATTGGGTGTTTTCAGGTCCTTTTTTATATAATGTATGTAACGGAAAGGTTCCTCATAGAAGTCATGGGTATCCATGTTAGTAGGGTGTGTGATATTTATGGTTACATGGTGTAATTTTTTTCATCATATCACATGGATAAGGGTTGGGATCTTAAAACCTCACCACCTTATAACATATCATCACATATCCAAACTTCCCAAGCATCACAGCACCCCTAAGGCCAATTTTAGTTCCACGGACCCACCTATAAACTTCCATCTTCTAATATACTCTTTGAACTCAACCATGTTATAACAACACTCGGACTAAGGAAAAGGTCCTACCAGAAAACATTTTCCCCATCCATGAACCACAATGAAAACCCAATTATCTTTGAGGACACATCCACCTCAACTATTTATTATCAACATCAAATGAAAATTAAAGGTTTAGGTAATGTTACTATACCACCGCACAAGAGGATATCGATAAGGCACTACACTACCCTGTGGAGAGCCAATCGGAACACCTTTGTTCCAATCCTCTCCACAACTCATGGCCCAAAATTCTTAGCACCACCTCACCTAGTTACCAAAATTATAATGGTGACACAAACTCATTGTCGCTGAAGGGATACATAGATTCCAACCACATTATCTGACCTACATCAATCCAGAACTCAAGGCCCAACAGCCTCACTCAATTTCAAACATCCAAAGCACACCCAAGCATAACCTTCATCTCAAGGTATTCAACCATCCAAAACCTGATCCAACACCCATAACCAAAACTAATACACTAATATGGTTCCTACCTGAGACCATCCAACTTGAAACTCTAGCCATACCATTAATCGATTACTTTACTTCCATGGTTCTCAACACCATATTACTTACTTCGTCACCACAATTTTCTAGTTTTGAGAACTTCACTCATCATAAAAGAGGTCAACAGAACCTCAACTCAACCTTCAAAACTTCCCTAACATGTTTTCCAACTCACAACATCCATGAAAACTCCACCCATTTCTAGCATTCATTATTTCTGCCAAAACTACCCAGATTTGTCACACTTTCACCATCCATATCTCAACCAAGGACTACTTGGTTCTTCTTCAAAACTCATTCACATTACTAGGATAAACTTATCATTTCAACATTAACTTGAGGTGCCTCGCAGCCCACCACATCCATTCCCTTTCTATCCAACTATGTCTTTCCATTCCTGCTAACTCACTCCGTTGGTTCCCAACTTCCACTATTGGCATGTCGCCCCTCTACCCAAACACGAAGCCTTCTCACTTAAGGTATACCTCCATCACCTACACACACCATATCCAAGTTCCACCTGGCCTTCCCTAAGAACCCCCAAATATGTCCCTTATAGGTTTCTATTTGGAACCTTGATTCCTCCACATCCACTCTACAGTTTTCTCCACATTTCCCTGACTAACATAATTCTCTCCACATTAGGAGGGTCATTATCACTAATTTATTCAAGAAATTCAAACACCATGTCTCATGCTTCCATCACAAGATGAACCCCAAAACTTAAATGTGGCCATTTAGATTTCCCTAGAACAATAAAACAAACATTACCCATTGTGAAAATGGTTTCAGTGAATGTAGTTAACTTGATTTAAAATGCATTATGATCAGTTTCGATCACACATCAATGGGGTGTTGTTTGAGGCAACATAAATGTGTGATCGATGGTGTTATGATAAATGTGTATCCCGATATTCTTATTGCTCCTCAATGAGGTGTTGACGCTGTCTCCTATGGACCAGACTTGTTCAGTTGGTCTGAAATGGTAAATGTGGTCAATGAATCATCTTTATTATATTATGCATACTTTATGGTCAATGGTTCATCTTTATTATATTATGTTTCTTTAATCTTACACTATCGTATATTTTGTGTAGGCAAATTGTGATATACATGGATAAAAGCTGGATCACATTACCGAGGAACACACCTCAATATGTTAAGGGTTTGAATGGGTTTTTAGATTTTGCAATTTCTAATCGATCCGTTGAAGGGAGAATAAGATGTCCATGTCCTAAATGTAAATTTAAAACATGGTTGAAGATAGATGATGTTTATGAACATTTAATACTGAAGCAATTCCCTGAGCAATATTTGTGTTGGATTTGGCATGGAGAATCAAACAATACAGAAAGATTGAGGACTGATGTTAATCCACAGAATGAGGTCCCAAGTTCTTCGACAATGGAAAATGAAATGCAAAACCTCATAAATGATGCATTCGGCACTGCAAGATACCACTATGAGCATCAAAACATATCAGAACAACCAGAAGAGGGTGCTACAAATTGCAACGTGACAAGTGATGTTTCTGAGACTGTAACACAAGCAGATCAAGATTGTAACATATCATTGGATCCTCTTGATTCTGTGGAGCCAAATTTAAGGGAAAAATTCAGTGAGGAAAATGCATTTCATGATTTAGTTGACGATGGAAATCAAGAGTTGTATAGTGGGTGTTTGAAATATTCAAAGCTTTCATTTCTACTGAAGTTGTACCATATCAAATGTCTATGTGGAATTACAAATAAGGCAATGTCCATGTTATTGGAATTGATTCGTGATGCATTTCCTGAAGCAAAAATCCCAGAATCGTTTTATGATATGAAAAAAGTTGTTAAAAAGCTTGGTCTGAATTATACAAAAATACATGTGTGTCCCAATGATTGTATGCTTTACTGGGGAGAGGATTCAAGTAGACAGAATTGTAAGAAATGTTCTTCTTCTAGATGGCAGTCAAAGGGTGATGTTGGAAGTATGACTGAACATAATTTCACGGAGAAGAATAAAAGGAACACACCTGCAAAAGTTTTGCGTTACTTTCCTTTGAAGCCTCGATTTCAAAGATTATTCATGTCATCAAAAACCGTCGAACACATGAAGTGGCATGCTGTAGATAATAACAATGATGGGTTAATGAGACATCCACGAGATTCCAAATCATGGAAGACATTTGATTCATTATATCCAGATTTCTCAGCTGATCCTAGGAATGTTCGATTGGGATTGGCTGCCGATGGATTCAACCCATTTGGGACTTTGAGTACGAGTTATAGCATTTGGCCAGTTGTTTTGATCCCTTATAATCTGCCTTCGTGGATGTGTATGCAACAAACATCTTTTATCATTTCGATGATTATTCCTGGAAAACAAATGCCTGGAAATGATATTGATGTATACTTGCAGCCTTTGATTGAAGAATTGAAGGAGTTATGGAGCAACGGTGTTGAGACATTTGATGTTTCTTCTAAAACAATGTTTAAAATGCATGCTTCTTTAATGTGGACCATTAGTGACTTCCCTGGGCTTGGGAATTTATCTGGTTGGAACACTTATACAGGTTTGGCTTATCCTGTTTGTAACTTTGATTTCGAGCCCAAACGGCTACCTCACAGTAAAAAATGGTGCTTCTTGTGCCATCAAAGATTTCTTGATGCATCTCATAGATTTCGGCTGAAAAAATCAAAATTTAATGGTTGCATTGATCGTAGACCACCTCCAAAGTTGTTAACCGGTTCTGAAATATTGACACAGCTTGAAACTGTTAAAACAGAATTTGGGAAGGTTCATCATTTGAATGATAGCGGAAAACGAGTGCGAAGTGCATCGTCAAGTGAAATCAGAACGCAACAATGGAAGAAAAAAAGTATATTATTCAAACTTCCGTATTGGGAATTTAATTCTTTGCGCCACAATCTTGATGTGATGCATATTGAGAAGAATGTATGTGATAATTTGATTTTCACATTACTTAATGAGCATGGAAAGTTGAAGGATCATCTCAATGCTCGCAAAGACTTACAAGTAATGAACATAAAACATGATCTCTATCCAGATGAGAATGAAAAGTATGCTCTGGCCATTTTTTCATTGAAAAACAAGGATAAAGATATGTTCCTTCAAATTTTAAAGAATTTGAAGGTATCTGATGGGTATTCGAGTAACATCTCGAGGTGTGTTGACTTGAAGAATCATAAGTTATATAGATTGAAAAGTCACGATTCACATGTTTTGTTACAATATTTACTACCATTGGCATTGCGTACATTATTACCTAAAAAAGTTACTGTTGTTGTACTCCATTTCTGCACATTTTCAGATAGTTATGTGAGAAATATCTACATCCATTTCAGCTTGACAACCTACAAGAGATGTTTGTATTGACCCTTTGTGCAATGGAGATGATCTTCCCTCCATCGTTTTTTACTGTCATGATGCATTTAACTGTGCATTTGGTTGATGAAGCTAAATTAGGAGGCCCCGTTCATTATCGATGGATGTATCCAATTGAGAGGTATTTTATTTATATGTTTCCAGTTAAGTAAACATTTTTTGGCATTTAAATAAATGTATAATATTATTATTTTTTTTCACAGATATCTTGGGCATTTGAAAGCATACGTGAGAAATAAAGCTCAACCAGAAGGCTCTATTGCTGAAGGCTATTTGGCCGAGGAGTGTCTCACCTTTTGTTCCAGATATTTGGATGATATTGAGACAAGATTTACTCGAGTTGGACGTGTTGACGACAAATCAACTCAATCTCAAATGCATCAGAAATCAAAAATATTTCCTGCTATTGGCCGATCAGTTGGGAGGACCTCAGACGCGACACTAACAGAATTGGAATTATTACAGGCACATAGATATGTGCTGCTGAATAGTGAAATTATAGATCCATTTATTGAAGAGTTGAGGATACAAACAAAGAGACGAATGAGAAGCTGAACACGAAATGAAAAAGATATAACGAAAGCTGTGAATAAAGAGATGGTAGAATGGTTTCCACGATGTGTAAGTTTATAAATATTGCAATAAATACGAATATTACTTTGACACATACAATTTTCAAATCTATTAAATTATATTTTTTTTAGATCATGAATACTGATACTCGAGCTAACTTTTCAGAAGATTTGAAGTTTCTTGCTAGAGGTCCTATAAAACAAGTTAGAAAGTTCAACGCTTATAATGTGAATGGTTTTAGATTTCATACAGTCGATCAAGAAGTGGGTTTGAAAACACAGAATAGTGGTATTTTTACATTTGCTGAAGTGGAATACTATGGAAAGCTGCATGATATTATTGAATTAAACTACCACGGACATTTTTCTGTTGTTTTATTCAAATGCAAATGGGTCGATTTTATCAGAGGTGTTAAAAGAGATTCCTTGCAATTTACTTCTGTAAACTTCTCTCGCTTGATGGATATTGGTGATCGTGAACTGCATGATCCATATATATTAGCATCGCAGGCAAAAATGGTATATTATGTGAATGATGTTGTGGATGAAGGGTGGAGTGTAGTTACTCACGTAATACAAAGAGATTTGTATGATATGGGTGATGAAGTGGAAGATTTGACCTCTGCAATTGAATTTCATCAACAACAGGAAGCAGAATTATTTGTCCATCATGATATTGAAAATATTGGTCTAGCAAGGATGAATGAAGTGGATGAAGCAATGGAGCAGGAAACCGACATGATTGAAGGGGAAAATGATTGTATGTACAATTATTTATTCATTCAGCAACTACTTGTTTCATTTCTGTAGTCATTCATTATCATTGTTATATATATTTTTTTGTTAATACTGGGCATCTATTATCATTTTTAATTTTTTTTCTGCATAAATTTTTTGAAATATATATTCTGAACATAATTTTATTTGATTAAATGACAGGAATGCCAAGGAAGAAGCAGTACACTATTCCTTCTTCTTCTGCGACAGATGACGATCCGTCTGTCCCCACGGCATCATCTCCCCCTGCACCATCTCTGACACCATCAGTGGATACCTCATTAGAGGATGAGTTATCGCCTCCCCCTACAGGAGCTTCAGTAGTGGGGCAGCGACACGCCCCCTCCAGTTCATCACGGATATTCTGGAGGGTCGCAGTCATAGGTAAAAATTTTAATTAAATAAATTTATTGCATTTTGTTTATAGTAATTGTTTTCTAATTGCAGATGAAGACAATGAAACCGTGGAAAAAGACATAAAAAGTTCTGATGTTTGGAACACGCATGGCAAGAAGATAGTGGTGCCATTTGATTCTTATGGGGTCCCGACGGATGACGCCGCAGGTTTACTTGGTCAGATTATAGGTCAGCTGGCAGCGGAGCCCGTTTCCCTGCCTATTTCATATGATGATTGGAGGCATATGCCTCCAAACTGGAAAAATGAAGTTTATGATTCTCAGATAAAGGTAATTTTATTACTTTATGGTTTAATTGAATGTCATTTTACTAATATATTCAAAATGAATTTCTGTATACAGATGTTCTTCCACTTTACCGTTGATGATGTGATAGCACGGAAGTGGACATTGAAAAATCTTGGAAAAAAATGGAAAGATTTCAAATGGAGGTTGTGGTGTGATGTCAACGATTCTACGTTGACCGTGCAGCAGATGTATGAGAAGATACCCAGTGGGGTACCGAAAGAACAGTGGAAGGTTTTTGTCGATAGACATCGTGATGAGAAGCAGATGGTATTGAAATATATATTATTATATTATCCTCATTTTACATTTATACATGTACATGAAGAGGAGATAGACATTTAATACAATACTGTTAAATTGAATTTTATTTATTTCAGGATCTCTCAAGAAAGAATGCTTCAAACAGGGCGAAGCAGGTAATCCCGCACACTGCGGGTTCAAAAAGATTTTCAAGAAGCCGAAAGTCATTGGTAATCTTTTAATTAGTTTAAATATTTATAAGATAATATAATCTATTTAACATATTTGATTGATGATTTATCTTTGTTTAATGCAGCCACAGAGTTTAGGGCATGAAGCATCCCGAACAGAACTGTGGCTAGATGTTCATAAAAAAACAGATGGAAGTTTTGTTAATGAACCTGCCAGAGAAGTTGGGGTATGAAGTCAATTATTTATTATAATAACTTAATATCAGTTTTTACTGTGTTAATATATATTGATATTTGATTTATAGGTAAAAATTAAAGAAATATGGGATGCCAATCCTGGGAAATCCTACTCAGTCTCCCAGGATGACCCGGTTGGTCAAGTCCTTGGGAAGGAGCATCCTGGTAGAGTGCGCGGGATGGGTTTGGGACCCGTACCATATGAGGTCTTTCGCATGCCATCAGGGATTTCGGCATCATCTACTCCTGGTTATAGTCATTTCATACCTGAAGATGCTCAGAGAGAGATGTCTACTCTACAAAACACAGTTCACCAGCAGGGGGATCAGATATCTTCTTTGCAGAAAGAGTTGCTTGAAATACGTCAGCATATGAGCAGATATGCCCCCGATGGTAGTGCATCGGGTAGTGGTGAGCAGGTAAATCACAAAAAAATCAAAATTATTTTGTTTGAAAACTTTTATTGGTTTTAATTTTTATTATAAGTATGCAACAATATTTAATTTTCAATATAATGTTCTTACAGGTGGCAGCAGGTGGTGGAGATGAAGGTGGAGAGGGTGACGATGCAGCATCAGATGATGAGTAGTAGTATTGTTGATGTGTTGAACAAGTATGATAATAGTTGGTTTGTATATGTAACATTTATGGCACATAGTTGCCACCAAACATTTCCATGTCCTAACATTTTCTTGATTTCTCATGTTTCCTTCTATGCATTTTATTTATTGTGTTCTAGATTCCTCATGTGTTGACAAAAAGATTCTTAATGCAATATGCATGTGATGATACCACATCCAATGAGAATACCATATATGTAACCCATATTCATACCCCTATTGGATCCATATCCAATATGTATCACACTAAAAGACCAATCCTATGACCATAAATGGCTAAGGCATGAAAGGTTAATGATAAAAGGATCTGTCATGGCCTTAAAATTTTTACACCACTCCAATGTGTCCAGGAATACCAATTTGTTTTTAGTTTAGGCATGGTGGATGTCATTGGATTCGGTGGATGTTGGTTGGAAATTGGTGGTAATACCTTCCTTCTTCTTGGTTAGTTTCCTCTTATTATTCTCTTGGGGATTCAATACAATGATTCCTTTTTGGTCTAGGGTCTGAGTTGGTTTACATTTTGATGATCTTTTGGCACAGTGTAGGTTTATTTGTGGGTTTTTCATGCATTTGTGGTTTATGGTCATTTCTTCTTCACCCTATGGTGTGCTGCGAGTCGAAAAATATTCTTTAAGGTAGGGAATCAGTTATTTATCTTTATTGTGTATCATGCATGGGGGGTTACTCTTGTTCATCTATGGGTTCTAGTTGTGCTGGCTTAATCAAAGATAAATAATTGGCTAATTGAAACTGAAGGGGGAAAATAGGAATGATTCACATGTTTTTACAGATTTGATATTATTATGATATGATGGATTGTATGGTATTGATACCTTGGTTAAAATTATGGTCATTGGGGGATTTTCTTTCACTGGATGATATGTGTTGTGACTGTTGTGTCTATTGTTATTGTTGTGATATCACCCTAAAAGGGAAATTAACCAACCACTTAAATTTTTCTAATGAAATGGATACTCTATGATTATGGATTGTGTTACAACACTCCTAAAATAATGTATCATGTGATAAAATACCCGTTGATAAATCTATAAAATGATCCTTGATGTGTTGTAATGCATGTACATGATTATGGGATAATGATGTGTGGATGTGATATTATGTGGGGCTGATGGGTGAGATGTGGTTGTGGTTTTTTAAAATTTAGGGCAGTGGTGGAGCAGATCCAACATATTTTTTTTTCCAGTTCAACATTTAGCGGCGGTTTTAACCGCCGCTAATGCCATACCTGTGAGCATTTAGCGGCGGTTAAAACCGCCGCTAAATGATGAACTGGGCAGCAGTTAGCGGCGGTTTTAACCGCCGCTAAATATATTATGTTGATATTTAGCGGTGGTTTTCACCGCCGCAGAATAGGCGCATCAAACACCTGAATTTAGCGGTGGTTAAAACGGCCGCGAATAAAAAATGTCAGATACCCATATAACCGCCGCTAAATGAAGAGAAACCGCCGCTAAATGACGGATCTACGACACATTTCTAAAACCGCCGTGGAATCGAAAAAACCGCCGCTAATATATTGTCGACGCCAAACTTAGCGGCGGTTTTTGTAAACCGCCGCCACACAATATAGCGGCGGTTTAAACCGCCGCTAAACAGGAAAAAAATCGCCGCTAGGACCGGCTTTTGTTGTAGTGAATATATTTTCTATAAAAAGATCAAATGTACCTCAGGAATTTCATAAATCAAAAGGAATACTTCTATATAAAAACATTCCATAGGGACAAGTGAATGTGGTCTTGTATTGATATTCCTATGAAATAGGGACCTGAAAATAGCTTTAAAACCCATCATGAAAATATTATTGATGCTTCTTGTCTAATCATTCCACTATATGATCTTCAAAGGGAATTAGGAAGTGGACTTCTTGGGTCACATTTTTCTATTTTCTATGATCAATATAAACCATCATACTTTTTGTAATCTTAGTAGGAATTAATTCATTTTTTTATTTTTTATAATGGTGATCCCCGTATTTTTTCGTGCAATATGGATGAACTCACCCATCAAGTGGCTAGTGTTGGATACACTATTCCAACTCTAAAATTAAATTTCATATAATTTTTAACTTCTTCCATTAGGGTTGGGTTTATCCTCCTTTTATATTTCCTTACATGTTTTGAATCATTCTAAAAATAATTTAGTCTATAGAAATAGTGATATCAATAAAAGAAATACCCCTAAGTGTCTAGCCTAAAGTCTTATAATTTTTTTTCTAAAATATTTAATATTTTGTTTCATATATTAACTGAAAAGTAATTTTAAATTTTTCATTTGTGGAGTTTAATCTCTCAAAAGGTTATAATATTTCATGTTTGATAGAAATCATCTGAATTCTATATTGTTTTCTTTCTAGTGATGTTTTCAATACGGGGCCAGCCAAAATATCAACATATATGTGAAAAGGAGTGAATTTGGTGATATATTTAACTATATTATCAAAATATTATTCATCTAATTCTTATTTTAACAGATCATTATAAAATGTTGGTTCAAGATTCAATTCATTTTAAAAAAGTAGTAGTTTCTAAATATTTTAGTTAATTTAGGAGTTACTTTAAAATTTATTACTTCAACCAAAATATGAACATCATTAATTGATAATAAAGTGGTTTCATGATGAGTTATAGTTAATTTAGAATGATCATATTTAGATAATTTCATAGAGTCTATAATAATAATATTATCAGTGTCCTAAAAAAATCCATATAACACCTCATAATATAAACAAATTATAATTACATGATTTATTACAAGGGTTTAACTTTCTTAAATTTTGTTGATCATTTTGTTATCGAGTATTAGATAATTTGGAAAAAAATTACATATCAAATAATTACAATACAAAGTGTTCACTTCAACTCAAATACTATATTTTCACAAAAATACGGTTCTTAAATTTAATCTCTAATTTTATTCTATACATATTTTCTTCTTTTAAGATGAAAATTTATAATAGAAATATTATACTTGATATAGTTATTAATCATACTTAATCCTTGGGAAAAACATTTGAAAATAAGGTATGAGAAAATAGAGCTCAGTAATAGATATAATAATTAATGAAATCTGATTGTCCATTGAAAAATATGAAAACCCATGTAAATGTTTCCCTTTTTCACAAAATAAATATCTAACTCAAAATAAACCCTTACTTATTCCAGAAATGAACTCATTGCCCATTTTTTTTTAAAATGTATTTATAAGTAACCATAAAAGAAAAATCTTAATTCATTAGGTTATTTTTGAAAAATGTTAAATTTTTTCCTTGAAATCAAACTTTTCACATATAGAAAATCATGAACTATCCTTTAAATCATAACATAATTTTCTTAAATTATGAAATAAAATGATTTTGATAAAAACCTTTTAATTAAATAAAAATTATATATATCCATTTTCAATGTAAATAATAACATTGATAACAATAACTGATTTCATAATAATGGAATGAATATTACGAGACAACATAATCTTTCCATTAAGGCCTCATTCCATGACATCATACATAAATGGTAAATAAATACACAAAACCCCCAAGATAGTTTGACTCATTACACCAATTTGTTCATAAAATGGATTTTTTTGGAAACACCTATCAATTAGTAAGTCTAATGAATTTATCATATGAAGGATATGAATATTAATTCAATACATAATCAACCAAATCATTTGTGTTGAAAAACTAACATAAAATGATGATATTTTACCTTGTTAATAAAAATAACAACATGATCATAATCCATCTAAATAAATAAGGTGTTCAGTTTTATTTTATTATATCCCCAGTAGAGAATAAGAATCATAAAATTATGTCTAAATAGAAAAAAATCCTTTAAAATAACATTCTATATTTTCCTTGAAAAATGAAAAAAAATATCATCATATTTTGATAACATTTTAAATACAAATTTCTATAATATTAAAAAAATTCTTTCTACTAAAAATAACCATTGAAATATTTTAGGTAATATTAAATGAAAACAATAGTCATTATTTAATAAAAATCTATTCATTTTTTATATGTTAAAAGAGAACATTATTTTTACACTTTTGTAAAAATTCAAAATTGAATCATACGTAAAAAATATTAAAAATTATTTTTAATAATTTTAAAATAAATTAAAAAATATTTAAAATTAACTTTAATAATAATTAAATCATTAATAATTAAAATTTGGAACCATTTTAAGAAAATAGAAAAGTATGAGAATGATTTTGAATGGAAACCTTAAAACAAGTTTTTATAGTGAAATCCCTTACCTCGAGTGCCATCTCATTACATACATTCTCCATATAAAAATAAAAAATATATATTATTTTTATAAAATTTTAATATAAATTTCCATGTTCATTCGATTATTATTATTCATTACATTTCATTTATTTCCATGAATTATTCATTACTAAATCAGCTAAGTTCACATAAGATGTCTTGAGATTGTTCGTTTCATATTCCCAAAAGAAACTTTTCTAGGTTGGCCTTGGTCAATGGATTCATGGTTATATTATATAAATATTATTAATCATTAATAAATTTTAATTTTTATAAATTATATAAAATTATAAAACCATATAATAATGGATGATATGAAAATTGAATTACATCAATTTGTAAAGGTGGTAGTCAACACATATTCACAAACTATGTTATAAATTTATAACAAAATGAACTATAACAAAGTAAGTAAAATATTAAATTCATAGAAATATAATTATTTCATTAATATCATATATATATAAATTAAATCAATAATAATATCCATCCTTGTGAGGTGGTGATGAAAAATATAACACATCGCATCATGAAGGTTGCAGTCCATATGTACACAGAAGTAATGTTTTCATTTTTCATAGGATGGAAACATCTTATTACATCAACATAATAACATTTCACTATATTAAGGATTATTATTTTTTAATATTATATTTGTTATAGAGAGTTTGAAGGAGGTGTAAGAATAACTAAATGTGAAAATACTTGGTTAAGAGTTGTGACTATTCTTTGAAAAAACTCTTTTGGCATAAACTGCAATCCTCCTTGGATGGTATTTTGGTTGTATAAAAACCTCTATTATATGAGGAGAAATTATGGAAAGTTTTTTGGGTAGATTTTTTCATTATAAATGTCTCAAGTTGTGTGAGTAAGATATGATAGGAAATTTCCTTTTGACAGTTAGGTGGATGGAAATATTTTAAGTTCTTGAAATGTTAATATATAATATGTCTATAAAACATGTAAAATGGATCCGAGGTGTCTTTTTAATGAAAACAATGGGGGGGGGGGGAATCCCAAAAAAAATTAAATAAGTTTAAGCGGCATTTGTGCATTATCTTTTTATTTCACCCCCTTATTAACACTTTTATCCTCAAATTGTGAAAAAATTCATTCTCTAAGGGACATTAAGGTATATTTAAAAATTAAAAGGGGGGAATATATGTACCATTCCAGGTATCTTAAAAAAATTCCATCTATTTGAGTCATTAAGATTTTTTCTAATTAATTAAAAAAATAAACATTAAATATCATTAAAAGTCATTATCATGACTGTTTAGATATCTTGAATATAATGGAATAAATATGATAATGTAATTAAAATATAAACAATTTAACTATAACTTTTAATTTATTATTAACCATTAAATTATTGATATACAATAGTTCATCCATAAAATTTACGTTTTTATATTTTTATAACTGTTCACTTTAATTTTTCACCTGCTTGCATTGGAGTAGCAACAATGATGTGTAAGTGTTCTTCATAGTTATTCAATTATTAAAATTTAAAAATAAATTATTATCATTAATAAAGATTATTTATCTTCAATTTTATTTTATATATTCATTTATATGGTATTTATATCTTTATCAATATCAGAACAATATAATAAGAGAGAGTGTGTGTGTGACAATTTTCGAAGTAAAATTTTATTAATATAAAAATGGAAGGCATGTTCTTGAAATATGGCTCCAAAATAAATAATTAAATATAATAATATCATTTAAGGACTATAATAATCCCTTATATCAATTTTAATGTGATTTTTTGTGATATTTTAATCCTTTAACCCCTGATTTAACACTTTTTACCCTATTTTAGCCCTTACTATAGTGATAAATTTATACCATGATTATTATCAATTAGGACCAAAACTCAAATTGAAGTCATTAAAAAATGAAAAAAATAATATCATATGTATGGTATGAATTTAATAATTTTCCATTTCTATATTTGATAAAAATTAATTTTAATATATGTTTTCAAAACACAATAATAATATGTTTTTTGAAAAATGCATATTTTAAGCATAAAAATGATTCTCCACTCGAATAAAGAATAATATTGATTCGATTAGAATTAGTTTTATTATTTTTAATAAAATAAAAACATGTGGAACATTAAATAAAAAATAAAATTTAACCTTGAAATTATTACTATTAAAAATTAAGAAATGATTTTTCTTTCAAAATGGATATTTTTCACTATTCATCATAAAATCATCCAATTTTAGAGATATCCCAAAAAATATTTTGAGTATTATAATGAGAAGATATTTTCTAGAAAAAATAAATTTTATCAAATTTTATTTCTAAATGTGAAAAAATTAATTGTAATATACGTTCACAAAATGCAAAAAAACTCATTTTGGTTGAAAATCTATTTTTGAAGCATAAAATGAATTTATTATCATTACATTCCTAATAACTAAGATTAAATTAATGTTAATTAATTTTATTGAATATATAATATACTCATTTCATTATATTCATATATTAATTGGGATTAATTTAAGTTAAAATTATATGGAGAAGATAAAAACAATTTTAGGAAAAATATCACTTTTACCTTCAAAAAATATAATCTTTATTTATATCCAATTGTTAACCAATTTTTATTGAATATTCATTTTATTAAGGAAAACGTTTTACATATATTTCATATTGTAATTAATCTTTTTTTACCATCCAATCTAAGAACCCTGTTATAATGGTCGTATTTAAGTAATAATAATTTAATCACATATCTTAGTTTGCTTTAATCACAGTAGTATGTGGGGTACATGATATGGAAAATAGTATTCATTTAAAGGATAATAATATAATGAAATATTAGGGTGTACAATTCTACTCTTCTTAAAAAAATTGTATCCCGGTAATTTGAATTTCCTAGATATATGGTAATAAAATTAAATATTTATTTTATAGTGAATTGTAATTTCTAAATCAAGATCAGGAAACTTATTATTTCATAACATAATGCACCACTATAATACTCATGTTTAAATACAACTTTTAACGAATAATACCATTATAGTTGTGTGATATTTTATACATATGATCCAATATATTTCTCTTATTCTTTTTGAGTGTATGATTTCCTTTACCATCAAGATAGAGAATGAGAATCCTACTTACTTGATTTATTTAAATTCCAAAAGCTCAATTTCATCCTTGTATTGTGTTTCAAGAAGCTTCCCACCTATTCTTATTTTTATATTATAAATAACAATGATGAATTTTTCATTCCTTAAGATCTAAATAACCTTCAAATACTTGAAAAGATCCATAGAAAGATGAAAAGTAATTTCCCCTCTTTATATCAATTAATCAAAATAGAAATGGTTAGCATTAGATAAGATAATATTCTATATAAAGGAATATGACATTAATATTCAAATACTCAAAAAATGACACCCAAAGTTAAAATTAAATCATTCCCTTCGTAACTAACCTTAAAAATCATCAAAATATGTGAGACCAAAATTGAAACCCAAAGATTAGGAAAGGTTGATCACATATTCTTCCAAGATGAATTAAAATTTTTCTACAAATAAAATAAATCACTCAAAAAGTAACATGCTGAAAATTTATATGCCCTTATCATATAATCTCTAAAATTTGGTCATCATTTCCATATATTATCTCAATCAATAAAAATATGCAATAAAGTCATATATTCTTCTAAAAGAAAATTCAATATTTATTCCTCAAATAAACTACAACCTCAGGAAAAAAAATCCATTTACTAAAATTTTGTAATGTTTAAAATATAGTGAATATATTCAAAAATAATATTGATATCTTGGTTATAAAATCACTTTTATGTTCTATGGTTATATATACAATTAATAACATGTTCCCGAAATGTATAAATTTGTTTACCCCTTTTAACAATAATTGACTTAATATAAAATATCATATTGACCATAAAGGTTATTAATATTTTTAAACTCATGTACACAAAATATAAAATCATTATTATGCAAATAACCCATTTAAGAGTTAAAAATAAGGATTCAATATTCCTCAAACATTTATGAAAACTCAATAAATTTATCTCAAAGTAGTCTCATCACATAAAACATAAGAAATGTATAAATTCCTTAAAACATATAATCATTCTTATATTTATCATCCTTTAAATAAAATACTATTATATAATAACTCTTGAAACTATATATAAAAAAATTATTTATTCATGAATTTTTTTCCTATTCCTTAAAACATCCTTTATAAAATAAAAAATATGAATCATGTCCAGTGATTCACCAATATCAATCTAAAAATGTTTCCTAATTCAAAAATAAGACAAAAATACAAAAATAACTTATAACTTTACATGTTATTCAATATTTCATCATCTTTAATATAGAAACCTTCTAGTACATTATTCATGCAATCTTACTAGTCTCATTTAAAATATTTCCTCCAAGGAAATTGCTTTTTATAATTCATATACTCTCCACATTTTAAACATATTCATGTTACTTTTAGAAATTTTCCTATATTCTTCTTTCCATGTTCATTAAATGTAGGAAGTTTCATTCATTTTACATTTTTGATCTTTATCCTATGAACTGATATTAAACTGTAGTTTTGTATTATTTGTATGTTCGTAAACTCACCTAGGTTTAGTGTGCTAATCATATATCATGATAGAAGGTTACGTATAACGACAAGAGTTTCCACTCTAGATCCTATCTTGTTGGGTTACTTATTCCAACAACCACCATATCATTCTTCACATATATTTTAAACATTTTTCATGTTGTTTATATCCATTTATTAATGTGAAAAAATTAATGTGACTATACCATAATAAAAAACTTATAAAAATGACAAATATTAACATATGCTTAACCATTTAATCATCAGGTTCAATAACTATTATTTTTTCTATCATATTAACCTTTAAGTTAATTGAAAAATTATAAATAATTATAAAATAATATAATTACCCCTGATTTTATCTATAAATTTCCTCAAATACAAACTATAATGACCTGTAACATAAAAAACCCATAACTACATGATTTATATAAAGGATTTCACTTTATTACATTTTGAGGATCATTTCAGTTTTTAGTTTTAGAAAATTAGGGAAAATACATACATATCACACCCATATAATACAAACTAGAAACTTCCAATAAAATTCTTAATTTTTTTACAAAAAATAGGAATCTAGAATTTAAATTCAAATTTCATTCAAAACATGTTCGCTTATTTTATGAAAAAACTGCATAACCGAAATATAGTCCTTGAAATGGTACTAATAATTATTAAGACCTGTGAAAAATGTAATGACTCGTATTTTCCATTAATGGATTTTTGATATTGTATATATTATTTTTTAGACTAGACATTGAGATGGTGTGCGATTCCAAGTCTCGGTGTTCCTGGAATAAATGTTTAAAATATATTAAATAGAACACGCACACGTTTTTCCTAAAAAAGCGATATAAAATCTAAAATAAGTCTTGGATAATAAATATTATGGAACCATTGAGTTTAAAATTTGGTTTTCACCCTAGGTGTAATATAACCTTGGTCAGTGTGGAGAGTTTGTACAAAACTCATCGCTGGTGTGAAAATGAAAAAAAATTAAAAAAATTATTTTGTATTTAATTCATTAATGCAGTGAATGATGAGTCTATAAGTAGAATTTTATGGAAAAATTATAGGGTTATACTCATAACCCTGGAGCCACTAGAAATCCATAGGAGTGAGCATTGGAGAATCTATCTCAAACAAATGGAAATCGGATCATAGATCAGTGATAGGTGGGCAACAGGATTCATGACCTCACTAACAACAATGGCGTAGGACTATTCTTCATCAGCGAACAATCCATATCAAGTTAAGAAATTATTTTATTTGGGTTATTTCCATGTTATTAATTTCTATGATGAACATGGATCAATCAACCAATGGATATGTTCATAGATCGTGCATATTTATGGATGGGTTTTATTGTAGGGATTTTATCTAAATAATTTCTTTGTGATTAAATTTTTTTTTTTCTATCATCATTCTAATGGAAAAAACATTAATGTTGATATGAACAATGACCGAGGATTTACCCTCATGATTTTTTTGGTGCATTTGTCAACCAGTTCCTCATTTATCATGGGAATTATTTGTTTGGCCTGCAGTTTTTCAAACCCAAAGAAATTTATCATTGTGCACCTGTTTCTTGGTGCAATGATCTGATATTATAGATCTTGGATTGGCATGACATGAAGATGGTGTGATAATAAAAGAAGTGATAGATTAGATAGTTTTGGATACCTGATTTCATTTTCTTCTTCATACAATGAAGAAAAAATAATGATCCCATTTTATGAACAGATTTGATGGATGGAACGTGTTGTTTATTGATGGAAAGGATCAGCCAACATAGATCATTGATTTTTTGACACGGCGTGTGCTCGTATCGATAGACAGAGCCTCATAAATGAAAAAATAATCTAGATATGAGATTCCGCACTACACAGAATGTAACTCAGATCCACACAACTTGTGGGAACCTTTTAGTGGCGGAAAGGGTTTCTGGATGAAGATAAGAATCAGACGACATGTTATCCCCTTCTGTGAGCTCGGCATGTACCTTGGAGGTTATGCTAACATGGGTTATAGAACACAAGAAGATGAAATGCAGTGTACTTGCACCCGAACATGGGACATGAACCGTTCACATGTTATGTACCCTTACTACATGTCGTATACTCCATAAAACATGGATTAGAGCCATTTTCCATTATATCTTGGACAAGTGTCATTATGGTGATCTCCCCAGATCCATTCCCTGAGTGTTACTATACAATCACCTCCTACACATAGAACAATGATCCCTTTAGCGGAATATCTTGGATAGATTTATTGGAATCCATCTGTGAGGCTCATAGTGAAATCCCTTATTCATCTTTATGACCCTGGTGGAGTTCTTAGTAACGTCATGACCTAAACTATGTCAGTGTTGATACTCTACTTAGTGGGTTAATACCGATTGAGTTTTTGGTATAACCCATATACCTAGAAGTGATCCTCATATATGTACCATATATCTTTGGAATTCTATAACAAACTTCTAATATAGAGTCCTAAATAGAACTACCTATTAGATGGACGTCATCAATGTTATTATATGTAAGAGTGTATTCTCTAGGATGAGTAATTTGTAGATCCTTTAAGATGGAATCCTAGGCTGGGAGTATGGTTTTGATTTACCTTTATACTGTGACTGTTTGTTGAGTATATCTGAATATTCTTGTTATATGTGTTGTAGACATATACCAGTGTAGAGATGACTTTATTCCTTCATTTTATGCTTTGTGGTTATCGGGTGTACAAATCGGTATTGTTATACTCACACCTGCATAGTCTTTTCCATCACATGTCATGTCTTGTGCAGATGATCATCCTTTTTACAGATTCCTAGGTGGAATAAAACCATACAATGCTTAGTGAGTCTAGAAAGAATAAGGTGTGTACCTATGGTATCTTCATAGTAGTCCTTAGTATTACATTCATGTTGGACTTTTTTTAGACTCTTTTTGGTGGGCTTGTATGTTTACATGTTTACTTTATTTTACTTTTATAATATATATTTGGTATTTAGATGTATATATGCATGATGGTTTAGTTATTTTTACATTTCAGAATTAGTATGGCATGGATATGCATGTGGGTGTCATGACCTGTCCTAATGGGGATCGTTTCGTGACTCCCCAAGCCCACCTCCAATAGGTTACGGGTGGGTGACTATCATCTACTAGTCATATCTCTAACATGGTTGGAATTTACTATGTACATGTACACACACACATATCCAAGACCACAAAATGATGAAATGTAAAAACTACTATGTAAAAAATGCATGAATACAACTATATCCCACAACCAGAGTATAACAGTAAGTAACATAATGTAATATAGGTACATAATACAAGACCACCACAAAGATTCTATAACCACAAGTACAAGCTATAAGAAAAGGGTATTGAGACTGCTATGTGAAAACTACAGGAACACATCTCGGTCTATTCGGTCTCTCAAAGCACCATCTGGTCCTGGTCTTCCTAAGAATCCATAAAAGTTCAATTATCTGCACAAGACATGACACGTGTGGTAAAATCCCATACAGGGGTAAGTAAAAAAAACTCTATAGGAAACCCCAAAAGAACAAAGTAATACAAAGAAGGAATGTATAGTAAGCTCTTCACAGGTATATTTCTACAACACATATAAAATAAATATCTAGATATACTCATTCCATGAAACACATTCTGGATGTAAGTTACAACCACTATATACAAGTACTAGTATTTCCAGCTTGAATATTCTACAAAGCAATCATCCGGGATAACACACACTTGAGTCTTATAGCTCTTTTGGTGTCCGTCTGAGAGGAACCTAGTTGTTGGGTATCACCATGACAAATTTACATTGATAGATCTAAATAAAAATATGATAAAACAAATGAGGATCATAACATGGTCCATGGGGTGATAAAAACATAAATATGTATTACCCTCCTAATTAGAGGATCAGTGCTCGCATAGTGTTAGTCACATCAATACCAAGAACTCCACCTATGGCATGAAGATGAATAGAGGATCCTACTCTGGTCCTCTCTGAGGATTCCAAAAACTCTATCCAGGAAGTACTATTGAAGGGATCATATTCCTATGGGTAGTAAATGATTAATACCAACCTTAAGGGAAATAATAATGGGAATGAATCCTAATGAATCTTTTCCAAGATATGGAGTAAAAGAAGGTCATTCCATGTAGGAAGGGGATACACAAAATGTAGTAGGGAAACACTCCATGTCCCTTGACCCTAGGTACTACCCATGTACAATGACCAGTGTCATTTCGAACCACGCCATGTGGAAAAGGGGTACATTGTGGGTAGAAGAAGTCCCACGATGTGTTCTTTCATTTGGGGTCCGTCCATGTAATCCGGCAATGTGACCATATATGGAATCAGCCCTTGTGTCCCTATCCATGTACTAGTACACAGGGAAACTCATGTATTGTTCTAGGACAAGCCATGTGGGGGAGTACATGCCATTTATACAGCCCAGTCACTCCATCCCGTGTCTGTGTACTGTGCGAAGTACATTATATGTTCATCATAAAGGTGACACACGATGTATATTCAGGTACTACACACTTTTTAGATCGGGTTTTTTCAGAAACCTTTATTCTTCCTCCCTGTTACACCATAGATCGTCTGAATTCCATTTGGATGTTCGGTTCTCCTAAAAACTCTTGATCCAAACTCGATTTTTCACTCTTAAACTGAATTGATGGGATTTGGGCCTTCAATTGGCTCAGAAAATGCAATCATATGAATTCTTCATTATCACCAAAGAAAGTGGATTCAGAACCCACCATCATTAGATCATCCACCACACCCGCCGCCGCACCTCCAATGAGTCTTCTCAATGCCGGATCAATGGTTTCAGATTGTTGCACCAATAATTGATGGCACAATGATTGATTGTTCTCAAGGTATTTAAAGCACAGGAAGAATGAATAATTCATGAGGATGAACATAAGAATCATGGGGAAAAAGAAAAAAATTGAGAGGGATGAACCTTGATCGATGTTTTTGTCGATCTCAGTTTTTCACCATTACAAGGGAAATGAATCTAAAAAAATCTCAAGAATCAACTCCTGATAATTCCCACAAAATCACACACCCCAAAAATATGACTGATCCATGGGATAATCTATTTGTGGATTAGTCCTCGTTCATCATATAAATATAGTATGGGGAATAAAATAATTAAATCAATGCCCTAACTTGATTCAGATTTCTTGATCACAAAAAAATGTTGTCGCATCATTTTCGTTGGTGAGATCTATTAAGAACATCATTTTTCAATCACTGATTCAAGGTTTTGATGTCGCCTACTTGAGATAATTCTCCAGATCTTTCTCTACAATGTCTCTAGAAGATTTTAGGGATATGAGGCTAACCCTGGATATCTGACATAGGAATAATTTTAAATAGAAAATTGTTGTATCATAGCATCAACAAAATAAAATAAATTTTATTTATTTATTTTATTCATTTATGCGTTTGTGAAAACTTTCCACAATCAACCCGTAATGACTTGTGTTAGGTCACACCTAAGGTAAAACTACTATTCTAAACTCAATGGTTCTCTCATATTTTTGATATGAGAACTCATTTATAATTTATTCAACTTTTTCATGTAAACTATGTTCACGTTCTATTTAATATGTTAATTTTTTTCAGCATTTGTTCTAAGAACATCGAGCCTCAGAATTGCAGGACATTTTAGCCCTTGGTCTCAAATTTAATCCATATAATATATAAAAATAATACATAGAATATATGAGTCATTACATTTTCCCCAAATTGGGGATTTACTTCCCAAAAAATCTAAAACAAAGGCTACTAAAAAAGATGAGGGTACTGAGCATTAATCTGAACCTCCTGTATCTAAGTGATCTCATAAAGATTCTTCTGTTTCCTCTGGACGTGAAAAAAATGAATAGATCACCCATGATGTATCCTCTCAATCTAATCCTCAATCTCTACTAGGTACTCATAAAAAGCCTCTATATCCTCGATGTTCAGCTCTCTCTATTCTATAATGTGTGATGGGTCATAAACATACCTCCTTAGTTGTGACAAGTAGAAGACAACATGCACCCAGTCTAACTATGGGGGTAGATCTAAGTGGTATGAAACCTCACCAACTGTACATAGTATCTAAAAAGGGTCGATGAACCTCAGAGATAGATTACTGCCCTGAACAAATATTCATAATCCACATCGAGGTTAAACCTATATAAACACATGGTCTCCTTCCTCGAATTCTAAAGGCCTCCATCGCCTATTAGGATAAGGCTTATGAAGGATTTGTGTAGTCTTCATCTTCTATTGGATGATCTTTACTTTCTCTATAGTAGATCACACCAACTATGGTCCCCTGAGTGCTGACTCTCCTAGGTATATCCAGCAAAGTGGTGACCTATAGGGTCACCCGTACAAAGCCTTTAATGGCGTCATAACAATGGTGGAATGGTAGCTATTGTTTTGTGCAAACTACACTAGTGGTAGGTGATCCTCCCAAAAAAAAAGTCTAACATTCAATCCCATAGCATGTCCTCTACAGCCTAAATGGTCTGCTCAGTCTAGAAATTAGTTTGTGGGTGAAACATTGTGCTCAAACATAACTAGGTCCCAAATGCCTCATGTAATCTATTCCACAATCAATATGTAAAGAGAGAATCATTATATGAAACAATCATTGATGAAACTACATAGAGTCGAACTATCTCTTTCATGTAGAGGTGTCCTAAGCTCTCTTTTGAACTCTTATAATAGCTAACTAGGAAGTGGGACGACTTGGTGAGTTGGTCAATGATCACCTAGATGGAATAATGTCCCATGGACGTATGTTGTAATCCTATCATGAAGTCCATAGATATCTCATCCTACATAAATTCTGGAACCTCAAGGGGTTGAACTAAATCCTATGGAACTTGATGTTCATCCATCACTTACAGACAAGTAAGGTATTAAGAAACAAACTCTTCAACTCCTTTCTTCATTCTTGGCAACCAAAAATGACTTCAGAGGTCCTGGTACATATTTTCCAGATCTGGATGTACCGCCAAAGGGGGTGTATGATACTCCCTCAAATCCTCCTCTCGCAACATCATGCATACCATAATTAATCCTCTGAAAATAATGAAATTATACCTACCTTTTGAATATCCATCAAGATCATTCCCTGCAGACATCTGAGCACTTATGGTCTTACAGTCATTATCCCTAAGCAATGCTTCCCTGAATCATTGTATGAGTGTAGGGGTGACAACCATGTGCTAGAGGTAAGATTCTCCATCTCCATCCCCCAAGGATAACTACAACAAGGTCAAATACTCTTCTATCTCATTCACCAACTTTGAAATATATCTTCTACTAAGAACATATTCTACCATGTTCCCCTTCCAAGGAGTATAGACAATCCCAAAGTCGAAGACTTGGAGGAACTCTAGAAATCACATTAGTCTCAATTTGGGATCATTTTGGATGAAAATATATTTGAGACTTTTTTTATCAGAGTAGATGATAAAATTCTCGACCATCAGGTAGTGCCACCACATATTCAATGCGAAGACTACTACTGCTAACTCAAGATCACGGGTCTCATAGTTCTGCTCATGTTGTCTTAACTAGAATCAAACATATGCAATCACTAATTTCCCCTATATCAGGACACGACCAAGCCCAATTCCTGATGCTTCACATAACACTATATACTCGACACCCTCCTCTAAAAATCTCAAGATTGGATCACTCGTCAAAATATGCCTCAACTGCTAAAAATCCTACCATAACTTCTTGGACCACACAAAAGGAATCCACTTTTGAGTCAAATCTATCATAGGAACTCATATCCTAGATAAATATGGTATGAATATCTGATATTATCCTTCTATACCAAGGAAGATCTACACCACCATCATGATTTTTGTTGGCTCTCATGCTAACACTATCTCAACCTTGGTCGGGTCCACTGCCACTCCATCCGCTGAGATAACGTGTCCCAGAAAGTGGACCAATTGAATCTAGAATTATAACATTGAAATATTTTTAGAATGCTAGTTCTCTTGGAGTATATCCAGGAATATCCTTAAGCATCTCGCAGGCTCCTCCTTGGATGGCTAGCATACAAGTATATCATCGATGAATACTATTACGAATCTATCTAAGAAATGCTGAAATATCAGGTTCATGAGTCCCCTAAACACTGTTTATGAGTTTTCCACACCAAAGGAAATTTCCATGTACTCATAATGACCATAACGACATCTGAATGTCATCTTTGGTATATCCATATCTCGTACTCACAGTTGGTGATAACCTGATCCGAGATCAACCTTTGAGAACCATCGTTCCCCTCTCAACTGATCAAAGAGTTCATCAATACTAGATAGTATATAATTGTTGTTCACGGTCACCTAGTTCAAGAATTGTTTGTCTACATACATCCTAAAGCTCCCATATTCCTTTTTGGAAAACAAAATTGGGGCTTCCTAGGGTGAAGCATTGGGTCTCACGAAGCTCTACCTCTATAAGTCCTCTAACTATACCATAAACTCATGAAGATCTGTGAGAGCCATCTGATATGCTGGTACAAATATCATTGTCATACTAGGGTGTAGATCAATAAATAAGTCTAACTCTCAGTGGGGAAGTAAACCTAGAATGTCTTCAAGAAAGACGCCCTCATACTATTCCACCACTACAAGAAACTAGGAACTCCCAACATTCACTACACCAAGGTTTAGACTAGCCAACTGATAAGTAATTAGTTTCACCCTCCTAATCATGATTCCATCCCATACATCTTGGGTTTCCTTTTCACTAAAAATAGAAAACCTCATTCCATCACTACATACAAACTGCAGCCTTCACCTAAAATAGTCAATCGAAGAATGGATTGTAGATAACCAATCCATACCAAGAATGATTTCATAAGGCCTCAACATCACTACCAAGAGTTTCGAACTAAAACTCTCACCTCCAAGGGTTAGTTCACACTATCAGCATAGGTTTTTGATCATTGAGTCTCCTATAGTAGGTTTCTCCAAACGTAAGGTTTGATTCAATGATTCAACCAAAATCTCTAGGTCTCATAAAATATATGTTGTGATAAAAGACCAGATTATATGTTTATCAATACTGTAGCTAAAGTATAAAAGACACAGTTCATACCTTGAATCATTCTAGGAGCCCCTGATTCATAATCCTTGACTGCATGTAACTATCCATGCCCATTTCCTCTAGCTCCCTGAGCTGGGTGTTGACCACCTGGGGGTGGGGGTTGTAACAAGTCAAAACATTTACCACCTCTTACTGCTATCCCAACTCTGATGCCACATCTTCAACTATGTGGATTTTCTTAATCCTATCATTGTCTCTGCCATAGTGGTCCATCCACATTCACCCAATCAAAAATATGGTAGGTTGGTAAATCTAGAGTGAAATGTCCCATGCCACTACATGAATTTCACCTCTTATCTCTAGGATGACTAAACCAACATTAGAGGCCCTAAAATGTAGATCCTTTATCCTAGGACCTTCTCTTGAAACATCTCCCATGTCTAGGTCCCTGGGACAAACATAGGATCCCTTATGCCAAGGTCTCTACTCCTTTTCCACTGCTGACTGTCATCGGTTGTATCTGCTCATCCAAGAGGCTTTCAACCACCAAATATTTCTCAATAAACCCAACATACATAGTAATTTATAGTGGGATAATTATGGATCAGATGTCTCTATGTAGACCTTACTCGAAGGATTGAGGACTAAAGTATTGTTCTCAAACCATATCCATTGAGTACCTGTAATGGTTGGTAAACCTTGAGGAATAATTGGATAATTCCAACCTACCTCGTTGTAGCTAGATAAACTCTTGAATATGCACATACCTTAGCGTAACTAGTGATAACTCCTCTCTAAAAAGGTACTCAAACTCTATCTATTAGAGAGTCACCTTTTCTTGAATCTAGATAGACAAAACCTACCATCATCCTAATGATCAGTGTAGAAGGATTTCCACAAGTACCACCATCTGATCTTCTGATTTCTTGACAAGATGGAAAAATAGGGGCACCTCCTCAAGATAGTAATCAGCCACAAGTGGGGTCAGGACCACCTCATAACCTAAGGGGTATCTGTAGATGAAACTCGTGAAGTGTTCTTAGAATTAACTCATCATCCGCTGGTACTATGGTTACCATGTGCTTCTCTATAGGTGGAGGTGTAGCTAGTGCACCACCTGAAGGTATCATCTGGGAAACTGGTCCTTGTATCAAAGCCTAATCACTGAGGGGGTCATCCACATGATCAAGTTGTTTAATCCAAATTGGTATACATCACATAGGAATCCTAAAAAAACAAGATATACCATTCTCAATGAGTATATTTGGAGAGTTGACTTAAGAGTTAAATGGAAACCATATCCCATTCCTACATGATTCATGTACCACTATTTTAAATGAAACCGGGGTTTTCATGTAACAAGTCAAAAAGAAGGTGATCATTTTTCTAGTTTATGGATGTGTCAGCCACCACACCAACACTGGATTCCCTGTCTTGAAATCTAAACTCAAAACACATAACATTGTTTCCCCAAACCAATCTCACAAACTCTTAGTCCTAGAGTAGAACTGACTCCTATCATACCACTCTATCATTAACTATCCTATTGGGGCCCATGTCACAAATCCCAAAGCCCGCCACCAATAGGCCAGGGGATGGTGACTAGCACCGTGTAGGAATATCACTAACATGTGAGTAATTTCCTATGTACTTATACACACACACACACAACCCCCAAAAATGCTGAAATGTAAAAGCCACTATGTAAACAATGCATACATACAACTATATCACATAACTAGAGTATGATAGGAAGTAAACTAATGTAAAATAGGGCCAGAATATAAGCCCACCACAAAGAGTCTATAACCACAATTCCAAACTATATCATAAAGGAACTAGGATGGCTATCTAAAAGCCGTAGAAACACACCATGGTCTATTCGATCTCATAAAGCACAATCTAGCCCTAGTCGACCTTGGAACCCATAAAAAGGCCAATTTTCTGCACATGACATGACATGTTCAAGAAAATCCCATGTATAGGTGACTATAGCAATACTCAGTAGGACTCCCTAAAACTAGAGAGCAATACACAAAAGGAAATTAAAGTCTTCTATACATAGGTATATGTCTACAATACATATAATAGGAATATACCCATATAATCAATCCACGAAACACACTTTGGAGGTAAGTTACAACCAATATATACCAGCACTAGGATCTCCAGCTCAAAGATTCCATAAATCACTCATATGGGAGAACACATTCTTAAGATGGATAGAATGGATGATGTCCATCCGAGAGGTAACTGCTCATCAGATCTCACCATGAGAAAGATATAATAATATACTTGAAGATAAATATGATACAACGTATGAGGATCATAGCTAGGGACATGGGGTGATTCCAAAAAACTCAATATTGATTATCTTTCTATGTAGAGTATCGAAGCCCGAATAGTGTCGGTCAGATTGATACTAATAAATCCACCTCAGGAAGGAAGATGAATAAAGGATATTACTCCAGACCTCTAAGGCAATACCAAAAACAATATCCAAGAATTATGCTAAAGGGATTATATTCCATGGATTATGAAAATATTTGTACCAAAAATCATGAAAATGATAAAGGGAATGAACCCTAACAAAAACTCTCCAAGATATGGAGGAGAAGAACCTCAATTCATCTAGAAAGGGGTTACATGACATGTATTAGGGTCACACGTCGTGTCCCTTGACCCCGGGTACTACTCATGTACAATGGCATGTATCATTTCCAAACATGTCATGAAGAAAAGGGGTACATGACCTGTAGAAGAAGTCAAAAGTCATGTCCTTTAATCCGAGGTCTATTTGCCTACTCTGGTCAGGTGCTAATACATAGCATCATCCCATGCGTCCTTTCCCATATATTAGTACATGGGGTAGCCCATGTATTTTTTCCAGTCCATACCATGTGGTGGAGTACACATTGTGTAGGAAACCCGTGTACTCTGACCTGTGTCTATGTACTCTCCTAAGTACACACCATGTTTATTGGAAAGGTGACACACACCATGTAATCAGGTACAACATGCCGTGTGGATCGTTTTTTTTCAAAAACCCTTTTTCTTCCTCCTCCTCATGCTTCTGATCCTTCGAATTCTGTTAGTATGTTTGGTTCACCTCAAAACACAAGATCAAAGATTATTTTTCCACTCTAACACTGAATCAATGGGATTTGGGCATTCAATAAGCTTGAAAAATTCAATCATAGTTGTTACTCATTATCACTAAAGAATGCATATTCAGAAGCCACCATCATTTTATCCACCATTGAACCAATCATCGCACCTCCGTCGAGTCATCCTGATGTCATATCTATGTTTGATGATTATTTCACCAAGAATCAAAGGTGAAATGATCGATTTTTTTCAAGTGGTTAAAAGAATGGGAAGAACGAAGAATGAAAAAATATATGGAGAAAAGAACAAAAAGTTGAGAGGGATGAACCTAAATTTATGTACATGTCGACCTCGGTTCATCACCATTAGAATTGTAATGAATACAAAAAAATATCAAGAATCAAATCCTGATAATTCCCAAAAAATAACTCATCCCACAAATATAATCGATCCACAGGATAATTTGTTGGTAGATTAGTCTTATTTCATCGTATAAATCAAGAAATATGAATAAATGAATTAAATAAATTCCCAATTTGGATTTCTCACTGATGAGGAATGGCCAAAACATCATTTTTGTTGGTGAAATCCAACAAGATCGGCATTCATCAATCACCAATTCAAGGTTCCATCGTAGCCTTCTCAAGATAATTCTCTAAAAATATCTCTCAAATGTCTCTAGAGTATTATAGGTTTATGAGTATAATCGTGGATCTCTAAACTAGGAAAAATTTTAATGAGAAAACTCTTTTTCACTACATCACCAAAATAAAATAAATTTTCTTAATTTATTTTATTCATTTATGTGTATGTGATGAATTTCCACAATCGACCTGCATCGAACAATTATAGGTCACAAAGAGGTTAAAGCCGTTGTTCTTAACTCAGTAGTTCCCTCAGATTTCAGATTTGAGAACCCATTTAAAAGTTAATCCATTTTTCTAGGTAAATAATGATCGCATGCTATTTTGTATTTTAATATTTTTCAAGCATTTGTTCTTAGCACACCAGGCCTCAAAATTTTATTCTCTCTCAGCACTTCATCTCGAATTTAATCCATATAATATTTAAAAATAATACATTGAAAATTTGAGTCATTAAATTGTGTGTTTACATGTACATAGGATAAGGCATCTAATGTTAGTAATATTCCTACTTAGTGTCAGTCTCCAGCTGCTGGCCTATTGAAGATAGTCTTAGGGAGCTATGGAACATTCCCCATTAGGATGGGTCATGAAATAGTGGTATCAGTAGAGTTAGTTCTAACATAGGTTTAGAGTCTGTGAAATTGGTTTGGGGAAAAAGTGCATATTATTTGGAGTTCATCTCTAAGGATAAAGGTTCCAGTGTTAGTGTGACGACTGACATATCCATACACCAGTACTCTGATCACCCACTTTTTGACTCAGTACATAATAACACAGGTTACAAGGATAACAATTGTATATTCATCATATTGGATTTGGTTGTGGTTTCCATGCCCTTATTTAGTAATCTCTTCATATATAATTATTGATCATGGTACATATTGTTAACTTTTTGGATGCCTCGAAGATTTAAGACAACTAGGATTTAGTATCGATATCACAAGGATGATCTCCTAAGTGGTGACGTGTCAATATAGGGACCAATTACAAATATGTTACCTCTAGGTGGTGCACTAGCTATACCACCACCTGTAGGAAAGAACATGGTACCCACAGTCTTAGGAGATGATAATCGTATGCTGATCACACTTCACAAGTGTCAGTGATAGAGACCCCTTAGGTTCTGGGGAGATCTTGACCCAAAAGTGGCTAAAGACTAGCTTGAGGTAATGTCCTAACTTTTTTGACTAGTCGGGACACTAATAGATCAGGTAGTGGTTCTTGTGGTGATCCTTCTTCACGACTCATCAAAATGATGGTGGGGTTAGTGACCTAGTCTTACCATGATGCAACTCTAGAATGATTAGATTTTGAGTCCCTATTCAGAGAGTAATTCTCTCCGGATGTGCTAAGCTATTAAGGTTTACCTGAGATTTTGCAGCTCCATTAGTGTATCATGATAGTAGATGAGTAATCAATGAGATTTAGAAACCTATCTAGGTAGTTGGAGGATATAGTTTGTGACCAGTTCTTCAGGGATTGAACCTTGGATTGATGTTTGTGTAGAAACATCTGATCCGGTTTTTTCCTCTATGAATTCCTACTTATGATGGGGTAATAGAGTGATCTTTAGTGGTTAAGAGTTTCTTGTAAAAGCAGATAAAGTAAGTAGTTTCTCATAGTGGGTAATCAAGAGCATAGACCTCAGCAACAGAGAGCTGGAGACAATCTTAGGGACTTGGATGAATGAGAAATTTTAGGAGGAGTTCTTATGATGGATGATCTTTTATTTAAGGCTCACAAGGTTGGTCGAGTTAGTCCATAGATAGTTTTTGATAACCATATTATGATTGGGGAAATATTGTATGAGATTTTCTAAAATATCATATTGATTAAGGGAGAACATTGATGGGACACTAAGGTAGTGGAAGCGGCAGTAATATATAGGAAATCAGGGAGGTGTACATGGAAAAGGAGTTAGGAGAGTAGTAGGAGGTGGTAGGTTCTTTGACTTGTTACCACCACCACCCCTAGGTGGTCCACACTAGGCTCAAGGAGTTGTAGGATAAGGGTGGGGATAGATGTAGGAGTTTGAGGCATATGACCAAGAGGTTGTGGGAACAATATGAGTTATAATATATGTCTTTTATAAATTAGCTTCAGTACGGGTAGAAATAGGCAATATTCATTCCTTTATTTCCAAATATTTGTTCGAGATATAGAAATTCTGATTAAGCCCTTGGCTCGACCCTTGAACTCGGGGACTTGTAATGCAGATGACTTAGTGATCACACACTTATTATGATAGTGTGACCTATCTCTTGGAGGCAAGAATTTCTCTTGGGATCCTTTTTAGTAGTGATGGTACCTTATGATTTCATCTTAGGTAAGGACTACTTATCCATAGTTCATGACTAGATTTATTATTTCAAGAGGAGGATGCGGTGTGTCTACAATAATGGGACTAGGTACTCCTTTATCAGTGAAAAGGAAATCCAAGCAATGAAGGATGGGTGTATTCATAGGAGGTTGTATCATATTACTCATTAGTTGGCTAGACTGGCCCTTGGTAGAGTGGATATTATGAGTTCCCAGATTCCTATTGTGGTGGCGGATTATAAGGATGTCTTCCTAGAGGATGTTTTATGTTTACATCCCCATAGAGACATGGAATTATAAATTGATCTACTCCTAGGAAGATACTGATATTTATGCCAACCTATCAGATGTACCTCCTAGAGATTCCCTATATGAGTGTGTAATTGGAATAATTTCATAGTAAGGACTTTATTAGACCCAATGTTTCACCCTGGGAAGCCCTAGTTTTGTTTTCCAAGAATGAAAACATGGTTATAAGATTATTTGTTGACTAAAAATTCTTGAACTAGGTTACTTTTAAGAACAAGTATCAAAAACAAAGTATTGATGACCTCTTTGATCATTTGATATGGGCATGATGGTTCTTGAAGTATTACCTCGGGTTAGGTTATCACCAATTTCTAGTACAAGATGAGGATATCCGGAAGAAGACATTTAGATGTATCTACGGTCAGTATTAGTACTTGGTGATGCCCTTTTGCATGATTAATTCCTCAGTAGATTTTATGGGACTCATGAATTAGATATTTCATCCTTTATTAAACTGGTTCATGGTAGTCTCCATCGATGATATCTTAGTGTTCTCGATATCTGAGGAGAAGCATGTGAGGCACTTGAGGATGGTTCTGTATATACAATGAGAGCACCAGCTTTACGTGAATATCTCAAAGTGTTAGTTCTAGATTCAGGCATTCCACTTTTGGGGACATGTTATCTCAGCATATGGAGTGGTAGTGGACCCTACCATGATTAGGGAAGTGTTATATTGGGGGTCTCTGAAGAGAATGACAGAGGTGAGAAGATTCATTGGGTTGGAATTATATTACTAGAGATTCATACATGATTTATCTAGGATATCATCAACCATGAAAACTTTTAACATTAATGGATTATCCCTTGATGTGGATGAAGAAGTGTCAGCAGGATTTTCATCAGTTTAGGTAGAGATTGACAAACTCACCCATCATGAGATTTCTAGAAGAGGGTTTCTAGTACGTAGTTTTCAACAATGCATCAGAAACTGGGCTTAGTTTTTTTTTTGATGTATAGGTAGGTGGTGATTGCCTATGGTTCATATCATTTGAGAGCACTTGAGAAGAACTACACATCCCATGATCTTGAGTTAGCAGCAGTAGCCTTCATACTAAAGATGTAGAAACACTACCTAATAAGAGATCAGTTTATCATCTATTATGATCAAAAGAGGATCAATTATATATTCACTTTTTAGGATCTTAACATGAGACAGAGGTGATGTCTAGAGTTCCTTCAGGATTATGTCTTCAATATTGAATGTATTCATGGGAAGTGGAACATGGTAGTAGATGATCTCAGTAGGAGATCCTTTTTAGAGTTTCTGAATGAGGAATCAAAGATGTTGGAATCATTGCAGTTATCCTTTGTGGATACAGATAGATAATCTAACCTAAATTTGATGGTTTTCACCCCTCCACTCTTACAATGATTTAGGGTGGAAAAACGTAAGGATATAGACTATGTGACCCTATGCATTCATATCATTATTAAAAATTGGTCTTTTAAAAGTGCTAGAAACCGCCTTTAACAGTGCTAGAAAAGAGATGTTAATCACGGCGAAGATAAGGGGGGGGGTCCCCTTTAACAGTGCTATTTTGAGCTCAGATAAAGGCCTAATTTATCATTTTTATTTTGATCGCTGATAAAGGACACCATTATCAGCGATATTTTGAGCGCTGATAAAATCCCAAATTATTAGCACTTAATTAGCGCTGATAAAGACCATGTTTCATGAGAAAACCCAGAACCTGCACACTTGTACACCTGCACATAAACAACACCTACACACAAACATCACCTTCACACATAGAAGAAAACAACACTTGCACACATAGCACAAAACAGAACATCTACACACAAATAAAGCATAGAAGAAAAAAACATCACACACAAGAGTTTTGCAAACAATTCTATATACATTTACTTTAAATCATAAATACAAAAAAACACACTGCTATATACATTTCAAACAATGTTTTATATGGTTACAATTACAATTATCCAATAAATAGTTATAAACATTAATTTTTCATCCTTTTTTCATCTTTTATCCCCTCTAAAAAATTTTCGTCCCTGGTATTAGTTTCCGAACAAAGTATCCAAACTCAAGAAAAAAATTCCATCTATATAAGAAAGAATATAATATTTTGGTAATACAATAATGAAATAAATTAAACATTAATATTAAATATTACATTAATAAAATGTCAATTTTTAATAAAAAAAATACACATTTGGGTAGGTAGGGGGCTATAGGACTAGATGATACTTGATACCTAGCCTTGATATGGTTATGTAAGCGGCCTTGAGACCATATGTTGTGTGACATGGTGTGGTAAGGTAGTGTTAGGGTGGTGAGATGTGTTTCTTGTTACAACCTTTTCTATTGGCAATATTTGTATATATAAAATGATATGGTTGTTTGACCATCATGAGATGTGTTACCTGTTACAACCTTTACATGTCCATATTTCCTTGGATTGAATTAATATTTTAGAAGAGGCTCAACATGATTCATTGACTTATAAATATTGTTTTTTTAATATTACATGGATGATAAAAGAAGAGTAAGAAACATAAACAACAACATGGAATCCAAAAGGTTTCATTTATTGACAAAAGAAAGGAGGAATCTCCACTATCTAGAGTCTCTCCCATAACTCCACAAATATGGGGGTTGGAAAAAGTTAGAATACTCAAAATAGCATGTGCTCAGAATACCCCCTCAATCTCTACTATCCAATTCTCTAGAGTAGCTATGGATTAGAATAAATGATCAACCAATTTAGTTTCCACATCTACACCCTGTTTTAGTGCTTCTTCCTTGCTAGCAGCATCAAATATGGACTTTTCTGCCACATTAATAAGATTATGCTGCTCTATCATTGATTTCTATACAACATTCAACATTTATTATAGGTGATACAATTCGTTTTAGAGGATGTCTATCTCATACCTCCCATAAATGACTAAATTTTTATGAGCTTCTACTTCTTTTGTACACATGGATTATTTATTAAAGTCCTCATTGTGACGTTGAATGTTCGAATTTTAAGCCTCCACCATCAATACTCTTAGCTCAATGAACCTTTTTTCTCCCTCATTGAGCCACCTACTTTACACTAGCATGGAGTTCTTGATAATATAACTCACTATAATTGGAGAAGATCCCCCACTGACTGGAACTTATTTCACAGGAACCCCGTACATTGTTACCAATTCCATTGGAACCCTCCTTGTTGATGGTGTTGGATCTAAGTGCCTCATTTTCTTCTAAGACATATAGAGAGATGTGGGTCTTCTAGAAGATGTATTTTTGTCTGGAATATAACTTTTTTATGATTCTAGAGCCCATGCGTCCTCCTCCTCATCCACTATTAGAATATCTATGTGCTTTATCACAAATGGAGTCAACTGGCCATTCGAGTATGATCGGACCAAGGTATCGAAATAAGCCTTAGAGAGGCCAAAACCCACACTATCTAGAGGGAAGGGCATCTGAAACTAAGTTTATTATCAAGTGAACATTATCCACAATTTGTGAGCCACCATGGGATTCATTTCTGAACAGATGGGGGTAGGAGTGGGGAATTTCATCTAAATGCACTAAACTATCTCCCAAAGTGGAATGATGAATACCACTCATAGAATATCTTTTAGTTAATCCAAGTGGATAAAACACCCTCACATATGGCTAAAATATAGGCTTAGGCTATAGGATCACCCTTTACATTATTAGTAATTTCACAGGTTGGTGCTTTGTATGGTATAAAAAAATTGATCATATTAGTTCACTTTTCTCTGGATATCTTAGTTATTTAGTGTGATTAGCCAGACCCCATTGATAATTTATAGAAATTTCATGAACTGGTAACTTAGAATGTTGTGAGTATTAATTAACTCATAACCACCAATGTGGAGCCCCATCCAACCCCACTACAGTTGGAAGGGGATAAATATTCTGAATGGGGAATACCCCTATAGATGTGGTGAAGTTGGAAATATAACTTAGCCAACATGGGAACAAATAAGATGATAATCATACCATATTCAATCACCTATACCATCATTAAGGTGGAGACCATAACTCCACCTTTTTTCTACATTGTTAATAAGTACCCTCTTAGGTACATTGCTAAGAATCTTACTAGATGAAGAAGGTGATGGTCCAGGGAGGTTATTGATCATCCCTAGTCATTGAATTGACACTCTTAAACTATTTTAAAGTGATGACCCTCTTCCCCATAGGATTATCATGATAGAAAATCCTTGGTATTCTTTTTAAACACTCATGCCGAGTCTTATTTATGAACAAGTCATCCCACTTCTTGAAGGGGGTGTTGACCCATGGATATGGGTCCATCCCAAGGGATGTTCTGGACAGATTGATGAGATCCTTCATAATGGGAGGATTCTATTATATGTCATACTAAGTATATGGGGGATGAATTTACTCATCATACTTGTCTCCTAAAATCATTGCACCATAGATCATTTTAATGTCCCATATACTAATGTCAAACTCACAATACATAAAATAAAATGTGTTCATGTATTGACTCTATAAAATGAAAAATTATACCATCAGAATTTTGTTGCAATAATTAAGGGTTTGGTAATCCTAAATAGTTTCATAAAATCCTATATTTTTCATATCAACCACAAACTCTGTGGCATTACACTGAACCAAGAAGGGACAACCCTAGTTTATCCCAACGCTTCCACCTAATCAAATAACCCAACCAAATAACCACACAAACATATAATTTGATATATAATTATACATTTTTTATCTATAAATATGGGTTTTAAGCTCTAAATCATGTTAAAACCGTTTTAAATGAATCCACATCAACTTCAAAATTAACTGTTAGAGATTTATTCTTTGTAGAAGAAATTACACACATATGAGATGTTCTCCCTGAATATATTATTAGTCTTAAGGATGTAGGAGGGAGGTATGATCCCTTCATGAGGTGGATAGATCATAGTATATTTTAAAATAACAAACCCATATAAGGGAAACTAATTATAAAATTGAAAATCCAAGATATTGGTTCTCATCAATCTTTTAATATGCTCGTGAGTGGACTGAATGACTATGCACCGGTCGACTTACACACTATCGACCATTGTAGTCCAATGAACTATATCCTCCTGATATTCAATTATTGAATTCATTTGTATCATAAGAAAGATAATATTTATATTAATTATAAAAATTGAGGGGTTTGGGTTAAAAATGAACCTGATTAAGAAAAGGGAACCTAAATAATTAGAAATATCATATTAAGTGCATGACTTATTCGAAGTCATGTGATCACATGACCATAATAGGATCACATGATCAAATGAACATGGGATATTTATATGATTACATGACCCTTGAAGCTTTATGTGATCTTGTAAATAAGACAAGAATACACGAATCATGGTTCAAGTGATTTACCTTAATTGATTATGTGATTTGTTTATGTGATTTGATCATGTGATGAGATCACATGATCAGTTCACATAAAGCATTCATAAAAAGAAGCTTATGTGATACGATCATTGATGTGATGTAGGTTCTATATGATGTGTGTATGCTTCTGGGCATTGATGTGATGCAGGTTCTATAAGAGGTGCGTAGGCACCCAGATTTGGATGGGCATGCATATATATATATGACGTGGGTATATTTGAGCAATTTTTGAGATGTAAGATCTATGGACAATGATTTTAATGTGCAAACATCAAGATTACTTCTGTGATTGAGAAGACACATCTTTGTTTCTCTTCCTAGAAAGGCATGTCACATGGAATAAAATATTCTAAAATAAATAAAACCTATAAGGAATAATGAAAATAAAATCAATGTTTCATTATATAATTTTTCGTTAAAATAGACATATTATATCGCAACATTGCCTTTACATATCTCTAAAGGGTGTCTTTGGTCTAGATATAATCTAATAAAAAATTAATGATTCTTTATGCACTTTACTATTGTTGGTTAACTAATTCTTAGCATAGTATCTGATCTGAACTTTCGATCCAGTGTCCCCGTGATGCTCTCATCCGACACCATCTCCATGATATCATCATTCACCGTTAACTTTTCCTTCTCTTCCTGCACCCATTTACCTAGTAAATGGGTGTAGTAAGAGAAGGAAAAGTGAAGGATGGATGATGATATCATCAATATGGTGTTAGATGAGAGCATTAGGGGGAGGATGGATCAGAAGTTCTGATCAGATGGTATGCTAAGAGATAGTTTACCAAAAGTAGTGAAGAATACTTAGTTTTGTTATTAAATTTGTGAGTGATTCACAACCAATATTCTTCCAACACACTAAATCAGTAGAAACAAATGTATAAATTACCAAAATACAGAATATATATGATCCATGCCATAATAGTTTAGGTCTAGTTCTTTTGGAAACATGGAAACATAAAGAGCCAGTTCATAAGAATCTCTCATTAAGTTATTCTTTACTAGAAATACAAATCATTTCTAAAACCATTATTCATAACCTATGTATATAAGACATAAAAAGGGTGATCATATATGCTCAATTAGTGTAAACAAGCAAGATATCAATGATCGTATAAGGAGAACATAAGTAGTAGGAATTCACCTTTATCCTATTTGTGTACAATCTTCCATCAGGTATGCTTCCCATTAGTTTCTAAACACATCCATATCATCTTTTGAATACGATTTTTTATGACAGTCACAGTAGTACTAAAAAAAATATAAATACACAAAGTATTAATAAATATTTTAAATGAACTCGTAATTATTTTCAAAAATACATCTTCAAGGATGCAAGTTTATTGATGAAATATGATCTCCTTCGTAAATTTACAAACATTATAACCACATTCTTTTCCTTTTTTTTTGTTTTGGACAGTGCAGAAACATCAAGAAAAATAAGTAATTTGTTTTTATATGTGTTTGGATAGAAAAATATTATTATATACACCAGGATACTTGACCAGTTTTAGATCTTGTAGGCATTCTGGTTTTTTGTCCATGGATTCATTTTATGAAGTAGATGATATTGATGCACTTCCCTATCATAATAGAATCCACATTAAAATATAATATAAATTATATAACTACATGTTTATTTATAAAATGTTCGATCTAGTTTATTATAAATTTAAAAACACCAGCATGCATGGTCGGTTTGTTGCATATCAATGCATTGAATCCAGAAAATAAATATTTAGAGTATCCAAATTGACTATAGTCAGCATCCAATACTCCCTAAAAAACAAAAAGGAGTTAGTAATGAATGAAGTGAAAATATTATTGATATTATTAAATTGCATTGTTTTACCCCTGCATCATTGGTATTAAAAAGAGTCTGTCATCTGTAATTTTGTTTTCAAATTATTTGAGCAAGGATGAAATTATTTCAGCCACATTATCAGAATCTATTTCTTCTTTTGAAGAGGTTATGTGAGGACTAACGAGTCCAAATTTTTGTTCATGGTGAAATTCCTTCAATTGTTTTTCATATATATGCTTGTGAAAAATATAAAATTTATTTAGTCATAATTATCATAGTATATCAGCTTTTGTAAAATCAAATCCTAAAAACATACCTCATGAATACATTTACAACTAAGTAACCTAGCCATTCATAATTGAGGATTTTATTTACATTTTCAGAACTAAGGAAATATAATTTTTCCTCTCCGTACATATTTTTTAAAAATAAATTGTTTGATCATTGCTATCTATCAACTTTTTATCCACATGAGCCAACGATGAAATTTAATGTGGATATAGAATGGGAGGGGTGAAAGTGGTCTCAGTAGATCATCTCAATCGGTTGGTTGATGCTTGAAATAGTTTTAAGCTTATCTTTCGTTTCACCCCATTCTGTTGGACGTTCTATAACAACATTCATCAGTTCAGACCTTTTTCATTAATTTTTAAAGGTTTATATTGAAAAATAAATTGTAAATGGATACCTCCTTATCGAAATGTTTTTTACATCAATTGTCGGCCATGCGATGAATGTTCCAGTATCTTGTTCAATCATATGAATTTATCATCATCATTTGTAACGGGTATCTCGGCACTCGACTCATTAGCTACGTTAATCGAAACTCTGACATGATATGTTAGAAGTTTTATGTGGTGTATCATGTCATTTTGCGTATTGAAAATTGTATCCTTCGCTACAAAGCGATAGGTGGGAGTTGATAGATATAAATCATAGTCATTTTCACCCTATAGAATTTAAGTACAGGAAAGGTATCAGTGTTTGTTTGATTCACATTTCATAGAAACAATTATTATAACATTGATTACCTCACCTAAGTTATTTTTTAAGGGAATGCATCGCCTCAAAGATGGTGGGGGTGGGGAGGGATCTTCATGTATGGGTTGTTGTTGAGTTGTTTATTCTCTTTTCCTCCCCCCATCAAACTTGCTATCATATCTCTTTGGTATTGTAACTCTTCTTGAAACATAGCTATTGTTTCTCACATATTTTTCATTTCCTTAGTTTGATCATCTTTTTTTTCTTTTTGATAATATGTCCGGGTGTCCCCTCAAAACCCGCACCTCTAACGCGACCATACTATTCTGGCAGCTTTAATGTCGTTGAAAGTATTTCTGCATCTGGTGTGGGTGTTGTTGATTCTTGTTACTATATTAGATAGAAAATATAGGAAAATAAGTAGTCATTTTATGTAATAGCGATTTAAAGAAAATCAAATTTATATTATGTCAGACTTACACATGTTTCCTCTAACGACCTGAAATTTTGAATAAATTTTGCTTCCTAATTTTGTGTGTTATTTTCTTTTATACTCAACAAAACTATTTCATTTAATAACATGAGTATAGTTAAAATGAGACCATCGGGTTTTGACTATTATATGACCGTTGGTCAGTATGACCGTTGGAAACTAAATGTTGCAATTATTGTCTCTAAATACAAGTGATTTGGTTAATGAATATAGAAAGAAGATTTGATGGCCTCATCCAGTAGTCTCGGGCCGATCGACGCCCATCTAACAGAACATGGGAAGGAGGTAGCACCACTGGGCTTTTCTCTGAACCAAACCCAAGCCAAACTTCATCGTGTGAAGCTAAAACGGAATCACCTTCGCGAGAAGTTCAAGCTGATAGAAATCACCACTCGGGCAATGTTGGCCGAGCTGCTCCAAGATTCTCTCACTCTAGCACACCTTACACTTAGGTCCTATGCTCGGGTTATAAGGGGATATGTAACAAGGCTGAAACTGCTTTCTGTAATCCTTTGAGTTAAATAAAATTGTGATTTCTTCTTATGGAGAACTTTGTGGATTTTCAAAATGTCTGAAAAAATGTACGATGTATATTATTGATGAATTTAGAAAAAAAGATATTTTTAAATATTTATGTAAACCTTAAATATTTAATGATGTGTAAAGATTTTCAAAAAATGGTCTTCTACAAATGTGTTCAGTGAGAAATTTAAAGTCTAATAAGATCGACTTGTTTTTTGGTGAATAGTGATTTATTAATAGCGATTTTACGCTTAGGATTAGTAATGTGACCAAATGGATTAGTAATCTAACTTAAATAAAGTATTAATATAATATAGGCACCTTGATTAAGTAATGCGATTCAATAAAATAGGTAAATAACTATTTCAGAAATTATTAGTCAAGTATTAGTTTTTTCAGGTGAATAGTGTTTTTTAATTTAAAATTAATTTAAAAATATTTAGAAAAATATTTTTATAAAATGGAGTTTATTTTTGAATTCATAGCATCGATATTATGTTAAGGTAATTTTTGGGGATTTTTCTGAAAAAAAATGAATTCTCGGTGAATAGTGTTTTTATTTAACAAATTAAATTAAAAATATTTAGAAAATTGATATTATAAAATGGAGTTTATTTTTGAATTCAGAGCATCGATATTATGTTAAGATAATTTTTTTGGAATTTTCCGAAAAGGGTGAATTTTCAGTGAATAGTAAAAATACAGTTTTAGGGTTCCAGTATGTTTAATGACATCATCACTGCGTCATGATGATGTCATGAGATATTTTAAGGGATGGTAGATATATTAATAGTAAGATAAGGTATGAGGTGTCCCAAGTGGCCAATTCCATGAGGAAATACAATTGAATAGTACATAGTTTTGCTAATACCACCGATGAGGTGTCCCTTGGCCATTAATGCCATGTCCCCTCACTTCCCCTATAAATACCAAGCCTTTCCCTCATCCTTTCCATTAAAAAATCCTCTCCAACGAATTTCTAGTCTCCTTACCTCCCAAGGAGTCCTCTCAAGGTGCCCTCAAACCCCCAAGGTCCCAAACTTCAAGATTTCGAAGATACTCTTCAAGGTAAGGGGTCATACCTCTCTCTTTCTTTTCATGTATTATCCTTTATGTCATTTATTTTAAGCTCCATGTTCTTATGTTGGGGATGTTATTTTATATTCATCATACTTTCCTTTTCATGTTAATATGTTGAGATCCCCCCTCTTGCTCTCATCAATTCATTTTAATAATGTTTAAGTGGCGTCGTTAGGCTGTCGAATTTTTGTAAGGGATTCTTTCACCCTTCTCATTTTCAAGTTCTATTTTCATGTCAAGCCTTTCAAGTTCATTTTTATTATTTTGGGTATGATCTCTATATCCATCATAATTTTCCTTTATGTTCATATGATTAGAGTCCCTATTTTATCTGATCAATTTATTTTTTTGAAGTTTTAAGTGACGTCGTTAGGCTGCCGAATTTTCCTAAGAGAAATCTTATTTTTGTCTTCCTTCCATCTTTTTCATTTCAAATGGTATGTCTTTAAAATTTCATTACCATGTTCTTATATCCTTTATATTGTGTCCCTATACTCTTTTATGGATCATTTATGAGTGGGTGACCCATGTCCCCTCTATTTTCAATGTTTTCTAAAACCATTAAACATAGCCGTTATGCTACCGAATTTTCATCTCAAAATCTCTCTATCTTTTTTCAAAAATACTTTTATTTTATTAAGTGAATACTCAAAACTCTTTATTCTACATAGTTATTCACATATATATCAAAATTTTCTATTTTAAATTCTATTATTTATATACATGAGACCCACTTTCCATTTCTGTGGGTTTAAAGTGACATAAAGATCATGTCTTTAAAGCAGTTTTTAAAACGTTATGATTATGAAATGAAACCCATTTCTTTTATTCTATATGGGTTATTTATGAAATTTTTGATAATGATATATTTGGATCACATGATAATAAATACAAATTAAGGCTGCGCCCTAATAGCGCTCCAATGCATTGGGTAAAGACTTAATCTCTAGAGATGACCATTTTAACGATACCTTGGTGAATAACCTTGGTAATTTTTTAATAACACCTTGGGGATGGACCTTGGTGATAGGGAAATGATTGTCTATGTTAAATGTTGTAGCCAAATCTTCAAGTTATGAAACACATTATTTTTATTATGATATGCCTCATGATCTCTTTATCAAGCCTTAAAGTTATTTATCATGACTTTATTGATTTATCTCAAGTTCACATGTAAAATGTTTCCCTTGTTTCCCTTACTGGGCCTTCTGCTCACCCTTTCCTTTGATGTATATTCCCAGGTTATGAGATTCAGTAATGAACATAGTATGAACAAATGAAGAATCCCTTCATGTGTTTAAGAAGATTTTTTTTATGTTTTCATGTTTTAAGTTCCTGGTTTCCAAGACACTAAACCTTAAAGATCCTCGATTTTTTATAATGTAATGAAAGTTTATGTGACAAAAAGGCGGGATGTTATAGTTGGTATCAAAGGATAGTTTAGTTATTTTTGGAAATTAGGATATGAAAACTTTAGAAAGAATACTATAGAAAAGTTTAAATATAGGGAATCTTCCTGGTATTTTGGTGAGTATTGAGTAAGTGGTTTATCAAACAAATACATCCCTGTCTGGATACGAGCAGGTAGAGGTGGTTCTGGAACAGATCTACATAGGGATAAACCCAAAAACACCACTTGAGTTACACTCAAATGGGAACTGTACATGAAAACAGGTCTTGTTGCACTCTTGGTTACGACACTCCCGGGGGATATTCTTTGGTAAATTCATAATCTTAGTATAAACCATTATTAAAGGAACAAATATAAAATAAAATAAAGATTCAAATAAGAATACATGATCATGGATAACCTGGATTAGAACCTAGGGGATCACAAGTTAGATATACTTTTCTTCTACAAGTTTATCCTTCTATGCTTAAATTTTCCTTTTCATGATTATTGGCTATGTTTTTAAGCCCCCTAATTATACTTTCTTTTCTTAGTTAATGGAGGGAAATAGAAGAAAATGTCCTAACAAACAATGTGATAGGAAATGTGATGATTTCCCTATTAATATGACAGAGACAACGAGTGATAAAGTTGAACATATTGTGATTATGCCAAACCAGATATCAAAAATCAAAATTAATAATTGGTACCTGGTTGAATTCCCAAATTCATCAAGGAAGAGGAAGACAGAGTCTCAAGGATGTTCATCTGATAAAGTTGATAAGGGAAAGAAGACCCAATTTTCTTTGTGCAAAAAGTGTGGAAAGAGGCACCAAGGAAAATGTCACAAAGGAACTGGGAGATGTTTTAAGTGTGGGATGAAAGGGAATAATGTAGCCAATTGCTTTAAAAAATAGATAATGTGATGAATGGAGATAATGTTCAATCTAATGTACCTTATAATTTTCAATGTCATAAATATGGAGAAGTTGGACATTATCCAAGTCAATGCTCTCTTGGAAGGGATGAGAAGCATGATGAGCATCAACAATCTTCAAGGACAAGGGAACAATGCAAGTCCTATGCTAAGATGGATCATGATGACTGCAGTACATGTAACTTCTTCATAATAATTGTCTATTTCATGTTGTATTTTAGTTCGTGCTCTATGAGAATATCTTTAATGTTTTCTAAGAACATCTAGTCACTACCTAAGATGGTTTTTAAGGAAAACATCTATTATTATGTGTCACATATTGATGTTGTGAATCTGTTCTTCTTAAAAAAATGATTAGGGTATTAAAAGATGAATATTATTTTGGAAGATGTTCACTAATTTGGGATCCCTATATGATCAAGGTAAATAGATTACTACTGTATTTTATTTGAGAAGTAAAGGTTGACTTATATTATGAAGAATATATGAACTTAAGGTGAACTTATGGTAATTTAGGTTACTTATGGAAATGATTAACCTATCTTGGGGAAAATGTGATTAGGTTAGTTACTTTTGTTATAAGATGTTAAGAGTGGTTTATATTGTTTGGAGATGAATGATAAAGTTTATCTTGGAATACTATGTTATCGAATCCTTCTTATATTTTGGTTTAAATATTAGTTTGGTTTATTTTGTGTAATTTTAAGGACAATTATTTATGGAATGGTCTATAATGAACTTTGGGTAGTACAGTGGAATTTTGAAGATTAAAAGTAGTTTCCCTTCCTTTTGAATGCTCATTGTTTGGAGAAAATATTAGTCTTGGTAGAAACTTATTAAAGTATGAAACTCTACTAGAAAGTTAGTATATTTACTTATGTTTTTTTCAATGTAGAAAATGAATTCATCAAAATTATGAAAAGGAACGTAAAACAAAAACGTTGCTGGTTTACGTTTCCTACTGGGTAATCAAAGTCTGTTTAACACATCATAAGTTTGTGATTTTCTAGTGGTTAACTTTCTCCCAATCATGTTTTTTATCACTCTCCATTAGACCTTGATGGTTTGTTTTTCCTCCATATCCATGTTTTTCATGGAATCCTAGTATCTTTTATATCGGGTGACCTTTGTACTTCCCTTTCTTTCTCTTAAAGTAATAGTGTTACTGAATTTTTTTCCGATGTGGGACTTTCATTGAAATTTTCAAGCCCAATTTTAAAAAATTGCAAGGACGTAATTTCTTAAGGGGGGAAGAATGTAACGACCCAAAATTTTGAATAAATTTTGGTTCCAAATTTTGTGTGTTATTTTATTTTATACTTAACAAAACTATTTCATTTAATAACATGAGTATAATTAAAATGAGACCATTTGGTTTTGACTATTATATGATCGTTGGTCAGTATGACCATTGGAAACTAAATGTTGCGATTATTGTCTCTAAATACAAGTGATCTTGGTTAATTAATATAGAAAGAAGATTCGATGGGCTCATCCAGTAGTCTCGGGCCGATCGAAGCCCATCTAACAGAACTTGGGAAGGAGGTAGCACCAATGGGCTTTGCTCTGGACCAAACCCAAGTCGAACTTCATCGTGTGAAGCTAGAACGAAATCACCTTCGCGAGAAGTTCAAGATGATAGAAATCACCACTTAGACAATGTTGGATGAGCCGCCCCAAGATTATCTCACCTTAGCACACCTTACACTTAGGTCCTATGATGGGGTTATAAGGGGCTATGTAATGAGACTGTAACTGCTTTCTGTAATCCTTTGAGTTAAATAACATTGTGATTTCTTCTTATAGAGAAGTTTGGGAATTTTTAAAATGTCCGAATAAATGCAGGATGTATATTATTGATGAATTTTAAAAAAGGATATTTTTAAATATTTATTAAAACCATAAATATTTAATGATGTGTACAGATTTTCAAAAAATGGTCTTCTACAAATGTGTTCAGTAAGAAATTTAGAGTAATAAGATCAACTTAATTTTTGGTGAATAGTGATTTATGAATAGTGATTTTTTTCTTAGGATTAGTAATGTGACCAAATGGATTAGTAATCTAACTTAAAGAAAGTATTAACATAATATTGGCACCTTGATTAAGTAATGTGATTCAATAAAATAGGTAAATAACTGTTTTAGAAATTATTAGTCAAGTATTAGTTTTTTCGGGTGAATAGTGTATTTTAATTAAAAATTAAATTAAAAATATTTATAAAATTATTTTTATAAAATGGAGTTTATTTTTGAATTCAGAGCATCGATATTATGTTAAGGTAATTTTTGGGGATTTTTCTGAAAAAAATGAATTTTCGGTGAATAGTGTTTTTATTTAAAAAATTAAATTAAAAATATTTAGAAAAATATTTTTATAAAAGGAGTTTATTTTTGAATTCAGAGCATAGATATTATGTTAAGATAATGTTTTGGGATATTTCTGAAAAGGGTGAATTTTCAGTGAATCGTAAAAATACAGTTTTAGGGTTTCAGTATGTTTAATGACATCATAATTGCGTCATGATGATGTCATGAGATATTTTAAGTGATGGTCGACTTATGAATAGTAATATAAGGTATGATATATCCCAAGTGGCCAATACCATGAGTGAATACCATTGAATAGTACATAGTTTCGCCAATACCACTGATGAGGTGTCCCTTGGCCATTAATGCCTTGTCCTCTCACTTCCCCTATAAATACCAAGCCTTTCCCTCATCCTTTCCATTCCAAAATCCTCCTAAATGAATTTCGGGTCTCCTTACCTCCCAAGGAGTCCTCCCAAGGTTCCCTCAAGCCCCCCAAGGTCCCAAACTTCAAGATTTCGAAGTTCCTCTTCAAGGTAAGGGATCCTACCTCTCTCTTTCTTTTCATCTATTCTTTTTTATGTCATTTATTTTAAGCTCCATGTTATTATGTTGGGGATGTTCTTTTATATTCATCCTACTTTCATTTTCATGTTCATATGACGAGAAACCCCCTCTTTCTTTCATCAATTCATTTTAAGAATTTTTAAGTGGCGCCGTTAGGCTGCCGAATTTTTATAAGGGATTCTTTCACCCTTCACATTTTCAAGTTCTATTTTCAGGTCAAGTCTTTAAAGTTACTTTTTATTATTTTGGGTTATGATATCTATATCCATCATACTTTTATTTTATGTTCATATGATTAGAGACCCTACTTGATCTCATCAATTCATTTTTTTGATGTTTTAAGTGACGCAGTTAGGCTGCCGAATTTTCATAAGAGAAATCTTATTTTTGTCTTCCTTCCATGTTTTTCATTTCATATGGTATGTATTTAAAATTTCATTAACATGTTCTTATATACTTTATATTCTATCCCTCTACTATTTTATAGATCATTTATGAGTGGGTGACCCATTTCCCCTCTCTTTTAAGTGTTTTCTAAAACCCTACAACATAGTCGTTATGCTGCCAAATTTTCATCTCAAAATCTCTCTCTTTTTCTCAAATTCGTTTATTTTATTAAGTGAAAACTCAAAACTCTTTATTCTACATGGTTATTCACATATATATAAAAAATTTATATTATAAATTCTGGGATTTACATACATGATACCCTCTTTCCTTTTCTGTGGGTTTAAAGTGACATAAAGATCATGTCTTTAAAGCACTTTTTAAAACGTTATGATTATGAAATGAAACCCATTTCATTTATGCTATATTGGTTATTTATGAAATGTTTGATGATGATATATGTGGCTCACATGATAATAAAGACAAATTAAGGGTGTGCCCTGATAGCACTCCAATGCATTGGGTAAAGACTTAATCTCTAGAGATGACCATTTTAATGATACCTTGGTGAATACCCTTGGTAAATTTTTAATGACACCTTGGGGATGGACCTTGGTGATACGAAAATGATTGTATATGTTAAATGTTGTAGCCACATATTCAAGTTATAAAACACTTTATTTTTATTATGATATGCTGTAAAGACCCGTAAATTTCAAGGAATTTTTTTTTCTTAATTTCTTTTTGATTTTACGAGTACGCAGTTTCTGACGGAACATGATTCTGAGGCCCGGTGTGCCTGGAACCAATTTCCAAAGTTTAGCTCAGGTACGTTCAGTGAAAGAACGAGCGGGTTTTCCTAACTTTTGAACCGGTGCTCGGAATCGAAATTCGAGGGCACCGATGAAATCGCAGCACCGATAATTGCTTAAGATGACCTTTTCTGAAGTTTCGTTTTCTTGGGAAGAGTTGTTTAAAATTGTGGTTTAAGTGTTAAGTAAATAAAGTTCTGTCACAACTTTATTTTTTTTCTCTATGTGGTATAACTTCCATGTGAGGGAATAATCTAACACCTCTTGTTAGGATATTAGTGAGGTGGGGACCACATGAGCCACACCCCTTTAATTTACTCTAACTCCTCTAACCCTCTTAATGTTGGAAATCCCCCATTTATTTGGTAACTCTTCCACATTAATGCATGCCAATTAAACACCTAATTAATTTTACAATACATGTTTAATTAATTAGGTGAATTCAAGTTTTGAATTTTGAAAAATGTTGGCATGAGTAATAAAATAAGGAAAAATCCTTATTTTATTATTGTTGTATTGTTGTATGGAGTTTTTGGGAGATATTTCTCTAAGTTTGAAGAATGTGAAGAACGCCAAGGCTTCGACGAAGAATGCTATCTCCGCAAGGAGAGATCGACGAGTCGTCTCTTCTTCTCTCTGCAGCCGGTGTGTGACGGTGTTCCCTTCTTCGACGTGCCTTCCTTCGTTCCTCTTCTCGCATCAAAGAAAGGTAAACTCCGTTTCTTCCTCGGACGAACTATGTCATCGTATACAAAGCCTTCCCCCGCGATGCCGTCTTCCGCGACCCAAGCTTCCGTGAATTGTTCTTCAAGGCATGGGTTGTCTTTACGTTCGGAATTAATTGACATACTCCGTTAGTTCTTTGGACACTTGTTATCAAAATAACGGAGGAGGTCAGACCGCACGAACATGGCTGACCCTCCTCCCCTTTTGTCATTGAATATCTTGTGGCTTGGAACGGAGGCAGCGCAGTGAAACGACACCGCGCGGGAAGGAGGTAAATCACGGTGAAGGTGCGCGGTGTTGTCGCGCCACGCCGGTGAAGCTGAAGGAACCTGCGGCCAAGAATGAGTCATGGAGGAGGGGTGAGGCGTCGTCACACCGTGCCGGAGAACCGTGGAGGGCCGCGGCCGGGGTGGGCCGCGGCGGTGCGGGGGAGGCCGGCCGGAACCGTCGGCCGCCAGCGCTCAGGAGGCGGGACCAGCTGGTCCTGCGCGGCACAACCGGTCGGCCATTACGGCCGGCCTGATCCAAGAAGTCCGGGGGTCGAAACCCTTGGCGGCAGACATGGTGGGCCCCCTCCACGTGGGGGCCCACCATTTCAAAATGAGGGGGAGCACCCCCCCCCCCTTCGTGCCGCTTGGTCACGGACCGACCACCGAGCCGAGCCAGGCCGCTCACGTTGGGTCCGGCCGCGCCGCCCGCAACGGTACGGGCCGCGCCCGCTTGGACATGCCGTGCCCACTAGTCTGGGCCTCGCCCAAGTGGTCTGGACCCGGACCCGGGTCGGGTCGACCCGGTTCGGGCCGACCCAGGGGGTGTTGGGCCGGGTCGGTCCGGGCCCAACACCCACTAAAATCAGAAAGCTACATTTAATGGCCCATAACATGGGCTACGGACCTCTGATAGACACACCGTCAGTTGAAATGAAATCCTTGGATCGAGACGGTCATTCTGTTATATTACACTCAAGGTTTCAGAAAACTTTGGGTATGACCAGGCTGGTTCGAACACAAAACCAACAGGGCCCTTAGAGCAGAAACACTTATAAATTGAGCTCTGGATGTCTGATTGACATGCCGTCAACCTTGTTGGATTACTCTTAGTGAGAAGGTTCTTTTGGCTTAATCTGCTCGAGGTTTGTATGCAGTTGGAGTCCGGTTGTGTTGGTTTTGACTTAAAAACCAATCGGGCCCCTAGGATGAAAAATCCAATAACTCTCAGACCGGGCATCCGATTGACGCACCGTCTGTCACATTGAGTTCCTTTTGATGAGTCGGAACTTTGGGATACATCAACTTCAGACTTCGTGTCAGTTGATGTATCAACCCCCTTGGATCGTGGAGTGCACCCTCCTGGAATCGAGCATGCTGCGTGCGGGAACCCTAGAGCTGGCTGCGACTGCGACGACGATGACGACTGTACTGGGATCCTCCGTGGGTTCGGCAGTGACGACGACCGTACTATAATCCTCCATGGGTTCAATGACGATGACTACTATTCTTGTATCCTATGTGGGTCCGGCAGTACTTGACTACTGTTCTTTTATCCTATGTGGGTCCGGCAGTATTTGACTCTATACTTGTATCCTACGTGGGTCCGGCAGAGTAGATGGTCTTGTATCTTTTGTGGGTTCGACATCTTAGCTGGTCTTGTATCCTATGTGGGTCTGAAAACATAGATGAATCAGTGGCTACATCTGATCATCTCTATCGCCTTACAAATAGTATACCTGTGTGAGCTGATTCTTGACTTTCAATCATTATCTTCGATATGATTGTTTTGCTATACTATGTGGATTGAGTTGTGTTATCCTATGTGGATTGGTTTGTGCTATCCTGTTTGGACTATATCGAACTTGGGCTCATATGTTGGAGCCGTTCTGGAATTGAAGACTTAGGTATATGTATGGGCATATACCTAAGTAGGGTTGGTTGTTACTTTGTGATTGTAATCTTTACTTTGTGGTTTATCCTTCGTGGATTCTGAGAGACCTTCGTGGGTCTCGGGGTCCCTACTGAGTAGCATATACTCACCCCTGCATGGTCTATTCCCGCACTACATTGTGTTGGATGCAGACGACGGACAGTGATGACCGAGGTAGGTGCTCATGGAGATAGACGGTACCTGGAGGTGGATCACTGGATGAGACGTACAAGGAGTGGATGGCTGGAGCCGAGGAGCAGAGGAGACTATTTATACCAACCCTTCAGGTGGGATTTTCAGAGGACGTCTTGGTGTTACTGCTTTAATTTTCTGCCATTGTACTCTCTTTTCAGTTGTACTTTACTTTCAGTTGGGTTTGTATTTTGGCCTATTTACTTTCCAGCACTTACCTTTGTACTCAGTTTACTTAGTGTTTACTTCTGCTTGCATACTCTGTGGTGTTTGTTTTCTTACTTAAAGGCAATGTCTTCCCTGATATCGTGATTTACACCTTTGGTGCTAGCTGCCAGCCCCTGGCCTATGGAAGGCGGGCTTGGGGTAGTCATGGCACAGGTCCCGATGACGGGTCGTGACATATTTCCCCCAATTTTTGTGTGTTTTCATCTATCAATATCCCCTATTTATTTACAAGAGCCTCTTTCCATATCACATAGCATTGGATGGAAGTGGCTTTCGATATTGATTCATCAATCTACATATAAATAGAGTAACTTGGTTATGGTGTTGTTTTATGTCACATTAAAGTATTACAGTAGATTTAAATTATGTACCATGTTTTCTCAAGTTAAGCATACCCCAACCATGCTTTACGGTAGGGGTACGCTGGTTTTATTTCCCGTTCTTTATTTTCAACACTCAATTTCTGTTTCAAAAATAAAAAATTATCAATCAAATTGATAAATACAAGTAATGTCAAAACAACGTATTACCAGACACAATGTACCTGAAAAGTCTTCTCCCCCTGATGGTTTCTAAATTCATCCCATACTCCTCGTTATATCAAGTGTGAATAAATAAGAGGTTGGTGTGGCTTGATTTTCCTTTCAGCATCTTTAAGATGATATTTCATTAAAATTGTGTGGAAGCCTCTATGAATCCTTCCCGAAACTCTTAATACATATTCCTTGTGTGAGGAATATAGTATAAATTCACTCTATAGTAGATTATGAATAGTAATTAAATGTTTTAGTATTTTATTTTATATTAATAAATTAAAGAAATGATATCATTGTGTTACCGTAATCTCTTCCCACATTAGTGTCTTAAGCCTGATGACAACATTGTGCCACGACCGCACATCAATCGGCACACACTGCTGAGTAATGATTCCAATGTAGCTACTAAAGATGGATTTTTGGGGTTAAAAAGTTGGACTTACTTATTCCATCCCACCTTAAATTTTATGCCTTTTTCTTTTTCCTTAAATATTTTGGCTAACACTGTCAAACTACGACACTCTTTTTTTTTGCGCTGTCAGGGTTTTATTTCCTACCATTTTCTTAGATGAATCATCATTATGTTCCTCCGGAGCGCTAGCATCGGCACTAGGACCAACAACAGCAGGTTGAGAATCCTTTTGTACCTCAGCACTGGGACCAGCAGCAACAGGTTAAGAAACCTGTTGTTGCTCTACAATGGGACTAGCAATAGTAGGTTGAGACACCTGTTGTGCCTCAGGATTGGGCGCATTAGTAGGTGTAGAAGTCATTATTTGCAGAAGTGGTATAACATTTAATTTAGATTACATAAAAGCAGAATCTAATAGATAATAACATAATGTAACACAATGAATATTACAATAATCAAATAACCTGATTATAGAACTCTCTTTTTTTTAATGGATGAAGAGATTTGAACCCTCTATCAAATATGTAAATTCCTTCATTGTGGTCTCATATGACATAAAAAACACCATCTACATTGGGACCTCTATGAAATGACTGTGAAGTACCATTGAAAGGGTCATCCTCTGTTGAACTTTCATCTAACCCTTTAGTGGTTTTAGTCGATAACAGAAAAATTGACCAGTTTCGGTTTGTAGGATCTGCAACATAAAATACTTTTACTGCCTGTGATGGAATTAAAAATGGTTATCCTTTCTCCCCTTCCTTACTGAAATCAACTTTCACAAATTCCAATTCATCTATTTTAACAGCCCTCTTATTATCACCCCTCTTGCATTAAAAAATCGGCACTTGGAATTTTGTATAATCCAACACCCATATTTTTTTGATGATGCCAAAGTATGACATATTCACATAAATTGGATTTATGTCCTTAGCAGTGAAAACATGCATCGCTTTAGCCACAAGTGTAACCCCACTATTCTACATCGTACTATCTTCATCATGTTCATTAATATAGAATGTATAACCATTAACTACTTAAGAATTGTAAGATAATACATACACACTTTCTCCTCCAGCTCGCCATCGAATTCGTTCTGAAATTGAGTCCATAATTTCATCTATCTTCTTAAAAATATGGTCCTAAAACCATCCTATAAACTGTTGATTATGTGTATATGGTATCCATTTTTCATCCCTATATGGATTCAAATGACAAATAATTTCTTGTGGGTTTTAAAAGATGGGTCAACGGTGAAACTTTTATGAAAAATGTAAAGGCGGGCCTGTTCCCGATCAGTATTATTGATTGTGACAACCTATTTTACAAAACTTCCTTCACCCTCAAGCCACCTAGTGTGATGAGATTTTGGTAGCCCAATTTTTTCCACATCAGATAGGTATTTGGTACAGAATTCAATGGCTTCCTCAACAATATTTTTCTCCATAATACAACCCTCTATTTGACTTAGTTTTTTGACATACACTTTCAAAATTTTCATATATCGTTCAATGGGGTACATCAATCTATAATATACATGAAAAAATGTTCAAATCTCACTCACCAAATGAACCATCAAATGAACCTTCATATCAGATAATGTCAGTGGGAAGAAAATTTCCAATTCACATAATATGATAACAATTTATCTTTCCATAGTTGTCATTTTTTTCGGGTTTATAACTTTACTCTATATATCTTTTAATAACAAAAAGAGCTTCATTAATGTATGGCGAACATTCTTGGGAAAAAATCAATGTAATTCTATAGGAATTATTTCTTGCATCAAAACATGGCAATCATGTGATTTCAGGCCCTTTAACTTTAAATCTCTCATTGATACGATGTTCTTGATATTTGATGAATACCCCTATAGATCTTTTACATCATTCAAGAAGTTTCAAAACTGATATCTCTCATGCCTGGAAAGACTGTAAGCAGTAGGAGGAAGAAATGTTCGTTTTTCACCCTTCACCAGTGCCAACTCTTCTCATATACCCATATCAACCATGTCCAATCTAGCCTTAATTCCATACTTTTTTTCTGGGTGCATTTAGAAACGTTCCGATGATACTATCACATTATTTTTTTTGAAAATGAATAACATCAATAAAATTTCTGACATACATAAAACTCCAGTATCGTAATTCAAAAAAACTGATCTCTTTTTTCCAACCGGTTTTCGTAAGGTTTTTTTAAAACGGTTTACCAAAATTAGTATCTACACCTTTTACTTTCTCAAACAATTGATCACCTGTTAGTAGAGATGGTGTTGTAAATTATTCTAAAATTCCATCGAATGATGTCATCCATGATCGGTAATTATGCCTCCGGGGTGGAAATATACAATGTCATAGAAACACGGTTTTTGATGAATGTTTCAACCTAATTGACTATGTAACTTGTTCACAAATGGGACACCCTCGAGTTCCTTTAATACTATATCCTGAAAAAATTCCATAAGCCAGAAATTCATTTATCATCCCATACAACATGGCTCTCAAAGTGAAATCTTCATTTTTGTAAGCATCATATAATGCAACACCTGAATCCCACTGTAATTTTAAATCCTTGATCAATGGAGCCAAATAAACATCAATATCATTACCCATTTCTTTACTCCTAAAATAAGCATAGATAAGATGATGTATTTTCATTTCATGCATAACCATAGTGGGACGTTATAATTTAACAACATAACCATCCATGTACTATGACTCCTGCATTGAAAACCAAAAGGATTCACTCCATCTGTAGATAACGCAAGATGAAAGTTTCTCAGATCATTTCAAAATTCAGGATACTCATGATCAATTCTCTTCCACCAAGGAGAGTCTGTCAGGTGACGTAGTTTCCCATCTTTAATTCTTGTATCTGAAATCCATGTTAATTTTCTTGTAGTCTCCTGACTTTTATATAGGTTCCTAATCCTTAGAATGATTGGAATGTACCATAAAACTTTTGTAAGACTGTATTCATCTTTCTTGTATCAAGAAGAACCACACTTTGAGAATTATTTAAGTTATTTCTGGTCCTTGCGAAACAATATACAATCATTCGGGTAGGCGTAATATTCTTTCAGAGATCATAATCATCGAGCATAGCATTTTTTGGCATCGTATGCTCGGCTCGGCTGGGAGCATGTCATTCAAGAGAGCAAGTTTTTTCCATAAAATTGGCATCAATCCAACTGTTTTCTGCTTTCAAATTACACATCTTTAGTATGGATGACAATGCTGTATATTTAGTGAAACCAAAATACATTGGTATCTTTGTACAACTCTTTAACTTCTCAAACAATTTTGTGAAATCATGAATTTCATCTTCAACTCTCCTTGTTATTTCCTCAATACAATCTTCATCAGCATTCACATCAGTAATCACATCCTTTATATGATCATCTTCATTGTTCACTCTTGTAATCATATCAGATGTTCCATAAAACGTAGTGCATTCACATCCACTACCTGCATTCATTTTTTCCTCATGTTTATTCCAACATGTATAACTTTGATCTATTCTATGAAAAATATGGTGTTCTTCTAACTCCTATGGACTAATTTGTCTTGAATAAAAACAATAGAAACACGAACAAAGGATTTGAGAAGGGTCATATGCATGATCTTTTGCAAACTTGATAAACTCTTTCACGCCATATTCATACTCTTTTGTCAACCAATTGGTATTCATCCATTCATTATTCATATTCATCCTATTTGATACAGTAATATTAATATTTAACAAAATAATTACACAAAATGTGTTCAATTAGGGTCATCATCCAAAACTAATCAATGGAACTAACAATGGTAAACAATACCATTACCTCTCCATGTATTACTCAGGACCAAATTATATCACACCCATCTTCCCAACCACCTGATCAATGGAATTATCTATGAGAATCCCTTTCACTAGAATGTTTTACTATCCCACATGTGATCTATATTCATTGTTATAAACTCGTTTTTTAGTGTTTCTCTATAAACATAATGTCCCTAGTCAAGAACTATGGTACTAAACTAATAGATGGTATGATTTTTAGTAGAGTGCTTGTGGGTGGAAGGATTCATTACATGTGTTGTTAGGGTTATTTGACTAGGGTGTCCATAAAGTGTCTCATAGAGTCCTATAGTGAAGTGGTTTTCTAAGATTAAGTGGAATTTAACTAGTAAAAAAGTGGTGGTTCCATTGAAATGGGTGATGTTTGGATTGATATTCAATGGTTTAATAACTAAAACATGGAAAAAAATGTCATTCCAATCATTCCAACAAACACAACACCATACAAACACACAACCGTACTCACAATCTCAACACCATAAAAACCAAAAAATCACAATTTCAGATTTTACAAAGCATCCCTTATTCAATTCCTTTTGTTAATTCAGGGGTCATCATTAAAGTTTTATCATCTTGGGGAATTCATTCATTAGTCAAGCATACATAAATTACTAATTTTTATATTAAAATTTTCAATAGGAACCAACCAACATGAAATTCATTTAGTGCACCAACAAGGACCACCAATGGTCACAATTTTTAGTGGGGTATTTAGCCCGTACATTTCCCAACATAACCATAAATATCAAACAGTAATAACAAATGAAGAAGAGGAAACCAATGAGTAAGAGAAGAAAACTCACTGTGAAGGCGCCGTTATGCGCGCGGTAGAGGTGAGTTCACGATAGAGGAGAGGCGCACGATAGAAGATATTTCCAACTAAAAAGAAAACAGAAAATGAGAACTCACTTGTTAAACAATTTTATTGGTCTATAGTGGGATTTTATTTTCCATCTATGATATCTGATTACTGTTTATTTTTTTTTTGTATCGACTATTTTCCTAGATGTTCAACTTATGAATGGGACATGTCTGCTTTTCAGGAGAAAGATCATTTTTAATTTACTCCAATTTATGGGTAAAATATTCCACATTAATTGTATTTTCTACCAGGGGATCATTGCTATCCCTTAGGGATCATGAATTCCTCTTAGGTTAGTGGAAAATCAGGTCATTTTTTGGTTATGATACCAGCCTAGTTTGTATCATTACATTTCCAATTGTAATTGACCCATGTCCATTTAAATATATGATTTGTGGGGTGGGGGTCAGACAATAACATATATAAGGAATAAGAGAGGTAAAAATTAACCTAGTCTCTCCAATACAAGTGATGAAAGATGAAACATACACCGGGTGAGGGAGAACCACCCAAGAGGAGAGGAGGGGGAGGGTGGCATAGCGTGGAGGGGTTTTGTAAGAGAAAAGGGTAAAAACCAGTAAAACATAAAAGGTTAAAAGGGGAAGGGGTGGGATGTCTGGGGGTGGTAGGGGGTTTCAGGGGTGTAGGGGAGGGGTGTGGAATGTTTAGGGAGGGGGTGGGTTTTCCAAGTGGGGGGGGGGGGCTGTAGGGGTGTGGGAGAGGGGGGTGTGGGTGGTCCAGGGAGGGGGGTGGTGGGGTGTCCACTATGAAATGACCATTAGGGATCCTAAAGAGTAAATTATTAGAGGGGAAAATAATTGGTAATATGGGTTTGGGTGATGGGGTTGAGTGGATGATAAGGAATAGGTTAACCTCATTAAAAAGACTAAAAAAATCTATTTTTATTTCAAGAATAGGGTACATTATGGTCAAGCCTAAGGGTCTATTGCATAGTGCACCCTATTATGTCACTTGTTTAATTACCACAAGTTATACACTAAAACACTCATCCCCTAGTCAGAACCATTAAATATTGATCATGAATTTTGATGTGACTATATGCCTCATGGAATAACATCCACCCCCCCCCCCCCAAAAAAAATAGTATCGAGGGAATAACATAGCAAACCTCCCACATGATCCAAACCATTAACATAAGGTGGGTACCATGGATAAACTCACATACATAAAGGATGACCTGAAGAGGAATAACCAATCTAACATCTACAAATCTAAATCTCTAATACAATGTATTCTACATGGCTAATAAGATATACTAGAAGTGGATCATGACATGGTCATAAAAGAGACAACTTATGGCCTGAGAAGGACTACCAATGTAAGAAAGATCCCTTGGATAAATGAACATACATAAACAAGACCCTATGGAGGGTATAACATAGGTAACCTTCAACACAATCCAAACCACAAAAATAATTTATGTCTTGTGGAAAAGCGCATATACCCCATGATGTATAGCCAAACATAAACTTTAAAAAATTTGAAAGAATGTTCACCTTGGTTGAGTATCTGTACATTGCAATCCCAAGGTCTCTAGGACTCATCCTCATCATAGATATATAATAACGATTAATATATAATGAACAAGCATGGAATATAAGCCTCATCCTAGATCTTAGCTAGCCAATGATTGATACCTAGCATCGATCAAGTGGCTATTACATAAGAAGCTCATACATGACCCATCCTAAGAAGCCTCACTAAAAATATCCATCATTAGCATATCCAATAGTTAAAAATTATATCATTATGATCCCAAGACCTATAGGTAACAATATATCGACAAGAAATCTATTTATTCATATTTAGTTACAAACCAACACCACCCCATGTGTGGATTTTCCTACCCTTAAGGTCATAAAAATCCACATTATCATTTCCATTGACATCATAATCAACCCCTTTCCATGTACTGTACCTATAAGGGATCTAAGGGAGATGTCACAATTTCATATATCCATGATAAATATTTTCTATGGGATAATCAATACAAACCTTGTACTCAACATGATATAAGATTTAAAATAAACCTTGATATATCTCACAGAACAACCTACCCACTAGTCATTCAATCACTAGTACCCACCAAGGCATCCCTCCAATCACACTATGAAGTACTACCACAAAGGCCCGCAACTTAGGATATCCAAATCTCTAGTAAAGTCATGGTATTTACCAATAAAGTTCACATCACTATCACTCTACCCCAATTAACAATCCATATAAAGACCCTTTCCATGTGATTACCATAATTATTCCCTCACAGAAACCTCTACCCATGAACCTTACAAAATGATTGATCATAATCTCAATAATACAGTTTCAAGCTAGTCTATTAATAATTAATAACTTGAACCAATACCACTATAGGGTCCATTAGACCTAACTCTGCACACCAATTGTCTTTCTAATGAAGAAGAGTAAAAATTCATTATATAAGAGACTCATTGGGGGGGATCCGTACGCTGTAGATGAGGCTCCTGCGACGGTCTTCAGATGAGTAGGGCACACCGAAGCAGGTCACGTAGACAAGGGAACTGTGAAATTAAGAGGAGTAGAAGGAGGTGGAGGAGGAGGAGGAGGTCGTGGTGGTTGCGGCGGAGGAGGATGAGTCGTTGGCCAGAGGAGGGGAGGAGGTGGAGGGGTAGGAGGTGGAGGAGGAGGTAGCGGTGGCGGTGGAGTCGGAGAAGTAGGGTTACAACGGAGGAGGGATCACGACGAAGGAGGAGGGGGGGTCATAGCGGAGGAGATGTCGATAGCGAAGGGTTTGGATTTTGCGAAGGCTTGAATAGGTGTGAGGGAGGAGGGGCCTGTTAGGATTATTTTATAAAAAGTGCTGGAACCTTTATCAGCACTAGTTAAAAGTGCTGATAAATGTTTCTTTTATCAATGCTAAAATAAATGTGCTGAAAAAACATACCTTTATCAGTGCTTTTTGATCACTGATAAAGATATGCCTTTATCAATTCTAAAAAGTTCTGATAAATTGGTATTTTATTAGCATTTTTAGTGCAGATAAAGTCATATCTTAATAAGCACTCAAAAATCCCTGATAAAAGACATATTTATCAATGCTAAAATTATAGTGCTGATAAATACTTATTTTATCAGTCCTTTTTAGGGATGATAAATATATGCCTTTATTAGTGCTAAAAAAGAGTTGATAAAGGTATAATTTTAATAATTTATTTATATTATTATATATTTATTTAAAATGATATATAGGATAAGTAAATATTTATTTATTAATAATTATAACTATAAATACTATATATTTATAAATATTGGTAAATAATTGTTAATATTTTTATATTAATAAAATTATAATTACAAATGTATTTGAGAAGTATTTATATATATCATTAAAAATATAATAAAATATATTTTTTATTTAAATATATTTAATGTAATTTTATATGTACATTTTTTAGAACATATATAGTTCATATGGGTAACATTAAGAATTAATCAATATACGACATCATGTAATGTACAAATGAACATTCATGCATGTGATACATAACATATACACATATATTCGTTGACCAAATTCATTTGAAAACACATATATATTAAATAATATTATTTATAAATATATAAATTACAAAGTATCATATATTTATAAATAAAATAAATATATTAAATATATTAAATATAAATAATATAATAAATACAATGAATTAATCTAATAAATCTAATAAATCTCTAATAAATATAATAAATATAATAAATACATTTATCATTTAATGTAATTTATTATAATATTATAATTATTTAGTTATATATATATATATTTAATTATAATATTAGAAATATTTTTTCTATTAAAAAATTATATATATATATTTGAATTATTAAAAAATATATATTAATTATAGGCATCTGTTTTTAATTTAATGTATTCAAATAAACATTATTTTTCAATATAAATATAAAAATTTTATATAAATTAATAATAATTTTTTTTATCATCGCTAAAAAAAGCGCTGATAAAGGGTATACTTTTATCTGCACTTGTTTTAGCCCTGATAAAGGGTACATTTATCAGTGCTTTTAGCTAGCACTGATAAAGGCCCACCCCTTTTTCAGTGCTTTCTTTTTAGCGCTGATAAAGGGAAACACTTCCCTTGACCTATTTTTTGGTAGTGTATATCCACTAGACATGCACCAGGTGGATTTTCTGAAGTTGGGTAGCATGTTTTTCTTTTCATAGCACACATGATGGTACAAGTGATTTAGTGGGAGGAGGTTCTAATATAATTTCATACATGTGCTTTGGTGGTACATCTAGGTTTCGAAAAGATTTACCAGGACCTCTGACGTCAGTTTTGGTATCTAAGGATGATGAAGGGAGTTCAAGAGTTTGTCTCTTCATACCTTACTTTCCAACATGTGAAGGCAGAGAACCAAGTTCTATTAGTTTTAGCACAACCCCTTGATGTGACAGAGTGTAAGTGGGATGGGATAACCATGGAATTCATGATGGGATTACCATGTACATCCAAAGTACTTGTTTCCATATTGGTAATCATATAATGACTCTCCATATCAGCCAACTTATTATCTATTCATGAATAGAGGTCAATAGGTAGAATTGAACTCCTCGACATATAAGAGATAGACTAAATCCAAGGTGTTACATCAATGATAATTTTTGACCATGATAATCTATTTACATTACATTTATGGAAGGAATTGCAAGAGGTGTGTGGGACTTAGTTATGCTTAATCATGGTGTTTCACCCACAAACTAATGGATAGAAAGAACATACCATTCAAGTCATGGAGGATATGATGTGAGATTTCATGTTGGCCATTTACCATAGTCTTAAGGATCACGTATCATGACTGTAGTTTGCATACAACAATAGTTATCATTCCACCATCAGTATGACAACATTCTAGGCTTTGTACTAGTGACCCTACAGGTCATAACTTTTATAGACTGGCCCAAGATAGTCATAACTCATGGGACCAGAGTTAGTGCAAAAAACACTGAGACGGTGTAGATCATACAAGATCAGATGAAGACTATATAGGGCTGTGAAAAGTCTTATTTGGATAGACAATAGAGGTCCTTAGTGTTTGAGGAGGGAGACCATAGGTTTCTACAAGTCTCACATCGATGTAGATTATAGAAATTTGGCTAGGGTGGAAAGAAATATTTGAGATTAATTGGACCTTTTCCCGATACTATGTATAATTTTCAAGGTGGAATACCACTTAAATATACCACCACAATTTGAACAGGTACATGATTTCTTCCATGTGTCATGACTGGGGAGGTACATTCATGACCCATCACACGTTATCAACTAGGGATGATATGGTCATCAAGATGATGTTAGCTTTTTTGAGTACCTAGAAAAGATCATGGATTGACATGAGTGGATCCTTTCTGGGTGAGTGATTCCTTTAGGGAATATCTAGTGGTAGCATTGTAATCTTCGGGAGAGAATAGGGGAACGGGAGGCTCAAACACATGCTTAGTACCCATATCTCTTTATATATTTAGTTGTTTTGGATTTTTTTGGACAAAAATCCCCATCTTGGGGATAATTTAATGACTTTGATTTAGCATTTATTGTTTTCTGATATTTTATTGATTATTTTTGAGACTAGGAACTATGACGATGTGGGATTCTGAGGCCCGATGTGCCAAAAATAAATTTTTGAAATATATTAAATAGCACATGTGTAGGGTTTTCCTGAAATACTAGAATAAATTCCAAACGGGGTCTTAGATCATAAGTATAAGGGAAAAGTTTAGCACAGAATATGGGTTTTATACAATGCGTGACATAACCTTGGTCAGCTTGGGTTATTTGTAGAAGATTATCTATGGGAATGAAATTGAATAAAATAAATAAGTAAATATTTTTTATTTTTAATTTGTTGACACATTGATAGATGAGTCTTTAAGTAGATTGTTTTGGTGAAATTATAGGGTTAGTTTCATAACCCTATATTATTTAGAGGCCCATTATAGAGATAATTGGAGGATCTCTCAAAGATGAAAAACAACTGGATCATAGATCGGTGACTAGAGGACACCGAGAATCAGGGTCTCTCTATTGAAAACAACACATGATCACTATCCATCAGAAAATAATCCATTATGTGGTAGGAAATTGTTTTATTTTTTCTTTCCCCATTATTAACTTTTATAATAAACACCGAAAAATAAACCAATGGGTTGAACTGCGGATCTTACATATTACAGGATGAGTTTTATTGCACATATTATATCAGGAGAATTTATTTGTGATTAAATTTTTATCTCTTCCTTCGTCATTATAATGGAAATGAATCAATGTCAACATGAACATCTATTGAGAACTACAGGAAATCCCATTTTTACCTACGCTTATATCCCAACGGTTTATCAAACCGTTGGGAATGGTCATGTATACCAATGGTTTTAAGAAAACCATTGGTATAGAGGCTTTTATGAAGAATTTTACCAACGGTTTGTAAAACCGTTGGTATAAGACTCGATTAAGACACTTTTACCAACGATTATACACTAACCGTTGGTATATTTTTCTACATTCCCAATGGTTTTTAAAACCCGTTGAGAAAGTATTACCCTAAATATAGTTCGGGTGTCCAGTAGCCCCTCCGCTCGATTGTAGTCCCCCTCCGCTCGACTACAGCCCTAAATTGAACCTCTCCCGATGCTCTCTCATTACCCAATATCCGAAACTCCATCCATCCTCTTCAATCAAACAATTTTTCTCTTCTACACTTCAAATTTGTAAGTTCTACCTCAGTTATAATTTTATTCATCTATTTTTTTATTTTCTATTTTGATTTGACCTAAACATTTGGGATCTCTCTATACAAAGACTCCGAAACTCGTTCCACTCATATATCCATCTTAAATGAAACAATTTAGTATTTATACACTATAAATCTGTAAGTACTACCTTAGTTTTAATTTTTTGCATCTATTATTTTTGTTTTCTATTTTAATTTGGTATAAACTAGGTTGTGTTGTTTATGGCATGCGAAGGTTAGTGATATTTAGGATGAATTGGATGTTGGTTGGGTGATGGATTGGAATTGTGATGTTTTTTTGGATTAATTTTATTTAATTTTCAATGAATTGTTTGGGGATTTCCTCCATTTAATAGATCCCCCACTCCTCATAGACCCTGGACACCCCCCTCTTAGACCCTGGACAGTCCCCCCTCCTGGAACATCGACAGCCTGGCCCCCCTCTTTCCTAAAACTTGGACACCCCCCCTCCTGGACCCTGGAGAACCCCCTCCACCCTCCTCCCAGGACCTTGTATAGTCCCCCTAATTCTTGGACCCTAGGAAGCCACCCACCCTCCACCCTGGACCCTGGATAGCCCCCCTCCTCGATGGACCCTGGACAGCCCCCCCTCCTTCCTGGACCATGGACAGTCCCTTCTCCCCTTCTCCTTGACCCTGGACAGCCCCCCACCCCCCTTCCTGGACCCTGGACAGCCCCCACCTCTTCTCCTAGAACTTGGACATCCCCCTCATCCCCCTCCTCAACCACCAAATACCCCCCACTTCAAAACTTTGACCACCAAACTTGGACATGCTGGATTTTCTCTAAAAAGATAGATTTGATCCTCAAACCACCTCAATAATATCCTAAACAATGCTTATAATGTGGTTTTCACCACATAGAATCCAATTGTATTCCAAGTCACTAGTCTATCCTCCCTTGGCTAGATTTTACAAAAAGCGTTCAACCTTAAGGATCCAAATAAAAATAAATTGATATAAGACATTTGATAATGGATTAAAATTTCAAATTCGAATCCAATGAAGAATATTTGAGATATTATGCATCATTCCCATGAGTAAATCCATTTTTATATATCTGATAAGTTATTTTTCACAATTTTCACACATTAATTGTTTGTAAAAATGATAAAAACATTTATAAAGGTTCTAATATATAAAAATGAATCTATTTGTGGATGCAGCTTAACCAACAATGTCTAGCTTGTCTGCCTCTTCCATGATCATCGATGTGCACGTCCCGTCTCCATCTGACCTCACACAACGGGTGACTCAGCGTCTGGCTGATGAAGAGCACCAGATTCTCTTATTTGCACACCAGATTCATGCCCGCTATGCTCCTGAAGTGATCAATCCCACTAAGCGTCCCTGTGAGCTTGATGACATAACCACCAGTTCTTATAAGAGGCAGAGGAGTTCTGATCTGATGGACCAAGACGATTGACTAGTGTCTATCCATCTGGATAAAGACGTAAAACTTAGCGCTTCATGGGAGGCACCCCATGTTCTAGAGTTTCACCATTTTGCTTTTTTTACTTTGTTTTAGGAAATAAACATGGCATGTATGCAACAATTTTTTAGCAGCTTCTGATCTGTATATGCACTTGTCATTACTCTGCATGACTACTTCTATTTTGTCTGATCCTTGGTGTTATTTTTTATGAAATTATGAAGTTATGTGCTGTCTATGTGTATATTTTACAGGTACATAAGTATTTGCACTTTTCATTATTCCATTCTTTCAGTGCTTAGGCTGATGGTACGAGGGAGGTTCGTACCAAAGGTAGATGGGTATCTCCGCATACCCGACTAGACCCTTCCCCTATGACCAAATGCATTATTATTCTATTGAAACTTAAGGGAAACGATCCATGGGTTAAATTTAATGTGTATAAGTCAACCCTGCCTCAATAAAAGGCACGGTGTGGCTAGGATCACTCAAACTGCCTCTCTTTTGTTCAAAATTGACTTATTTTTAAGTGAAATCAACAACTGACATATGGTAAATGGACCAAACGCATTTGTATTATGTTGAAACTTTAGGAAAATGATACATGGGTCATATTTGACATTTAAAAGTCAACTATGTCTCAATCCGATGCGTGGTGTGTCCGGTATCACTCCAAGTGTATGTATTTTGTTTAAAATGGACAATATTTTACGTACATATGCCAATCCAATAAAAAAGTTTTTTATTGTGTTGATAAGTTTTCACAATGATACATGACTCATATGTGTCATTTACGAGTCAACCCCGCATCAATTCGAGGCCCGGTGTGGCCGACACCACTCAAAGTGCCTCTGTTTTGTTAAAAATGGACCTAATTTTAAGTGAAATCAAAAACTGACATACGGAAAACCGACCAAACACATTCAGATTCTGTTGAAACTTAAGGAAAACGATCCATGAGTCAAATTTGACATGTATTAGTCAAATCCTCCTCAATACAAGGCTCATTGTGGCCGACACCACTCAAAATGCCTCTGTTTTGTTAAAAATGGACTTAATTTTAAGTGAAATCGACAACTGACATACAGTAAACTGAACAAACACATTCGGATTCTATTGATACTATAGAAAAACGATACATGGGTCATATGTGACATGTAAGAGTCAACCCCGCCTCAATCCAAGGCGCGGTGTGGATGGTACCATTCAAAATGTCTCTTTTTTGTTCAAAATGACTTTAATTTTAAGTGAAAACAACAACTGGCATATGGAAAACCAACCAAATGCGTTCCAAATCTGTTGAAACTTTAGGAAAATTATCCATGGGTCATATGTGATGTGTAAAAGTCAACCTCTCCTCAATAAAAGGCACGGTGTGGCCGGAACCACCCAAATTGTCCCTCTTTTGTTTAAAATGGACAATATTTTACGTACATACGCCAAACCGATCAAACGGATTCTGATTGTGTTTATAATTTTTCACAATGATACATGACTCATATGTGATGTGTACGAGTCAACCCCACCTCAATTCGAGGCCTGGTGTGGCTGACACCACTCAAAGTGCCTCTGTTTTGTTAAAATGGACTTAATTTTAAGTGAAATCAACAACTGACATAGGGAAAACCGACCAAATGCATTCGGATTATATTGAAAATTAAGGAAAATGATACATGAGTCAAATTTAATGTGTACGAGTAAAACCCGCCTCAATATGAGGCTCGGTGTGGTCGACACCACTCAAACTGCCTCTGTTTTGTTAAAAATGGACTTAATTTTAAGTGAAATCAACAACTAACATACGGTAAACCGACCAAACGCATTCAGATTCTGTTGATACTACATGAAAACAATTCATGGGTCACATGTGACGTGTAAGAGTCAACCCCGCCTTAATCTGAGCCGCGGTGTGGACGGTACCATTTAAAATGACTCTCTTTTGTTCAAAATGACTTTAATTTTAAGTGAAAACAACAACTGGCATACGAAAAACCAACCAAATGCGTTATGAATCTGTTGAAACTTTAGGAAAACGATCCATGGGTCATATATGACGTGTACGAGTCAACCCCGCCTCAATCCGATGCGCGGTGTGGCCGGAACCACCCAAACTGTCCCTCATTTGTTTAAAATGGACAATATTTTACATACATACGTCAAACTGATCAAACGGCTTCTGATTGTGTTGATACTTTTTCAAAATGATACATGACTCATATGTGATGTGTACGAGTCAACCCCGGCTCAATCTGAGGCCCGGTGTGGCCGACATCACTCAAAGTGCCTCTGTTTTGTTAAAAATGGACTTAATTTTAAGTGAAATCAACAACTGATGTACGAAAAACTGACCAAACACATTCGGATTATGTTGAAACGTATGGAAAACGATCCATGGGTCAAATGTGACGTGTATGAGTCAACTTAGCCTCAATATGAGGTGCAGTGTGGCCGGTACCACTCAAACTCCCTCTCTTTTGTTCAAAATGGACTTATTTTTAAGTGAAATCAACAACTGACATACGGGAAACAGACCAAATGCCTTCGGATTGTATTGACACTTTAGGAAAACTATCCATGAGTTATATGTGATGTGTAAGAGTCAACCTCAGCTCAATATGAAGCACGGTGTGTCCGGTATCACTCCAAGTGTATGTATTTTGTTTATAATGGACAATATTTTATGTACATACACCAAACCAATCAAATGGCTTCTGATTGTGTTGATACTTTTTAACAACGATCCATGACTCATATGTGATGTTTACGAGTCAACACCGCCTCAATCCGAGGCCCGATGTGGCCGACACCACTCAAAGTGCCTCTGTTTTGTTAAAAATGGACTTAATTTTAAGTGAAATCAAAAACTGACATACGGCAAACTGACCAAACACATTCGGATTCTGTTGAAACTTAAGGAAAATGATCCGTGGGTCAAATTTGACATTTAAGAGTCAACTTCGCCTCTATCTGAGGCATGGTGTGGCCAGGACAACTCAAACTTCCTCTCTTTTGTTCAAAATGGAGTTATTTTTAAGTGAAATCAACAACTAGCAGGCGGGAAACCGACCAAACGCCTTCTTATTGTGTTAACACTTTAGAAAAAGGATCCATGGGTCATTTTCGATTTGTATGGGTCAACCGCACCTCAATCCGAGCCTCGGTGTGGCTGCCACGTCTCAAAGTGACTCACTTTTCTTTGAAATGGAAAACATTTTAAGTGAAAACAACAACTGACATACTGAAACCCAAAAAATGCATTTGGTTTCCATTGAAACTTTAGGAAAACGATCCATGGGTAATTTTTTATGTGTACTAGTCAAACTCTCCTCAATCCAAGTTGTGGTGTGGCCGGAATCACTCTAAGTGTCTCTCTTTTGTTAAAAATGGAAAACATTTTAAGTACATACGGAAAACTGACCAAACGGATTCTGATTGTGTTGATACTTTAGCACAACGATCCATGAGTCATTTGTGATGTGTCAAAGTCAACCCCTCCTCAATCTGAGGTGTGGTGTGGCTGACACCACTCATAGTGTTTCTCTTTTGTTTAAAATATACATCATTTTAACTGAAAAGAACAACTGGCATACGGAAAAATGACCAAACGTATTCGGAATCGGTTGAAACTTTAGGAAAATGATACAAGGGTCATATGTGACATGTACGAGTCAACCCCACCTCAATCCAAGGCTAGGTGAGGCCGGAACCACTCGAAGTGTCTCTATTTTGTTTCAAAAGGACATCATTTTTAGTGAAAACAACAACTGACATACGGAAAACTGAACAAATGCATTCGTATTCCATTGAAACGTTAGGAAAACAATCCATGAGTCATATGTGACATGTACGAGTCAACCCCACCTCAATCCAAGGAGCGGTGTGGGCGGAACCACTCGAAGTGTCTCTCTATAGTTTAAAATGAACTTCATTTTAAGTGAAAAGAACAACTAGCATACGAAAAACTGATCAAAAACATTCGGATTCTATTGATACTTAAGGAAAAGGATCCATGGGTCATTTGTGATGTTTATGAGTCAACCGCGCTTCAATCCAATCCTCGGTGTGGCTTCCACGACTCAAAGTGACTCACTTTTCTTTGAAATGGAAAACATTTTAAGTGAAAACAATAACTGACATACTGAAACCCCACAAAACGCATTTGGATTCCGTTGAAACTTTAGAAAAACAATCCATGGTTCATTTTTGATGTTTACGAGTCAACCACGCCTCAATCCGAGCCTTAGTGTGGCCGGGACAACTCAAAGTGACTCACTTTTCTTTGAATTGGAGAACATTTTAAGTGAAAACAACAACTAACATACTGAAAACCGACCAAACACATTAGGATTCTGTTGAAACTTTAGGAAGACGATCAATGGGTCATTTGTGACGTGTAAGAGTCAACCCCACATCAATCCGAGTTGCGGTGTGGCCGGGATCACTCTAAGTGTCTCTCTATAGTTTAAAATGGACTTCATTTTAAGTGAAAATAACAACTGACATATGAAAAACCGACCAAACACATTCGAATTGTGTTGATACTTAGGAAAAGGATCCATGGGTCATTTGTGATGTGTAAGAGTCAACCGCGCCTCAATCTGAGCCTCGGTGTGGCCGCCACAACTCAAAGTGGATCACTTTTATTTGAAATGGAAAGCATTTTAAGTGAAAACAACAACTGACATACGAAAAAATGACCAAATGCATTCGGATTCTGTTGAAACTTTATGAAAACAATCATGGGTTATTTGTGACATTTACGAGTCAACCCCACCTCAATCCGAGTCGCGGTGTGGCGGGGATCACTCAAAAATGTCATTTTTTTAAATGAACCACATTTTAAGTGATAATAACTGGCATACGAAAAACCAACGAAACCGTTTCAGAATATGTTGATACTTTAGGAAAATGATCAATGGGTCATGTGTGATGTGAACTAGTCAATCATGCCTCAATATGAGGCATGGTGTGACCGGTACTACTCCAAGTGCATGTATTTTGTTTAAAATGGATATCATATATAGTAAAAACACCTGTATACGAAAAACCGATCAAATTATGAATTAAATTCCAAATTTCACATATAATTGTCATCTAAATTTAAAATTGAATTCTAAATGAATTCAAAATTATGTAGTTTTATAATTACGTTATGAATTCTGATTTAATTCTGAATGTGTATAGTTTCAGGATGTATTATATGTTAAATGTATATGAATTTGTTCTGTATATGTATATGTTAGTTGGTTATTGCAGGTAAAGGAGAGGGATTGAAGAATCACAGGTTAATGGAGACCCTGCTCCTCCCCTATGCAAATTGCAGGCTGCTGTGAAAATTGCAGGCTGCTGTGCAATTTGCACAGCATAGGCTATGCCAACAGTTTGAAACCATTGGCATAGTCTTCTAAATAGGTTTATACCAACGGTTCAGATAGAACCGTTGGTATAAACTCTTTCCCAATGGTTTCAACCCGTTGGGAAAAGATGTATAGTTGGCTTTTTCCCAACGGTTTTGAGTGAACCGTTGGGAAAAGCTAGAGATTTTTTTGGGGTTTCCCAACGGTTTACTTAAAACCATTAGGAAAACATATTCCAACAGTTAATGTTAACCGTTGGGATAGGTTGATTTTTCTAACCTATCCCAACGGTTCTTTGTAAACCGTTGGGAAAATTTTTCCCAGTGGCTTTCTTCCCCACGGTTTGCAGAACCGTTGGGATAGATATTCCCAATGGTTCTGCGGCCTTTCCCAACAGTTCTGAACCGTTGGAAATGCCTCTTTTTACAGTAGTGGAGGTATGTTCCTCATGATTGTTTTTTTATTTTCTTCCCTTATTCTTCATTCATCTTATGAATTATTTGTTTGGCATGTGGTTCAACAAAATCCCACAAAATAAATCATTGTGAAACTGTTACTTTACACAATGGTCCGATATTGTAGATCTTGGATTTGTATAACACGAAGATGGTGTGATGATGGAAGAGGTGATAGATGAAAGGGTTTCAGATATCCTATTTCATGTTCTTCTGTGAGCAGTAAATACTGATGAATAGTCCCATTTTCTAAATGGATATTTTATTCGGAACTTGTTGTTTGTCAACGTCAATGATCATACATCATGGATCCTTGATTTTTAGGTGATTTTAGTAGTCTGATCGATGGCCAGGGGCACAAAAATAAACATAAAATCTGGATATGAGATTCTTGAAATCTCATCACTAAACAACGTGTAACTCGGATATGAATTCAGTTTGGTCACCTTTCATAAGTGGCTAGGGTTTTCAATGGAAGATATGTATAAAATATTGTGTGATCATGTCACACAGTGTATGGTCCCCTTTAAAATCTTGGCATGTTCCCTGGAGGGTACACAAACATAGATTGTAGTACACATGAAGACAACATGTTGTGTACCCGCACACAGAAATGTCTTGGACAAATTTACATGGCCATACCCATATAATTGTACAATGGATCCCAAGGCATCATGTTCTATTACAAAAACACAGGCACAAGACATGGTCCATTCACATGGGTAGGACCCGGTGTCGATGGGACACAGTGGGTACCCCTACTACATGACATTTAATCCTTAAAAAAGTATCAGATTCCTTGTACTTTATATCATGGAAAAACTTCATTAGGATGTTTTCCTCATATCCATTCCCTAAGGGTTAGTATAGAATCTCCTCCTATAAAAAGAACAGTCATCCCTTCAGCATGACTTCAGGGATAGGGTTGTTGGAATCCCTCTATGAGGCCCATTGTGAGATCCCTTATTCATATTTGTTCCCAATGTGGAGTTATTGGTTTCATTATGACCAAATCTCTATGGACCTTGGTCATCGAGTTAGCGAGTTAATCCATATTGATTTGTTGGTATACCCCATGACCTTGTGAGTGATCATAATATGTGTATCATATCTCTTTAGACTTCTAGTGTATAATTATAATGCTGAGACCTAACAAAAACTACTTCTTATATGGATGTCATCATTGTTATCAGACTCACGAGTGTTTTATCCAAGAAAATTTCGGTGTGGAACCTTTGAGCTAGAATCCTAGGATGGCATTACAGTTGAGACTTACCTTTAGACTATTTGTCTTTGTGGAGTATATCTGGATATTCTTGTAATATGTTTTGTAGATATATAATTGTATAGAACTGACTGTATTCCTTTGTCGTTTGATTTTTGGTTTCAAGGTTTCCTAATGGTTATTGTTATACTCACCCCTACCCAATATTTTCCTAAACATGTTGTGTCTTTGTGGTGGTCTTGTATTTGGACCTATTTACCTTCCATTACTTCATGTCATACCATGGTTGTGAGATTTAGATGTATGCATACATGGTTGTTCAATTTTTTTACATTTAAACTTTTTTATGGGATTTTATATGTTTTCATGTGTACAGGTACTGAGGCTAAGGCCTCCCAAATTAGTTATATTCTAAATTGTTGATAGTATCCAACCCCTGGCCTAATGGAGTTGGACTTGGGGAGTCATGTCATGGGCCCCTGTCACGAACCAACCCGGGTCAAACCTGAACCGGTCACCCGATCCGGCCCGCGACATGGCCCGAGGGGAGTTCCCGATCCCCACGGGCTGGTAACTAGTGTCGGGCATCAAAACTAAACCAGTGGGAACGATTTGGCCCATAAATGAAAGAAAAAAAACAAAAACTGAATAGAGAAAACAAAAAATAGAAACAACGAGAAAATAAAGTCGTACATACCTCCATGTGACCCTATGGGTCATCACCAACCTCAAACCAACATCGTGCTATGGTGACTGAATCCAAGCAAGGCGCAGCAACCGAAGCTAAAAAAACAAAGGTAAAACTATAGGACTGAGTACTAAAACTCAGTAGGAATTCCCATACAATCTATTCTCATATGAATTTACATTAAATAAAAGATCCATCAATTTCAGGTTTTAAATACAATGTATAGAACTAGGTTTTTACACATTTTCTTCCTTAAAAGAAAATCACGATCCGTTGCCTTTCATATTTTAAACTAAGTTCTTTTCCAATGAAGAATATTTAACCTTTTTAGAGAAATAGGGATAGTTAAATGTAAAACATTTTAGAATCCATTTTTCACAAACTTTTGAAGATCATTTTTATCCCCTTTAACAAAGAGACACATCATACATGAAGGAAAAAATAGTAATCACACAAGGGCAATGGAAAATAACAAACAATAGTAACCGACCAAGCAAAGCACCTTAATCATCCACCATAGATAACTAAGTGCCGATATACATGGGAAAGCCTAGGAGATCATGAATAGTATAGAACCTACTATACATGTGACTCATCCTGAAGGCTTGTGTACTCTCGATGACGTCATAACTCCCAAATGCTCAGTATCACCCTACCTGGCCTAACCAAGGGGCACAATCCCTTAGAAGAGTATAATCCGTAGTAAGGGCCACTAGCCAGTGTGTAGTCTAAACCAGTGAAACAACCGTTCACTGAAAATTCGCTCGCTATATAAGGTTCCCATGTTCAAATTAAAAAGGGGGTGATTCAATAGAGTCAAACAAGTACGCATTCACAAGTACATTCCTCACACAAAGTCAACAAACAAAACAAAGTCACCCCCAAGTCACCCCAAGGAATACATCCCTCAACATTCAACCATTTGATCACAGGAAAGTCCTACCCAGTGGACCTCCCATAACATATAACTCAACCAAAGCAAGGGGACCACATCTAAGGAGAGTTTTCTTAATATAACTGGTTTTAAGAAAGTTCCAACCGAGCCTCACATAAATTTCACATGCCAAACCATTTCTTAAGAATCACACACACGCCACTTTAAAAACCAAAAATTCACTTTGAAACCCATTTAAGAAACCCAAACCATAATTTTGAATCTAAATCACACTCACAAAGGCCAAAGGGGCATTTTATTAGGAAATTGATGTGAAATCACAATCAAACTATTTATTGCAACACATTACAGGAAATAAACCACTCCAATTCAAGACAAACCATCTTACTAACAGTTCTGTATCAATAACTAATATTAAAACTAGGTTCATAATGTAAGAAATAAATGAGTCTTAAATTTAAAGGTTAATGCATAGAGATCATACCTCAGATAAGGAAGTAGACCAAGCTGAGACACTTCGAGTCTTGAAGCATTCGACAAAAAACACTCACACTGGCACAAACATACATTCTAATATGTATATATATATATATATACCCTTAATCCATTTAACATATTCCCCATTACATGAGGGAATATGTGCAAGGAAGATATATTTATATACGTATACACATATGTACCTATGTATGTGTGTGTGCGCACCACCAAGACGCCACCCAAGCTCTAATTAAGTAACCTAGAGGAAGCAACATTATTTAGAAACCAATAGACCATTCAAGAAATCAAGATCTAAAGAAACACTATTTTAAGGTGAGCTATTTCAAACATACCTTGATGTTTTCTACACCACAAATACATGTTCCAAACACACTTCAGAAACCATTTTCCATAAAGAAACCGCTTTCAATTCCACAAACACCAAAAACCATTTTTCAAATGCATTTACCGTTAATTAATCAATTCATGAAACCCCTTTGAAATTATTACAAGGACACATATTAAATTCAACTATTTTTATGGGACAATCCCCCTTTTTAAAACCCACACACAAAGACAAGTTCACTCGAAAAGGCATTCTATATCATTTTCCTAATTTCAAAATTACATTTAAGGATTCAAAACAAAAGTCAACATGCCGAAATGATCCATTCCCTTTGTAAAAACCCAATATCAATGCATTAGAATCTCAAGTTCCTTTGAAAACACATTTCTCACATTTTTCATAGTCCTAAAAACACTTCCAAGAAGTACCCTAATGAAGCACACATGAAAACATATCCATATTCTTTTATAAAACCAAATTTCATCATATACTCAGGTCAAAAACACTTGAGAAATATAATTTTCACAAAAAAAACATCTAATTTCAATATTAAAATCAAAATGACATTTAACCAAACACAATTGGAAAAAAAGCATAGACATAAACAAAAAAACAACATCAAAAGTTATTTTTAGAAAATTACACTATCACAAAAACACCAACACCCCGCCATATAATTAATCTGTACCTAAAAACAATTAAGGAACCTAATTTAGACAGTGCGAAACAACGAAACAGGATTTAAACCTTACCTCGGATAGCGGCGACCAACTGAGAAAAGCCGAACCGCTCCGCCTTCGGTGGTGGCTACCGGAACACGGACCCAAGGGTCCTAAGAGACCATTTTCACAACCTTGGAACAAAAGAAAACTGGTAAACCAGATTACCCAAATACCTAGGGTTCGACCAAACCCTATAGGATGACGGGTAGGCTGAATCGAAGCCGTAAAATGGGAGGAAATGTGAAGAGAGAGTCTACCTTGGTGATCCGGACGAATAACATGAATAAATCCTACCCAAAATCCCAGATCGAAGGAGGGTCATGGAGGGGGGTCGCGTGCGCAAGAAACTAGGGAGGGGGTGTCATTCAAGCCGAAGGAGAAAAGAGAGGGTTTCACTACCAGAAGAGGAAGATGCGGCCAGAAGGGAGACCGACCGGAGTGCTAGAGAGAGAGAGCAGGGGGAGGTGGCACGATGAAGGAGTGAGTAATGGGGAAGGGTGCGTCATGTACGGGGGGGGGGGGGGCTGCATGTGTGCGAGATAATTGGGGAATGGGGGTGCGTGGTGAGGGTGGTAGTGTAGAATTAGGTTAAAAAACATAATAAAATAATCATAATCATAATAATAATAATAATAGCAGTAATTATCATAATAATAATAATAATCATCTTAATAATAATAATAATAGTAATAGTAATTATAATAACAAAAATAACCAAAATAATGATATTATTATTATTAAATATATAATACTATTATAATTTTATGCTTAAAAATTATTTTATCAAACTCTATTTTATTAAGTTTTTATTTTAATTCATTTCATTTCACTTGTACTTTAAATAATTTATTTACTTATTTAGGATGTTGGGAAATCGCACGGCACACGTGCTGTCAAGTGAACAGTCGAGAAGGATGCACTCAAACGGTGCCACCCGGCACTAACCACCCACAAAGTCAAACACTGTGATGTCGCACAATTTTATAAGTTGTGCGTCAAACCCAGTCGAGGTGTGATATCCCCACTTGGATTGTTCATGAAAAAAGCATTTGAAAATGTGGGATGAGAATAAAAAGATAATGAAGGGATAAACACATAAAGTAAATCTGATTGTCTAGTGAAAAACAAGAAAACCCATGAAAATGTTTACCTTTTTCAAGTAATAAAATTTGAGATAAAAATAAACACTTCATTACTCATGAAATCAACTCTTTACCAAAATATTTTCAAAAAACATTTCATAAATATGAGTAAAATTGAAATAATAATTCATGAGGATATTTTTGAAAAATATGTAAAAATTTCTTTGAAATAATACACTATCAATAGAAAATTATAAACCTTTAATTAAATGATAAGTTAATTTAATTACCTCATGAAATAAAAATATTTCCATAAAATCCATCAATAACATAAACATTAAATATCTCCCTATGAAATGTAAATTATCACATGGATAAAAGTATCTTATTTTACAATGATGGAATACAAAATTAAGAACATCATAATATTACCATCAAGGCCTTTTCCATGATATAATACATAAAAGGGTGAGGCATGCACCAAATACCCAGGATAGTTTTTCTAAAAAGACGCGCTGATGCATTTAGGGTCTATAAAAGGCCCATTTAGTCACTTATTAATTCCAATGAAAAATTTATAGGAATTAAATTGAAAAAAATAAATACATAATAGAAATAAACATTCATATTGAAAAAAAATAAAATGAAATGTTAATATTTTACCTATTCAATAAATAGAACGACCTGAAAATAACCTATCTAGTGAAATAAGGTTGATGTTATAATTATATTATATCCCTATAAAATCAAATGAATCATAAAATGGAATCTATATGGATGAAAATAAATTTAACTAGACATTTGTAACATTCATTGAAAACATGATAAAAATATCATTTTCGTTTGATAACATTTTCAATTAAAATTTATTGAATATTGATAAAATCAATTCATTTGGAAATAATAATGGAAACATTTAATTGAATCTTCAATTAAATGAAAATTCAAGAGGTAATTAAAATATATTTATTCTGTATACATTAAAAGAGATAATTCTTTTCATAGTTTTGAAAAAAAAATTAAAATGTGAGTCATACATAAAACATTTCAAAAGATTATTTTTAGAAAAAATTAAATAATTAAAATTAGATGAAAAATAAATTTAAAAATATTTCATTGACAAATAAGAAATTTTGTATATATTTCAATATCATGGAGCTATAAGAGAATTATTTTTAAAGGAAAACATTGAAACATGGTTTTAAATAAAAATACCTTACCTCAAGTCCCAACTTGTTTCATATATTTTCAAACTAATAAATAACAAAATCATATTAGTTTTATAATTGATTAAAAACTAGTTTCATGTTAATTCCATTATTACTATTCCTTTTATTTATTTTAATAGCATGACTTATTTAATTACAAAATCAGTTAAGTTCATGTCAAATGTTTTATGGACAATTTTTTCATATTGTAAAAAAATTAGTAGGTTAAACATGGTAAAAGGAGTCATGTTTATATCATCACAATAATATTAATCATTATTATACTTTAAATAAAATTTTATAATCATCCTTGGATTAAAAACATTAATAAAATATCATCTCTTTGTGGAGTTGGTTTTTCAAACATACACAAGAACGACACTATCATTTTATAATAGATAAAGGGGTTAGAAGGTTAGAAATATCCTAACACTCCAAAATTATAATTATTTCATGAATATCATATATATTTATTAAATATATCATAATAACTAATCTTTTAATGGGGTGGTGAAAAAAAAACACATCGCTTCATGGATGCAATATTCCACACGTTCACACTATCAAGGTTTTCATCTCTTATAGGATTGAAAAGGAGATGAAATATGTATTTTACATCTACGTACTATAATTTAAATGTATGTAATTAATTAAGCTATCATATCAGTATGGTTATATAATATTTCAAGGATTTGGAAGAATAAATAAACATGAAAATATATAGTTAAGAGTTATACATTTCATTACAAAATCTCCTTTGGATTACATCTTAATCCCTCTAGGACTACCATTATGCGAGACAAAAACATCATGCATATGGGGAGGAAGATTGGGTATGTATTTTATAGAGCTGTTTCAATATAATTATCTCAATAGTTGTGAGTATTATAATTTTGGAGATTCATTTTTGTAAGTGAGGTGTGTGGTAATCTAGTAAATACCAGATATATTAATAAATAATTTTCATCTAAATAAAATAAAATTTTATTATAAGTTCCATATATTTTATTATATGTATGATATAGTTGAAATAAATTCAACCAATAATATCTAGATATGTTTAAGCATCAGTTTTAACCTTATATTTTAGTTTTACCCCCTCGTTAACCCATTCAACCTTAACCATATTAAAAAATATTTCAGTATCTATGGGTCATTAAAGTAATTTTAAAAATTACAAGTAGAAAATAAATGTAACACTCAAGATATCCTTGAAAATTTCCCATAAAATTGATTTATTTTATGATTTTTATGATTTTCAAATGAATCAAGAATAATTTTTAAACATTAAATATCATTTAAAGTCATTTTCATGACTATTCAAATATCATGAATTTAAAGGAATCAATATAATAGTGGAATTTGAATATACACACTTTAACCTTCACTTATAATTTATTGTTATCCATTAAAATAACGGTAGACAATTTTTCATCCAAAACATATTGCTTTTAATATTTTTAAAACTATTTACATTTATTTTCATCCGCTTTCACAAGTGTTTCACCAAATATTCATAACATTATATGTAATTATACCATTACTGAAGATTAAAAGTAATTTTTTATCCACCAGATATAAATTTTTGTTATGGTTGAACAAAAATTAATAGTAAAAAAGCTCAGGGTGGCCTAAAATGGTGAATCCAAAGAGAATATCCTCTAATAATGTCCAAATATTTAGAAGGAATGGAGACATGGATAGAAAAAACTCATGTATTATCTAATTGAATTCTTATGGACAACTAGTCTGTATCATGATTCCCTTCACGCCATGTATGAAGCCAATAAGTGCTTTCATTTATAAGTTATTTGAATCTATGGATAGGGTAAGTGGTCAACAAAGGAACACGGATCTGACTTTCTACAGAGTGGATGAAAATTTAGGAATCATTTTCCACCATGGACAGATCGATTTTGTCCCAACTTCACATTTTCAGTCCATCACCCATAGCATAAGCTTCCTTAAAAACAGATTCACCTTTCATGTAAGATTCACTGGAGGCAAATAGAACTGAACCAATAGTATCCTAAATGATACCACCACCATGGATGAATCCATTGTATCATGACCCTTCAACATTGAGTTGGTATCCATGGTAGGGGAATCTTTCAAATCTAGTGATGTTGAGAAGAGATACGCTTTATAAAAAGAGGGGTATCACATTTGTGCACAATGATTCTAAAAGATGGTGGCATTCTCCCACTATTTAACAAGAGGATCTAGATTGGCCACCAAATGTTGGGTCCTAGACACCAATACCCTATAGTAACCAAAGAAACCCTCATGTCAATCTATATTCCCAGATTCCCATAAACACAAACATCCTGCTTCCATAAATAGAACCCTCACCTTCTTTTGTACACTGTTCCCTGCATCTTCCATGAACTATAGATGAAGAAACCTTTCACCACTAGGATTGTGCGGCTGGAACCTTGTGAAATAAACTAACATTATCCAAATAGTGGAAGCCCAATAACTTTCAAATAATATGTGGGTAGTAGTTTCCTCATGGGGATACCTAAAACATGTGAATTTTGAGGCCATCCTAATAACATTATGTTTGATCTCCACATCTGTGGGGAGAAAATGATTCTTCATCCACTATATCATGAAATTGGATTTAGCCAGGATGTCTTTTCACTATAGTGTGGCTCCCAAAATGTCATGTATTTCAATATCATGGAAGATACTACTATAATATTTCACTAAGAATAAACCTAACATAGTTCCAATAAACACAAAGTAATCTCAGTCACCATTCAAGTGTGTACTGTTAAAAAACTCATGTTGTTGGGGGTTTCAGACAGATCCGATGAAGATCAGAAAGCTACTAGATTTCTTGAATGAGACTTCTATAATCAAGAAATTTGGGAATATATGTGTGTTACCACCCAATTATGTCTCCATAACCCACTATCACCATGGCTAAAAATCTAATGGGATTTATCAAGGATGACCAGTATGTGCTGCTAAAGAGATTTACAGAAAAAAGAAACTCACCCCTTGGAAGCCACATATCCTGCCCATATTTATTATTGATAAATTTTCTCCATAGTGTACACCCTAAAATAGCCTCACAACCCAATATAGATTTCATTTTTTACATAGTGACTAAAACAACTCTCAGTATAATGCCACCTTCCCCCAAGACCTAGAAATCCATGCCCATGAATCCCAATGGTGTTTCCAGTTAGAATGACCATCCCATATGAATATCAACATGGGTTTGTCAATATCTCTAATAACTGCCTTGGTCACCTTGCACACCAAGATGACATTTATGGTAATGGAAGTGAGGATGAAATTGACCAATGTGATCCTGCCACCAAAATAGAGGAAGCATGTTTTCCAATTATTAATTATGTAATAAATTTTATCAAGTAACCCATTAAAATTATGAGTGTGGTCCCTTCTAGGAGAAAGGGGATCTCCTAAGTATACCATGGGAAAGAATATCCTTTTTAATCCTAAGGTAATATTAAATCATCTCATCATTCCCAACTGAGCAAGAATATTGAAGGTAAATGTTCTTTTTTCTTAGTTATTTTTTGGCCACTCTATTTGCAGTATTTTTTCTGGACCTTATTAATCCCTTGACGTTACCTCTTACTTCCATTCAAAAAAACATTTCTTCAAAAAACTTGTGGTAATAAAATGCCTCTATATCCTACCCTATAATGTAAATGTTGGATATCACAATGAAGAAGTCTCTAATCCACACATTTTCTAATGACAACCTTCACCAAAATGAATATTCTATGAGATATCGGGTCCCCTTGACTCAACCCCCTGACCGTCTTCAAGAAACCATATTTCATGACCATGTAAGAAATTCCAATCCATGTTTCACTGTATTAACTAAAGAAAAGATCTTAAACCCAAGTAGAGAAGACCATACAACCCATGAATTTGATAATAAAGCTTTACTCAATTATTGCATAGGATTTATCCAAGTAAAATTTAATGACAACGTTTACACTAGAAGATTTCAGGTTGATGTCCCCTATCTTCTCTTCATCAATACCGATAACACCTTTGATATAGTAACCCTTGAAAACCCATGATGCTCCCTAGATATCCAATGGGGAACAAGACTGAAAAGTATTTTTTTTATAACACTATCCAAAACATTGTAGAAAAAATTATACATACTAATGGGGAAAAAATATCTAAGAGACGAAGGGTTCATCACTTTGGGGATAAGAACTAGCATGGCGGTGTAGGCCACTCGAGGGAGACAACCACCTTGAAAGAAGTCCTAGATCTCTCTAATAATATATTTCTTCCCCAAATCTGATACATCCACATAGAAGGAACCCATAATTTCGTCTGATCCTAGGTATCTCTATGGGTTGAGACACCTAACCACCTACCAAACCTCATTTTCTTGAGTAACTTGACCAAGCATATCATTATAAAAGTTATACACTGTCCATGGAATTGGGTCAAAAATTCATGCATATCATCCTGGGTAACCTTCTTTCATACATTGATTAATATTAACAAGAAGATATTTAAAAAAGGACCCTCCCATACCCCCAAAAACATTAGGACCATTTTTAATAGATCCATCTTCTAGGTGTATATTCAGACTGATAAAAAACCTCTTCTCCTTTAATACTACATGAAGATAAGTGGTATTGTGATCTCCTTCTTTCATCCACATATCCCGTGAAATATTATAAGCCTAATTCTCCTACTCCAAAAGATATCCTCCATTTCATTTTTCCTGAGCACCAAGGATTCAAAGTCCTCATCCCAATAAACATTAATCAAAAAATCAATGTGATTAATCTTCCCCATAAGAAAATCAAGGACAAGCATACTTGAATTTTTCTTTAAATTACATGTATAGATAGCACCTTTCAAGTTCTTAGGTTTTTTTTGGAAACAAACCCACGAGTTTGAATTAATGGGTAACTCCCAAGAAGCCCTAACCTCATCCAAAAAACTAGGATCCGAGGGCCAATGATTATAGAATAAAAAATACCAACTACCACCTCTCCCATCAACTAACTTAATAAGAAGTATATAATGATCGGATAAGTCCTGGGAGATAAGATCCACAATAGCATTTGGGTACTTAGAGATAGCATGAATATTAGCTAATAATCTGTTCATCTTACACCACATATACATATCTCCCCTATGATTGTCACACCATGTGAAACAATCACAAGTAAATCCCATATCCACTAAACCAGCATGATACAAAAAACCTACAAAATTCTACATTTCCTTTATTGAATACACACCTACCAATTTCTTTTCATAGATCTATAAGAAATAATTAAAATCACCTCCTATGATCCATGGTTATGAACTGAAGTCAAAGGATACAAGATTACACCACTACCTCTCCCTTTCAAGCACCTCACACTTAGAATAAAAAAAGAGAAAAATATTGACATAAAGCCTGGAATGACCTTGAACATAATAAACTATTTTGAGTAAGTGACCAAATACACTATGATAGATCTATTAAAAAAGATACAAATATGGTGATTAATAGGGTCACCATGAAATCAACTCTTGAATCTCGGTCTTCAAGTGATTTATGAGATCCTAGAAGCATCATTCTTGTGTTCCAAAACCTAATCTATAGAGATACTAGTATAACAAAATTCATGAGAAAGAAAATCCATTTTCACCTGAGCATCGAAGCCTTGGGAATTCCATGTGATCTAAATAATTGAATATCCAGACTCCTTTCATAGGATCTTAGCATCTAAGGATAACTAGTACTTAATTGGAGATCGTCTAACCTTCTTCTGAATTGGGAGTGAGTACATAAACCATTGGTAAAATACATATCTGCATAAACTGCTACTTGAGAAACCTTAACCTTTAAAGGGCTAGAAGGGGGATCTATCAACACATCAAATGAGTAGGATCTCTTGAGATAATGGGTAACTGATGAGATTTAACGCTTTATGGTAGAAACTTTGAGTAAAGGGGGAGTATAAACCTTATCTTTGTTGCAATATTATATGGAGGTGGGAACCATAAGAGTGATCAGTGTTGTGTAATCCATAAAAATTAGAGGCGTACACCTGGTAAAAAACCACCATATCAATGTACACCTCTTCCTTAACAAAAGGGGAAGTGTGTCAATATAAGGAAGCCTACATGAATGAGGGAGCACTGTTAGAGGAGTGGTCTGATGAGGATCTATAAAAATAGTGAGAGATTCTATATAAACAAAATCCAAGAGGCCCTCCTAAGATGACCCCTTTTTATTGGAGGCCTCTAAATCTTACGTGGGCACCAAAATATTGTCCTCGAAACCAAAAGGTGGCTTCTTCAATAAAAAATAATTTTTTAGGAAATGTATTTTTGAATCATAAAATTAATTAATTCCCATTCCATGACTAAAATATAATTTAATCACTTTTTATTTCATACAAAATCTATTCATTTCATTATAATCATTTATCCATGGTGACTATTTTAAGATTAAAATACATTTCACATAAAAAATAGTTTAATGAAAATATCTCATTTATATTGAAAATATTTTATCTTTATATTTAACCTATTTATAATCAATGATTTAATTATTATCCATTTAATTAAAGAAAATTTTATAAATATATTTCATAATGTCGTTACTCTAGTTTTTTACCCACCAATTCAATGACTAGGTTATAACAGTTATATTTAAATAATAATAATTTAATTATATATCATTGTTTATTTTAATCTCGATATTGCATGTGGTACCTGCTACTGAAAATAGAATTCATTTTAAGAAGAATTATATATTTAGATATCAGGGTGTAACATTCCATAGAAAAGGTCTCCTCATGCACAATAATTATATTCTTCACTATTGTATGGAATGGTCTTCCTATGATAATAGGAGAATGAGAAATACCCCTTTCATCTTCCATATTGAGAATATTAAAGTCAACAGAGATAAGCATAATCACTGGCCTTACCAATACATCCTCTAAAATTTCCATACGATAGAATGTAGTCTATTTAGCTAACTATACTACCACAAATATTGTCTTGAGATATCCCACCAATAGTAAATAATATATTGAATAAGGCATGTAATTTATTTATGCTCCCAAATCACAGAAGGAATTAGTAAATACCAACCATTTTATAGTGATTTTGATAATAAAAGAGACTAGATCCTAACATTTTCTAGTTAACTATATACTGATTAAGGAAGAAACATTCATATTTAAACATACCCTTTCATCTCTATGTATTATCCTCTTATTGGTACTCACTTCCTTGAATAAATTTACATACCATGAAATCAAATTGATTACATAAATTATAGTGATATTTATCTCCACCTTCATGAAGGTATACAAAAAGTCTTTTGGAAAAGACACTTCCATAGTTTTCTTGGGTTGATTCATCCTTGACGGGAACATTGGTTGGGATTGAATTGGATCCTTAAAATTTGTCTAACATTTGTCCTTATTCACTATGTGAAACGTTGAATGTTCCCCCACTTATTTCTCCTTTGGTTATTCTTCCTCTCCCATGGGGTTTTTAGTTCTAATTTTGGCATTTGGTGGTATTTCATCAATAACCTATACTTCCCTACCACTACTTAAGAAAATATAACACATAGTACTTTTTAGGTTATGAACGGATGGTCTTAGAAGATTATTTGAACCTTGATTTAAAAAAGTGTTAAAAGTGTCTAGGATCTATCTATATTTACATTATTACTCCTTAATTAAATATAAATGAGTTCTCAATATATATTAATGTCTATCTTGGTGCTCCACCAACTTCATTAGTATGTCCATCATAGAAGGATATCTAGTTTTTCATTGTGGTTAGTAGCCTATAGAAGGCTAAGAATTATTCCTTTAGAATGGTGTTAGATAAAATAACTATTGAAAATTCCACTTTAATAGTAACTTATGAGGAAATTGGTTTTGAGTTTCATACTAGAATATGAAGTATTCTTTGAATCATTTATTTATTGACTGTTGGAACTGCTTATGTGTGACGTCCCGACCCGAGTTCCACACACTAGTGCCCCGAGATGGGCAGTCACATGACCTCAAGGGCGCCTCCATGTATGCTTGAGGCTGCCAAATAGCATCAAGGGTCTGATAAGTCATTCATGGGGACAATATACCCTCTTTGATCAGAGTAATAAAGTAGCTTAAATAAGAAAAAAATAATATAATCATATATAACCATAAACAATTCCAATCTCTCAAGATAATCAGAGAAAGAAATACAATATCCACCTAAAACATAAAACATTTCATTCCAATGTAAGTGTCAAGTGTCTAAAATGAAAAATAAAAATAAATAAGTTGGTGAATCCCAATCGGGTCTCAAACCACATCTGGATCCCTCATCCAAGATCCATCCCAAAATCATGCATCTAACTCAAGACCTTAGTCTTTAACCTTTACTGCAATAATAAAGTCTATTTGAGTACCGATCTACCAACCCCAGTAGGGTGTGTACATCTTAGTAGGCTATCACTGGTAGTGTATAAATCTATTCAAGTCAAGAATAGTGTATGAAATTATATAAATAAATCAATATAATGTATAAATAAACATATTATCATATTATTAAATATTCTCTATTTAATCACATACACCTATGGGTTTCTAAGGACACACAAACCTCAATACCTACTTTTGATAGTGCCAGAACCTAATATATCCCTAAGGGACATAACATTTGAATTTACATGTTACCATTCCAAATACTTTATGAATTTCCATGTTACCATTCACTATTTAATATCACATAATTAAATGAGCATGTTATCATTCATAATACTTCGTCAAATTTCCATGTTACTATTTACCATTTAATAACACATAATTGAATGATTATGTTAACATTCATAATACTTGTCCAAATTTCTATGTTACCAATTATCATTTAAAAAACATAATAAAAACATCACAATATTACACATATCTCAACAACCATTAATTAATTCATCAGTCAATTAATTATGCTAACAATTTCAATATCTCATAATTAATGTACCATTAATAATCTCATCTCATGACATAAATATTTCATAAATAATCCACCATTTATTATGTGATCTCATATATCTTGATATCTGAAAATTAATTCATCAATTAGTTATCTTAAACCAATTATCTGAATATCTCGTAATTAATCCACATATCAATTATCTAAATCACAAATACCTAAATCTCATAATTAAAACTCTAACTAATTATCTAAATGGATAGACCCTAATTTTTATAATTAATTCCAAAATTAATTATCTAAATGGAAATCCCCTTAGTCTTATAATTAACTCCCCATTTATTTATCATTTCAACAGTAATTACAATTAATCAATTGGCCATTATCTAAATCACAAATCTCTAAATATAATAATTAATTATCCTAGTAATTTTCTAATTATGAAGCCCTTAATTCTTATAATTAACATCCCAATTAATTATTTAAATGTAAATCCACTTAATCCCATGATTAAATCTCCAATTAACCTTCAATTTCAATAATAATCCAATTAAATCAATTGGACAAATTTAATAACATAATTCGACAATTCAAATTTTTAAATAATGCTCTCAATCATAAAACATGAATATGATTATCAAAATCATAACTATGAGAATTAGATATTATACCACCTACATCAATTTATTAAATAATAATCACCTAAAAATCCATGAAAAGTGAGCGACATAACGACATAGATCTTGATCTGAATCTCAAAAACCCTAAATCAAGATGAAAGAAAATAAAGATCTTTCAAATATAGATCTAGATCTAGATTCATGGATCAAGATATCAACAAAAATATATAGATATAAACAAAATAAAATACATTAAATTGTTGAAAGAAAATAGAAGGAATGGTGAAATAATGAGGGAAGAACAGGAGAATAATCCACTTACCAGGAGAGAAGTGGACTTTGATCTGGGCTTCGATTTTCAAAAACAAAAGTGAGAAAGTCCATAAATATATCCATAGAGCTCCCAAAATTTTAAAGAGTATTTAGGGTTGAATGGGGTTTTATTTGGGTTTACTAAGGGGTTCAGGAAATTTTAGAATTAATTTTCAGGAGATTTTAATTCTCGTTCACGGTCAGCTGGGATGTGGCGCATAGTTTTCTATAACCATGAACCAATCATGAACCTATTATTTTAGGGGTGCATAATTTTTTATTTTAGGGTGAACGGTATTCCAAACCATGAACCATCTGTTTGAATCCTCTATTTCGGGCTTCAAACGGTTAGTTGTGTTGGGCGCGTTGTTTTTCCTAACCATACACCAACCGTTCACAACCCTTTTTCTTTTGTTTTTCTCAAAATTCCACCTAAACACACCCCAAGTTATAAAAAAACAAAATGTACCAACATCAAGACAAATGATTACCTGAAATCAAGTATGAGTCAACTCCAAAAAAGGTAGGGATCTTAAAATCTCCCCACATTATATAATATCATCCTCGAGCTATACTCCCAAGATTCTGTAAGATTCAGAGTCAAAAATATCAGGACACTGAGCCCACATATCTACCTCCATTTCCCAAATCTCCTACTGCACAATCCCATCTTGCCACAATATATGAACTGTCATCATGTTTTTTCCCTGAAAAACATTCTCATTACGATCCAATACACATATCAGATGCTCCTCATATGACAAATCAACCTCAAGATAAACATCATCAACATCGATCACCTGAGAATGGTTAGGATGATACTGTTGTGGTTTGGATACATGGAAAACACCATGGATAGAATTGTATTTCTGTGTAAGAAACAATCGGTATGCCACTGTCCTGATTCTATTTGAAACCATAAATGGTCTAATGAACCCAGGTAACAATTTTTCTTCTCTTTGTATCCTGAGGGCACCAAATATAGGTGATACTTTAAGGAATACACGATCACCATATGTAATATCTAGGGGGTATTTGACTTTTATTAGCATATGACTTCTGTATACTCTAAATCATATCCCTATGATTCTGAATTAACTAAATCTGATCTAACATCTCTTGCACATGAATCGGTCCCAACAACTTTGACTCACCTGCTCCATCCAACATAGCGGTGATCAAAATGGCCTATGATAAATAACCTCATATGGTCTTGTCTATATAGTTTCTTGATAATTATTGTTATAGAAAAACTCCACTAAAGAAAAGTTCTTCTCCCAAGACTCGTTAAAGTCAAGAACATACACCGGCAATGTATCCCGATGTACTTGTATAGTACGTCCCAACTTCCCATATATCTATGGGTGAAAGGTTGTGCTCAATAATACCTATGTACTGAGTGCCTTATGCAATCCCTTCCAGAAGAGTGAAGTGAATCATGAGTCATGATCTGAAACTATAGTTCATATAACCCTGCGTACACAGACTATCTCTCGAACATACAAATCTTTCAACTGGTCCACTAAGAAAGTCTCTTGTATAGGCATGAAATGGGATACATTTTTCAGTCACTCCAAATAACCCAGATGGGTTAACTCTTCCTTGTATTATTCTGGAGACCAAACATAAAGTCCATTGTCACATCATGCCACTTCCATTCCAGAATGGGTAATGGATGGAGAAAACCTCCAGGTCGTTGATGCTATGACTTCACCTATTGATAGGTGTACTATCATTTCATGAACCCTACTATCTCTTTATTTATGATCATCCACCAAAAATTTCATCATCGGTCATGGTACATTTTTTTCATCCATATATGTACCTACCACATTGAGTCATGAAACTCTCTCATGAGATCCTGTCACATACTTGTAGGCACAACAAATTGGGTTCTGACATAAATGATCTCATCCTCATATGTACTAAAATATGAAGGTGACTCACCACCTTTAAGGATTTCCCTCAAGCTTAAATACTCTAGATCCTCATACATATTTCCTCTTATCAAGCTCAAAAGTTTACACTACACTGAAACTGATATGAGAGTCATCTGATCCAGATTCTCTTAAACCACCAAATGCATATCACTCAGCAAAGTTATCATCTTCCACTCCATGATATACTCCTAAACTACATGAGGCCAAGTTTTTTTAGTCAAAGCGTTGGCCAAAATATTTCATTTCCATGGAATTTATGCTAGATCAAAATAAAATTAATTCATATAATCAACCCACCTCCACTATCAAAGATTCAAATCTCACAGCAAGAAGATATATCTTATGATATGTTGATCAGTAAACACTATAAACTTCTCACCCAATAGATAATTATCCCAATACTTCAAAGCATAAACCTCTACTTCCATCTCGAGGTTGTGCGTAGGGTATTTCTATTCATGTTGCCTCAGTTTTCGTGACACATACTCTATAACTTGATCTCCCTCCATCAAAACTACTTCGGGTCTAATCCCAGAAGTATCCCAATACACCATATACTCCTCACATGGATTGGTTAGTGTTAATATTTTTGCTGATGTCAATCACTCCTTCAACTTATGGAAGGTCTTCTCATGTGCTTCTGACCAATACAACTTTATCTCCTTTTTTTTCAAGCCCAAAATCATTTCTTCCAATTGGAAAAATTCATGGATGAACCTCCAGTAATATCTTTATAACCCCAGAAAGCTATGGATATCAATTAAGTTCTTGGTATTCTCTAAAGAAACCACTTCCTGAACATTGTATGGGTCCACTAACACACAGACCTTTGAGATGATTTGTACCTAATTAATACAAAACTGGAACTTTGATATCTTTTCTATACCTGATTCTCTCTCAGTGTGCTCAGGACGATGTTAAAATGTTGGGAATTCATGAGTCTTGATGTAGAGCAATATTTCATCAACTAATACTAAAACAAATTGATCTTGGTATAGGTGGAAGATTATTTTCATCAATTCCATAAATACTTCTACTGTGTTCATTAACCCAAATGAGATTAAAAAGACATCATAAATACTATACCTACTTCTAAAATAATTCCTCCATATATCAAAATTTCAAACTCTCAACTGATGATACACATATCCCAAATCGATATTCAAGAACAAACAAGATTTTATCAATTAGTCAAATAGATCATCAATACATAGAAGATAGTGTCAGTTCTTCATAGTCGTTCGGTTCATTTTTCAATAATCAACATAGAAGCATAGTGTTTTGTTACCCTTATTTGAAAACAACATTAGGGAACCCCATGGAAATATACTCGGATGAATAAATCCTTTATCCTCCAACTCCTCTAGACGAGTCTTGAGATATTAAATCTTTGTAGGAACAATTTGGTACGGTATAATGGAAACTAGATCATCTCCTACATGAGTTCAATAGTGAATTCAGCATCTATCTCAGGTGTCATCCCTGATAATTCTTCAGAAAAAATTTACTAAAACTCTTCCGCTATGGATGAAAATATATCATGATTTATGACTCCATAATCCAGAAATAAATTACAAACCTGGGCTTTTAGATCTCTCAATTACTGAGTAATTGTCCCTGTTTGTCCGACCTTGATATTCCACACTATATGAAGAATGTAATTGTCACCCTTATGAGACATACAAGTGAATATTATGCAGTAGAAATCAATGTGTTCGTGGTATGTCACTAATGGACCCATTCCCATAATTAGGTTGAATAATGACATATCAAGAATATAGAGATCCTAGAGAAAATAGTACTCTCTGATCTTAAGAGAACATCCTCTGCACAAATAGATTCCTCTAGAACGTACTCCCAATGATGTATCTATTTTTACTATCCTGCTCAGAGACATCACTACCAATATCAGATAGTTAACAATTTGTATAGGTGTAAAGGAATTAGAGGCACCAATATCAAATAATGAACTAGATAATGTAGAATATATAATAATATTTCCTCTTACTATCAAAGGTCTATACTCACTATTTGAAAGTGTAGGCTTCACTGCATGTAGTTTTCCTTCCCCTCATCCCTATAATTCGATCTGACTCCCTAGAGTTAAACCACTCTGTTGATATGGGCGATATTTCATAGAAATACCCCATCCATCCTTTATACTTCTTTATATAGTATAATTTTAGTTTCCCTACTCATTAGGTGCAAAAGATCACCTCCCCACACCATGGTTCTATCTAGCCCCACCATCACTAACCATTTTCCACGGTGACCTGCAGATTTTTTTTAGAAGCCCCATATTTCCGCAATATCCAAAATCCCCTTGTTCTATGGTACAATGTCAATGGAATTGGCATTTCCTACCATAATAGTGTAAAATCACAAGATAAAATCCCTATGTAACTAAAATTCCCCCCTGGCCACTCTGTTTTCCACTAATCTCACTAAAGTTGTCATACTGCCACTTCCTTCTCTCAGAATCAATACCCCCTGATCATCCTTGTAAAACAACTTCTACTTCACTAGAATCCTCCCTTAGGTTTCCCTAAACTATAAAAGCATGATCCACCACCTCAGAAAACTACTTTAATCGAAAGAGGATGACTTGTGACTTAATATTTCACTTAAGCCCATCCTGATAGCATCTTGTTTTAGTTGTCTCATCACCTACTAATACTTGAGAAAAGCACTACAGATCTATGAAACTTCCAACATAATCCATTATAGACATGTTCCCCTCAATCATCCACATAAACTATGCTACTCTATCCTATATTAGGTTCTATGGATAGAAGTGCATCAGTAACTTCTTCAAAAAGTCCTTCTAGAGCATTATATCAACCTGTCCAGTCTACACATGAATTTTCCACCAGAACTTCACTTATCATCATAGAATATAAGTGGATAATTTGACCATCCTCTCAGTAGGGGTCTCAAATGGTCAAGTATCATATTGATAAACTCAACCCAAAACTAAACTCTATTAGGTCTACCCTCTGTAGTAAAATTTGGAGGGTGATTCATATGAATATCCCTGTCAATTCAAACATGATCTTCACAACCTTCCCTGGGTCTCTTTTCAAGAATTTTATAAAGTAATCAATGTTCACTCGAAACATATACCTCACTTCCTCACCTAGAAATACCAGTTCCTCATCTTCCACTACTGGAAGATAATCTCCAACCGTCTCCTCTAGTCATCCTCACAACAAGCGTCATCATGGAGGTATAACCCTATGCAAAACACACTTCTTATGACTCATAACACAAATTTAATCATATTATATATAAGATTAATATGCGAAAAAATATTTTCCCCATGTATCGCCACACGGTCAAAACTGAGGTGTTATTACTACCCCTACCCACCCTACTCCTGGGTCTCAGTAATCTAAGGGAATTATCATTATTCATGTTTATCATTTTGAAACCAAATTATTTAGATTATTTCATCATTTTACCACTTCAAATTTCATATTAGAAAACTTTTTCATTCCAATTTAAATTGAAAGGAAAAACAATTTATGTTCAAAAACATACCCAAAACCTATTTTCCCATGCGTTCTTATAATGATGCATATCAAAAAATAATCTAGAGTGCATAGAACGATTCATGCAGGCTCAAACCTCATTCCATATTGATCCATGAGTTAATTTTTGACAATTTTTAGAAACATAATCACATAAAAAACAAGTTTTTCACTCAAGGTAAAATAATATTCAACTATAAAAACAAAAAACAATAACAACTATCCCATAGTGGGTACTCAGATTTTCCCCCATACATGGGTTTTCAACTCCCATGCACAAGATCATTATCAAGACCCAGCTTATCTTATTCTTCTTTCAACCATTCCCCAAATACTAAATCCCTAGAAAAAGAAGAGAAATATCCTATCATACTACTTTGTAATGTCTCGACCTATGTTTTTCACACTTGTTCCCTTAGTCAGTCAGTCACATGACCTCAATCATGCATCCCTGTACACTAGAGGCTTCCGACTAGAAGTGAGGGTCTGATAAGTCACTCATTTGGAGACTATACACTCTTTGATCAGATTAATACCCCATCATAAATAACCAAACAATAAAAGAATCTTTTATAACCACAAACAATTCTAGTCTCTCAAGATAATTATAGCATGAAATAAAATATCCAACTAAATCAAAAAACATTTCATGTCAATGTAAGTGTCAACTCTCTAAAATGAAAACTAAAAATAAAGACACCGATGACTCCCATAAAGGTCCCAAACCACCTATGGTTCCCTCATCCAAGCTCCATCCCCAAAACAACTCCATTCAATAATAGTGAATTTAATTATATAAAGAAATAAATATAATGCATAAATAAATAGTTTATCACATTATTAAATATTCTCTATTTAATCACATAAACCCTCGGGTTCCTAAAGACACCCATACCTCAATAGCTACTTTGGAAAATACTGGAATTCAATCTATCCCCAAGGGATACCACATTTGAATGTCCATGTTACCATTCTTAATAATGGTTGAATGTCCACATTACCATTAACCATTTAATATCACATAATTGAATGAGCATATTACCATTCATAATACCTTGTCGAATGTCTATGCTACCACTAACCATTTAATAAAACATATTTTAATGAGAATGTTACCATTTATAATAATTTTATGAATTTACATGTTACCATTTAACAGTTAATAACACATAATAACAAACATTACAAAGTTACACATATCTCAACAACCATTAATTAATTCACCAATCAATTAATCATACTCACAATTTCAATATCTCACTATTAATATAGAATTAATTTTATCATATCATGAAATAAATGTATCATTATTAATCCACCATTAATTATATCATCTCTTAAATCTTGATATATCATAATTAATTCATCAATTAATTTTCTTAAACTAATTATATCAATATCTCGTAATTAATCCACTAATTAATTTTCTAAACCACAAATACCTAAATCTCATAATTAAACCACCAATTAATTATCTATATGGACCACCCCTAATTTTCATAATTAATTCCATAGGTAATTATCAAAATTAACAACCTATTAGTCTCATAATTAACTCGCTAATTAATCATCAATTCAATAATAATTCAAATTAATTAATTTTACATTATCTAAATCACACATCCCTAAATATCATAATTAATCTTTCCATTAGTTATCTAATTGAACAGCCCGTAACTCTTAGAATTAACTTTCTAATTAATTATTTTAATGAAAATACCATTAATCCCATGATTAACTCCCCAATTAAATATCAATTTTGACAATAATCCAATTAAATCAATTGGACAATTAAATAACCTAATTTGATAATTCGAATTGGTAAAGGATGATAGCAATCATAAAACATGTATACTCATATCAAAATAATAACTATGGGAATAAAATAATAGACCAAAAACCTCATTTAATTTAAGAATAATCACCAAAGGAAAGTCCATGAAAATTGAGCGGTACGATGACCTATATCTAGATGCGAATCTCAAAACCATAAATCATGATTAAAGAAAATCAAAATATTAAAAATATATATATCTATATATATAATCATATATCTAGATCTCACTAAAAAGATATAGATCTTACAAAATTACATCAGATTACATAGAAGAAATAAAACATAAGGAATAGGGGAAGAATGAGGGAAGAATGAGAGAAGAATCCACTTATCGAGATAGAAGCGGTCCTAGATCTGAGAATCAATTCATAATGAATGGAGGTCAAGAGTGACTGAAATTATTTTGAAGAGCTCCCAAAACGTGGAATATAACCTAGGGTCAAATGGGGGTTTATTTGGGGTTAATTATGGGGTTTGGGAAATTTTAAAATTAATTTTTTGGAGACATTAATTCCTACATATGATTAATCAGATTGAGGTGCACATTTTTCTCTAACTATGCACCTGTTATTTTAGGGGTACATAGTTTTTCATTTTAGGGTGCACGTTTTTTCAAATTGTGAAACATCCATGTAAATATCCTTTTCCTGGGTTTTCACAGTTAGTTGGGATGAGTGCATGGTTATCCCTAACCGTGTTCCAACTATGCACAACCCTTTTTCTTTCATATTTCTCAAAAATCCACTGAAACACACCACATATTATAACCCAAAAACAATTCTCAAATTAAGAAAAAATATTACCTAAAATCAAGTCAAAGTGAACTCTCAAAATTTTTGGTATCTTACACTCCGGTACATGTCTCCATAGATCACAGTATCTTACACTTGAGGACAATGGTAAGTGAAATGATCTAAATAGTGGCCTAGTTGATAGATTCAATGGGGGTGTTTATAGTGCTTTATTGACCTTGTTTAGTTATAACTATCTCAAAATATTGTTTAGTTATTCAATTCTAGTTTAAAATAGAATATATTTAAAACTCTTTACCCCATGAAAACATCTAGAAGTGGTTCTAGTACCAAACTATTAATATTTCCATGAGTTCTTCTCTATCAATTTCTTTTCCTTGGTTATAATTTTTTTTATTAAAGGTCCTCTTAGTGGATCACATAATAGGTTATTATCATTATCCAAAATCATGTGGTCATAGAAAACCAAGATATGGAGAACATTATAGGGTTGATGTGGGTAGTTGGCTATAAACTTCTTGAATAACTCCCAATACACATATAGAGTCTGTCCATTGGATTTTCTTTACCCATATATCATTTTTTGTAGATACATACTTATTTAAACAAAGAAAAAAACTATTATCAAAATGATTTCTCATGATTATTATTACTTTTGACCAATCTAGGTTATATGATGCTTATCCATTCTTTGGTTGACCACTCTTTGTAGAATAGGAATCGCTAACAAAAACACTTGTCCTATAAAACTAATTTTAGTTTCATTTTGTTTCACACAATCCCAAACACTTTATAGTGCTTGTTAATGTCTTCTCCCCATCCAAGGAACATTGGTAGTTGTTGTATTAGTCCATGTTTAATTTCAAAATATAATTTTTTTTGGATGTAAAAACTAATTATTTTGATAATTGAAATTAATTGTGTATAATTCTTTAAGGGTTTTATTCATGGGGATATACTATAGTCAATGTAATCAATAGATAATAATAGTCAAGATAAAGTAAAATATTATATAGAATCTATCAATGAGTTTGTGAGAAACTCCCTATCCACATCCTTATTAATCCTTAGATTTTATACTCTATCCAGTAGAGTTCACTTAAGCATTAGAACAAATCCAATGAGTTGATATAAAATAGTTTTTGTCATGTATCAAATAAATTTCATACAAAAGAAAAACAAAAAAGGAAAACACTAAATACTTTACACTAAAAAAATGTAATAGGGTTGATGTGGTGACTTTCATAAGTCTCAAAACCAAAAAATGTAAACCCAATATAAATATAGTATAGTGTGACTTAGGTTGTCTCTAAAGATGTGGTTTTTTGTGTATTATTAACATCAATATATGAGATTTATTTTTTTTGGAAAATGTAAATAATTGTTTCTGTATTTTAAAGAAAGTAAAAGTATGTTTTATTTTATCTTTTGAAGTAATATTAAATCCTTGGATATACCCTCACATAAACTTATAAATCATAATTCTCTTATATGAAACTCTCATTCTCTCTCATTAACTAGTTCAATCCCTAGATGAATCTGTCACACAATATTTTCAGCATAAACATAGATGTAGAATAGCCTCTACACTCCCTTATCATACCTAACAAGCAATAAAAAAATCTAATCACACCTAGATTAATACCCACTTACCTCTATCAAACATGAAATGTGGAAGATCTAGGGGAATGTGTGTGAAAAGTGAGTAGGAGAAAAGAAAAAATTGAAATATAATGACCAATGGAAATATACTACTATAGATTGAAACAAAACCCTTCTGGGGAGATCCTAAAGATATAATTTATCATTAAATTAAAGAATTAAAATAGTGGAGTGGTGGGGGATGTATCCTTGGCTCAACCACAGTCAGTCCATTATTCCATCACTATACTAATTACAAAGTAGTATAAGAGGAATAAAAACAATAGAAAACCCATCTATATCATCTCTACTTTGTTTTTAATCCCCTTTAATAATGTAAAGATGAATATTTTTTAATCACCAAAGTTTTGATGTTCTTTGAGATATCTACATGGCTCAATATCCACTCATAAATAGCGCATACTCCCCCTAAATTCTTAAATTAAAATTATGTTCTAATTATTCTAACTAATTTATTCCTCTTCTTTCTAGATCAATTTTCACCTATGACTTATTATCCATTTTTCTTGATTTGGACAATAAATTAAAATTAATCATTTCTTTAATCTCTTTAGGCCTCATATCAGCACTATATTTACTAGAGGTGATCTGTAGTGTCATGGTTATCTGATATTACTCTGAGTGAAGTTGAAACAATATTCTTCAAGTACATAACATTTATGTACCATTTATCTGATCCCAAATTTCTAAAATTTTGGTTTATATTTAATTGAATTTAACCCCCAATAAAAATTAAAAAATGAAGTAATTGACATAATTTTGTGACTTTTCTAGGAATTTTAACTTTAAATATTGGGGGACTTAAATATGTACTTGTAGTGATTTTTTTAATTAACTAAGGAAGCTATAAATTTATTAAGAATATTGAATTTAATTTTATTAAAGACATTTAATTTTTAATGTTGATGTTTAATTTAATTTGTAAATTTATTTGGACAAGTTAGTTTTTTTATGAATAAATTAAATAATGTTTTGGAGGGGGATTTAATAAAATTGAGAAATTTTATTGGAAATTAATTGTGATTTGTGAATCCTAAATTCAATTATAAAATCATTATTTTTGTTCATCTAGAATTAATTTTATTTAATTGATTTTAGAGTTTTTAATTTAATTTTGAATTCTATTTTTTTATTTTAAGTAAAAAAATACTTGTACAAAAGAATATTTGTCTGATGTCATATCTAACTAAAATATTATCAATGGAATTAATCATAAAAGGAACTTCAATCATGTGGTTGATCCAAGTGACCGCATTGCAAATTGACAAATGCGTGAAGTGATGGTATGGCTGCTGGAAATTTTTTTAAAAGAAAAAAACAAAGACTAACAACCATTAGTTCCCAAAATACGATCATAAAAATTATAAAGTACTATAGACCACACTCTATCTTATATTGACTAGAGGAGAAAATTATTTCATGTATATTATCATTAATATGTGGACCATATTTTCATATCGACCATACCCTCTATCTAATCAAAAATAGAGATCGTCCTCCCATGATAAACAAACTAAAGCTGATGACCACCCCATGAAATCCTAAACCATATTCATGGGAATATTGATCGTAGACATTGAAGTTAAACATAACTTAGGTGAATAAATTCAATGCCCAACTCACCCATAAATACCTAACCTATGGTTCTCAATTGTTGATGAAGGTCCCATTCCATGTAGCATACTGATCCCAATCCTAATCAAAGTAGATAATGATTTTGATGTCATTAATATTGTGCATGTGCACTTTATGATCCTAACCTTTTATAGAGATTTATTTGGAGAGTTTATAGGTAATATTTTTTATTATTTGAGTAATTCTTTTGGGTTATTTCATGGGGGTTTTTTAGTTAAAATTGAAAATTTTGGAAGCAGAAGAAGTTCACAAGTGGCACACATTTTTCCAAAACCATGATACCCAACCCAACAAAGGGTTAAAACAAGAACAGAGGGTATTCACATGTTTGGTGAATATTTTTTCAAATAGTGTTCCCTCTTAGGATAAGTTGTGCACCCCCACCCTTGAATAGGTGCATGGTTTTTCAAATCACATGCCCCTGCCTAGGAAACCATGTGTGGGTTTTTAATTTGCATAAAATTTAGATTTTAAAATTCCAAACCCCCAAACTTCACCCCAATTCGACCCAAATTATCCCTAACCTATTCCTTTCATTTTTAGATGTTCCCAGATGAATTCCTAGGGTCCTTAACCTCTTTATTCATGATTAAAAGACTACATTGAATATTTTATCCCCTAACGGTAATATATCTTAATCCTGTATGGTTTCCACCCCTCTCCCATGTTTATATCATCCTTTAGAGGTATTTTTTCCTCTATTTTCTGTATTTAGATCAAGGTTTGATGGATATTGGTTTTTTTATTGGATAAAAAATTTATATATAGATCTCATCCTTCTTTCTATTCTTGATTGATCCCCATGAAATTTTGTATATTCATCGGCAACCATTCATCACCAGTTTTGAGATAGGTGGTCTAAATTCTAATCCTGTAGTATTGATTTAATTATGTTTGTGTAATTATAAGAATATTAATTTTCATGATTGGGAAATTGAATCAATAACTCAAATGATTTGTTTTAATTTCCATGTGTTAACAATTTAGGTTAATTGGGGAAATTGAATGGTGAAATTGAATTTATTAATAGTTGAATTAATTAATGAGATATTGGGATGGTGAAATTGTATTGAATTTAATTAATTAATTGTTGAACTAAGTAGTAAATTGTTTTGAATGTAAAATTGATGAGATTTTGAGATTTTGGAATTTATTATAATAATTAAATGTTGAATTAATTATTAGGTTATTGAAATTGTTGAATTAAAAAAAATTAATAATCGAATTAATTAATGGGAATTTTTTTATACAATAGATCAAATCGGACTAATTAATTGTTGAATTAATTAATATGTGTTTTGATTGTGAAATGTAATTATAATCTTAATATTTATTAACCTTGATGGATGTTATATATGTGAAATTGTGATACATGTGATTTTTTTGATATTTTTGTGTGAGAAATAGAATGATAAATCAAAATCCTATAGTGATAAATTGAAATTTGTGAGTGTTACATGGCCTACTACATCAAAAGACCATAGTGATAAATTGATATTCATGTGTTCTTCATGGCCTTCAGCTGCAAAATCTTATAGTGATAAGTTGATAAATGTGTGTGTGAAACTAAATGTTGCTTCCAAATCCCACTTGTGTTAAAGTGTGATAAATCATTATGGAACATGGAATGCTACTTCAAAATCCCATAATGTCCAAGTAATTTCAACCTATACCCAAAATGTTTTTGTTGTAACAAGGTTCCAATTATCCATGATACTGAATTATAATAAAATGGATAATGAAATATCATGCGTTATTATGAATAGTGAATTTGATTTCTAATATGGTTTAGACTCCAGCATGGGCCAAAGCAGTTATTGATGATACGAGTGACCTAGGGAACCTAGGGATTATATGGTTAAATAAAGATTAATTGAATAAATGTAAATTATTTACATTATTTCTTATAATTATTCTTTATAAAAAGTCATACAATGTTATTGATTGGATATTGGGTAAGATTTCATTGGTGGTGGCCTAATTAGTTTTACACACACCCTACATGGGCTGCATGATCAGTACCCAAATAGATTTCATGGTTGTAGGATATGATAAGGTAACAACCCAGTGTTGGATAGCTGATTCAGGATAGAGTATAGGTGATAGAACCAAATTTTATTTGGGACCCACTTGGTATTTTTATGTTTCTTTATTTATTTTTTATTTTTAAAGTTGGCACATGGAACATATTTGAAATTACATATCTACTATCTAGTTTTGGATATTTTATTTCCCATTTGATCATCATGGGATACTGGTATTATTCTGGTAATGGTTATATCATTTGGTTATTATTATTTATTTTCTTTTTTGTGATACTTTGATAAAGATGGTATAGACTCCCCATGATCGATATTAACCCTCAATGCTAGTCAGTAGCCTCTGGAATACAAGGAGGTGAGTCTAAGGTTATGTAGTGAACCGACATGGGGCACCAGTGTGTGGAACCTAGGTCAGGACATTGCAATGTGGTATCATAGGTGGTTTCTTTTCTTTTCTTTTTTCTTACTATTTTGGGAAGGTAGATAGGATAACATAATGATTAGAGTCTTGATTATGAGATTTTAAATGGGAATAACTAACCCATGAATGGGATTAAATTCCAAGTAACTATGGTGGGATTGTTGTTATTGAGGTGTGTTGTTAAAGTTGACATTATTTCACATTGACTGATACACTTATTGTGTGAGTTGATTATTGTTTCTGATATTTTCTAAGATTTTAATCATAACTCAGTATGTCCTGATGGTTGAGTGTGATTGCATCATTATAGGAACTCAAGATTATTTTGTGGCATGCATCATTTTAGAAACTCTTCGGAAAATGGGTTTCGAAAAAGTCACTAAAAATTGAAATGTTTTTCTTCACTTATGTAACTGAACTAAAAATGGTGCCTAATGTTGACTTGATAATTGAAAATGGTATAATTTTTAATAAATTGAAATGGAAAATGGGTCTCTAATTTTATTCTCAATAATGGGACTGATTTTAGTTTCTGTTAACCATGACATAGATATAGGATGGTTAATGGTAGTGATAGTGCCTCAATTTTGACCATGTCACGTGGTTTGGGGAAAAGACTTGTTAGGACTTTTATAAAACCCTCTTAGATTGTAACACCCCAAGATTTCATAGTGTGTTATTTCTTCAAAATAATTCAATAACTTGCACTACACGCAACACCGAGTTCAATCACACCATGACTTAAAAAAAAATCCATTAAAAGAGGTCATGAATAGCATTAACTACATTTTTAACTTTATATAATCCTTATAATTTTAGAATCCATATTATGAGTTTCTTATTCATAATGCAAGAACATATTCATTTTCAGTATTGCACTTTTATCAACTTTTAATAGTGAAACCTTTTTAAATACAATATTTTAAACTTTTTGACTAAATGGGGACATCAAAAAATCTAAAATGAAACATCCCAATCTTACACAGTATGCTTTCCTTTGAATAAAACAGTGGCGTGTGTTGTACGCAACTTCGAGTTTTAACACACACCACAACCGATCAAACTAGCCGTTATGAATAGTAATACCTAATTTTTGAAATTATATATATTTTATATTTCAAAATGGACTTCATTTTTGGATTCAGAATATCGAATTTATCCTAAGGTGAAATTTTGGTACTTTTCGGATAACTTTAATATTTTGATGAATAGTGAAAATTACTAAATTTTAATTAAAAACAAATTTTTTAATCAAAATAATTAATAGTGATAAATTATCAATTTGAGTGGTTTTAAAGTATATTTAGAATATATTTTTACAATTTAATATAATTTTGGTCATTGGACATAATTTTACAATTAAACCGAACATAAACAAGTGTCAATCTTTTGATAGTTATTATCTCTTAAAAACACGCTTTTTGTTTTGACAGCGGGAATTAATTTTAAATTAATTTCTGCCACTTCTGTGTTTTGAATTTAGAAAAATAGATTCCATATTTGGAATCAGGATTTCCAAATTGTGTAAATAGGTAACTTTTATTTTTAGACATTTTGAATAATTACTGTGGTAAATATTTTATTTACCATGGTTAAGGGTAAATCTGGTAAATAAGGGTTAAAAAATAATATTATAATAATACTAAATTACCCTAAAACGTGTCCTAGCCTTATTGGTTGATACATGTTCGACCATAGGCATCTTTGGGTCGATTTGGGGACCCCATGGTGCCACTTGTAGGTGATAGGGACACTTTATTTTAATTAAGTTAAAATGAATACAAAAATGACACAAGCATATATCTTTTAGAAAAACAATTATTACATAAGGTTATATATGTTAGATTTTAGATTATAAATATTCATTATAAATATAAAAAGATTTCCTACATAATGATATTTTATTTATAATATTTAGACATTAAATAATGTATTTTATTTATGACAAAATGATGATGCAATAATTACTAAAATAGTGAAAAATTAAAATAATTGATATTATAAATACCCAAATAATTATAATATAAAACTTTTAATGAATTAAACTAATTATATAGGATAATATGATATATTAGGATTGATTTAATTGACTTTGTTCGAAGTAATCAATCTGTTATGAGTTTCACAAAAATCAACTATTGAATAGTGTCAAAATTGACATAAAAGAGTTCTTAAAACAAATATTATATTATTAATTGATATTAAATTCCTAAAAATCTAAGGTTCGGACAAGAGACTTATATCATGATAGGTTCATCATTAATGGACTACTTGGGGGTCGCTTGGATGTATATAGTAAGTTTATTAACCATATTATATAAAAATACAAAGAGACATTGTAAAAGTGAAACTAATTAACTTAGAGTTAATACTTAAAGATAAGGTTAATATAAGTACCCAAACCTGCCTAAATTCTATTGGATGAGTTTTTTTCGACCCATCCCCACCTTAACCTTTTAATATTTAACTTTGGAGCCATTATAAACCGAATATGAATTTATTATAAATTAATATTTCTAGCTTTTCCAAAGGTGCCCCTCACCCCTCTTATAAAAGGGCACTCCTCCTCCTCATTTCATCACACCTTCAAAGCCTTTTGGTTTGGCCAAAATCTGCCCAAATACTCTCCCAACTTCCCTAACTACAACCTAGAGGCCATAGTTTGATCAGAAATCCAACCTATGGATCCCTTTTGATCAAATCAAAAGGAAGAACCTGAAGAAGAGGTAATGATTTCACCACCCTTTTTCCAAGTTCCTTCTTCTTCCACTTCTTCTTACTTTGTTGTTACCATTCTAAAATAATAACTCCAGTATCATATATATACTATGATGTTATTATAAATATGGTACAACCATATTCAGTATTCTATCCACCCTTTGAATAACATGTCACCATACGTGCGTACGTACGGCTTACCGTCTCCACGTCGTAATTGTTATTCAATATATTATTATTTTGATGGGTATAATAATGATGTGTAACTCATGTAAATAATAAATATAACATGTTAGTGATTCTGTATATATGATATACCATTCATTTATATATTATTTTAATATCAAAAGAATGATATTGTCGCTCGTGCGTACGTACGGACTACCGTCTCCACGAACGCGATGAGACTCATTCTCCATCATATCCATTCAAGTATAATTATCATTTTCTGATTTAAAAATGATGTTCAAGGACTTGATATCATTCTGGATATGAATAATATACAACCTATCCATTACAAACATGGCTTACGTAATAAAACATATAAAAGAAAACTAGTAAGTTAACACCCGAAACAACAATAATACTAAGACATTATTAACAAAGAAAAGTTAAAAGATCATATATGATATGATATTAATATATATGATTCTTGTATAATTTAATAACAATTATTTCAATATTATACAGGAGGTTAACCTACCCCGACCAAGTAAAAGAACAAGGTAAGGGATTTTCTTATCTCACATTCAATTTCGCGAGATTTCCATTATTCACCACTAAATTATTGAAAGTGGTGTATTGTGTACTGGCATTTGATATATATTATCATGATTATCTTTATATTCATGTTATTCTGTAAATAGTTTGGTGGTTATTAACTTTTGGCCATACGACTCAGTTGATTAACGTGGTAAGGGGTTTTCATCTCACTCCTTATTCCCGTGAGATTCATGTCATATTTCCACTATTATCTTTTGTGTGGTGTATGTACTGCCCATAATTGTATTCTTTGTGTAATACACTTCACCTTATGTGTGTTTACATTTTCATTGTATGATACCTCTTTCATGGGTTGTATGTTTCATAAGTTACCAAATTGATAAGGGTTTACTTCATAATCTCTTTAATATCCGAGGTTGTCTTTACGTAAGTATCTACAGGGACATATTTACTATCCATGTCCATATTTCATAAAAGAGTTTTCAAAGGGATTATTTCTAAGGGAACTTTTACTAAAACATCATTTTAAATGTTTTATATATTTATTCTTCTAAATCATCCTCATTTATGTCCACGTTTTCAAAATGGTTTGTAAGGATTTATTTATATGAAAATGAATGTTTTAAAAGTGTTAATTCCATTCAAAAGTTTCAAAGTGGTATGAGACACTTTGATTCAAAAATGTATTTAAATTCCTTACTTTCTAAATTGTGTAACATTAAAATGTTTTCATGAAAAAAGGATATTTCTCTCAATAATTTTTAAAAAAAACATTTTCATCTATGTCAACATCCTTTGATGGATTTTAAGATTATTTGAAGTTGATTTATTATGATTTAAAACTTCCATATTGTAATGAAGTTTTTTGATATGTTTGACTGTAGATGTGTCATTTATATAGCATTCATGGTTTATGAGTAAAGTATTGACATTTCGTATGCTAGTTCCAATAAGAATGTTTATGTTATATTTCAACCTTTACTTCATATGAATGTGTTGGACAAGTATGTTCCAGGTTAGGGACTGGTTAAAGTAAGACCTCCAGGTTGGGGACTGGTAAAAATAAGCCCTCCAGGTTAGGGAATGGTAAAAGTAAGCCCTCCAGTTTGGTCTCCGGTTATTAGAGGCACTCCGGGTTGGTGTCCAGTTATTAGAGGCACTCCGGGTTGGGTTCCGGTTACAGTTAGCCCCAAGGTCTTGGGACGAGGCCTTGACAAAGAAATTAAAGTTTAGCATTATGCATTCCATCATTATGAAAGTGGTTATTGATTTTGCATGTGATTATTCGATTAGTAGAATATCCATGTGAATAAGTAAATGGCATTATTTCATTTTACTTTTGCCATACTATGTTGAAGTTCAAGTTTAAAAGGATTTTGTTTTAGTAATGCATTGCCTTAAATTTTTATGCTTATTTTGAATGTTCCGCTATATTGTTATCCTTACTGGGCATTTGAGCTCACCCCTTTTCTATGTTTTATTTTCCCCAGGATGTGAAGAAGTAAGTTATGAATGACCTACAGGGATATTATGAGGGGATAATAGTGTGAACTGTGGAGACATTATGTTGTTTTAGTAGTTTTTCATTTTATGATGTAGTGTAAAACTTATGAATATATCTAGTGTTTACAAGGCTACTAAACCAATCGGTCTTTCGAGATTTGATCTTTCTTGTGATCATGCCAATGTTATGTAATAATGCACCGACTCTGGGTAACTAGGGTCGGGGCGTTACAGTTGGTATCAGAGGAAGTTTAGTACAAACCTTGGAAGCTAGATTTAGATAAACTCTGATTAGAGCACGTAGACCTAAGATGAACTTTGAGGATTAGTATAGAAGAACTTCCTAGAATTTTGGTATTGTAGAGATTTTGTGAGTTTTCCGAGAAATACATCCCTGTCTGGATACGATCAGGTAGAGGCGGCTCTAGCACAGATGTACCTAGGGGTAAAACCCGAAAACACCGCTTTGAGCTAGACTCGAACGGGAACTGGTGCACGACAACGGGCCTTGATGCACTCTTGGTTATGACACTCCCGAGGGATATGCTTAGGATAATTCTCATTTTATTTACAAACCATTATGAAGGGTTTATGAGTATATACATCCTCAAAGGAGACATTTTTATGATTATGGATTATATCCATAAATAGTTCAATTTATGTTAAGTGTTTTATAAGTATGGGATTATGTATTTTGATTCATAAACTGATCTAGTTTATGCCATTGTTTAGAAATGGCGCCCAGTAGAAGGAATGAGAACTCCAGAAATGCACATGATTCAAAGAGAGGGAAGGATCATATCTTTCATGGTCTTAAGCTAGAATTTATAAGAGAAATAGTCTCCCATGTATTATCATCATATGAAGAAATAATATCATGTGTTGATAAGATAAGTAAAGAGTTTACTGAGTCCTATGGCTTTGAAGGGAAGTAAGAGAATAAAAGGATGGAAGAGAGAAAGATGGATAAAGGGAAGAGGGAAAAGAATAATTTTCCCATATGTGGTAACTGTGGAAAGAAACACCCTAGAACTTGCCTGAAAGGAATGGGAGTTTTTTATAAGTGTGGAGGAAAAGGCCACAAAGTACGTGACTGCAAGGGTAAGAAAATAGTTTCAAATTTACAATGCTTCATTTGCAAGGAGTTTGGACACTACGCGAACCTATGTCCCAGTCATCAGACTATGCCTCAAATGATGTTATTGGATAATAATCAAGTTATGATACTACCACAGATGAAGAGGAATGATTAGAGTTCTTATGTTGATTATGTCAATTGAGTGTTGTATCAACAATGTACTTGTTATAATAATTATGGAGTATATAAGGATTGTACTGCAGTACTATTTCATTAAGGACTTGAGATTGTGTGGAACAAAGAAAAGTGACTCAATAGCAGGATAAATTTTTGGAAAATATATGGTTGAGAGAATGATAAACCATAATATAGTTCTGATACCGAGGTAGTGATTTTAGAATAATACATGATTGTTTTGGATAAATTATATTGGATATTCTTGACTACCTTGGAACTGATTAATGATTTGTATATTCCATCATTGTTGGGGTTTAAAACATTTTTGGATTAATGAAGTATATCCAGCATTCTATATGGAATAAGGGAGCATGAATGTAATCAATAAGGAATATGGTAATTCAGGATGTTTCAGTGTATTAAAAGAATACATGATGAAGGTATTCATATGCTATTACGGGGTAAAAAGGATCTACATTATGCTTACCTTCCTTATAAATGTTGGACTGTGAGTTTGGACAGAAGTATTTTGGATAGTTCTAGTTTGTATTATTTTGGATTTCTATAAAAGGACAACCCGGAGGTCGGGCGGCAACCCGTCACGTCCGGCAAGGCTGCAAGACTTGAACCCGCAACCGAAGGGCGACAAGGGTGTATCACCTACCACTGGCCCACGAGATGTCCTGGATTAAATAATGTAGTTTTTTTAAAAGATCTGGTAGATGAATTATAAATTCATTTATTTTGGAACCCTATACGAATAGTATAAATAGAAATTTTTTTACGTTCTATTATCTTTTAGAGTGAAAGATGAGTTTTTGGTAGAAATTTATTAATAGATAAAACTCTAATAATAAAGTAAGTATATCTCATTATGATCTTAGCCAATCTCATAAATAAATTTCCTCAATATTAATAAAAGGAACTTAGAACAAAAATGTTGTCCTAGATGGTACCTTAAATCATCACTAATTTATGGCTTTGGGATTTTTGGCCTTTTCATAGCCATGTTCTCTACCACTCTCCATCAGATAATTGATGGTTAGATTTTTCTTCGATATCCATATTTTCCTACATGGAACCCTAGTATGTGTTATTTTCGGTAATCTTCATACTTTCCACTCTTTATTTTAAATAGAGGCCTCATTAATTCATTTTTCGATGTGGGATTTCAACTAAGATATTTTGAAATGTCAAAAATGTTTTATCCTAACACCCAATGTTTTGTTGAACCGATGGTATTTCAAATCATCATAGATTGATGAATTTAAGGACCTCAATTTTAAACTTTTTTGTGATTGATGACCTCAATCACTACCTATAAATATTTACGTTTTTCCTCCAATTATATGTCTCTAATTTCCACCAATGTTCTTCTAATCGAGATCATAATTTGGTGGTGACCCTTTCATTTCTATTTTCCTCATATTAAGACTAAATTTTAGTAACCCAATTTCCGATTTGGGTTTTCCCACAAATATATTTTCTATTTTCAACCTTTTATTTTTGAAGAACAATTTCAAATTGCGAGGACGCAATTTATTGAAGGAGGGGAGAATGTAACACCCCAAGATTTCATAGTGTGTTATTTCTTCAAAATAATTCAATAACTTGCACTACACGCAACACCGAGTTCAATCACACCATGAATTACAAAAAAAAGCCATTAAAAGAGGTCATTAATAGCATTAACTAAATTTTTAACTTTATATAATCCTTATAATTTTAGAATCCATATTATGAGTTTCTTAGTCATAATGCAAGAACAGATTCATTTTCAGTATTGCACTTTTATCAACTTTTAATAGTGAAACCTTTTTAAATACAATATTTTAAACTTTTTGACTAAATTGGGACATCAAAAAATCTAAAATGAAACATCCCAAGCTTACACAGTACGCTTTCCTTTGAATAAAACAGTGGCGTGTGTTGTACGCAACTTCGAGTTTTAACACACACCACAACCGATCAAACTAGCCGTTATGAATAGTAATACCTAATTTTTGAAATTATATATATTTTATATTTCAAAATGGACTTCATTTTTGGATTCAGAATATCGAATTTATCCTAAGGTGAAATTTTGGTACTTTTCGGATAACTTTAATATTTTGATGAATAGTGAAAATTACTAAATTTTAATTAAAAACAAATTTTTTAATCAAAATAATTAATAGTGATAAATTATGAATTTGAGTGGTTTTAAAGTATATTTAGAATATATTTTTACAATTTAATATAATTTTGGTCATTGGACATAATTTTACAATTAAACCGAACAAAAACAAGTGTCAATCTTTTGATAGTTATTATCTCTTAAAAACACGCTTTTTGTTTTGACAGCGGGAATTAATTTTAAATTAATTTCTGCCACTTCTGTGTTTTGAATTTAGAAAAATAGATTCCATATTTGGAATCAGGATTTCCAAATTGTGTAAATAGGTAACTTTTATTTTTAGACATTTTGAATAATTACTGTGGTAAATATTTTATTTACCATGGTTAAGGGTAAATCTGGTAAATAAGGGTTAAAAAATAATATTATAATAATACTAAATTACCCTAAAACGTGTCCTAGCCTTATTGGTTGATACATGTTCGACCATAGGCATCTTTGGGTCGATTTGGGGACCCCATGGTGCCACTTGTAGGTGATAGGGACACTTTATTTTAATTAAGTTAAAATGAATACAAAAATGACACAAGCATATATCTTTTAGAAAAACAATTATTACATATGGTTATATATGTTTTATTTTAGATTATAAATATTCATTAGAAATATAAAAAGATTTCTTACATAATTATATTTTATTTATAATTTTTAGACATTAAATAATGTACTTTATCTATGAAACAATGATGATGCATTAATTACTAAAATAGTGAAAAATTAAAATAATTGATATTATAAATACCCAAATAATTATAATATAAAACTTTTAATGAATTAAACTAATTTTATAGGATAATATGATATATTAGGATTGATTTAATTGACTTTGTTCGAAGTAATCAATCTGTTATGAGTTTCACAAAAATCAACTATTGAATAGTGTCAAAATTGACATAAAAGAGTTCTTAAAACAAATATTATATTATTAATTGATATTAAATTCCTAAAAATCTAAGGTTCGGCCAAGATACTTATATCATGATAGGTTCATCATTAATGGACCACTTGGGGGTCTCTTGGATGTATATAGTAAGTTTATTAACCATATTATATAAAAATACAAAGAGACATTGTAAAAGTGAAACTAATTAACTTAGAGTTAATACTTAAAGATAAGGTTAATATAAGTACCCAAACCTGTCTAAATTATATTGGATGAGTTTTTTTCGACCCATAACCACCTTAACCTTTGAATAGTCAACTTTGGAGCCATTAGAAACCGAATATGAATTTATTATAAATTAATATTTCTAGCTTTTCCAAAGGTGCCCCTCACCCCTCTTATAAAAGGGAACTCCTCCTTCTTATTTCTTCACTCCTTCAAAGCCTTTTGGTTCGGCCAAACTCTGCCAAAATACTCTCCCAACTTCCCTCACTACAACCTAGAGGACATAGTTCGATCAGAAAGCCAACCTATGGAGCCCTTTTGATCAAATCAAAAGGAAGAACCCGAAGAAGAGGTAATGATTTCACCACCCTTTTTCCAAGTTCCTTATTCTTCCACTTCTTCTTACTTTGTTGTTACCATTATAAAATAATAACTCCAATATCATATATATACTGTGATGTTATTAAAAATATGGTACAACCATATTCATTATTCTATCCACCCTTTGAATAACATGTCACCATACGTGCGTACGTACGACTTACCGTCTCCACGTCGTAATTGTTATTCAATATATTATTATTTTGATGGGTATAATAATGATGTGTAACTCATGTAAATAATAAATATAATATGTTAGTGATTCTGTATATATGATATACCATTCATTTATATATTATTTTAATATCAAAAGAATGATATTGTCGCTCGTGCGTACGTACGGACTACCGTCTCCACGAACGCGATGAGATTCATTCTACATCATATCCATTCAAGTATAATTATCATTTTATGATTTAAAAATGATGTTTAAGTACTTGATATAATTCTGGATATGAATAATATACAACCTACCCATTACAAACATGGCTTATGTAATAAAACATATAAAATAAAACGAGTAAGTTAACACCCGAAACAACGATAATACTAAGACATTATTAACAAAAAAAATTTAAAAGATCATATATGATATGATATTAATATATATGATTCTTGTATAATTTAATAACAATTATTTCAATATTATACAGGAGGTTAACCTACCCCAACCAAGTAAAAGTACAAGGTAAGGGGTTATCTTATCTCACATTCAATTCCGTGAGATTTCCATTATTCGCCACTAAATTATTGAAAGTGGTGTATTGTGTACTGGCATTTGATATATATTATCATGATTATCTTTATATTCATGTTATTCTGTAAATAGTTTGGTGGTTATTAACTTTTGTCCATACGACTCAGTTGATTAACGTGGTAAGGGGTTTTCATCTCACTCCTTATTCCTGTGAGATTCATGGCATATTTCCACTATTATCTTTTGTGTGGTGTATGTACTGCCCATAATTGTATTCTTTGTGTAATACACTTTACCTTATGTGTGTTTACATTTTCATTGTATGATACCTCTTTCATGGGTTGTATGTTTCATAAGTTACCAAATTGATAAGGGTTTACTTCACAATCTCTTTAATATCCGAGGTTGTCTTTACGTAAGTATCTACAGGGACATATTTACTATCCATGTCCATATTTCATAAAAGAGTTTTCAAAGGGATTATTTCTAAGGGAAATTTTACTAAAACATCATTTTAAATGTTTTAAATATTTATTCTTCTAAATCATCCTCATTTATGTCCATGTTTTCAAAATGTTTGTAAGGATTTATTTATATGAAAATGAATGTTTTAAAAGTGTTAATTCCATTCAATAGTTTCAAAGTGGTATGGGACACTTTTATTCAAAAATGTATTTAAATTCCTTACTTTCTAAATTGTGTAACATTAAAATGTTTTCATGAAAAAGGGATATTTCTCTCAATAATTTTTAAAAAAAACATTTTCATCTATGTCAACATCCTTTGATGGATTTTAAGATTATTTGAAGTTGATTTATTATGATTTAAAAATTCCATATTGTAATGAAGTTTTGTGATATTTTTTACTATAGATGTGTCATTTATATAGCATTCATGGTTTATGAGTAAAGTATTGATATTTCGTATGCTAGTTCCAATAAGAATGTTTATGTTATATTTCAACCTTTACTTCATATGAATGTGTTGGAAAAGTATGTTCCAGGTTAGGGACTGGATAAAGTAAGCACTCCCGGTTGGGGACTGGTAAAAATAAGCCCTCCAGGTTAGGGACTGGTAAAATTAAGCCCTCCGGTTTGGTCTCCGGTTATTAGAGGCACTCCGGGTTGGTGTCCGGTTATTAGAGGCACTCCGGGTTGGGTTCCGGTTACAGTTATCCCCAAGGTCTTGGGATGAGGCCTTGACAAAGAAATTAAAGTTTAGCATTATGCATTCCATCATTATGAAAGTGGTTATTGATTTTGCATGTGATTATTCGATTAGTAGAATATCCATGTGAATAAGTAAATGGCATTATTTCATTTTACTTTTTCCATACTATGTTTAAGTTCAAGTTTAAAAGTCTTTTGTTTTAGTAATGCATTGCCTTAAATGTTTATGCTTATTTTGAATGTTCCGCTATATTGTTATCCTTACTGGGCATTTTATCTCACCCCTTTTCTATGTTTTATTTTCCCCAGGATGTGAAGAAGTAAGTTATGAATGACCTGCAGTGATATTATGAGGGGATAATAGTGTGGATTGTGGAGACATTATGTTGTTGTAGTAGTTTTTCATTTTATGATGTAGTGTAAAACTTATGAATACATCTAGTGTTTCCAAGGCTACTAAACCAATTGGTCTTTCGAGATTTGATCTTTCTTGTGATCATGCCAATGTTATGTAATAATGCACCGACTCTGGGTAACTAGGGTCGGGGCGTTACATAGATAAATGTTTTAAAGTTTAGTTATGTGTCCATAGATATGTCTTTAGAATTATAGAGATATTCCCCAATGATGACGCTTGTTGAGGGGATGATAGGAGGACATGGATGGAAGTACTCCTCTAGTAGTGGAACCCGAGGAACCAGTAGTTCCATGTGAGGATGTTGGAGATAATTTCAATGTTAACTTTTCTAAATTTTTACAATTTATGTAAGGAGACCCAAAGTGGGTTGTGGGGAGTGTGTATGGAATTTCATGGGAGTTTCAGTTACAACACCCTCCTACTTTCACTAGATAGGGTGGGCCTAAGGTGGAAGAGTTATGGATTGAGTAGATGCATAACATACATGACCATTTGGAGAATGTTGTTGATAAGAGGATAAAGTTTAATACTTATTAACTATGAGTATTAGTGAAGTGATGGTGGGATGTTCAAGCTCTGATTGGATAGTCAGATGGTATGTTATGGAAGGAATTTTTAGATATGTTACTGGAGCACTTATATCCAGATATGCTTAAGTAGGAGAGAGTAGTTGAGTTCATGAGGTTGACATAGGGGAGTATGATCATGACAGACTATGATGGTCTCTTTATAGACTTTCGGTGCTATTCTACATCATTGGAAGGGGATGAGAAAACTACAACAAGGTGTTTCCAAGATGGAATTATATGTGATATTAAGTCCCATGTGATTATCTACAGGTTAAAGAAGTGTTCTGAAGTAGAGAATCAGGATCTCATATCCGAGAGGAACCTAATATAGGGTTCCAGTGATGGAAATATAGTTTCTATTAGAAGGTTAGGAGTTATGACTTCTAGGAGTAAGAATTTTCACAACAATAATGTTATCCAGGGTGATAGAAAGAAGAGTATCCAGGGGGAAGAGTAAGTTACATAATACCTTACATATGTAATCTATCATCATTTTGGTAGGTTGAGAAACATCCATAGATATTTTCTGACCATAGGTAGAGTTATGAGGTTGCGGTGGGATGGGACATCTATAAAGGTATATCAGGTTCCCATGATAAACAAGTAGTCGTGGGTCAACTAGATATATCTAGATTGTAGGAAGGGGATCTTCTACACTATACTACTATGGAAGTTATAGTTATTGTGGACATGTAGGTAGAGGAATTATATGTGGTACTTATGGGTAAGATAGTCCATATCAACAGAGTGGTTCACCTCAAGGGACTCAGACAACATCACATGGAAGAGGGTCAGGACAGTTTCATTCCATTCAGCCAACTCTTGTAGATAGCAAGGTTGAGTCTTCAATAGTATGAGATTCTATTATTGAATCTTTTACACTTCCTAGTGTATTATTTAATACTGGTTCCTATCATCCCATAGTTTCTCTACAAATTTTGAATGGTTTGAACCTGGCGGTGGAGTTCATGAGTGGAGTGTTGACAATAGATACACATTTGGGGGTGCGATCTAGAGACATCATTTTGTGCACAAGTTGTTCTATCTAGATTGGGGAGTATTGGTTTATTTGGGATATGTAAATCATAGATATTTCAATCTTCAACCTAAATATGTGTATGGAATGGTTCGTAGTGTAACAATCACACATTGGAGAGGAAATTTTACTTCTCCTGATGGTTAAAAATATACTCATTGTGGAGAACATGATATTCAGGTGGTCCGTGTATGGATATTTTTTTAGCAATTAGTGGATCTTATCACTTAAGTTTCTATTCAATTATTGGATGATGGGGGTGTGAAAAAGTATTTATTTTCACCGATATTGGATAGGTGTTATATTATTTTTCCAGAATACTTCTCAGGGAAGACACCTGAGAGAGATATAGAATTTATAATTGATCTCTTGTCGAGGGCTGATCAACTTTCCACCATACAATATAGAACCAAAAGAGCTTAAAGAGATCAAGACATAGTTGGAAGATGTGGAGGATAAGATATTTATCCATTCGAGTATATCAAATTGGGTTTCTCCAATCTTTTTCTTAAATAAGACTTATGTTAATATGAACTTATGTATTGATTTCTGAATGTTGAATCAGATGACATTGAAGAACCAATATCCCCTTTTGTGTATCCGGGATTTTTTTTGGCCAGTTGAGAGGTTCTTGTGTCTCCTCTAATATCAAATCATTATTGGTTTATCATCATTTGAGAGTTCAACCTTCAGATATACTAAGGACTTTTTTGAGAAGCAGGTATGGAATTTATGAGTTCATTGTGATGTCATATGGGTTGACTAATGCACAAGTAGTGTTTATAGACTTGATGAATAGAATCTTCCATCTGTACATGTATCAATTTTTGTTAGTGTTTGTGGATTCCATATTGGAGTACTCCAAGATGCATGATGATCATGAAAAACATCTTGACATCATCCTGAGTACACTGAGAGATCATCTGCTATACAAAAATCTATTTTAAATGTAAATTACGGATCGATCGGGTACACTTATTGGGGCACATCATCTTAGAGGAAGGTGTGTCAGTGGAATAAGATAATGTTTAGGAATTTGTTTCTTGGGAGTATCCCAATAATGTTTTCGATATCCATAGCTTTTTGGGCTTAGTGGGGTATTCTCAGACGTACATCTATGAATTTTTCCAATTGAAATCCCCAATTTCAAATTTGAACAAGAATGGAGTAAATTTTAAATGCATGGAACAATATGAGAATGCCTTCTAGAATTTGGAGAATCACTTGAAACAGGCACCAATCTTGATCATACCTGAGCCTGTTTAGGAGTATAAAGTGTTTTATGATGCTTTTGGGATCGAACATAGAGAATTCTTGATGCGGGAAGATCAATTTGTGTCATATAGATCCCAAAAGTTGGGGCCACATGAATAGGATTACCCTATGAATGACCTAAATTTGGCTATAGTGGTTTATTCTTTAATATGTTGGTTGAATTTTATTTTGGGTGAAAACTTTTCTATGTTTATTGATCATAATATCTTAATGTGTATCTTCTCATAGTTAGACTTGAATCTCCGATAGTAGAGATTAGTTGAGTATATGATGTCACTTGACATCGAGCTAGAATATATTTATGGGAAGGTAAATAGTGTGGTTGAATCATTAATTAGGAAATTTTGGACTCGTGCAGTTCAAGAGTCTAGTGATGAGTGGATGATGATAGATTTACTAGTTGAGATGCATGATGTTGCTCATGAGGGTTGGGAGAATATGACTCTCATATCAGTTTCAGTAGAGTCTACACTTTTGAGATGGATCAAGGATAGGTAGTATGAGGATCCAGAATGTTTGGACCTGATAAAATTCCTTGATGGTGTGTAGACATAATCAGAATGGTTTATATATAAGGATTAGATAATCTATATCAGGAATCATGTTGTTGTGCCTACGATTATTTGGGAGGAGATGATGTGTGAATTTCAAGCCTCAAAGGGGTTGGTGCATCCAATTGTATCCAAAATGTATCATTATCTATGATGATTTTTTAGTGTCCTTGCTTGAAAATGGATATAGGGTTTTTTGTGACGTGACAAAATGATACACCTGTCAAAAGTTGACGGGTGGGAATCAATGACTTGGTGGTTTACTACAGCTGTTACTCATTCCAGAATGGAAGTGGGATGAATTTACCATGGATTTTTTAGTGGGTATCTGAGGAAGACTCTGGAGAATGATGCAATTTGGGTGGTCATGGACCACATGACAAAGGTAGTGCATTTCTTACCTATACAGGAGACTTTCCCAGTGGTGCAGTTGGGAGACTTGAATGTTCAGGAAATAGTCCATCTTCATGGGGTTCTATAGAGTTTTTCTTCATACCATGACTCATGTTTTACTTCGATCTTCATGCAGGGCTTACAAAAGGAGGTTGGTACACAGGTTTTACGAAGTATGGCATTCCACCCACATACATATCGAAACATGGATCGTATGATATAGTTGATATAGGATATGTGTTGGTCATGTGAATTATACTTTGGTGGGTCTTATGAGATGAACCTAGATTTTGCGTATTTCTCCTATAACAATGTTTTTCATGAAACTATATAGATGGCGCTATATGCGGGAATTCTGGGTGGTCTATGCATTCACCTCTATGCTTGATGATGTTTGGTGAGTCAGAGTTCTTGGGATTGATTCTCATGCAGGATATGTTAGAGCAGGTTCAGTTGATCCAGAAACATATGGATATGGCTTAGAGTGGATAGAATTCATATTCTGATAGATTTTGATGACCCCTAAATTTTAAAGAGGGTGATCATGTATTCCTTCCTGTGTCGCCTAGATTGGATCACCTAATCATACAGGGATATATCAAGATGGATCCCACGTTTGATGGACAATTTAAGGTCATGGAGAGAATCAACACAATGGAATATCGATGGTCTATTCCATAGAGGTACAATTCTATGCATGACATTATTCATGTGTCACGAATTGGGTGTTATCACCCTGACCCTTCTCATGTGATCGATGTGGATGATTTTGATCATGAGAAAGATTCATCCTTTGAGTAACATCTAATACATCTGTTGGATCCTAGTGAGAATGTTTTTTGGGGAAACACTGCACAATTAGTTTGTGTATTGTGGAAACATGCGCATGTTCTAAAGGAAACATGGGAGAGAAAATCATATATGCAAGCTCAATAGGCCGATATTTTTTGACTCTGAATCATAGAGATGATTGGGAGTATAGATCGAGGATGAGATATTATAAGATGAGGAGATTGTATGATCTTGACCTTTTTAGAGATGTATTGGGCTCATTTATCGGTAGTATTTTAACTTGTTTTGAGTAATTTTTGTTTTGGGTTATTTATTGGTGTGTTTTAGGTGAAATTTGAGAAATTTGGATGGAGGAGTGGTAGTTCACAATTGGGGAATGGTTTTCCAAAACTGTGCATCCCATCCCAACAAACCGTGAAAACCCAAAAAAGGGGATTCGCACAGCTAGAACATGATTTGGAAATCTTTGAAACATATTAGGGGAAACTACGACCCCCCCCCCCACCCCACAAAAGAGGCACATGATTAAGATGAATTTTTTATCAAATCATGCACACCCACCCAGGAAACAATTCCTAGGTTTTTAATTAAATCAAAAGTGAGATTTTAAAATCACAAACCCCCCCAGAATTCACCCCAATTTGACCTAACTCAACCCAAACCTATTCCTCTCCATTTTAGAGGTTCTCAAACTAATTATTAAGGATCCCATCCTACATTATTTGTGATTTTATGCTCTGATTGAAGATCTACACCACTCCCAGTTAGAGATCCTAATCCCATGTGTTTTCCTCCCTCTCTCTTGTTTCTCTCATCCTTTGGAGGGGTGTTATACTCTATTTTTTCTAGATATTGGTTTTATGGATATTGATTTGTTTTCTATTGGATATAAGACTTGCATCTCTATATTGTTCTCCATCATATTCTTGATTGATCCACTTCAAATTGGTTATATCAATTGGTCATTCATCATCAATTTTGAGGTAGGTGGTCTAAATTTCTATCACATAGTCTTGATTTAATTACATGCATGTAATTTTAATAACTAAATTTCCATGATTTGTAAATTGCATCAATAACTAAATTGATTTGTTTTAATTTTCAGGTTTTAATGATTTAAATTAATTAGGTAAATGGAATGGTGAAATTTAATTGATTAATTATTGAATTAATTGATGGGATATTAGGATTGTGGAATTGGATTGAATTGAATTAATCAGTTGTTTAATTAATTAATGGATTATTTTGAATGTGAAATTGAATTAATTAATTGTTGACTTAATTAATGAAATGTGTGATTTTAGAATTGATAATATGTAAATATTATGGAATTTATTGGAATAATTAATTGTTGAATTAATTATTGGGTGTTTAATATTATTTAATTTGATTAAATAACTATTGAACTAATTAATGGGAATTGTTGTATTTATGAAATAGATTTAATAGGATTAATTAATTGTTGAATAAATTAAAAGATTTTATATTGTGAAATGTGATGATAAGGTTAATAATCATTAACATTAATTGATGTGATATATGTGAAATTTTAATACATGTGAGTATTATGATATTCATGTGTGGGACATGGACAACTTCATTAAAATCCCAAAATTACAAATAGATATTTTTTGTGGGATATGGACTGCTGCATAAAAATCACATAGAGATAAATTGATACTTGTTTATGGGAAATGGTATGCTTCGTAGTAATCCTATAGTGATCTATTGATAAATGAGTTTCAGAAAAAGACTGATGATTCAAAATATAACATCTATGATTGTGTGATAAATGATTGTGGGACACATACTAATGTTTTAAAATCCCATAGGGTTCTAGGCATAGCGACCTAGACCCAAAATATTTGTGTTGGACCACAGTTCCAATTAGCCTTGATACTAAATGGTAATAAAATGGATAATGAAATCCGATGTGCAATGATGAATTGTGAATGGAATAGGTGATATGGTTCAGACTCAAGCATGGTTTGAAGTAGGTATTGACAGTTCGGGTGTCCTAGGGAACCCGAGGGTTTATGTTTCTGAATAAAGAGTAATTGAATAAATGTAATCTGTCTATATTATTTATTTCATTTATTATTTATACAACTAGATAAACTATTATCGATAGGATATTGTTTTAGATTTTTTTGGTGGTGGCCTACTGTGATGTTCTCACACCCTACTTGGGATTCCTGAATGGTACCCAAATAGATTTCATTATTGTAGAATTGGATAATGGAAATGTCCCTATGTTAGATGGCTTGGGTAAAGAAAGAGATCATGGATGGTGGAACTAGATGTGATTCGGGACACTCTTTTTTTAGTGTCCTTATTTATTTTGGGTTTTTCTTGTTAACACTTGGCATGTATTTGGGATTACATAGATATTGTCTAGTTCTAGAAATTTTATTTCCTCTTTGGTCATCATGTGATTCAGGTATTGTTCTAGTTATGGGTATATTATTGGGTTTTTATTATTTATTTTAACTATTGTGATACTTTGATAAAGATGGTATCATTACCCCATGATTGATATTAACCCTTACTGCTAGTCAGAATCCTCTGGAATACAAAGAGGCAGACTTGAGGTTATGTAGAAAATTGGCACGAGGTATCCGGGTGTGCGACCTGGGTCTAGAAGATACATTCACTATCTTCCAACACATTATTGAGATCCACCAAAGTGTTTTGCACCTAGGTGTGAAGAATAATATTATGACCTAGATCTAGAAATGATCTTCTAGTGAAATTTAGGGTGAATAACTCGAGTTGTACCACGAGGTGATGAATCCAGATCTATTTCACCACCATGCTGATGGAAGATTATTGATAAATCCAAGGAGGTTATCTGATATGGTGTCCCCTATGGAAGCTTGATGAAGAATTGATGTCACGCCACCTATTGAATCATGGGTGACACATATTGAAGATGACCAAAATACCATCATATCCAAAGGAAACTAAATCTGAGTGGTGGAGATTACCTAAATAATTTATCTCGACTAATGCTTTATCACCACCTTGATAAACTAGGGCAGTGTCATGAGTAGATGTCTGAACCACTAATCTATGATGATACCAGACCACCAAGATTGAAGAAAAACTGAAATCCAAAATTCTGAGGGTTAATAAACAAAAAATATGAGATGAGAAAACTTCATTTTTATACCATTTTTTCATTTATATTGTCATTGAGGCCACAATTTCTTCCTAGTACACAAGTTACAAATCTTTTAAGATGCACTCACCAAGGGTGCGATTTTAGGTATCAATGATATTTTGGTTAAAAAGATAAGAACTTGAGTTGTAGAGGGATCCAAAAAATAAATTTTAAAAAACAAAAATATATTTTTTCACTATCTCTTTGACTGAATAATTTTCCCCTTCCACTTCTTCCACCAGAGTCACTTTAGGGACTTAAAACATGGAAGATAATAAATATTTAATTAATTGATATTTTAGAGAACTTTATGCACCTAATTTAAACACAAAAAAAAATAGTAGTCACGAATCTATAATCTATAGGATTGTGAGATTAAAACTAGAAATCTATGACAGCTACCAATGTTTCAAAGTTTTTCAGGAGAAGACTCCAATATGAATATGTCATAATTTTTAGATGTATTTAATTTATTGAAAACTAAAGGATCCATCAAGGATCACACCAGATAGAATTCATTTCACTAATCCTTTAATTTATATTCCAAGGATTGGATCTACAATATCTAACCTGGAGATATAACCACCAGATATGAATTTCATAGAGCCTTCCTCCAAATCTATATACCATAATCAAGCATTATCCAGCTAAGGAAATAGTTGTATATAATAAAACAACAATGTGAAGAGAGATTTTATGAGTATTTGGATATATTAAAAGGATTAAAAAACTCTTACCCACACCAACCTCATAAATAGAAACATTTTCATGTATTATTTTACAAAGGATTAATGGATAATGAATGTAATCCTTTAGATGACTACTATATAGGATCACTGATCGATAAGTAACCAAAAAAAGTTAGAGAAATTATTGAGGGATCCCACAAAAATCCAAAAAAAATAGGTATTAAAACTACAATTAGTGTTGTACAAGAGGTAAAGAGTTCTAATTCCCCTTTATATGAAAATAGAGTTCAACTACATTCCAATATTGTGATAACTTTTATCTTTTAATAATTCACATGATATATCACCTTCCACACATCCAAGATTCTTCCAGTTTTTTAATTCTCAAGACCACTACAATGATAGTTGTCCTTAAGTTGAAGAAAACTATGAATCCTTATACCAAAGACCAAATCATCAGTATCTAAGCTACAACTGAGGAAGCAAAGAGAATTCTAACATTGAATATGGAGTTGTAAACCAAAAAATTTAGATACCACCCTTTTTGTATTGTTCCCATCCATTATTCCTCCACCACTCTATAAAATATATTACTCTCAAAATTTTAGAAGCTATCAACTATAGAAATACCATGACCCCTCAATGGAAGACTTAATGAAAATAATTTTGAATTCCAATATCTATATCCTAACTCCAATCAATGAATTGAAAAACTGAGGCTTAGGTATGATTATTACCTGATAAATTATTATCCCTATAGGTAAAATATTTACATTACATTAAGGAGTGGTAATAAGTTAGGAAGAATTAAATAATACCATTCAAAAATAAACCTGGAAGTTGATAGCCCACTGACCCTGAAGAGGTATCCCTTGGAAAAGAAACTGAAGGATAAGTACATCTAGAAATTCTACCTATAAAGAAGGAAAATGGAAAACCTAAAATAGAGTATTTGAATCATCCTCAACCACCCTTACCTATAAGTAATAAAGAACCTATTAAAGATTATTAATAATAATTGCAACATGAGATCTTGGATGTATTAAAAAAATAGATATAAAAAACCCTTTACAGGATGATTTCCTCCATATTTGAAGGTATATGAAATTCATCATAGAAATGTTCCTTAGGAGGAGAATATTTTAGTGTAATGAATGGGTGATAATAATTGAAAATTTTTATTAACTTGAATCCCCAAAAATATGCCATAATTTTCAAGATAGAGTTATATTTATATCAACTACACCAAAGGAAAGCTTAAATTTTCTAGATCATTATGTGATTTAGGAGTATCAATTAATTTTTTCTCATACTCAGTTTATTCATCTCTATAGATTAGAGAATTGAAACCCACCCATGTGGATGGGAAGCATTCCAACTAATCCACTTTCTACCATGTAAGTGTTTTATAATTTTTCCTTGTGATTATACATGGTTTTTTGTTCCTTGATAAATTATACATTATGAGAATTTAGAATAAAAAAGTAATACCCAATCCCCCATCATATTTGGTAATAATTTACTTAAGACTAATAAAATAGTAATTAATGTTTATAAAGTGGATGTTTCCATGAATTCTTGTGAAAAAATTGTTTATATTAACATACTTGATTCAATGATACTACCCCATAAGGACCAACTAATGTTACTGTGAACCATTTTGAATTTCCATGTTATTCTAATGAATAAATAGGAATTATAGATAGAATAATTATACAAGTAAAGTATTTAGAATCATATTTTTTTTATGATATTTATTTTTGAAAATTAGTTTAATTTGGAAATTGTTTTATGCATTACACTCCTTGAAGATATTGGTGTGAAATTTTCTGATAATTCACTAAAATTTTCTACTGACTATTATAAATTACCTTTTCAGGATGCAAGTTGGAGTAACACATAGTTAAAAGAATCATTAAAAGATTCACCAGAATTAAAATTAATGTTCCCCCATCCAACTTGGGATATTCCTTCCAAAAAACAAATTTTTTTTAGATGTGGAATAAATCATATTGGGATACTAAACGATTTAACCAAATGCTTTGGAAATATAGAAAAACAAGGGAGCCATGAAGATGGAGATGGATAATTTGAGAACTGAATCCTACAAGAACACACTAATTTATAAATTTGAGGAAAAATATATTCATTAAAGACCTACCTAGAAGTGATACATTTAAATTGGAGAAAAATAAATGGTTTACTCTTCAAGAAGGAAACTAATGCCCGGTAAAAATAATTTCAAGTGTACTATACCATGTATAGTGGAAAACATTTTTTATAGTGTATTTGAGATTATAAGATAATATTTGTAGAACCCCTTCAAGGTGAGGGGCTAGAAACTAAACCATTTTTAGGAATATCCTTGCAAATCATAATTATACGAGTCAAAAATTATCCATGATACCGTAAAATGATGGAACCTTAGGTTGTATCTTTCTTCTATATTTATCAAAACACTCAATTTTTCCAATTTTTTTAAATAAATACATACTTTAATTAACTGGAATGGTTTATGAGATAAGTTTGTTTTAGATAAGACAAAGTAGTTTTGTATGTAAATACCCATTTTTTCTAGTTTAGATTTTAGTCTCTATCCTGCATAAAAATCCAAATCTAAATATATTTTTAGGAATGTTTGAATAATTCTTATATATTTAATCTTTTACATTTTTAGATTATAAATAAGTAACTAAATAAATAAATATATACTAAAAAAATAAACAATAAGAATGAAAGAAAATAAATAATATGGGTTTCAAAACCTGTACAAACATTATTTTGGATTTTTTATAAAAATATAGTGTTTTTAAGATATAAAAATTGAGTTTAATAAATCCATGAAAAGTATAGATACCATTATGGAGTGTAAGGAAGATTTATATTTATGAAATCGTAAGTACTGAATGAATTTTGCGTGAAGTTTTCACTACATTAATAGATAATTTTGTCTTTAAACTAGGAAAGGGAGAGTGAGTGAATAGATTTTAATTTAATTAGAATTATAAAATGAGGTCATTGAAACATAGATTTTATGTAACATAGCCTCTATGAAAAATAACACCTTATGGAGAAAACTCAAATTAAATTGATATACTTCCTTTGAAACTGTAGTAAAATATGCAATTGGGATCTCATGGTGAATCTCTTAGACATCAGGAACTAGGGGTGTAAGTTAACTCCCTAGGTCTAAATCCAATAATTTCATTTATAAATTTATTTTCACATACATAGTTTGAATTTTTTTTAGAAAAATAAATAAAGTTCCTAATAGTAAAAAAACGAATTTATTTAGGTGAGGTAAATATTGGACCCAAATGAAGAATGGGTAGGGATTTAAATATAAAAAAAATTCATTTGTGTTGGATCAATGAAGTTGAAATTCAAACTATGGTTTAAGAAACTTAGGAGAAAGGAATGAATGATAGTGTGTCTTCTTAAAACATTGATTTAACTTGAATATAATTAGATCCACTCATGGACATAAAAATGGGATTGGATTGAAGTGATTCATTCATTTGATTCATAGTGGAGTCATGATAATTATATAGTCTAAGAACTTATAATTTTTTTTTTATTCAACATTTATATTTAGTTCTAGGGAGGGAACTCAACTTTTTTAATAAATAAAATTTATTGATAAAATTGTCCATGAGTTAAGTAGTTAAAGTTTGTGGGAGTGATTTGAGCCAAAATATTTAAATTTTTGTTTATGTTTCATTGAATTTAACCCCCAATATTTAATTAAAATATTGTTAATTGATTTGTTTTTTTACATTAGTGGAAATATGAACTTTAAATACTGATGGCTTCAATTTGTATTTTTTTTATTTATGTTTTTATTTAACTAAGGAAGTCATAATTTTCTGAAGAATATTAAATTTAATTATTCTAAATAAATTTAATTTTGAATTTTAAAATTAAATTCAATTTGAATATTTATTTCGATAAGTGAGTTCTTTATAAAGAAATTATATGCAGTTGTAGAGAGTGATTTTTAAAATGAATGAAGTTAAAATTGATAAATTTTATTTGAATATATATGTTATTTATGATTCTCAAATTAATTTATTAAATATTTATTTTTATTCATTTCAAATTAATTTAATTCAATTTATTTTTGAGTTTGGGAATATTATTTTTCAGTCTATTATTTTTTTATTTAATTTCAAATCAGAAAATGTATACACTAAAAGATATATAAATGTGATGTGACGGTTGAACATAAATATTTCCAAAGGAAAAAAGAAACCATGTAACTCTCTTCATGTGGATGATCCATGTGACTTCATTTTAATTTTCATAGGCCTTGAGTGATCATAAAAATACTAGAAATTTTTTCAAAGGAAAAAATAACTAAGTAAAAAAGAACATTTTTTCCTTTCTTACAGCTGATCTAATGATTAAAAGAATGAAAAGGGACTCCATCAACCATGTGGAATCTTGCATCAGATGTAAGAAAAAAAATCCTTTCATGAGGTTTATCATTCATATTCAAACCCACTTCATAGATTTATCATTCACTTAAATTCATCGACCTCAAAGATTATCTTCTCAATATCAACAAACTAATGTTGATCACCACTCCATGCAAAGCCAAACCAAATTTGTATGCTTATTGATATTTAACCTTGAAGATAACCTGAATACAAAAGGCTCATTCAACCATGAATACCAAACCTTCGGTGCTTGATTGGGGTAGAAAGATACAAAATGGTCCACCTATTGATACTAATCTTCACTAAAGAAGACGATGATGTCGACTCTAATAGTATGACACCTATACACTATATTCCAATCCATGATCAAGATCCCAAAAAGTGATTCATGACTAGATTTATATTAGAAGACGATGTACTAGATTTGGAAATGATCATCCAATGATCATTAAGGGGTAATAAATCAAGTCATGCCTTGAGGTGATAAATCCCAATTTAAATTATCATTGTGTTGATGATAGGTTGTTGATAAAGGTATGGTGGTCGATTGAGCCATCATCACCTCTGGTATCTTTATGAAGACCTGATGTTTCACCAATATTTGGATTTGTTTTAATTCATATTTAAGATGATTGAAATCCATGAAAAACTAAAGGAAATACAATCTCACCAAGGGTGATGATTATAACATTTGAGCTCAACTGAATCTTGTGCGCAACCCTATTGAACCAGATCCCTACTCTGGGTATATTTTAATAACTCTGACCTGTGATGATTATAGAACAACAAGATAAAATAACAATCAAAGTCAAGAATATTGGATCATAAGAATCTCCAAATATGATTTTAAGAATGTTCATTTATTGGATTCCATTTGTTTTGTTTATAGGTTCAGTGTGACCAAGGTCACATTTGAACACAATTACTAGGAGTATCTTAAGTGGTGTGTTCTAAGTGTTCAATTTTAGGATATAATGATATTTTAGTAGATATGTGAAAATTTTGAGTTACAGATGTTGTTGATCCCATAGGAAAGTCTTGAGAGTAGAAAATAGGCAGGGAATTTTAATTTTTGAAATAAATTTAAATTTAAGGTTATATAAGAGCTATAAAATTAAGTTAATATGGGTTAAACTAAAAGGAAATATACACATTGATTTTTATAGTTGTTTGGATCTATATGACCTTGGTCCAATTTTTACCCCTCAAATGAACTGAGATATATATCACCCAATAAAATTGAGACTTATTGTGAATATTTTACTCCTATATTCACAACCCAATTAAAAATCATTTTCCCCTAGGAGGCTTAAACCAAAACCAATATTTCCCTTTTAGACCTAGAGGGATAACATAAAAAGTTTACCTTTTTCTCATTTAGAGGCATAACCTTATTTCTGACTTTTTTTGAGAGTTACAATAGAAAATCAGACTTTTAATGGGTAGACTAAACCATTACAATTACTAATATAGAAAGTTAATATAAAGAAGTCAAACCAAATAACCAAATGAAATATTTAATGTCTGAGTCTCGAGGTAGAAAGGAAGTCCCTCATATCATCAAAGTATCAGATGAATTTAATTTGGTAGAGATTTTTAATTATAATATATCAGTTTTTATGTGTATTTTTTTTATAATATATGAGTTTATTTCAAGACAAGGAACTAATAGAGTGTTCGATTGCAAGGCCTAGTGTGACTAAAACCAAAGATTGAAAAAACATTAAAATACTTTAAATAACCTTAACACAGTGTTTTAAAAAAGTGGAATAACTACAAAATTGTTACCCAGATTAGAAATATGTGGGCACCGTTGAATTCAGAACAATTACTTTACCTTAGGCATCACCAAACATTGGTTGGTGTGGTTCATCTGTAGAAAAAGTCACCATAGAAATAACTATAAAAAAATAATTATATTAAATTATTTTTTTTACATCGTAATAACTCATGAATAGGGACTCATATTAGAAATCTGAAACCACCACTAAGTTTATAATGTTGTTTTTTCCCTATGTTGGACATTAAATTAGTCAGCATGGGTCATTTTTGAAAAAGATAGCATGAGATGTAAGTGACTAATAATAATTAAATAAAAATTATTTTGTTAACTCAATGACATTCCCTAAAAAATATCCTTATGTTAGAATTCCAAGGTTAGTTTCATAATTTTTGAATCTGTGGAGATCCATTGGAGATAACCTTTGAAAAACTATCTCAAAAAAACTACGGTAGATCATGGATCAATCAATCGACCCATCCTCAGATTGGAAAAATCATGGATCGACAAATGATAATGATTCAGTTTAATTCTTCATCAACAAATGATTTAACTCGAGGTAGGTTGTGTGTTTAAATCATTTAATTTTTTCACTATTAATTTATAAAACAAATGTCAATAAATCAATGAATGTATTGATTCAAGGATCATAAATATTGTGGGATGGTATTTATTTTGTAGGTATTTAGTGGGAGAATTTTAACAGCTAATTTGTTGATGGTTTTATCTTTTCATTCTTAAGGAAGAAACCACGATCGACATGAACATATATTTAGGTTTATTCCTCTTGATTTATGGTTCTTTTATCCCACCAATTCTACGTTTCACCATTGGCATTCTTCATTTGGTAGGGGTTGCACACATCCCGATCAATCCATTATTGTGCACCTATTTCTTAGAGAAATGACGCGATATCATAGATTTGGGATCAATATTTCATGGAGGAGGTGCGATGACATAGAAAGATTGATCCTGATGATAAATGATTCCTGAATTTATGTTCTTTGCCATTATTTGGTGAATAATGAAGAATAGTGATTCGATTAGTTTTACAACACGATATGACAATGGGACGTGTTGTTCGATGATGAAGAGGATTGAAAAATAATGGATCTATGACTATTTCATGTTTTGGACACCGGAGGAGTCATGGCAGCTTGTGGAAGCAGAAGTGGTGGTAGATGCCACAGAGCTGGCAAGGTCGGTAGAGGCGTATGTGGAGAAGATCGGGGTCAGCCAAGGGGTCGGTTCTAGCTAGATAGTCTGGGTCAAGAAGAAGGGTCAGGTTGGTTCATCGGGTCGGGCCATGCCAATGGGCTAGTCTATGACCGAGTCAGACCTAGTTCAAATCCGACAAAACTTGGTGGAGTCAGTAGTGGTCCACTATAGCGAGCAACCTCGATGGTCAATCGTGGAATCACAGCAGCTCAAACTGTCATGGGTCACAGCGACCACGTGACAGACCATGATTGTCAATCCACCGGTGGTCGATCCATGTAGTAGGTGGACCGACCATAGCTATTGACCAAGGTGGTTGGTGGACCTACCACAACGGTAGTTTCTGTAGGCCCCAGACAGGTTTCAGGTAGTTTCATTCAAACCCTCATTACTGCTAAACGGAGCATCTAATCGACGAGCCATGTGTGGTGTTGAGACAATAATGTTAGTACAGTCATTTTGAGAAAAATTTTGGGTACCTTGTGTCTCTACACAACATGTATACTCTTCTACATATTGTTTATATAGAGACTATATGTTTTTTGAGGCTCGTCCATGTGGGAAAACTTGGGATTTCTGGACACACTATGTATCCCCCAGGACACATTGTATACTCCCATCAAGAGTGTTTAAGGATCATTTTCTTCCTAGTTTGGGATAGTATAGGTTGAGTTAATTCCCTTAGTCCTTTACTAGAGGGTTAAATAGAGAATAACATCCACATCAATAGATTTTAATACCTTCTAGAGGCCAGGTCTCTAATAGAGTTTAGTATCCCTCCCCGAGAATGGAGTGCAAACCACTATCACCCCTAGTTGAGTTCATGGAATCTCATAACCTATGTGAGTAGGGAATAGATCCTCCATCAAGAAGGTCATATCAGTAGGGTCAGTGGTATCCCCTGGTCAGTTCTGGGCATGATCCCCTACATAGCGGGTTGATCCACATTGGGTACATGGTATCCACTAGTGAGTTTGGGTGCGATCCGCAGTGTCCCCCAGTCAGTTATTGGTGTGACCCCCTCTCTGTGTATCAAAGACCTCCATTGTCCAATAAGAACTCTTTTGGATGGTCCCAAATGAGCTAGAAATTATTTTCAGTGTCGCTGATGATATCATGGATCAAGGAGTGAGTTCTCCCGTAACTAGCATTCTTTGAGTAGAATCCTATGGCGGGTAGTTTGTTATGACCACTCGATGTCAGGGTGTTTCTCATGAGTATATCTAGATATTCTTGTTATATGTTATGTATAACTATAGCTATGAAGATCTAAATATACATTCTTTTATGGTATTCTTTTGTGGTATTATTTTTTGGTATTCTTATGAGGTATTCCTTTGTGGTTTTCCTTTGTGTTATTTCTTTGTGGTTTCGGGGTATCCTACAAAGTATTGTTATAATCACCATTTCATGGGATTTTATCAGATGTGTCATGTATTGTGTAGATGGTCAACCTTTTGAGGGAGTCCTAGGCAGACTAGGACCAGATAGTGCTTAGGAAGACCGGATAGACATAGGTTTGTTCCTATGGTTTTTAGACAATAGTCTCAGTACGTTTACATTCAGAGTGTACTTATGTTACAGACTCTTTTTGGTGGTCTTGTATTTGGTCCATTTTTAATTTCCAGTACTTTTACTATCGTACTCTATTTTAATATCTTAGTGGTATGCATGCTTTATTTACTTCGTGGTTTTTACATTTCAAAATTCAAAGGTCTTGGATATGTGTTAGTGTGTACAGGTACATACGATAATTCCTCCCATTATTGGATATGCATGCAATGTTCTAGTCACCAGCCCCTGGCCTATTGGATGCGGGATTTGGGTTGTCACGAAACAGGCCACATTGGAATGGGTCGTGACAGAGTGGTATCAAAGCTGGTCAGTTCTACTTTAGAACCGGGAGTCTATGAGGTTGTTTGGGAAAATTATTTTAAGTGTTTTGGGTTTGGATTTTAGGTTAAGGACCCCAGTGTTGGTATTATGGTAGACGTCTCAATAAACAAGGACTCTGATTTCATGCTTTTCCACTCAGTACATGAAAAACCTGGTTGTAGTGAAAACAATGGTCCATGAATCATATATTAATGGTTGTGTTTTCCATGTCCTTCTTGATTCATCTCCCCAGATATACTTGGTGGACTATGGTACATCTTGTTTTATTTTAGGATGTCTCTACATAGACATCTATATAGGATTCCACCATGTGATAACAAGGATGATCCATCGGGTGATGAGATAGCGGTATAGACATTTGTATAATACATATCACCTCCAATTGGTGCGCTAGCTATACCACCACCCATCTGGAGGCATCAATTACCAGCACTACTAGCTATATATTCACAAAGGATGACTGAATTTCACGGGTTTTAGAGGTGGAGGACACCTAGGTTTTAGGGTTATACACCATCAGATGGCTGAGGATCAGCTAGAGGTAGCCACCCATGTTTTCCGCCTTGTGAGGACGCATGCCGACCAGATGGTAGTCCATGCCACTAGTCTTCTTCTGGGCTCTATGGGGTGATAGTGGAGATTTGTGACTTAGTCACACAATCAGAAAACCCTATCTTGGATATACTTCAAGCATATATTCAGAGAGGAGTTCTATCCGGCCACGTTGCGATCTGTATACAGACAGGAGATTCTATATCTACAGTATGGAAGTATGATCGTGGTGGAGTATTCAGTGAAGTTTAAATACCTTTTGTGCTACCCCATAGACATGGTATGAGACCAATTATTTAGGGCTCAGACCTTCGATTAGGGATTATATCGAGACATTAGGGAATCAGTGGTATATCCTACCATTTATACCTATGCTAGGTGTACTTGAGTGAGCCCTACTAGTAGAGAGTTTTATGGAAGAGAAGACACCAATAGTGGGAGAAAGCAGTGGGCACTCGGTAGATGAGACCTCAATAGTAGGTAGCACCCACAAATTTACAAGCATTTTAGGTGCTTTTAGGGGTGATTCGGGACTCAGGGATAGTGGTGTAGGAATCTCAGGTCAGTTCGAATCAGTCAAGGGACTCATATTCTTACTCATATGGTGATAAGGAACATCTATCCCATGATTTCATGACCCGTCAAAAATCTGATCGGGAGATGATCGAGGGACCACCAAGGTAGAGACAAATACATAATCAGGATGGCCTGCAGGGCAGCAGATGTGGTCGATGGGTAGGGAAGGTATCCTGAGGTGGTCGGAGGTTCGAACTATAACCACCACCACCCCCAGGTGGTCTATGTCAGGCTCAAAGAGCTGGTGGGAAGAGATGAGGCTAGCTACAGGCGATAGAGGATTATGAACTCAGATCACCCTAGATGATATGAGGTATGATCTATTTCATTTCATCCTTATCTATAGTTTTGATAGATACAGGTTCTAGTCAATCCTTTCCTTCCACAAATATTTTTCGAAACTCAAAGATTCCAGTTAAACCTTTGAATTGACCCTTACGCTTGGATACTCCTATGGGAGTAGAATTGATGGTCACACACTGGTGCTGAGAGTGTGACCTGACTCTTCGAAGTGAGAGTTTCAGTTGAGATCTCTTAGAAGCGACGTTTAAGCCTTATGATGTTATTTGTTGAATTGAATGATTATCAATAGTTCATGCTCAGATTGAATATTTTAGGCGCAGAGTGTAGTGTGTCCATAGTGATGGAACCATTCTTTCCTTTGTTGGTGAAAAGTAAACTCAAGCAGCATAGGATGGAATCACACATAGGATGGTGAAATCGATTACTCATCAGTTGGCTATCCTCACCCTCTGTGTATTGGATGATATGAGTCCTAAGTTTCCTGCAATTTTGGTGGAGTATGAGGATTTATTTTCAAAATATGTTCTAGGTTTTCCTCCCCGCATGGATATGGACTTCTCCATTGATCTACACCCCAGGAAAACACTGATATCCACACCTTCATATCAGATGGATCCCGGAGAGCTTTGCAAGCTGAGGGTGCAGTTGGAGGACGTATAGAGGAAGGTCTTCATGTAACCCAGTATTTTACCCTGGCCAGCCTTAGTTTTGTTTCCTAAGAAAGTAGATGGGATATTAAAGTTATGTGTGGATTAACGGTGCTTAAACCAGGTGATTGTGAAAAAAAAATTATCTACTACCAAGGATTGATGACCTCTTTGATCATTTGAAAGGGTAATGATGGTTCTCAAATATCAACCATAGATTATGCTATCATCAGTTACGAGAAATGGACGAGGATATTTCAAAGACAGCCTTTAGATGTCGTTGCGTTATTATTAGTATGTGGTGATTCCATTTGGAATGATGAACACCCTAGTAGTGTTCATGGTAATCATGAACCAAATCTTTTAGCCTTACTTAGACCAGATCATGGTGGTCTTTATCCATGACATCCCAGTGTGCTCAGTGTCCAAGGAGTAACATGTGAGACACTTGAGTATGATAGTGGAATCACTCCTAGAGCACCAAATTTATAGGAATATCTCCAAGTGTCATTTATGGATTCGAGAGGTCCATTTTCTAGCAAATGTCATCATAGTGGATATATTTTTAGTGGATTTAGAAAAGGTTGAGGTAGTGATTGGTTGGGATCCACCCAAGATTCTTACCAAGGTGCAGATTTACATAGATTGGAATGGTACTTTCGGAGGTTTATACACAACTTCTCTAATTTAGTAGCACCCTTAACAGATTTGACATGAAAGGGCTATCCTTTCTTGTGGAAAGAAAAGTGCCAGCAGTGCTTTCAGGAGCCAAGGAAGTGGTTGAAGAGCGCTCCCATCATGATGTTACCAGAGGAAGTTGTTGAGTACATGGATTTCTGTGATTCATCGGGGACCGATCATGGTATTTCCATGATATAGGGGAAATCGTTGATTTTTTATGGTTCGTTCTAGTTGATACCACATGAGTAGAACTTTGTGACCCATGATCTGGATCTAGTAGTGTTAGTCTTTTCATTGAAGATGTGGGGACACTGCCTAATGGATGAGTGGTTTATCATCTACTCTGATCATAAGAGTCTCAAGTATATATTCTCTTAGAATGATCTGAACTTGATACTGACTTGATGGATAGATTTCCACTAGGACTATTACTTTGAGATTGTCTATACTCCTCAGAAGGGGAATGTGGTTTCATATTCTCTCAGTAGGAGATCTAGTGCATTGTTGTTGAATGAGTTATTAAAGCTGTTGGCCTCATTGCAGATACCCTTTGTGGATGGATATAAATAAGCTTACCAATAGTCGATGATTTCTACCCCTCCACTATTATATAGAGTAAGGGAAATACAACTTGGGGATACCGACTGCATGACTATACGTGCTCAGATGTCAACATGGCATACTCCTTATGGATATTAAAAATGTGGGGAGCACGCCATTATTTTCTGAGGATGCTCAGTAGTACCCAGTGGAGATCAATGATCATCATAAGATAATCCTTGTTGGACAATAGAGTCCTTAGGTTTATGTATGGTGGACACACAAAAATCTCCAAGAGAGCGCATGGGACCAAGAGGCTCAGATTCATGCTCAGTAACCTCATCTGTTGATGTATCCCTTGTTTTGGCTTTTTAGGGATGTAAATACCCAAGGTGGGGAGAATGTGACATCTTTGATTTTCTATCTATTATTTTTTGATATTATATAGATTGATTTTGAGACAAGGCACTGAGACAGCGTGCGATTCTGAGGCCCAGTGTGGCCGAAACAAATGTTTAAAAAATATTAAAATATTTAATAGCACACACACATGGTCTTCCTGAAAAGTGTAATTACTCCCAAACTAGTGGCTGAATTATAAATCTGAGGACATCGTTGAATTCATAACAATAGATTTTCCCTAACAACAACCTTACTTTGGTCAGCACATGTCATATTTGAAAAAATTCACCAAGGAAGTAACCATAAAAAAATAATTAAATAAAATTATTTTATTTTTACATCCAAATAACTCATGAACAAGGACTTGGATTAGAAATCTGAGACCACTGTTGAGTTTTTAATGTGATATTTTCCCTAAGTGAGACATAACCTTAGTCAGCACAGGTCAGTTGTGAAAAATATATCGTGGGTCGTAAAGAGAATAATGTAATTTAATAAAAATTATTTTTTTGATGTAATGACATTTCCATTAAAAATATACTTATGTCATAATTCCACGCTAATCTGCAAAACAATAGAATCTCTGGAGATCCATTGGAAAGAACCTTTTAAAAACTCTCTCGAACAAACGATGATAGATTTTGGATCGATCAATCAACAAAACCTCAGATTCAATGAGTCAAGTATCGAAGAACAATGATGACACATCTTCATTATGCATTGAAGATGGATCCAACTTGAGATCAGAATTTCTACAATTAACTTGAATCAATTGACGAACAAATTGATTCACAGATTGTGTGTATTGCGGGAGGGGATTTATTTTGTTGGGATTTACCAAGAGAAATTCTATTGGATAATTTGTTAATGGTTTTGGCTTGTCATTCTAATGGAAAATAACCACGATCGACACAAATATTTATTGAGGTTTGTTCCTCTTGATTGACGGTGTTCTTCTCCCCCTAATTCCACATTTCACTATGGACAATCTTTTTTGGCTTGGAGTTTAACACATCCAGGCCAATCGATCATTGCACACCCTTTTGTTGGTACAATGATCTGATATCATAGATATGGGATCATTAGGAGATGATGGAGCTACGAAGATGGAGACATATTGATTCTAATGATGGATGATTCCTGAATTTTTCATCTGTGGCATTCTTTGATAAATAATGAATAGTGAAGGTTTGATCCATTTTGCGAGTAGATCTGACAATGGGACTTGTTGTTCGATGATGGTGTGGCATGGATGAGCCCAAATTTATGAAATTTTCATGTTTCAAGCCCTAGAGGATTCATGGACGGTCAAAGAATCAGAAGAGATGGTGGTTGGTGTAGGTGGACGTAGAGCAGACCGGGTCGGCTAGGTGGACCGGTTCGGGGAATATGGGATAGGTTAAACAAATACGTCGGGTCAGGTCAGAAGTTTGGTTCATGCCAATGAGTCGGGATGAACCTAGGTCAGTTAGGGGTCAAATTTGAGGAAACTGGGCAGAGCCGGTTTTGGTCACAGTAAGAAAGGACGGTGGTCGAATGTGGCACTGCAGCAGCATGAGATGCGGTGGGGCACAACGACCATGCGACCGACCATGCTGGTTAGTCCACCGGTAGTTGGTCAGCATGATAGGTGAACTGAACGTATCGATTTACCGTAGTGGTTGACCTCGGTGGTTGGTGGACCTACCGTGGAAGTAGGTCTATATGCCCACAACAGGTTATAGGCAGTTTCATTCTAACACTCATAACTCTTAAAGAGAGCATCCAATCGACGATCCATCTACAGTGTTGAGACCATAATGTTGATACGGTCATTCTGAGACAAATATTGGGTACCATATGTCTCTAAAAATTATGTATAACATTCTAAATGCCGGGTATATGAGGACTACAAGCTGTGTGAGGCTCTTCCATGTGTGAAAAAATGGGATAGATGTTCACTCTATGTATCCTCTACGACATGTCGTGTACTCTCATCAATAGTGTTTGAGGCTCTTTGTTTTCCTATTTTGGACTAGTATAGGATGAGTGTGTTCACTTGGTCCTTTCCTAGAGGTTTTAGTATGGTATTACATCTACATCACTAAATTTAAATCCCCTCTAGAGGTTGAGTCTCAGATAGAGTATGGTATCCCTCCCTGAGATGGGAGTACGATCCTCTATAAACCCTAGTGGATTCTGTGGAATTATGAAACCTCAATGAGTAGGGCGCTGATCCTCCATCTGTTGGGTCATATCGGTAGGGTATGTGGCATCCCTTGGTCAGTTCTAGGAATGATCCCATATATAGCAGGTTGATCCAGATTAGGTACGTTGTATCCCCCAGTGAGTTTGGGCATGATCTGTGGTGTCCCCTTGTCAGTTCTAGGAGCATCCCCCTCTCTTTGTATCATAAATATTCATTGAAAAATACATTCTATATGTGTTTTTCCAAAATTACCTATATCTATATTTGAGTTCCTCCAATGATATCATGTCTCAAGGTGTGAGTTCTCCTAGAACAAGCGTGCTTCGAGCAGAATCCTGGGGGTGGAAGTCAGTTTTGACTGCCCGATGGTGTGGTTTTCCTCATGAGTAAATCTGTATATTCTTGTTATATGTGTTGCATACATATACATGTGTAGAGATGACTGTAATTTCCTTTTTGGTATTCCATTTTAGTTTCGGGGTGTTGGAGTGAGTATTGTTATACTCATCCATGTACGAGATTTTCCCACACATGTCGTGTCTTTTGCAGACGATCTACCTTTTGATGTTGTCCTAGGCGTACCAGGACCAAAAAGTGCTTAGTGAGACCAGACAGACTGAGGTGTGTTCTTGTGGCTTTCAAATAGTAGCCCTAGTACATTTCCTTCCAAGTTGGACTTGTGTTATAGAATCTTTCTGGAGGTATTTTATTTGGACCTGTTTACTTTATAGTACTTTAACTATTGTACTCTCTTGTGAGATATTAGTGTTATTCATGAATTTTTTTACACATTGGTTTTTACATTTCATCATTCAAATGGCTTGGAGATGAGTTTGTGTGTGTATAGGTACTTAGGATAATTCCTCACTTTGTGGGATATTCCTAATCGGTGCTAGTCACCAGTCCCTGGCTTATTGGAGGCGGGCTTGTGGTACTCATGGAATGGGCCCCTCTGGTACGGGCCATGATAGTAATTGATCACAAAATAATTTTTCACTCATTCAGTTCAAGAATATCCTCAACCTTTTTCATTAAAATGGTTTGTTCAAATATATATATAGAGTTTATTTTTGTACAATATATTATAAATTTAAAGATAGATGCATCTTCCTTTTTTCCAAAGAAATAAAATTTTTCATGCAACTTAAACTAACTATATCAAAGTAGTCCATGTCAATTTCCTAGAAAAATATCCATGTGTAAATCATTAATAAATGGAAAATAAAAATCATGTAAGTATTTTTTGATATCCTATACAAATTATATAGTGTAATATGTTAGAAAAATTAATAAAGAAATAAATAGTAATAATTAATATTCTAGGAAAACTCCCTGACAATACTAGAGACCGACTCTTAATATTTCATCAGTTTTAAATTTAAAAATCGAAAGGTACAAAATTCCAACTTGAATGTCTATAGTGGCTTAATTCCATATGAATCAAATTTAATTCATCATAAAAAAATAAAAACAAATTCATATGTATTCCAAATAATTAATATATGATTTTATAAAAAATAAAATATTAAGAATATTCATATTAATCTTGTAGAAAATGCAAATACTAAATAATATAAAAACAAAATATATTTATAGGTTTTAGAAAATACTATAGAAATATGAAGATCCAAAAAGGAAAATCCATATATATTATTTTCTTATATCATTTTTCACTATTCATACAAATCTTACACATATCCAATTTTCACATAGCCTTTTTCACCATGTAACCATTTTATTCCTGTAGCCAAAATAATTGTGCTGGGAAACATATTCCCATAGGAAAAGTTGGGATACCTTTATGTGAAACACATACATTACATAGGGGTAACAAAATTTTACCCTTATGTGTCTTACCCATATGAAACTATTGAAAACCAAGGCTTACCTGTACATGATACTCGTATTAATCAAACATGGGTATCAAAAGTATAATGGCACCCTTATGCATAGTTCAGATAACACACTACTGAAAACATGACATTTATCAGCATTAGAAAAAGGAATTAATAGTGATAGAAAAGCGTTGTTAATCAAGGTGAAGATAAAGGGGGTCCCTTTTATCAGCACTTAGAAAAGCATTGATAAAGGCCCCTTTTATTAGTGCTAAAAAAAAGCATTGATAAAAGGTGACTTTTATCCGCACTAAAAAAAGCACTGATAAAAAGGACCTTTATTAGCGCTTTTTTTAGCTCTGATAAAAGTCAAAAAAAATTAATAAAAAAATGAAAATTCTCAGGGAGCTTTTAACAGCACTTGACCCCCCCCCCCCCTTTATCAGTGCTAGGAGGACCCCCTCCCACTCTCCCGTACGCTATACTTGCCCACGCATCTTTCACATGCCCACACGCCCCTCCTTGCTTCCACCCAAACTTGAACCTGAGACCTCCCCCCTTGCGTGCCTTCACCATTACCATTAAGCTATTTAGTTTTTTCTATATTTAACGATATATCTATTTATTTGTATATATAGTTCTATTTATTTGTATATTAATATAGATTCATATTAATATAAATATATTTAGTTATATTAATATATATATATATATATTTATTCATATATTAATATATATATATATATATATATATATATATTTTTATGTTAATATATATTTATATTTATTTATATATCTGTATATAGTTATATTTATTCGTATATTAATATAGATTCATATTAATATAAATATATTTAGTTATATTAATACATATATATTTATTCATATATTAGTATGTATATATTTATTTTTATATTAATTTATATTTATATTTATTTATATATATATATTTAGTTATAAATTTTTATTCATATATTTATTTATATAATAATATATATTATAATATTAATTTTAAATGCATTTATAAAGTATGTTTTTTATGTGTGTTTATAAATAAATACATACATACATACATACATATATACAACACACACACACACACACACATATATATATATTTACGAATAAATACATATATATGTGTATTTGAAAATCCATAGAATGTTAAAATGACCATAACTTCTAATCCAGAAGCCCGTTTCAACTCCAAAACTAGTAAAATTGAAGAAAATGAAACAATATTTGATATGATATGTGGTACAGGCCTAGAAGACATCTGGATCAGAAGTTATACCTATTTGAATGATAAAAAATCGGGGTATCGCAACTAAAATCTCAGTTTTGGAGGCCTTATGGGTCTTTTGGGCCTTGAAAAATGTGACAGAAGGTTCTATTGGGTCACTAGCGTGTAGATCTCATTACAAGATTTGATTTGATATGCTATTGAGCTCAAAGAGACACCCGGATCAAAAGTTATGGTCGTTTGAATTTTGAGTAACATTTTCATCTTATTGTAGATCTTTTAATAATTTTTTTGATTTTTTGTGTCTTCAAATTGTTAGTAAATGATTATTAATCGATAATAATTAGAAGATTATTAATTAATAATATTTTTCAAATATTTTGAAGAAATTTTCACTAAATTTATTATATATTAAATGTAATAGTCTATTTATACTTATCTAAAACATATTTAAGAAATATATATTATATTTACATAAATATAAATATACTTTTATAAAAATATATTATTTTTCATGAATTTGTTTTTTTGGAAATATAAACATTATCATTACTAAGAAAAAGCACTGATAAATCCCCCCCTTTATCAGTACTATTAAAAAAATAACAGATAAATGAAGACTTTTAACAATGCTTTTTTTTAGCGCTGTTAAAAGTGACCTTTATCATCGCTTTTTTTAGCACTAATATAGGCCCCCCTTTATCAGTGATTTTTTTAGTGCTGATAATAGGTGGCACTGTGGAAACCTAGTTTTGTGGTAGTTAAATCTGTGGGAATAAAGAGATAATCATGCATAAGGCTTATCTAAATTTATGCAACTCTTAGAGTAAGCAAGTTACCATTACAAAATTCTTAAAATAAGTGGTTATATTTACTCAAAAATATAAGTAAATTTACACAAATAGATAAATTCCATTAAGAAACTAGTTGATTTCATTTGTAAAACTAGTAGATTTCATGTGTTGCATTTATAAAACTAGTAAAATGTGCGATATTCCTTAATGAAACTATGGAAAAATCAAAGTTCCCCTTACATAACTATGGAAAAGCATTAGTTGACCTTACATAACTATAGAAAAGAATTGGTTACACATACATATCATATAAAAAATTATGGTTACCTTTATACAACATTTATAAATTTAATGTTACCATTATGAAACTATATAACACTCATTCTACTCTTATGTAACCTATATAAACATAGTGCTACCATTTACACAACACTGTAAAAATTTGTATAAATGACATTTAAAGGTATAACTAACATAATTAACCTAGGGACTCATAATTAAACTTATAGAACTCATTATAAACAGCTAACAATAAAATCTTAAAATAATTTATGTAACGAGTAATAAGATATAACAAAACTTAATAATTCTTTAACAAACTAAATATTACTCATAATAAATTTTTTAAAATTATAATAAATCATAATAAGATATTTTTTTGTTATAAAACACAATTAAGTAAATATGATCTACGGATCCACTTTAATATCATCCCCCATTTTTATAAATACAAAAGAAATTATAATTTCAAAAATACTATCCCCCATTATAAATTAAAAAAAAGATAAACTTTTTATAGAAATTCCATCTTTGAAATAATAAATTTTTACCCTCTCTTTATTGGAAAAAGTGTTAAAAAAATGCTATATTTGGTAAAAAAATATAAACATTGGGAATTTTTTTGCTAAACATACATATTTCAAAACACCTTCCCTATAACTATTATAAATACCTGTGTTCTTAAAAACGTGTGTCATGGATCCACTGTATAGGGAGCATAATTTAGTTTTAGAAAAATGTGAAAAATAATGTAAAATCCTTTGGATAATGTCAGTTTATATAAAATAAAAGTTTAAATACTAATAATTCATTAACTAATTGGCTTTTTGAAGTTTAAGATAGAAATATTATAGAAAAATATGTATAGATATTTTATTATAGTAAAGTAAAAAAAATAAATTCTAGATTCTTTTAATTTCTGGTAAATTAGGAAATTTCATCATATTAACACACTCAAACTACACCTAAATTCATTCCAAATCAATGAAAATTTAAATCTATGTCATACCAAGTCCAAAACTTATATTCCCATTCATTGAAATGTCCAAGGGTTTAACAAAGATACCAAAAATAATATTTTACATAGAAAAAAAAAATTAAACTTATATTTTCATTTTGACCATTATTTCAATGAAAGTTAAACTTAACATCAATGCTCTTTGTCCTAGAGTATTGTAATAGATTTTTGGAACTGTAAATAGTATAATTATTATCATAGAAATAATTAATCTAATCAAAATCAAAACCAAAATCCTAAAGTGTTTTCTTAATCTATAATGATTCAGCACAAAAAATGAATCATCTATCTATTTATATTCAATAGTTATAAGAGGAAAATAGTTTTATTTCTTTGAAACCCTATAAAATAAATATTTTCTAAAGTAATGGACACATAACTGAATTGATTTTTCTATCTATATTTATTCCAAAAAAATCAAAATCAAAAAACTTTTCAAACCAAAATATGATTTAGTAGGACAAAATAATCCAAGATTCAAATATTCTTTAAAATATCTAATAATACTATTAATATATTTAATGTTATTTTCCATATGTTCACTTTTAAATCTATCACACAAGAAAATTAAAAACATTAAATTAGGCATATAATCAATTATCTGAAACAAACATCCAACCAGGCCTCTATTGGTCTTAACATCAATAGATTTTTTAAATTTATCTAAATATAACTTACATGTACCACTCATTGAATAATTTTCACCTTTAGAATATTCTAATCAAAATAAATTAATTAAATCCTCATAATACTTGGATTGATTTTGAAAAATAAAATTCTTTCTCTCAAATATTTTCAAACCTAGGAATAATTTCAATTCTCCCTCAAAATCATATCCAATTCAGAATTCAACAATTCTAAAAATTCATTAAAAATATTTTCACATGTATGTCCAAAAATATTTTCATCAATATAAATTTTTTCAATCAAGATATCATTTCCTTTTTTCTTACTAAATAATGTAGTATCAAACTTTCCCTTCTCAAAATGTTTTATCAAAAGAAAACTAGATAATGTTTCATAGCAAGCATGAGGTGATTTTTTCGAACCATATAATCTAAAAACATTATTAGGATGCTTATTATTTTGAAAACCATTGTCTTTATAAAAACTAAATCTTCATATATATAACTATTTAAAAAACTCATTTTTACATCCATTTGAAATATTTAAAATCCATAAAAATTAGCAGAAGCTAATAATTTTCTAATTACTTCTAATATTAAAAAACATATGAAATACATTATTAAAAATCATTTATTTCTCCTTTATAATATCTTTGTAAACTAATATAACTTTATTTTTAACTATATTTCCATATTCATCATGTTTGTTTCTAATTTTTTTTTGTTATAATAAAAAGAGATTCATTTTGTGGAGAAAATAAAATCTACACATTATTTATAGTAAACTAATTGAACTCATCTTTTATATATAATACCCAACTAGAATCATTTAGAGACTCACTAATAATTTTAGGAATAAAATCAGAAATGAAATCATGATAAACACAAATATTCATAATAGATTATATATTTTGAACATTTGACTCAAAAAATTTAATTACATTATCTACAGGATGATCTCTATGATTCTTCCAAGAACATTCGTGAGTATCGTAATATTTAGAGAAAATATTCTACCCCTCAATATGAGAATTTTTTATCTTGAGTTTTTTCTGCTTCCAAATTAAAATATCTAAATTCATCCTAGTTTTAATTAATATCATCACCCCTTTAATTTAAATTGTTTTCATCAAAATTAAAATTAATTGATTATTTAACAACCATGTTTCTTTTATTTTATACTCTTTATACTTCAAAATTTCTTATATATCCTAAGAAACCACCTTCATCATATTTTGTGTCAAATTTATCTAAATAATTCATAGTATTAATAATGAAAAATCTATACCCAAAGACTCAGAAATATCCAATTTTTGGTTTTTACCCTTACAAATCTCAGAAGGTGTCTTTTTCCACAATGGTCTTAAAAAACTTTTATTAGTAACATAAGAATATGTATTCACATATTCATCCTATAAATATTTCAATAAATTAGAGTCACTTTTCATGGTCTTTTCCATTTCTTAAAGTGTTTTATTTTTCCTTTCCACTATCCCATTTTGTTATGGTGTTTTTTGGGTTGAATATTTATAAAAAACCATTTTATTCACAAAATAAAATAAATTACAGATTCTAGAATCTACCACTATGATTAATTTTAATTGATTTAACTAATTTTCTTCCATCACTTTGAAATAATTTACAAAAGTGACAAACATAAATAAAGTTTCATATATAAATGTAAGAAAATAAACCCATGTGTATCTTGTAAAATCATAAATAATGACAAACAATATCTTTTACTACCCAATATTTTATGTCTTATTTAACCAAATAAATAAAAATGAATAATATCTAGATTCCTTAAAAAATTTACTTATTTAATTAATATCAATATACTTATGTGTTTTTTACCTTTCGCGCATGATTTACATACAATAGTTCATCCCACTTTATGTTTCGATAACTATATAACTATTTGGTTTGTGGAAAAATTGTGTATCAATTTCAAATTAGAATGTATCAACCTCTTATAATAGAAAATATGTTTATATTGTACAATATTTAAACATTTTTAAATTTTTATCTATTAATTCTTCAAATTCAATTGAATAAATGTTATATTTTCTATTTTCATAAAACTAAACTAATTTATCTTTAAACACAGTGCATTCATCATTTTGAAAATTAGTAAACATTATATCTTTAGATATATGAAATGAATATGAAATTAGTGTTTCAATACTTCAATATATAAAACCTTATAAATAATAAGATAATTTGAAAATCTAAACTCACCAAAAAAGTATACCTTCTCTTTTAAACTATCACAAAAAGTATCATTAACTCCATTAAATTTATTGAATGATATAAAATTTGATATTTTAATAGTCACGTGTCTTGAACACCTACTATAGATGTACCAAACATAATTTTTTATTCTCACAGGACATATTTCCAACAAAAATATTTTTAATAATGTTTTGGTACCCATGAAAATTTTGGTCAGATGGGATTAAAAAATGAATTCTTGCAAACCCAAACAGATATCAAACATTTTTAGAGGAATACTAGAAGGTAAACACATGTAAAAATGGAATTAGTATGTCCAAGATATCTTAGAAATATCAAGTAGTAATCATTTACATAATTATGTTTCATTGGACATCTAAAACATATAGCAGTAGAGGTACTCTCATCATTGGTTTTAAAAAATAAAGTATTAAAAATTTTGGGTAAATAATCAATATATCAAAGACAATATCTCTTTTTGTTCATATTATTAAATATCATCATTATATCAAATTTATCTATAACTTGAAAAAAATGGATAAATTCGGTTTTATATTTGGAATTCCATTTCTGAGTTGTTCATTATTTTTAATAAAATTATCAAAATTCCTTATTTTAGCTTCAGTACATTTTGACATGAAATCAATTTCTATTTATAATTTTCATTTTCAGAAAGGGAAGTTTTCATATTTTTCTAACTAAATTCAAAATCAAAATGTACAGGTTTTATTTCATCATAGATATATTTCATTGGTTTTTTATTTTCCTTAAGAAAAATATTATGTTGACTCTTAGGCTTCTTATATAAACCAATTATTTTTTAAACTCTAAAATAAAGTCTGTCAACATATTTAAGAAATTACTATACAGTGGGTTTTTCATAATTAGATTCACTGGAGGAATAATAAGTATAATCACATACTTTATTTGATGAATCTATTATACACAAATTTTCTACATTATTTTATGAACTAGATTCTTAAATAGAACTTGATTACATAATGAAATTTCAATCATCTTCCATTACCATCTTTTCTTTCAGGTATTACTTACTCTTATTTTTTACATTTTTAATCTTGTTAAATCTTGCATGATGTTCCCTATTTTATACACTCATAACATATTACATCTTGAGAATCATTATAAATATAACTACCATTATTATTCTCTTTTAATTCATCCTTATTATTGTATATCTAATACCATATTGAATATTCTTTATTTCTTATATATACACCCTTTGTGTCATATGTTGTATCATATTTATCACTACTCTGTAAATTATAATTCCAAGAGAAATTAGAAGAATTTGACTCCAAATATATTTTATTCCTATTTTTGTTATCTTATATAACATGTTTTCTGGGATCTAACTCATATTTTAATGATGATCCAATAAATTTATCAAGAGTATATTCCATGTAGTTATTACTTCTATCTATAAAAATATTTTTTACATTCAATTTCCAAGGAAATTATTTAAGTAATATTTTAATATTAAAAGATTTTCCTATGTTTTTTATAAATACCTCATACCATATAAAATACTAGTAAATATATGGAACATTTTATTAAGATTTTCTTCTTCACCAATCTTAAATTCTTGATATTCAGTTCTTACTATTCCTAACATAGTTCTAATATTATTATTCGATCCAAGATGTGAATCCTTTAGAATTTTATATATTTCATGTGTAGTTTTATAGGTAGATACATTAATATAAAAATTTATATTTATTTCACAACCTAAAATATTCATCACCTTGTAATTAAAAACATACTTTAAAGAACCATTTCAAACTAATGATTTATGTTTTCCTTCAGATTCCCTGTATGGTCTTTCCATTATCATATAGTGATAAATGTTATATTGTTTTAATAATGATTCCACATTATTTATCTAATATATGTAATTAGTACCATGAAAATGAGGCGGTTTGGGGCTATCCATCCTTCATTCGAACTTGTTCTTTCCATCATAAATATATCTTTCCAACCTGATGATTAAGTTAGGAAATAGTTAACAGAAGTAATATATATGTATATATATATATATATATATCGATCTAGGGTCCTCTTTAGATACCAATTTTTGATCCCATAAGGAAGATAATACAATATCCAAGAGTTGTATGAATTGGACTTTTTTACTATAAATTTAAATTTAATGTTATATTAGGGTTATTAAAATAATTTAATGAAGTAGAAAATAAAAAAGGAAATTGGTATAATTATTTCTATTATGGTTGAAATCTAAATGATCCTAGTCCACTCTTCAACCATCTCATGAATTGAGAGAAATGGAACCCACTAAAATTGATTCTTACAAATAATTTTCCACACCTAGAGTCAAAACCCAATTACAAAAACATTTTCCCCTAGAGGAATTATCCAAAAAAATGTTTATTTTTTCTTCTTGGAGGCACAACCAGAATTTTCTACCTTTTCCCCACCTCAAGTAAAATACCCATGCTCAATTTTTTTTTGGGAATCACAACCCAAAATCCTACCTTTTTATGGGTTCTAGAACGATTTATAATTATTCATAAATAAATACAATAGGAAGAAGTAAATATATAGAACCAAATGAAATATCAAATGCTTGAGTGTTGAGGCATCAAGTAAATATTCAAAAATAGTAAAGGGTTGAATAATACTAATTTAGTAGAGATCAATAGTTGATCACATAAGATTTTATAACTTATAAAGTTCCAAAATATCATCAACCTCATTTCGTGAACAGATTTTTTTTAACTCTTTATATATAGTTTCTTTATGAAAATGATCTTTCAAAATTGAAGACCATTGTATCCCTATTTTTCTCAAATAAAAAATTACACTTGCAACATAAATGAACTAGTTCATAGCTTTCCATGTTTGTTTCCCAAATAAGGACCCATGTATAAATATTTCATAATTGGAAAATAACATTTAGGTATGTTCTCCTCGATATCCTGTATAAACTATAGACTAGAATTTATTAGAACGATTAATAAAAACAGTAAATAAAAAACATTAGCATCCTAGAAAAAACTACTTGATAATATTTGAGATTGATTATTCAAATTTCATTTGGTTTAAATTTTAATATATCAAGTTCCAAAATTTCAGTGTGAATATTTATATAGGATTAATTTTATGAAAATATATTTTAATTAATCACAAATCAACTTAAAAAATGTTCTCATGGATTTTAAATAATTAATAATTAATTTTATATTAAAGAAAATATAGATAAATTTCATATTAATCTTACGAAATAAATATATAAAATAATATAAAAAATAGATAACATTTCTAGGTTTTTGGACATCATGTAGACACTTGAAAACCATATAGGAAATTCTTCATATATGATTTTTATAAATAAATTTTAACCTTGTATGAAATTTTCATGTAGCCTTTTTTGTGTTGCCTTTTCCCCCATGTATCAATTTCTCTCCATATAGCCATTTTATTCATGCACCAAAAAAGTGACATGGGAAAATATTCAAATAGTAAAATTTAGGGTACCTTTAAATGAAAAAAATGTGCTACGTTGGGATAACAAAATTTTATCCTTACATGGATAACCCTTATATAGCTATTGAATAATAATGTATACCTTTATGTGAGACTAATATTATCCTTAAATGGGTATTGAAGATATGTTGATACCCTTATAGAACATTTTGCTAAACCTAATGTAAATATTGAGATACCCTTATGTAATGTTTAGTTACCTTTACAAAATTATGATATTAAGAGAGATACCATTATCAAACATTTAAAATAAGAGGGATTCCTTTACATGAATATATAAGAACCTTTAAAAAACTAAATAAATACATTTACACAATTATAAATTTACCATTACATAACTAGTATAAATCATGTGTTACCTTTATGTAATTAGTAAATCTTGTGTGTTACCTTTATGAAACTATGAAAAACTTCTAGTTACCCTGATGTAACTATGGAAATGAATTGGTTACACATATGTAACTATATAAAATAAATGTATACCCTTACACATTATGAAAAACCATGTTTCTAATACACAAAAATTCAGGATTTATTACGTAAAAGTACAAATCATACAATACAAAACAAATTGATGCCTATTTTTTTGGTAATTAGGTACATAACGTCACAACTTAATACACGGATAAAAAAATATTGGAAACTTATTTAACAGCATTATAATATTCCATATCATTTAAAATTACATAGGGTAACCCAGAGACATTCATAAGAAAAGGGTTGATCTTTAAATACCAATAAGGGAATAAATAAATCATAAGATAGGGTAAAGAAATAAATTTTAGAGAAGAGGAATAAAAATGAGACATAAGAGGTTAGAATCATAATCATGAACAAATAGGCATGATATAACATGAAAGCATAAATGTATCATGGAAATGACATAATAACTTAAAATAAGGAATCATAAGAATCAGTGAATGCTAATAACCAAGACACCATAATATAGTGTTCTTAGGATAACCTACTATTCAAATTTAATAGAATATCATGATATTAAAACAATACCCAATGGATTGGAACGCTATCTTGAAGCATCCATCATAATCAGATCATGTACATACATAAGTGTGCCACATATATCATATAACAGAAAAATGTATTCTATAATTATTAACCCCATAATTGAGGAGTATGGGTTATATGGATATAATTCCCCCAATAAATTACATATAGGTACAAATAGGTGAATACCCTTGAGTGATAATGGTTACGAGAGTTCAGTCCATAATCGTTTTTCATGAAAAATCATAGTGAAATTTCATCATCATAATAGTAGTACATAAATGTTCATAAAAAAGGTTTAATTATAGAAATAGGGATCTCTCATAATTTTTAGATAAATATTATTATATGAAATATTTGTAAAAACATATCCTAGCGTTAATTATTAGAAATCATAAGGCATAAGACAAATATGATGCATGAATAAAGTGGATAAAGAGAGGATACCTTACCTTGAGAGGGTGTTTCTAAAAGCTTGAGAGGAGCTTATTGAGAGATTGGGGCACCATGAGAGGGATATATAAAGGAATGGGTAGAGTAAGGTTATGATCCATGTTTTTTGAGTTAATAGAAATGATATATTGGGAGGGTTTATATAGGAAAAGAGAGGGGAGTTCTTTATTATTTCCTAAACATTGGTTTTGGACTCTATTCAATTAAGTAATCAAAACCCAATACAATCCCATAGTTTATGAAAAAATGGATCATATTTAATTATTTTATAATTTAAAATTCCAAAATCATTAAAATATTATCCCTAGTGACGTGGAAGTGAGTCATTCTCCTAAATAAATGTTTTTTAAACCTTAAAATATAATATAGGTTTTGGAGGATTCATAAAGGCTTTATAAAATTAATAAAATAATCTCAAAAATAACTTATATTAAAGGGGAAACATTATTTTTCCCAAGTATACTCTTTATAGTATTTTATAAATCATTTTTATGCTTTCAGGATGTCATAATACATATCATATTAAATTTTTACTTGAAATTATTTTGTCTCAAAAAATTATAGAAAATTAACTATTGGTTAATTTTGACATGATGAATGAAAAAATAATTAATTTTTCAAATAAATATCTAAATATGAGAAATTAAACTTGTAAATATAAATGACCATTTATTGAAAATTACTGGTTTTTTGTTAATAACATTTTTCTGACCCCTATAAAAATTATTTTTTACTTCATAAAATTATATTATCAAATATACTCAATAAATAATATTTAATAATAATCCTTTATTAAAAAATAATTTTTTCCATAAAATTCATGAATTATTCAAAAGTAATTTCTTAATTTAAATTGATTATTACCAAAAAATACAATTCTATTATTCTTGTATTAAAACATAATTTTTATCAAACTGATTATTTAATCATTTATAAAGTATAATCAATAAGGAATAAATATCATCAATTATTTCAATGAAAATAAAATATGTATATTTATATTATTAGGGTTGAGATCATATCCCTTTATTAAATCAAAGAATGCTCTAAGGGAAAGGTGGGTGACAGTGATATTTTCTTGGGTGGTTTGACGAATGAGGTTTAGTCCATGATCTTGATAATCATGATATTATATGGTAAATGTTTTCACTCATAAATTATTTTTTGAATCTATTATTGTGATTGGTCAATAGAACTTTCCAATAGATTCTATCTCCCATAGAATCCTTGATTAATGGTCATCATAGTGAATGGTCTTACTGGTTGAGTCCATCACTTCTTTCATCTGTATAAATGGACATTATCATAACCCTACATATCTAATAATCATATGATAATTATTTAATGGCTATATTATCAATGTTTATGGTGGATAATGGTCTTTTAAATATAATAGGCTATATTGTTTCAAAAAAACCAAAGGATTGTATTGGTTTTCTATATCTTCATTATATAATAATTCGTTTATTAATTAAAAGAGATTGAATTTCATTTATAAAAGTTTAGGATGTTACATTATCCCACCCTTCAGAAGTTTCACCATAAAAATTAACATTTAACACACTAAAAAATATTTGGTTACTTCTATTTCATTACCTCTTATATCTCCCAAATTTCTTCTTCAAACTTGTGGTTCCACTACAATACTTTGAATAGGTGAGTTTTCTTATTTCATAGAACATTGTCTATACAATCTAAGATCTTCATCTGATGCTCCTCGTATAAAATATAATTTTCCAATGGTAAAACCTCTAGATATAGTAAATGTGATGGGTATTATAGAGACCTTTTTCCCATATAGGAGTTTTAAATATATCTAGAAATACTTTTAGAGCCAGAAACTAAGATGACATGCGATTCTAAGGCCCAAAATTAATTTTTAAAAAATATTAATTATATTTTATATTATGCACACACAATTTCATAAAGAAAATGGGTTAAATACTAAAAAATATCATATTAAAAATTCAAGACCTCTATTGAATCCTTGATTTTGGATTTACCATAGGTGCGGCCTAAAATAGGCCAGTGTGGGGTGTTCAGATAAAAGTGGTCCTAAGAGTGTGTGTTTTGTTAAATAAACAAGTATTTTTTTTAAATTAAATAACCATGACCTAATTTCCTCTTTAAATAGACCATTATAGAGGATTCACATGTTTTTTCGTAACCTTAGGATCGTTGGGAGATTCTTCTTTCATCCTCTCATTGGAAAATAAAAATCAGATGGTGATGGAACTCCAGATTTTGGCTGATTGAGAATCAGTGAACACAACAACTCGTATTCTCCATTGGTGAGTGTGTTATTTGATGAATAATGATCCAATTACAAGTAAATATCATAAATTTTTGTATTCCTCCGTAATTAATTAAACTATTTGGGTATGATTGATTCTATTTCTTAATATGCATAAATTTAAAACCTTTTCATGTGTCTGTGTACCAACTTTAATTATAAATTCAATTGTTTCACACCATGGATATCCCCAATTATTATTTTTTTCATGACCACTTGTCCAATGATTATACACCTTTGTTATTTTTCTTTTCTTCCAACCATTCTTCATATTCTTCATCGATTATCCCACAAGGTCTCAGTTTGAAATTATCGGGTGGGATCGAGCCTAAATGAACCCCAATATTCTTGGTGAAATCTCATGAAATGAATAAATATGTGATAAAATGATAGATCAGGATGTGTTACGATTCACAATTGATGAATCCAATGAATTTTGGATCCATACCAAACAAAAACTGATGGAGGAGTATGGGGTGTGTGACAAACCATCGTGGTTGATGGATACAGATTTTCATCCATCATATATCATTAAATGATGAACAAAGGACTTTTCTACTAGTTTTGGGAATCTTGAAGGTGAGATTTGAGGAGAAAAGTCTAGATTTGGAACATAGGAAGCATATCTAACATTCTGTGAAATAACCTGACAACACAACATCTATTGTGAGTAACACATGTCGTGTATTTCCCCTTTGGTTTTGGTGCTTGAGTTTTGAGAATTTTAAGGATGGCACATAGTGTAGTCCAATAACAAGATGTGTGACTCTCCCCAAGAAAAGAGTCCATGTGAGAGGAGCACATGGAGTAAGAATCTGTTTTAAAGAACAGATCGAGTAATTAAGTACACAGACGTGGGAAAATTTACACTAACACGACCAGGGGCATTGGTAGGACCCTTGGTGATTGAGGAATATTGTATAGTCTACCAACATACTACATAGTTCAACATGAATAGTGATATGTGTACAAAAAGGGACGTGAAAAAGTATCATAGTAAAAAAATCGTGTGGGTCCCCTTACATACAATGTACCCATTCTTTCCTTTTTAGGATACTTATATGTCTCATATCTCCTTTGTTTGGACTCAAATTTTTTATTGAGAGTAGCATATCAAGATTTTTTTTCACATAGAATATGATGGTAGAATTTGTAGTTCATTTTGAGTTGTGATGCAAGATTTTCCAAGAATGATGGTTATTTAGGAGACACTTGATGGTGGAAGTGATCATGTTGGATCGCCTTATCTATCTTGAGTGGAACCCTCCATATAGGATGGGAATGGGTTTTCTAGTGACTATAAAAGTGGAACAATTCTACTAGGATTGGTCATGGGTCCTATACTTATCTATAGAGTGGAAACATCCTATGGGATATAGCCTAGGTCCTCTCTCTATTATTTAAGTGGAACCCTCCTAATGGGCAGGGCATGGGTCCTTGATTGACTATTAGAGTGGAACCATCCAGCTGGGTGGGGCATGGGTCCTCTACCAACCACTAGAGGGGAACCCTACAACTGGGTTGGGTGTGGGTTCTCTACCAATTACTAGGGTGTAACCCTCCTACTGAGATAGGGTAGGGGTCCTCTATTGACTATTAGAGTGTCACACTTCTACAGAGTCAGGGCATGGGTCCTCCAGCTATCTACTAAGTTGAACCATCCTCTTGTACTTAGGCATGGATCCTTTACCTAGAGATTGTTTTCTCTCGACTGTATGAAATAATAAATATTTTTTTATTGACTTGGATGTCTCTTGGGGAAGACATGTGAGATAATTAGCATCAATAATGGACTCTTGGAACTATTGGCACTCTTTTCCTGGGCTAGGATGTGGGCTGGAGATCCCCTTTCTCTCACATTTCGGCTTCTTTGGTTTGAGAATATATATATATATATATATATATATATATATATATATATCTGTGTGTGTGTGTATATCCATTTCATTTTATTTTTTTACTCTTTTTATTTGTGTTGATCAATATACTATATATCAATTCCCTTTTTTGTCTCTTACTTCCACCCTTAAGATTTCAGGGAATCCTTATGGGTATGTATATACTCACCCCTACATGGGAATTTCCCAAACATGTCATGTCTTGTGGAAAATATGGATAGGTTAATAGTGATTTCAGAGAAGCATAGGGATACCTAGTGGATTTTACCATGTACGGTGGTCGGATCTTAGAGATTTGGAGATGGGCTCTCTCAGTATTTACATTCTAGTTTTTGTTAGGTTGGTACATCTTTCTGGTTGGGTGTGTATTTTTTCCCTTTTACTTTTCATTTTACACTGTCGTACTCTTGTACATCCAAGAAATATTACATGAATGGTTTATTTTAAAAAATTTATTAATATTACTCTCTGATTTTCCATGGATATGGTCAAGTGTGTTCATACATGTAAATTAGGAAAAGGCCTCCCACATTAGTTATGCATTTTGGTGCTTTTAACCATCTATTGGCCTATAGAGGTGGATTGGGAACCTAGTAACGGTGTGAGCAGATGACATTTTCATTCACCAAGACTATAAATACCTACTTATTGACTCAGCATACCAAGGCATTCATTGTAGCGATAAATTGTACATGAATCATATTAGATTGATTCTTTTATTGTACTACTTGAGTTAGGTTCCTCTTATATATATATTCACATCTAACCATGGTATGTATTAGTTTAATTTTCACGGTTCCTCTTGGACGACATCCATCCAGGTTACTGATTATCGATCATGTTGATGATCTGATAAGTGATTAGGCATCACTTTAGGGTCCATCATGTGATATTATTCTTCCAGGAGGATAGGTAGAAGAACCCCTAATTTTTGATAAGTATATCATACCTAATGACTAGAAGGAGGATCTGTGCGAGATTAGCATACTCTGTGAGTTCCAGTTCCAGAGGAAGTTGAGGTTTTTTGGTGAGCCAAATCACCAAAAAGTAGAGGATTGGTTGGAATCGATTTCTGATATTTCAGCCTTATCTAGACACTGAACAATTAGTTGGTTTCACTGGAAGCTCTCCTTTTCCTTGTAAAAGGTTGGAGCCGGTATATTATGGTCACGTAGATGCCTGGTGAGTCAACACTCTCATGGACCGAATTCTAGTAGCTATTTTTTGTGGATTACTAAACCTCCCTCTTGTAATAAGTTTATATTAAAAAGATTCTAGAGCTGAAATAGAGTTGGAATATGGTGGTTGAGTATGTTTTGATAATCATATAACATTTTTGGTACTCCCCTAATAATATCTAGGATGGATACATCTGAGCATGGAAGTTTGATTTGGTAATCTGTAGATATATTAGTGTTATTGTAGTTAATTTTTGAATTCCCACATATGTTGGGGTGTTGGATTGATTTCTGGGGATAGGTCAATCTTTTTCAGAGAGATCATAGGAATTTGGAGATGTAAGTTAGTGTTATAAAGCTAAGACTTCTACAGTAGCTAACATATTCCAGCTAACAGGATCTTTGTGTAAGATATCATCCTAGGATTTGGCTCAAGCATGTGGTCAGGGGAATCATAGAGAATCAAGGTATCCTAGAAAATTGTGGTTCTATGAATGTGATAGGAGAGGTCATATGGAGTATGATTTCCCAACCTGACATGCTGATGAGAGTAGTAAAATAGCATATAGACTGGCACAATAGAGGAAGAGCCATGATCATGGATCTCCCAGGTGAGGGTAGGGTGGCACCCTGGGTGGAGGAGCTGGAAGAGGAGTAGATGGAACTCCAGGAAGAAGATTTGTGGGTTTTGAATGATGTTATGAAAGTTTTCCAGTCCCACCAGCACTAGACATCACATGTTAAGCTTAGGGAGATGGTGGTCAGGGCCAATAATAGTTGCAGGCTATGGATGCATATGACCCAGCGACACACAAGATGATTGAGTTACTATATGTGTTTATTTTACTATTGATTAAATATTAGTAGAAATAGGTTTTATCCATTTGTTCATATCTTTACTCATCGGGTGAGAGATATAGCTCCAAGTATAGGCTTTATCCCAGAAGCATTGTCTTCAGGTTCCTATGGGGAACACTTCATCTATATATTTTATTTGCAGGCATTGTGAGTTATCTCTTGGTGGAGAAAGGTTCTCATGGGACCTTTTGGTCATAACAATGTAACTAGATTATTTCATCTTGGGTATGGATTGGTTGATCCTCATCCAAACTCAGATTTAATGTAACCATAGATGTTTCATATGCCATTGCACCGATGGGATGATATTCTTCATTGTGGGTGAGAGATAGCTAGGGTGGGGTGAGTGGGTCTAGATAGCATGAGGTTTCATCCCTTTACCCATCAGTTGGAGGTTGTATCCCTTGGTGTAGTAGCCTATTTAGGCATATGAATTCCTTCAGTCATAGAGGATTATATGAACATCTTCTCTGAGGATGTTCTGAGACTATCTCTGAGGATGGAAATGGAGTTTCGAAACAACATGTATCCCAATACCACTTTGATATCTTCTATGGCATATCGGATGGCCCCTAAAGAGATCTTGAAGCCACATTTGAAGCTTTATGACCTTCAAGAGAAGGTTTATCTCATACATAGTTGTCCCCATATGTATCTCCAATGTTTTTCATTTAAAAGGAAGATAGGATCTTGCTACTTTGTGGGGAATATTGTCACTTGAAATAGACCACAATAAAGAACAAGTACCCCTTTATGAGGATTGATGACCTCTTTGATCAGTTGTGAAGAGTGATATGGTTCTTGAAAATCGATCTCAGTTCTGAATACTACAATTTGAGAGTTTTTTAAGATGATATTTTGAATCTGGTATTCCAATGTTGCTATAGATATTATGAGTTTTTCTTATTCCCTTCGGTGTGATGAATTACCCCAAAGTGTTTATATCCTTGATAAACTAGATTTTTAGTTATAATTGGACTATTTTGATGTTGTTTTCATTAATGAAATACTCATATACTGTGCATTAGAGGACGATCATACAAATCACTTGAATATGGTCCTAGATTAGCTTTGGGAGCACCATCTTGATGGTAATATCTTGAAATTTTAGTTCTAGATTCATGGGGTTATTTTCCTGAGGCATGTCATTTATGAGAATGTATTAGCTACGGATACATAAAATATTGATGCGGTGATTTCTTGGGAGCCGCCCAAGAGTGTGTTATAAGTGTGGTACTTTCTTGGGTTGGTGGGGCACTACAAGAGGTTAATGGAATACTTCTCTAGTATTGCATCCCCTTTGACCACCCTAGTGTGGAAAGGGAAACCTTTTTCTGGGACTCATCAGATCTAGAGATCCTAAAAGTATATGAGTTTGTGGTAGACAAGATCTCCTTTTTTGAGACAATCAAAGGTGGTTGTGGAGTACAGTGTATTATGATGCCCCAAAAGTTAGGATCAGCTTCATGTTGATGCAGTGGGAAGCATTTATCACATATGGGTCTAGGTAGTTGAAACCAGAATATTATAGCTATGAAACTCATGACCTAGATATGGCTATTTTTTTCTTAACCTATAAGATTTATAGGTGCTATATTCTGGGGGAACACTTTTCAGTTTACTCACACCATTAGATTCTTAGATATGTTATCATGCAGAGAGACTTTAACCTGAGACATAGGCACTAGTTGGAGTTCTTATTAGACTATGACATTAGGATAGTCTATGCTCAAGGGAATAGAAATGTGGTGGTATATTCCCTTATCAGGAATAATTAGGATCCTTTGATGTAGTAGGTTTCTAAGTGGTTGGCTTCCTTACAGCTGACCCTGGTTGAGAAGGAGGGTGAATCTTTTCTTCCCTCTATGGTGTTGACTTATCTTCTCCTTCAATGTGTGAGAGAGTCCCAGTTGGATACATCAACTATGTGGTCTTTCATGACCATATATCCTCACTAGATTCACCAGATGTATTTAATTAAGGATATAATAATGTCATCCTTTTCCAAGGATAGATGGTGGTCCTAGTCACATTACGGGAGGATTTGATGAGATATTTTCACACTTATCATTTGGTGGTACATCTTGTTGTATAGAATATGTATATAGTACTTTAGTGGTAGTTTTTTTTACAAAAATGATATAGAGTATGGATGATTTTATCTCTCAGTTCCTCACAAATCAGTAGGTGATTGTCAAGAACCAGGTTCCAGTAGGTTTTTTGCAGCCCCTTGAGATCTCAGAGTTGAAATGGGATCACATATTTTTGGACATTGTGATAGGGATTCTACGGATAGTGAGAGGCCATGATATCATCTGGGTGATAGTTGACCATCTCTCAAAGTTGACACACTTCCTTTTTATTAGGGAGAAAAGACTGGTGGATATTTTTTGGTAGATGTATGTATGGTTGATTTTTCACCTTCAATGGGTTCCCTCAACTATTTTCTTTAACCATGATGCACAGTTCACTTCATGTGGCTATATGAGATATTTTATAGAGTTTTCAATTTCAATTAACACCTAGAATTACCACCATATTTTGAGCGGGGTGCACAACATCTTCCACTTATCGCATGTGAGGAGTTATGTGCATTGTCAAAATCTTGTTATTGAGTGTGTAAAGATGGACATCGAGGATGGAGACACTTTTGTGGACTACCCAATGAATACCAAGGATCGGTATAAGTGAACCCTATATGTATGGACCATTCCCTTGGTTTGTGCGTTATGGTATCATGAGAACATGCATGAGAGATCCTAGGAGTGGGAGAGCCATATGTAGGTCCATATATGATGTTTTTTTTTTAGTTTTGATTTTCATATATGAAAATTATCAAGTTTGTATTGATGTATAGAACTATTTTTTCCCTTATAAGTCTTTGAAATATATCTAAAAATATTTTTGGATCAAGTCACTAAGACGAAGTCTGATTCTAAGGTCTAGTGTGCCTGAAATTAATTTTATAATTGTATTAAATATTTTTTATAATAATCATACCTGGTTTCTTAAAGAAAATGAGATAACTCGTAAATGTATTTTTGATCAAAAATATGAGACTACGTTTGAATCTGGAAGGAGGGATTCAACCTAGGTGTGAACTAGAAGCGGCACGGGGTGTTTGAATAAAAGAGGTTGTGGGAGGGTGCATTAAGTAAAATAAATAAATAATTTTTTATTTAATTAAATAATCTAGTCCTAATTTAAAATTTAAATACCCCATTATCACGGATCTACATGGGTTAGTTGTGTAACCTTGTGATCATTGATAATATCTTCTTCCATCCATATGTTGGAGGATTAGAATCAGGCGATCAATGAACTCTGAATTCATGAAGATCAAGATGCATCAAATGAAATGACTAATATTATTCATTGGAGAGAATATTATTCGATGATGAATGATCCAATTCTAGGTAGGATTCATCAATTTGTGTATTCTTCCCTAATTTATTAAGTTGTTTCATCATGATCGATTCAATTTCTTGATCTGCATCAATTTCAAACCTTTGCATGTGCCTATGTATTGGTTTTAGTTTTTTATTCAATTGTTTCTCAACATGGATATCCATGATTGTATTCGTTGGAAAAAAATTATTAGAAAATTATTGTATAACTTTTTTTTGGTGCTTTTCTCATTATCATTCTTTTTGTTCTTCACAAATTTGTCCACGTGTCTCAGTTTGACATTTTCGGGTGGGATTGAGCCTAATTAAAACACCAAATTTATAGTATAATCACATGTAATGAATGAATTGGTGATCTGTGGAAATATAAGGATGTGTTTCAAGATACAATATTTGCATCCCTTGGATTTGGTATCCTAGAATAGACAGTGATTGATGGAGGCACGCAGGGTGTGCGATGAACCACTGTGGTTGACAGATACCAATTTCCTATCATCGAATGGCAGAAAATGAGGAACTGATGCATTTCACACAAATTTCGAGAGTCCTAGAGGTGATATCTGAGGAGATGAGGTCGAATATAGAATGTAGGAAGTATATATGACTCTATATTAATAACCTAACTACATGGTGTGTATTTTGATGAACACGAATCATGTAGTGCCCCTTTGGTTGTGGTGTTATGGTTTTGAGAATGTTAAGGATATTCCACCATGTTTTCTAGCAACATTCCATGTGAATCTTGATAGGTAGAGAGTTCGTGTGACCAAAGCACTTGTGTAGGACCCTATGTAGAAAAAAATTTCATGTACTGAAGTACAAGTACACAGGAAAATTTACATGGATATATCCAAGGGAATGGGAATGACCCTAGGTGGTTTAGGAACACTATGTAGTCCACCCACACACCATACAGTGCTATATAAATAGTGATCCATTTACTAGAAGGGGAATGGACAAGAAGTAGGGGGGACCATACACTGTGTTGGTCCCCTTACATGTCGTGTACCCCTACTTTCTTTTTTGGAAACTTCTACCTCTCATATATCAATAGTTTGGACTCATATTTTGGGATTAAAGTATCCTATCCTGGGTTTTTTTCATGTAGAATGTGATCGTGGTATCCTCAGTTAATTTACAAATGTGATGTAATACATCTCAAGCATGATGCTTATTTAGGTGATACTCGATGATGACAGTGATCGGGTAGGATCACTAGAGTTTTCTAGAGTGGAACCCTTCAGTTGGACTGGGAATGCATCCTCTACTTACTACTAGAGTGGAACCCTTTTACAAGGATAGTTCATGGGTCCTCTACCTATATATAGATTGGAACGCTCATGTGGGACGCAACATAGGTCCTCTATCTGCAATCTAAGTGGAACCCACCCTTTGGGCTGGGAATGGGTCCTTGATTGACTATTAGAGTGGTAACTCCCAGTTGGAATAAGCATGATTCCTCTACCGACCATTGGAGTGACACCTTCAAGCTGGGATGGTCATAGGTCCTCTATCAATTTCTATAGTGGAACTCTCCAACTAGAACATATAATGGGTCCTCTATCGACCATCATAGTGGAACCCTCCTACATAATAAGGGTTTGGGTATTCTAGATATCTACTTAGTGGAACCCTCCTATTATTCCAGAGTATGGTTCCTCTACCTAGAGATTTTTTCCCCTCAACTATGCAGAATAGTCAAGAGGTTTGGCTTAAATTTGATTTCCCTTCAGACGGACACACAAGATGCTGAGGATCTATGATGGACTCTTGGAACTATTGGAACTTTTTTCCTCAGATGGGATGTGATATGGATATCCCATTTATTTCATGATTAGTTTTTTTGGTTAGAACATACATATATATGTATCAATTTCATATTATTTGTTTAATATATAACTTTGGGTAGAGATTTCTACCATCTGTCTTTTCCCTTTTGTGTCTCTTACTACTCCCATTTAGCTTTTGGTGCATCCTACAAGGTATGTATACACTGACCCCTATATTGGATTTACCTACACATGTTGGGTATTATGATGAATAATGACATATTGGTAGAGATCAGATTGAATCATAAGGATACCTAGATCATTTAACCACATATGGTAGTTAGATCATGGATATTCTGTGTTGGGATCTCTCAGCATTTACATTCCATTTTTTGTGAGGTCAAGAAATATTTCTAGTTTGGAATGTGTTTTTCCACTTTAATTTTTTATTTTTAACTATCATACTCTTTTACTCACTATAGTTTTTACATTCATGGTTTATTTTAATCTTTTTTATCACTATTTATATGCATTTCTGCATGGAGATATTTGGGTGTGTATATACAAGTAAATTCGGAAAATTACTCCCTTAATAGTTATGCCTTTCAGTCATTTTTTCTAGCCCCTGGACTTTGGAGGTAGCCTTGGGGTATTTGCATCTTGAGCCCTATTGGTTCGGTTCATTATAGGTATGGTATGTACATTCTAAAGATGAATACATATAACACATCATGTACTTGAGATAGGTTTGGTGGGAGTACTAGTTGATAGTCCACTACTCCAAACTGATCAATTACCTCAAAGGTTCCAATGTATCTTGGAATAATCATTCCCTTCTTCCCAAGCCTAATGACATTATTCTATGGAAATATAAAAAGTAACACTTTATCACTGAACTCAAAATCCAGGTTTTAGTGACAATTGCCTACATAGATTTTCTATTGAATTTGTGCATATTTAATTTGATGTTGAATAGTTTGAACCTTATCTATCATCTCTTGGATAATATCAGGTCCAATAAGATTCTTCTCTCCAACTTCATCCCAAAATTCCATTGTTTAACACCTCTTCCCATACAAAGCCTTATAATGATCCATTTTAATTCTAAAATGAAAACTATTGTTATATGAGAAGTCTACTAGGGGAAGTTGTTGATCCCAAAATCCTTATAAATCCATTGAACATGATCTTAACATATCTTCCATATCTGGAATGGTACTTTCAGATTAACTATCCGTCTGACTGTGATAAGCATTGAATAAGCTCAGTTGGGTATTCAATTTTTGTCAAAGTATTGTCCAAAAACATAAGTTAAACAAAAGATATCTATTAGATATAATATAGTGTAGAAATAAATACAGTCTTACCACTTTTCTTTATATATCTTGGAGAGTTGGTCAAGAGGAAAATCTTCTTTGAGGGAAATAGAATGTGTTGATTTTGTAAGAAGATTGACTATAATCCTGATTTTGTTTTTTCCCTTTGGGTGCCCCGGGGAGTTCTATGAGGAAATCCATGATCATGGTTTCCCATTTCTATGCTATTATGGTAAATGGTTGCATCATACCTTTAGACTTTTTTTATTCTACCTTAACATTTGAGCATACTATGCATTGACATACAAACTCCAAAATCACTCCCTTAAAACTATTTAACTATACATTTTTTTAAAATATCTATACATATTAGAGATTCATAGATTAATTGGGAAGAATGGGATATGTGCATCAACCATAACTTACCTCTTCACTTTTGGACTTGATGGGAAATATATCTGGGTTACAAACCTTATAACTCATTCTTCATCAAATTTCAACACCAAAATATTCCATACCTACTTATATAGAAACTTATCATCATTATAATCATCCTTGATCCTATCAAGAATGAATGGTTGGGCAGTTACTTGTGCAATGTAGGATAAATATCCTTTTATTATTCCCATATTCATATTTTGAATGTTTAGGAATATTGGATCCCTTGAAATCCTCATCACATATAGAGTTGTGAGAAATTTTCTACTCAAAGCACCTGCCACATTTTTTTCTTTCCCATGATGGTAATAGATTTCACAATAATAATCATTTATCATATCTAACCACCTCATTTGGTCCATATTAATCTTACTTTGTGTGAATACATACTTTTTGATTTTATAGTCCATAAATATATATCATACTTCTCCCCATATACATAATGCCACCAAACATTTAACACAAATATCATTGCAGACAATCCTAGATCAAGACATGCATAGTTCTTATCATGGGTCTTTATTTAGTAGAAATAAATGGCTATCACCTTTTCATTTTTCATGAGTAATCAACTGAATCCCTATTTAGATGTGTCATTATAGATTAAAAATCCTTCCCCACTAGTGGGTAATGTGAGAAGAGGTGCAGTTATTATCATCTTCTCCATATAATTTAAACCTTACTCACATTTATCATTCCATAAAAACATGAATTTTCTCTAAGTTATCTTTTTTAGGGGGCATGAAAATAATGAGAAGATTCTCTAAAATCAATGATAATGCCTAGATAATCCAAAGAAACTATGGGTTTCTATCACATAGGTTTTTATTGTCCACCCATCAATTATCTTCAATTTTGATGTATCCAAATATATCCCTTTGTTGGTGAGGACATTCCCTTTGAATGTTACTTACTCTAAAAATAACTCACATTTAAAATACTTTTAATACATATTTTCTTTCCCCAATGTATGTAGTATAGTATTAAAATTCTCCTCGTGTTGCTCCTTTCTTTTGGAATAGATAATAATATCATCTATAAACATTATCCTGAATTGGTAGAGTTATTATCAAAAGACTCTGTTAATAAATTCCATGAACATTTTTGGAGAATTCCTGAGTTCAAATGACATCACTATGAAATCATAGTGACCCTATATTTTATGAAAATAAGTCTTGGTGATATCCTCCTTCTTTACCTTTACGTGATAATAACCAAACCCAATATCTATCCTAGAGAAATATTAGGCTTATAAGAAACCAAATTTTCTTTGAGGTATGTATCATTTAAAAAATGGGTTGAACTCTTTATTTTATCCTTATAAATGTACCTTGTAGTATATATAACGTTTCAGGAGAATCATGGGATTTTTTGGATCTTAGGACTCCAGTTTTCAGAGGAAATAAATTAGGTTCATGGTTGTCTCACATTTCATTAAAACCATGAATTTCAAACCATGAGGACTAGTAAGAGTGTTGTACGGTTTGATAAACCGTGTGAAGGAGGCTTTTAATATATTGGGGTGAGACATATGGAGAACATGAGCTATGCATTGTTTGTCTAACTATGTGATGCAATGGGGTGTGCTTAGTTGGAATACAGTTTGGACAACCTTGCATCCAAAACGTGCAACCACCTAAAAAGTTGTGAATTACAATTTTTCCTCTACTTATTTTACTCACACCTTCCAGTATTTCATCTTCCAGTGGATAAAACCCATCTCTTCTCCATTTGAGCTCTCTTAAGACAAAAGCTAGGATTTGATCCTATTCTTCTCGCTAGAATCTGATTCAGGATCCTCCTAACTCGTTGGATCTCTACAGGTAATCTCTCAACTCATTTATCTCCACTCTTCATTCTTCTTCCTATTGATGATGTTATTTTTTTTGAGCTCATATTCCATATTTAAAAGTTGTTTTTCTATTTTTCCACTTTCTTCTAACATGGAACAAACCAAAGGCTGATACAGGAAAATTGTTTCTCTATAGGTATAAGGTAGGTGTTATAGTATTTATCCCACATGTCTTATTTCTTAATTTTATACGTTCTGATACCACACACTGAATTATCCATGTGATGCCTTAAAATACACATAATTTTTTTTTAAATTTATATCCTTGATAGAAATGAAATATTATCCCATTATTCAGGCTTTGTTAGGTCCCCGTCAACTATTTTCACCCCTTTAAGTGTGCCTATGGAATTCACCCAGGGAATTATAAATGCTCATATGAGAAAATCATATTATAAATGGTTTTTTCTTGGATAATAAATGTATCATCTAGAATGATTTAAATGGAAAGTGAGTGGTATGAACACATCACATGTTTAAGTAGAAACAATAATTATGCCCTTGTTAAAGTGAAACATTAATAAATTATTGGGAATTGTGATAGCTAATGACATATGATACATGTGAATGACACCCCATATACTTGAGATACTCAGGAATGAAATCACATATACTAGTGGTACTCAGTAATGGTGTCCTATGTACTTGTGATACTTGGTCATAGCGTCTAATATACATTTGATAATCGAAAAAACTATTCCATATACTTGTAATACTAGGGAATGGAGTCCCATATATTCATGATACTCAAGAATGTCATCCCTTGCATCTGTGATACATGGGAATGGTGACCATTATGACTCATGATACTCAAACATGGTATTCCTTACTTATTTGTGAGACATAGTGGGTAAACATGGATTCATGAGTTACATATTGGGACCCAGATAGAACTACGTATATAAATATGTGGATGTAAATGACATGACATATATAGAACATATTTTTACATACAAACATATATGAATATATTCATGAGGAAAAATGTTTAGAGGTTATTGAAACACTGGCCAAAGTAGGTAGTGTCAACCGAGTGTCCTTCACGAAACATAGCCAACCCTTTAAATTATTTATTGCTACTTAATATTATTAAATATACACACTAATAATATTATATGCATTGTATGGATACTTCTAGACATCATTGGTGGTGGACTACTGAGTATATCTGATTCCCTTCTCATGACACCATCTGGTACCTAGAAAAAATTCATGGATAAAGGTAGGGATATGGCAAATCACCAAGTTGTTGATGCTTTATTTGATTTTATCTAGGGATCAGGGAGCATAGGACTGAGCTATGGATCAATAATTCTATATAGATATCGTATTTTTTTATTTTTAGTTATTTTGATATACCTGTATGTATGTGGGAATAATACCATGTTTTTCTATTACTTTTTGTATAGAGACATGAAATTACATAATTTATTATATGGTGTTTTTGATTATTTTTATGGGGCCTCACCTACATGTCAACATGATTCATGTGCACCCTGTCTATTATAGCCCCAATTTTCGGCCTTCCAATGGTGGGAATCTTGCATCACATTCAATTATGTTTTATTATCCTTAATCAAAATGGGATTATGGGATGTTTATTTATACTTATATGGATTCAAACTCATATATCATCACATAGTCTAGGTCTTACTCATTGATTTAATTCATGTTCGTGGAAATCATTCTCAGTGCCACCTGTGGATTTTGGTTTACCAAACAACTTCTGTCTAGATATTTTGGTTTCATATAGATAAGAAAATAACCTTTGGTCAAGTGAATAGTCACATTGGGAAATTCTAGGAATGTCTGGAAGCTGGGATCATGGATCACATGTGTTCTTCCTCTTAAGAGGGAATCTCATGTGAGGCATATTAAGCCATGTAACCCATTTCATTCCATTTTGATCTTGAGGAAACATCAAGAGAGGCATAATTCTTAAGTATTCTTACCTCTGGCATCCCACACTTATGGATATGGTAGGTATTTGGTTTGGGTCATGAGTTTAACAAATTTTGGATATAGGAATAGTTTTAACATCTTTTGGGTAAAATGGGTGGATCATAATGTCCCTTGAGATATATTTGGAAGGTGTGTCCCTATAAGGGAATATTTCACAACTAAGTTTATGGGAAAGAAATAATTTGAGGTAAACCCAGAATGTATGGATCAAAACTCCCCTTAAATAAGATTTAGGAGGTGAATCCCTAGGATTGACCATCTATGCTTACCATTAGTTGGGATTCCCCTTGAGGAGAACCTAGAGAGTTGAGCAGATTTCCCTTTAAGGTCGATCATGGAGGTATATCTCTTGGAGTTAGAACCTAATTTCACTATTTGTTAGGGTTCCCCTTTAGGTAGACCCTGATATTTGATCAGAATGCCTCTTAATGTGGATCAGGGAGGTATATTTCTAATATGGAGCAACTTTTTTACCATAAGTCAGGACACCCCTTGAGGTGGATCCAAAGAATTGATCAAAATTACCCTTAAGGAGGATCAGGGATGTACATCCCTAGGAGGGCATACCTATGTTTACCATTTGTTGGGATGTACCTTAAGGAAGATCCAAAGAGTTGAGCAGAATTCCCATTGATGTAGATCAAGGAGGTACATCCCTTAGAGGGGTCACCTAAGTTTACCATTAGTCAGGATTCACATTTAGGTGAACTTGAAGAGTTGATCGGAATGTCCCTTGAGCCAGATCCAAGAGGAACATCCCAAATAGGGATCGCCTAAGTTTACCATTGGTTGGGACACCCCTTGAGGTAGTCCTAAAGAGTTCATCTAAATGAACCTTAAGGCATAGAAGGGAGGTAAGTCCCTAGGAGAGATAACCTAAGTGAACCATTTTTCGAAATTCCCCTTGAGGTAGATCCTAATATTTTATCAAAACACCCCTTAAGGTGGATAAGGGAGGTACATACCATCAAGGGAGCACCTATGTTTTTCATTGGTTGGGATTTTCCATGAGGCATACTCGGAGAGTTGATTTGAACACCAATTTAGGTGGATCGGGGAGGTACATCCCTAGGATGGAGAACCTATGTTTACCCTTGGTTGGAATTCCCCTTGAGGCAGACTAGAAGAGTTGATCATAATTTCCCTTTAGGTGGATCAAGGAGGTATGTCCCAAGGAGGGAACACCTAAGATTACTGTTGGTCAGGATTTCTCCTTAGGGAGGCTTCCTATGTACTATGTTTAGAGGACAGGGATCAAAACCCAAGTATTTTGATTCCATAGTTTAAGTTCATGTGATAGGAATGATCCATACAATTTAATTGCATGTGGTATGGACTCTCATGTCACAAAACAATCATCAATAAGGGAATTTATGAGGATTATGAATTAAATCTACCATTCAAAAGAGGATTGAACTTGTTTGTATGTTGTGGGATGCATTGAGATTCATGGTAGGATCTCATTCCATGTGAGTGGTTGAGGTTTTGGGCTCATCCCAGTCCACACATACATGGTACATCTTTTTCTTATCACATAAGGTAATATACAATTTTATGCCATGTGATGGGGATGTTGTTGAATAGTTTAACATCATATGATTATGATGTCGAACTAGGTAGTTTTATGTCATGAAGTTCAGATGTGGGTGGAATAACTCCTCACCCCTTGGGCTTACGTGACCACCGCTAATGTGCCTTTGGGAAAGGCATGTCATTGTCACTACCATGGTACAACAATGGGAGGATTGGTAAATAATGAGGTCCATGTTAGGGTCCTTATGATCAGAAGAAATGAGGATTGGGGTACCAATTCTTAAAGAAAAATAAAGGTAGAGGGGTAGATCCAAAATTAGAGTAAAGTGGGTGGATAGATGAGTGGCTGGAATAGGTCACAAGGGAACTCAAGGTGCAGCTGGAGTAGTCCTGGATTAGTGTGGGGGTCTTGGGCACTCAATCTTCATGAAATAGTGTCAGAAGAAGGGAGGCACCATTGAGAGGACCATGATTGGGGTTTTATGAATACTAGGGACTTGAAGAGAGGTTCTCCATGAATATTAGTTATTTCATGGAGGCCAAGGGCTTCCCTAAGGGGTATGATTCATGAAATAGGGTGACACTACCTCAAAGGGAGGCCTTCATTCATGAGGAGAATGTTATGTAAGGATGAATGGTTATTTAAGCCTCAAGTTCCATAAATGGACTTTATCATTCATGAAGGGAATATTAATTCCCAAAATTAATCCCCACCATAGGTGAAGTCATCCAAGAAAACATGGGATTTTGTTTTCTGAAGCTTGTATATATTGGATGATTCATTTTCTCTTTGGATCAAAAAGCTCAGGAGGTTCACTAATTGGTATTGATTTTGAAACTAAAAGATGAGTTAACCATCCCTAATAAATTGGAATGAAGGGTTTATTGATAGGAAAGAATTTTCTAAATGATTGGTGGTGGTTCCTGAATAATTATGATCTTTGTGAATAGGCATGGATCTAAGAGTTTGAATTTTATACCCACAGAGAAACCATCAGCCATTCACGTAATCATGAAGCTCTACATGAGTCTAACAGTTGTTTCATGGAGTATTACTATCAGGTATCCACATAATCATGAAGGAACCTTCTTTTACATGGGTATTCACGAGCTCTGGCCATTTGTTAAGGATATGATCTTTTAAAACTAGACTCCTTAGAGGGATTTTGGGGAGTTTTGGCTTGTATTCGCTCTAAAACGGCCATGCATTCCTTGAACATTCTCATGACACATGAATTTCTACATCAAACCCCCCCCCCCTCCCACAAAACGGGATCTGACATGGAAAATTTGGATTGGATTCTAAGGTAGAATCTCTAAAAAAATTCAATCAACTCCCTTTCTCAAAACTCACTCATGAAGCCCGCTTGTGGAGTTCATTCATAATGTTCACTCCATGAAGAACATTTCAATGACTGGGCTAGGCATACTCCTATAAATATCAGAGGGTGGGGGATTATATTAAACAAAATTCCACAACATGAAAAATACTTTTCTCTATTTTCATGAATATCAATCCCTTCATGGGTGCTTTTTGATCTCAATCCCCATCTCTCATGAATCTCGCTATATTTTCATTCTTATATCCACGGATGATTTAAGTGAAATGGACATTGTAAACCATATCTCTAAAAAAAATATCCATGAGCTGTATTTCCATGAAATGCCTCTGTGAATGATTTTTTCAAAAAATCATTCTCAGAATAGGAATAGAAAATAACTAAGACCTGAATAAAATGGCTGCTCAAGAGATAATATTTTCGCTACTCAGAGGGACGAACTGGCTGGGAATATAATGATTGTGGAGATTAAATGAAGCACCTCAAAATAATAATTTATTTATTTGTTGAAATAAGATCATAGGGAATAACCTCTATTAAAAAGGTTTATAATATACAGCTTTAGACTAAGAGATGATGTCTTCATCCCGACAATTAGTAGATACGAACCAACTTACTGGTTCAAAGGCATACCGGTGCAGTACCAATGGAACAAGGATGATTCATGACACAGATGGAAGGATTATGATCCACTTTAATTAGAAATTATATATAAACAAATAAATAATATTTATGTAGATATGTTGTATGACAATGAATCCCCTATATAGTTTCAGAAAATCCTCATTTCGGGCTTGGGGGATTCGTTGAAAGTGTGTAATAACATTTGGAATTTTCACCAAGGTAGAAGCTTCATGAATGAGTGGGAATAGGCCTAATAGGAATGTTCACCATGCCATGAATTTGAAGAATATATCAAGAAATTAGAGCTCTATGAGGTATCATGGGCCTCATATTTCCAAATCAACCACCTTCAGAAGATCATGCCTGAGTTGCTGAGTAGATGGTCACCAGGGAACAACATGTTTCATCTGCATCATTGGGAGGTTGATGTCAGCCTCTAAGACCTTCATCATATTGTTGGGATCTCAATAATGGGGGTGATTTATGATTAATTCCTCCCTATAGAGAATTTTTGGGATGATCAAGAGTATTTTCCATCTCTAAATAAGGAACTATTGGATTTGATACAAGGTAGGAGTGAATACAATTTGAGGCTAAATGATATCCCATTCTAGTAGTAGTTCATATAGTTCCTAAACAAACCAATGGTGGGTTAATTTGAAGGAGTGGATCTATAAAAGAAGGTACTAGTGAGGCCACACACATTTATCATGGGATACTATTTGGGTAAGAAGGTTTCCTACTAGTGGATCATGGAGGAGAGCCTCTGGTAGCTCTATGGATAAAACATCATGATTGAGGATCAACCTATAATTAGGCTATCATGGTTCATCACAACATTGATATGTGGATGGATGCTCTGGGTGATGGATTCACACATGGGGGTGTGGTTTAACAGCTTTATAATTGTTGTGATGTTGGCTATGTAGCAGCACATGAGTTTGGTTGTCCTAGTACTGGAAAGGTTATGCAAGGTTGTTTTCCACACTAACGAAGGAAATTTTCCACTTAACATATCTAGAACACTCCATTTTCTTTATATTTGGGTGACTATGCAAATGGGGGGTTATCAGTATTTGAACCCTATCTATCCTCCTACAACAAATTTTCGGTCGATGATCCTAATCATCACAGGGAGTCATCAATTCATGTTGAGTTTAATGTACATGTTGTAGAAGTTCAGGTTGGAAGAACAATTAATATTTTCCCTTTTCCATCTCCTGATGGGGGTGGTGAATGATGATGGTACATGGGATATAGAGATAATATCATACCTCCTGGACTTTTGAGGTGGGGTATGACTAGACAGATTCAACAGTGATCAGATCTATGAATCGTACAATCTGTGCATATTTTCGAGGTATTTTACGTCTCTACAGTGGATAACACCAATGTTATACTTATAGGTGAGGCATGAATTCCATCCTTTGGTGTTGAGGTGGATTTTGAACATATTTACATGCAAGGATGGAAATATACATAATGATATTCCATAACTTACTAGTGAGTATGGGCGTACCCATGAATACACACAAATATAGGCAAATGCATATCCTAGGAATTTGCTGAGGAGGTGGGCCACTTGATCTAATGAATGTATATCCCCTCATCTATGAGGTCGAGGTCGAGTAGTGGTTAGAATGCACCATGGAAGCAGATCAGGCATGGTGAGCTGAGAGGCAACAACTAGTCCAGTAATCCATGGCCCTAAACAAGAGATATCTATGAGGACAAAAACAGTACGAGGATCAATGATCTTGGGCACGCAGTAGCACGAAGAAAGGGATCCATCGGGGTTAGTTATGAGGGTGCATTTCCAAGATCATGGGAAGTGATTCCTCGGCATGGACATTCCCAACGATGTTGTAGTTCATGAATATTAGGACAACTAGGTTTTCTACCTAGAGTTTTCTGATGTTTGCAGGATATATAAGTATCTCAATAGGGATGGGATTCACCTTTATATGATCTTTCACACCATAGAAGGATTCCATCTATCCCAGGATGAGGTAGGGTTCTATGTGAAAGTGTTGGAGGAACTGATCCATTCTCGAGTAACTATGCACCCTATAACTGACCCAGTTAGGGTGTCGTTTAAAATGACCTCACCCCCACAACATTTAGAAGCTGATATGGAATTTTATGCACCTCTACCTGAGAATTAATATGATTCTTGGGGAATTGATTCCAATTGTGGCTCCTCTTTGCTAGGAAGCATTGTTTCCAACTAGGTAACTCTTGATCTTATGTTTCCCAAATATAACCTTCCCTTATAACTATTTCCTAACAATTTTTTCACCTTCATATTAATTAATAGAATAGGAGGGGGAGGTCCATGATGGTAGTAAAATGGAAGGTGGTGGTACCTCAACCCTTCAAGGGGAAAGTTTGGGGTCCCTTTTTTATGTTGTAGTAGTGAGTTCCTAGAAATCGGTGCCTACAACTAGGGAAGTGACCATAGAGGGAACTATTTTTGGGGGGACTACCTATGAACCTCCATGAACTAATCACTAGAGTATATAATTCATGTAATTTCATCCCTTCTCTATTCCCTTGAAACTTTCTCTTTTCCTTCCTATGCTTTAAAGAAGCATTTTGGAAATTCTGTTCAAATAGTACCTGGGACTCATCCACCAGAACCAACACTCGCATTAACCGTGCTTGGGACTGAGGTGGTGATGGAAGAGAAAACTCTACTAGTGGTGATGATTAAGGATGTTGTGGAAATCAGGCCAAACAGTGAGAAAACCATATAATGGACTGTTGAGACCATTCCCTTGATGGAGGGGGTCAAGGTGGGGTCCATGATGAGGATAGACGAAGGAGCTATAGTGAAAGATCCTATAATAATGGTTCCTTTAGGAGAAGTTAATGAATATGAAGTTACCATGGAAGAGTTGAAAATTATGTTGGTGATTTTAGTAGTTGGGGAGGCTGCATTGAGTGTATCTATCCCAAAATTTCCACTGGTGGAGATTGTTGGCATTGAGGCTAAGATTGTTCCATCAACAGTGGTAGTTAAAGAAGTCTAGAATTTTTTTTCCACCATAGTAGTTCCACAAGGGGAAATATAGGATTCTTTTATTGATTAATGGGATAGAAAGGAATTTTTCTCTGGAAGAGTTCTCTAGCCACTCACACCTGAATATGGAATAGTTCTCTAGCCGCTTTGGTCTGAAGACCTACACCTGGAGGATCCATCTAATAACACATTTCCTGTATTTACTCAATATGATCATGAACTGCTGAATGAATTTGAATATTCTTTCTCATAGTCCGCAAAGGGGAATTGGATTGTGTTTCATAAGGAATGGAGTTATGTGAAAAATATTGTCTCATTTACTCAGATAGATAAATTGCCTCAACGGGTGGGATCTATCCACCATTGGTTTTTTATTCTGGGGGCTAGTAGCGTAAAATTCAGTAACCTACATGAACTGGCCTATGATTTCTTTTTTTAGTTGGTACATGTAGAGTGGAAGACACTTGACCTAGCCTAGAAGAGTCATAAGGCCAAGGAATACTAGGATCTCAAAGAGGATGAAGGATAGATCACTTATATGGAGGGATAGTATAGGGGAAGATAGTGGTTTCTGCTTCTCAAATAGAGATAATTAACAACCTGAAGGCCTAGTTGGTAGTGGATGAGGCCTAGGTGGAGGAGGTTATGTTCATGGTGGAAAAGTGTCAGGATAAAAAGAACCAGTAATGGATCAGAGCTTAATATGTTGACTTCATGGATGATGAGGAAAATCAATATCTGGTGGTGTAGTAATGGATCTTAGAGTCCTATATATTGAGGTTAGTTGATCTCGATTTCTCAATCACCAGGTTCAATATTTGTGGGAATCATTTCCAAATATAGGCTCCAATATTTGGATCAACTTATAGTACTTTGGTTTTTTTTCAACTCTTACCTGCTCAAATATGTTTTCTTTCATTCACTTCAATCATATTCATTAGATAACCAACAATAAATTTGTAAACTCATGTGATTACTATTCAGTGTGAGAAATAAGGGATGACCATGTGATTGGTCATTTATATGAGTGTTTTTGGGAAGATAGAGAGGGTGTGGTTGGATAATGGGGCTCTCAGAATAGCTGACTTTCTTTTCTAACGCCATCTAGTGCACAAATGGGGTAATTATTTGGGTGTTTAATTCCACCCAAACAAAGGGTAAATTAATAGTGTGAACTGAAATTCCCAAAATATGTAATATAAGAATGTGAATTCATGATATAGGAAAATTTATAAACTTTTTTGAAACAGATCGTCCATATTGCTTAGTTGAGAATGTGGAAAATGAACTAGTGTCGAACTCTGACCTTCTTCAAAACATGGAACTTGTCTTATAATTTCATCCAAAGACTTTTTAGATGTTGGCCCTAGATGGTAGGTGAGCCTTATCCAGCCCCATTCCATTAGAAGGCCCCTTTAGATGTGAAGGAGGATGATGATTGAAATGAGGGACATAGGAATGATGAAAATAAAGTGATGGAATGTTATATTGGATTCCAACACCCATAGAATTACGCAATCATGGATTAGATAAAAGTTTTGTAGGAATATCGATCTGAGAAAACACAAAATTCATCTTTAAGGGGGAGTATCATTTAGGATACCGAGTGACGGTCGATGTGTTAGATGACCAACACCATAGGAAAAGTCATATTTGGTGAATGCTTAAGATGAATTGTAGTTTTACATCATTCAAAGGGGATAATAAACATGTATTTTGAAAATTTACGGTGAGGATGAGGTGTGTGGGAAATATACACTGAGATAACCATTGTTTCTTCCTCATGTCGGTCTAAGAGGGAATATTATTTATGTTTCATATGTTAGGTTAATAGTTTAACATCATGAAAAAATGATGTAGATAACTAATGTGAATGATAACCACTCATCCTTAAGAGTTAGGGCAAAGGAGGATGGCATGAAGGGAGACATAGAACTGAGAAATACAATGTGGTGTGGGTTTCATATAGCTTAGGGTCATGAAACCTAGACCAAGGATTTTAGTTTATGTTCATAAGTATTAGACCTATTCCAAATATCTCATGGTCATGTTGCATGGACCAAGGGGATGGTGTCTTGAAGGAACATATGTGACATTTAAGGAAAGTTACCCAATGTGACTGAAGGGGAATAGGATGCCACTTGATGTAACATAAATCATCCATAAGGAAAACTATACATAGTTTAATTCCATGATGTTTAGACTTGGTATTTTCTCCTAGTTTAAGGTCAAATAGTTTGGACCAAGGGGTTCCCTAAAGTTTTTTTTCATTTCATGAAAGATAATTAACCCATCGTGAATGAGGTGTCAGGAAGGCCTTAATGCCATGTGAAACGTAAAGGGGAGGTTGGAAATAGTCTAAGGTCATAGTGATTTAACTATACTCTTAGTTTAAGGTCATAGATTTTGGACCATAGGGTGATCCTAATGGATATGTGTGGTATAAATAACTGAGAAACCAGACGTGAATGAGGGACATGGAGACCCAACACCACACCACATATTACTAGGAGGATTTTCACACAGTATAGAGTCATTATTCTTGGACTATGAAACACAATGCATTAGAATACTATTTCTTGTATGTGGTTACCCTTTAAATGAGTGTATTAAATCTTATCATACATGGATATGAGGCATCTCGAATTTATATAGGGTAACGCAACAGTTTAACATTGTGTGCTAAGAAAAGTGGTATTTTTTCATCCCAGATTTTTCATATGAGAAATTCTGGTTCAACATAGGGTAAACCGTATCATTATTAGAGGCATCTTGAAATTTTCTAGGGTGAGACTTCAGTTTAACATCATGTGATGAAGACATCCCTTCCCTATATTCGACTGTGAAGGAATCTTATCCTAATGATGGGTCAAGGTAATTAAATGGGGATTATACCTGGAAGGAGACCCATGGGGTGATTACACCATAAGTAAAAGATGGGTTTGTTGTGAATTTTAAGATGTTCTCAGAGATAGAATGTGTTGGCATCAATACATATCTCATAAGGATGGGAACCAAGACACACATATTTATGGAAGTGGATGAACATAGTTTAGTGTATTATGGTCTGGACCATGGGAGAAGGGGGGGGTCAACAATATTCATGTGGTGAAAGAGTTAATACCTAATGTGGATGAGACATGGATTCCATGCACCACATGAAATGTTCCTAAATCCTTTCACACATTGTCTAAGGTCATACGGTCTGGACCATGGATAACAAGTTAGGCTCATGTTTCTTGGAATATAGGGGTAATGTCTATTCCAAGGGTTTATACATTCACATGAAAGGTAAACCCCAATGAGAATGATTCCAAAAAGGATCATGCACCACACAAGTACCAGGAAGAAAAAAACACATGTATTAAAGGATATAATGCTTGTACATAGATAAGATATTAGTTTAAATTCATAGAGTTAGGACTATAGGGTTCTTCCCAAATGGATATATTTAGAATAGTCGAGTGAAAAACCTGATGTGAATGAGGTAAAAGGAGGCCCTATACCACACCACATATTCCATGAATTAAATTCTATAAATTTAATGTTTTGATGATTAAACATGTGGTTCTATTTTATTCTCATAGAGTTCAGACCCATGGGAACTTTTTGCAGCTCAACTATGTCATTACACATCCTACCAAAGCATATAATCCCTTGTGAGTCATTCTCGGTGTGGGAAACAAGAAATGGAGGGGGTATTTCCCTGAAATGTATAAGTACAGAGTATTGGTGAGGAGATTCTAGGTTTATAATTTCCCAGTAACACTGACCTTCTAGCTTGACACGTGTAGATGCACAAAGGGGTGACACTAAGGGTGTTGAAATTCCACAAAAATATACAAAGGTATAAGGGAGGTAAATCGAGACCGTTGTGATTTAGATAATGGGGATAATGAACCATAGAGATTGATTTTTGACCATTATTGAAACATAGGAACAACCACCAAACCAGACAAAAATGAGGAAAGAAAAAGAAGGATCAGTTGTTGACCAAGTTCGAAACATAGGATCCGCTATTTGATTCTAGAGATCGATTAAGGTGTTGGACTAGGATGGGATGTGAGCCATTTTTTCCATGATCCATCATTGTTAGGGGACTCATTTTAATTTTAAGGATGATGAAATCCAATATAGGAAAGACTCAACGTATGGAAATTAATTGAGAATGAGGACCAATGAGTCCCAAAGGCACAAACCACACCCCAAGCTGACTTAGAAATAGTTTATGGTCATGATGCTTGGAACATATGACAGTTATTAGTTTACGTTCTTAAATTTTTGATGATAATGAGGACAAGGGGCTAAGAGATTTTTTGAATTTGTGGCTATTCCTAGAGGTAAGATGTATGGGAATCATTACATATCCAAAAAGGATGGGAATCAAGACGCACGTTGTTCTAGAATATAGTGTGTTAAGTGAACAATGTTGGTGGGGGTGATCATCTATGATGAGGTAATTGAGGCATCCTAGAATTGTGTGGCATACCAAGTTCAAAGAATGGGGTAATGTTTGTTAACCATCCCATACTTATCACACAGGGAATCCTACTTTATTATGGGGTAAAAATCATCTCTTATGTATTATAGAGGCATCTTAAAATCATCTAGGGTAAGAATAAAGTTAAACTTCATGTGTTGAGGATGTCTATCAATCATGTATTGATTATACTGGGCATCCCAATATTATCTGGTATAATACTTCATTTTAAAATCATGTACTAAGGATGATTGTTAATCATGTATTTATTATAAAAGGAATCCTGAACTTATTCAGGGTAAGACTAAAATTAAACATCACGCACTGAGGATTTATGGATATATGTAGCATGGTATAGTAAAATCCCCAACATGAATAGAGGACCAAGGAGGCCTATCACCACACAAAAAATTTGGAAGGAAACCCACATATAATTTAAAGTTTTGATGCTTGGAATTAGACTCATAGTTTAAAGTCATAGAGTTCAGAACCTCGAAAACAGTTTAAAGGTCATGTTGCATTGACAACGACAAGATCTTCACAAGAAGTACTACTTGAGAATATTGGAATTGGCTAGAGGTGTAATAAAATTACATCTATAATGATCAAATAGTACGTACCATTATAATATAACCTATGAAAAATGTAACGTCCTTACCACTTGGGATCCAAATTTGTTGGGATTCATTCTAGGTATAATTGGAGTTCTAAGATCCAATATCGTGTCACCCTGGAGGAAGGATCTGAGTCAACCATTCTTATTTAATTCTATTGAAATTCTATTTTGATGCCACTATAGATTATAAATTTCAAGGATCATATTCTCTTCAAGGGATTCCAACTCATTTAGATGGAATTATAATATTTTTTCTAATTTCTTCAGGTCATAGATTACTATTTTGGAGAAATTAAAATGGAAACCCAATAGAAAGGACTGCCACTATTCCATACACCAGGGAATATGGAGTATCCTAAGTGAAATTTTTAGTCATTTTCTGATAGGCCTAGAGGGTGTTGGGGAGCTTGTCTAGAAAAATTTTATTGTTCTGGACTAGAACTTTCTATAAATTGATATATAAATTCTTTTTGAACACCTCAATATATACATTTATATGTGTGTGATATAATGAAATATTATTTGACTGGATACAATAATTGGTGTACAATCTCATCAGATCAGCGGCCTGGATGATGGTACTGTTGTCTGTGAGAATAGTGTGAGGGACTCTGAATCTATGGATGGTATGGGATCTCATGAATTTGATCACAGATTAGGTTTGACATAATTGAGAGTAATCACTTCATCTCAGTTGGAGAAGAAGTTATTTGCGGTCATAATGAACCTGTATTGGTGATCTATCACTGGAATATATGGGGAAAATCATTGAGTCCCTATATTGAAAAGGGATAAAAATAATAGGTGTTCTGGAGGGGATCTGGTGGTCAATGAACAAAATTCTCATGAATATGACATGTGTTTCCCCCTTTTCATACCTAATGCATTTTTCGATCATGGTGGGCTTGAAGTAACCCAACCGCCAAATATTGTGAGATATCTTCACTCCTTCCAGATGAGCACCACATGAACTGACATTAACTTCCTATATAACCTAGTGAATCTCATATAATTGGATGAAAAATAGTATAATTTCATTGAACCCACATATTTAGAGAGTCTTCTCAAGGATAGACCCACTCTAGTGGGTGAAAAATGTTGCACGCTGACAAATTCACTCACGCTTTGCTCTATATTCCAAGAGAATTCCATTCTGGAGATACTTAATTGAAGTAGTTATCCAATAGGGTGTTTCCTATACTACGGGGGAACCTGAGGATCATGAAATAGAATAACCTATAGTCAAATAGTTTCCCTACTATATTTCTTCATCACCTAAAAAATATGAGTGATGAACCTCTGATGTCCCACATGGATGAAAAAGTCATCCTGGTCAGGATACACAATGGAGGTTACTAAACTTTACAAGGAATCATTTTAACCATTCTATGACCGAGGGGAATGATTCAATCTTGAATGATATGGTAAATGGGCCATTAACTAGTCAGTGAGCCCCAATAAGGGCACAAGTTCTAACTTTCTAACGATATAATACCATTAATTTGTTTGATGATGAATGGAAAGTCTCCCTTCACTTGTAAGTGGGTGACATTAATTTAAAGGGACATATCAAGACCAATGATGAGATCCTAATACCCATCCCCATTTTTTGTGTATCCTTATGACAATAAGAATGATTATGGAATAATATCTTATGTATGAGTGATTTAGACGATCCATAGGCATAATCTATTGAGCTTGGGATTGTTGTGTTGGACTAGTCGAGCTATGGGATGCACCATCAAAAAGTATCTTCAAACAGGGCATAGCATGATCCAATGAGAGGGTAACCTTGTCTAGAAATTCAATATCTATCAGAAGCTCTCCAGGGACCGAATGGGTGGCCAGAAAGTCTTCCAATGACTGACCCTTGATGGCCTTCTGTGGAACAAACCTATGGTAGAAATATTGATGGATCCCTACCCAACCTAAAAGTAATCAAGTCAATATGGGATGATTTAGGACATTATATACTGAATCTACATGGTACACAATCTGTATCTCATGATGCTACTGATAATGTTGTAACTTCTTCACTAAAAAAATAGTATAAGGAAGATCTTATTGATTAAGGATTATATGGTCTACATATCAAGGAGCATATTAATGAGATAGTATCAACTATTTTATCTTCTTTCATTGTCCTTTTGGATGAGAAGGTCATTGAGGGATCATTACAAGGTGGTCACAGAGAATAATAGAGGCTTCCCTAAGATGGGAAGCCTTAGAATTGTAGGTTATAGAAGAAAATACTTGATTTACTCAATGTTGTTCTCACATTCCTCATCTCATTGGTATAAAATTACATTATTAATGAACCTAAAAAATGTATTACTCTTTCCCACCAGATTCTTGATGAAATAGTTTATATAGGCTAAGTGGCATTATAAGCTTCAAGGCTCCCAGGGGTTTCTCAAGGGAGGAATCTGGTTGACGTCCTATATCTTCTATAGGTCGATCTCTATGGCTCCATATCTGTTTAATAAGCTAAGAAACATCCTAAGGGTACCCCCAAACACACAATTCAACGGGTTCATCTTTAAATGTTGGGATCAGAGGAAGATTAACACTATCTTGAGGTCTCTAAGATGGTCTTAATGCTGGTGGGATTTGACCATAAATTCGTCCGGGTATCATTCCACTAACATTCAAAGAATTGGTTTGAAAATGTGGTGTGTGGCCTGCTAATAAGTGGCACCTATATTCTTTAGGACAAAGGGAATCACCTAATTGAAAAAATTCCCCTACGGTGCCTTGAAGGTGGTAAACTCCTCATATTTTGGGGCCATCCATATCTATTTATACCAAGAGTATCCATCTATAAAGGAGATAACCTAGAACATGGATGTATAAACAATTAGTAAATATGTAACTATAAGTGGAAAGGAATCCTTCAGGAAATGGCTATTGAGATCTCAAAATTTGATACCGAATCTAATCATCCCATTATTCTTCCTAAATAGGATGATGTTTTCTAGCCACTTGGGGTACTAGAATTCCCTAATGAAGTTTGATTTGATAAGCTTATCATCCTCCTCCTTGGCCACAACACCAAGAGAGGGGTTCATTTTGATAGGAATCTTCTTGAACCCATGATGACTCATTGAGATACCAAGACAGTGGATGCTGACTCTAGGGTCTAGTACTAGAATTCCATCACAACTCTAGGTGAATATGTCGTAGTGTTATTTCAGGAAATCCACATACTACTTCTACTCCTCTAGGAAAATAGATGCACTAATCAACATTGGTCTTGGATATTTCTTGGTACTAAGGTTACACAAAATTGACTCATAGAAAGTGATGAATATCCTCTATTTAAACACAAGAGGATTGCCTTATAAATCCTATTCATTGTCTAAGGAAGAATAGTTAGAAGGAGGAGGTGAATCTTAGAAGATGGCTGACTTAGGGGGGGCACTAATGCCTTCTTGTAATGATATATATTCTCCACTTAGGAGTTACTACTCTACATAGACCATGTAAATAGAGGCTATCAAACAAATTCCATCATGCCTTCGAATGTGGGGTCAATTATTGATGTTAAAGAAATGATTTAAAGTAATATTATGGTGATTCAAACCTACTATGATTAACATAAGGGAGTGTTATGAAATGTTTCCCATAGGGTAAACCGTTCAGTACCTTACATGAGTTGGGGATTCTGTAATTATATTGGATTATCCTATATAAGTGTATAAGGAAATATTCAAAAGCTCATTCCATCTAGGGATGTATCAACCCTTCTTCTTAGAGATGAAAAAACAACCTCATAGATCATCAATTGTAGGTTCTAGTTGATGTACTGGGATAATGAAGGCTTTATCCATGTATGGGCACATACTGAATGTGATGGTTTCATGCTCAACATCATTATTCTAAACTTTCTTTCCCTCTCTCTTATAATAACCAATGTGTAGTTAACAGGATTTATAGGAGTAAAAGGGAGATACATCACCTTGGAGTACCCATACTTAGCCATTAATGGATTACATGGGGAACTAATGATATGAAGAGGGAACTGACACCTGTAGGTAAAGAAAAGTCCTAACCAGTAGCATGTTATAGGAAACATCTTGTGAGACTATCATGAACTCATCACTTGAAATCAATCCACCAAACATGCCTTCAACTGAATCCTACCACACTTTCTTTTATTGGTTATATCATAACCCTGAATCTTTAGATCATAACGAGCCAAATCTACTTTAGTCAACCCCAACATATGGAGTGTCATAGATGGGATGAGATTGATTCTAGAACTTGTGACCACCAAGTAGTGGCAGACATCCATTAAATTAAATAATCCTAAGATTTATAGTTTTTTAATGATCCCCTATATGAGGGTATCTTCGTCCTCTCCAGATAGTGAGATGATGAAATGGAATTCCTCTTACTTGACCCCATCTACATAGGAGGCATCTAAAGTATCTACCTATACATTAAACTATTGGGGGATTCTGAATGTTTCTGTATGAGACTCAAGCCTTTATTTTGAAAATTGAAGGGACTTGAGGATTGAGAGACTTGAAGGTATGATGGCGAGGTGCTTTACCACATCATACTTACACACCAAATGCATTTTTCTAACTATTGGGGAATGTTTCTAGCCAGTATTCATGACGGTGCTCCTAGATGTACCACAAGATTATGACTGGTGTTGGAAATATCCTACATCTAACAAGAAAAAACTATTTTAAGAACTATCGACTGACTGAGGCTTAGCTCTCACTGGACAAGGCTGATCATGGTGAAGTAGTGGATGATATACTTTGTTAGTTAGTAATTTTGGTTCTAGCAGTGTGTTCTATGGAGTGGGTTGGGTAGTCTATGTTCACCAACCTCTTCAAAAAACCTAATAATTATTCTTGTTAGTATTCATAGATTAGTTCGAGGCACTAGCCTAGATATTCCAAAATTTCAAATGTACTTAACCTCTCCTTCGAAGACATCGGTTAGAGCCAACTAAGAGTTTTTTCGGGTATTCCACATTGTCATGAAGTGTGAAGCAGTCCACTAATATAATGGAGTTCATGGAGGCATACTCCTTATCATCATTGGAGGATTATTCTAGTGCTAGGTGGACCCTAGGTGTGATTCCTAACTCTAAAATCATAAATTATCTCAGAGTGCATGATAGTTTCAGCACTATCGGGGGACTCTGATTCCCCTTGCATCATCGGCATGTTTTCTTCTGAGATTTAGAAGGCTATGATGTAGAAGATGAGGTAATGTATGGAGGAGGCATGGTGACTACAGGAGGATCTGGTCTTCCTAGTCATCCATGAATGAAAACGAGGGTACAAGAGACTACCCTGTGAGAAAACTAGTTTTCATACTTATGTGTTATGTGGCTATAATCTTTCTTCCATTCACCAAGACCCTCATTTTAACTTTCAGTATTATTATAGATTTTTGTTACCTATAACATTATGTTTAATAACTTGAACAAACCATCATCCACTTAGTCTTAGATACAATCCTTAAATACATACCATTACTTGATGGTATATCCATGGATCCTGTGGTACATGCATTGGTCGGGTCAATCAGTGTGTTCGGAATCTCTGTCCCTCCTTCATTTTGGAAGTTTAAGAATTCCCTTCTCTAGGTCACAGAGTAAGTATCATGTGACTTGTGCATATTTTCAAGAGTAGGTTTGGTTCCTTCTATCCAAGAAGGGATCTTTGGGATCATTTCCCTGACGAGGGGTTGGTACCTAATGGGGGGAAAATCCACATTCTCTGATATGCGCAACTACACTTGGTGAGGCAGTCACAGGCGGTTCTTCACTAGATAAAGTTTCACTTGGTAAGCTTCAAATTCTCAATGAGATTCTTTTAAAAAAGGTGCAAAAACTCTAGAGTCTTAGGGGCCTCTACCTATACAACAACAAAATTCTCTTCTTTGTAATCTCTTCTTGCATGATCTAGAAGAGGCAGCAACACCCATACATGTCATGTTTTAAGGCTTCCTCTAGACACTAGGCCTTATTGAAAAAATCCCAAAACTAACCTAGGAAGTTGTAAGAAATGAGGATTCAGACCCGGTGAGTATTTAAATTCCCCATGCACATTGTTAGTAGCTTCTCTTAAGTCAAAAAGATGTCAAGTAAATAGGTGAGGCCTTTTCACCTGGTGAAAAAATCGTCAACTCACACATCAATCCACTTCTTGTTCTTAAAGGGGTCGAAAATGAATGTCTTTCATGTTATGGAGTATTATTGATAATTAATCTATCTTTTCATTTCTTCAAAACCACTAATGAACCCTATGGGTAACTGGTGGTACAAAAAAAACATAGGTCATTCTAATTTCTGGATGAAGCACTGAATCATAGCATCATCCTACTACTCTAGGGTTCCCAACATGGGTATGCACTTCGATATGAAGTGTTCCAAGTGTTTCAGCGGGTATCCCATCCTATTAAACTTGTAAAATCTCTAGTTACCATAATCTAGGTGTGCCCACATTTTACCTACCATTTCTAGGTAAGGATTTCTATTGGGCAGGATTGCCACCTGTCACATGACTAGGGCCTCAAAGTGAAAATTGAGAGTTTCAATCAAATAATTGTGGTTATTATCTCTATTTAGATGAAGATTCTAGACGACCAATATGTTTACAGGCTCAAAACCTTATTAAGTGAGCCGAATATCTCATAAGGAAGTAGGTCCAGGATCTTGAGGAGAATAGTTAGACTGCTCAAGAGGGGTTAGAAACTCAGACCTTGGTCGCTTGTTGTATGATCCTTCCTATTCTCTTTCAATATGCATAGGATTTTGGAGTTTGAATGGTGGAAACTATCCAAGGAGGAATTTCTACCCCACTAGGGGAGAAATGTGATCCTATCAAGTATCATCATAGTCTAGAAATAGATCAGCAAATAGATCATCGATAATCCTTTTCTGATCTACCAACTATTGGAGAAAGATGACTATCATAGGCTCTACCTCTATTTTCATCACAAACATAGATGGATTGGATGGTCCAACATTCTTCTTACCCTTAACGACATTCTTATGGGCATGAAAGTTTTCCTCATCAGTTAGATTCCCAAGGCCGAGAACTTTTCTTTTTAAGGTGGGTGCGGACACTCTTATAGGGGTCTATCTAGTACTACACTGATCCTTAGGGAAAATATTCCCTATCAAAATCTTTTGTGGTGACCCAGATCAAGGGTAAATAAAAAAACATGTTTATTATAACTATACACATAGGGTAATTGTAATCTTTGATGGGTAAGTTAGGATTTTTCAGGATAGGGTTGAAGTAGAGAGTAGTGTACTATCACCAGTCCCTGATCTGAAAATACAGAGTTTCCTTTTCCATATTTTGTTGGAGAACTGTGACATGCTTAATGCAACATTGTTGGAGGGTCTGACAGTAGCTGAGTGAATCATGGTGATGAGCTAATAGGGGTGATAAAAACACAACCCTTCATCACTATTTATTGATATTCTCAAGGTTCTACGGACCTCCTGAATTATTCAGCTGATGGTCACAAAGGTGGTGAAGTTTTACCCAGATGGTCTAGTATAAACACATAGCCAGGACCTCAGTTAGGGACTCCATGATACCGAAGTTGGTAGTTGAAGATATATATAACTTTACTAACAACTCATCGGTGGACAAAAACTCCCACAATCCCTCTAGTTCATAGTCTTATTCTTGGTTTTCCCATGCTCCGATCAGCACTAGATGAGATATGGTTGGAATCACTAATGTTGATCAGTTCTTAGGCTAGTCTACCGGTAGAGGAGTTGTTGTGTGAGGAATCTATTCACTTCATGGTGTGGATTCCCTTAGACATGGGGCTAGTCGCGTCATCACATCCTTTAATGATGTATTATTCGCTATGGCCTCATGTGCAAGGGAGGTGGCATTTAGCTATAGTTCAGATGTCTACAAGATCATCAAGGTTCTCACCATCTGATGGAGTCATAACATACCATGACATCTCTCCTTTATCTTGATTATTGGTGGATAAATAGATTAGTGGTGATAGATATGGCCACATAGTGAGTCCCTAAAAGGGGGGCCAGATATTCCTTAACATACATGTTCCAATAGAGGGCTCTGGGGATCTTGTAGATTTCACCATTTGCGATGGTGAGTCTCACTTATCAGGCTCCTTCCCCAGACTCTAGTAGTCAGGGTGGGAACATCATCCCCAAATATTCTATGTTCTCATAATCAGATAGGTTTACAAGGTTTATTTTGACTTTGTGTTTATTAAGATTTCTCCTTTGATGGTGAGTGTTCACCCTTCAGCCTCAAGACGGTTCATCGAGGCATGGTACATTTTCAACACAAGATAGTCTTCCACACTAGTTGGTTGGAGCATTAAGAAGATCCTAATTATGGATAAAATGGGCATGGGGAGGTCCTCTATGAGGATAATAAAGGGTATAGATAACACCCTCATACTGGTTGTTGATGGAGAAGGTAGGACCTCCGATTGAGTTGGTAACAGAATAGGGAGGACTCGCATGCTAGTTGGTGAAATTGTTGTGCTGACCTCCACTTGGACCGATTAAGATGCAGAGAGAAAATCCATGATATGTTTCCTGATCATGTTTTGGCTTGTGACGGCTATCGATAGTGCCAATTGCTGACAAATTCAACCCAGTCTGCCTATGAGGCGTATGGGGTATCAATCCCAATTGGGAGAAGATGGACCCATGTTCGCCTATAGAAGGGATCTGGAAGAACACTTTAGCACTGGTAGGGGCTAATGGATTCATGGAATACGATTCCTCTTATCAATAATTCTCATGATCCTTCCCCTAACATTGTCTTTGGGTGGTTCGAACCAGGGTCAGTGGATCGGGGGTAAAATTGAACTATTATTAAGCCTGAGTCATCGGTCACTACTGCCACTGACGGGGCATGGTGGGAGCCCTCCATAATGGATCCTTGATAGTATTTATGTCCAAGGTGATTTGTAAATCCCCCTCCTCCTCTCCATATGAGAGAAATACATATTATTTCTCAAAAAAGAGGCTCCCAAAGTAGTTTCCCAGCAGAACAGGGAGTGTTTTCTCCCTACATGGCCCTTTAAAGTGTCAATGTCCTCGAGGAATTGACACCTCCAAGTCATAGTGGGAAATTTCCCATAATGGAATGACTTCCTCCTACTGGTACTATCATATGATGGTGTAGACCACCCTTCAATGGATGAAATATGAAGGTGATACAAGGTATGGGTGCCCATTAGCTAATGTCATGGCTGAAATCATTATAGAGTTAGAGTCGTGTGGGATTTTCATATGTATGTTTCTTTATCCCTGGTTCCTATGGGTGTTGGGTTTATTATTTACTACTACATGAAACCTATAATTCATTTGGATTCATCCATCAATATAGGTACAAGGAAAGTGATTCTCAATTCCTCAGTGTAGTCTAATATTTCTAAGAGAGAGAGAGATCCACAATGACAATGTCACCGATAGAGGATTCCCAACTCTTAACTGCCGCAATATCCTGTGAGTTCCATGTTGGGTCCACTATTTTCTTGGTGGGACCTAACACTTCATATCTGTATCATGTGACATAAAAATCCGTTGATGCCTCAGACTCTATTATTCCATAATTCATAAAGAATAGTTTCACATTAGGTTTAAATTTTCTATTTCTGACACTTTCTTTGGGGCCTCGACTTCATTTCATCATGATTTACATGCAGACTAGGTGATGTAGCCCAACTTTATCGCATTCCAAAGGTGGGAGTCTTTCATCACATTCAATATTTATGTGTACTTATTGATTGAAATTGGATGATGATGTGTCCATTTATACTTCCATGTATTCCTCCTTGGAAGTCATCTCCTTATCTGAGTCTCCCTCATTGATGTATTTCATGTTCATGGAACTCATTTATATTGCCAAATCTTTGTTAATTTAGGTCAATTACACTTCTTTCTAGACATTTTTATTTCATCTTGATAGGGTTGAAACCTTTTCTTAGGAGAATAGTGATGTTGGGAAACAATGGGCATGTCTGGACGCTAGGATCATGGTTCCCTTTGTTCTTCCACTTAAGAGGGCCTCTCATGTGAGGAATCATTAGGTGAAAACACAAGGTATCCCATGTTGATCATGTGGTAATATCACTATAGGTTTAATTTATCCAAGGATTTTTATATCAGGCATCCCACACATATGAATAAGGTAGGTATTTGGGTTGGGGCATGAGCTTAACTTCTTGTAGAGATGTTCACTTGGTTAACAACTTGTGGGGATAAAATGGTTTGATCATAATTCCCCTTGAGATGGATCTGGGAGGTGTGCCACTATGTGGTACAAGTTCACACATGATTTGATGGGTGATAATTCCCCTTGAGGTGAACTCAAGGTGGTAGGATTAAAAATACCCATGAGGAGGATCCAGTAGGTGCGGCCCTAAGAGAGAGAAACTAAGATTACCATTGGTCAGGATGCCCATTAAGGTGAAACCAAAGAGTTGATTTGAATTAAACTTGATTTTAATCAGATAGGTATGTCTCTATATGGGAGAAACTATGTTTACCATTGGTCAGGATGCCCATTGAGGTAGACCTGAAGAGTTGACCAGGACACCCTTTGAGGTTGATCTGGGAGGTGCATCCCTAGGAGGGAGAACCTAAGTTTACCATTGGTTGGTATTCCCCTTGAGTTAGACCAGAAGATTTTATCATAATTCTCCTTGAGTTATATTATGGAGGTATATACGTAGTTGGTTGAACCTATGTTTACCATTGGTCGGGATGGCCCATGAGGCAGACTCGAAGATTTGATCAAAATTACTCTTGATGAGGATCAGGGAGTTATCTCACTTGGAGGGAGCACATATGTTTACCATTGGACATGATTCCCCTTGAGGAGAATATGAAGAGTTGATCAAAATTCTATTTTAGGCATAGTGGGGAGGTATTTCCCATGGAGGTAGGACCTAAGATTACCATTGGTTGGGAATCCCCTTGAGGCAGACCTGAAGAGTTGATTGGAATGCCCCTTGAGGTAGAGTAGTGAGGTAAGTCCCAAGGAGGGAGCACCTAAATTTACCATTGGTCTGTATTCCCCTTAAGGCGGACCCAAATAGTTGATCATAACATCCCATGAGGCATATTAGGGAGGTTCATCCCTAGTATGTAACACCTAGTTTTACTGTTGCTCGAGATGCCCCTTGAAGTGGACCCAATGATTTGATTAGAACACCCCTTGAGGAAGATCATGGTGGTACATCCCTATGATATAGAACCTATGTTTATAGTTGGTTGGGATTCCACTTGAGGTGTACATGAAGAATTTTTCTAAACACACCTTGAGGCGGGTCAAGGAGGTACTACCCTAGGAGGGATCACCCAAGATTACCATTGGTTGGGATTGAACCTTGGAGCATATTACTACATACCTTGTTTAGAATACAGGTATAGAAAACCATGTAGTATGATGTCGTAGTTTAAGGTTATGTGATAGGATCAATCCAAGCACTTTAACATCATATGGTAAGGAATATCATGTCACTAAAGGACCATCGATGAGGTATGGTGTGGGGCTTACGCATTGAAGTTACCCTTCGCAATGAGATTTATTTTTGTTGGATGGTGATGGGATTATTCATTGAGCTTCCTGAGAGTATATAAGTCCATGTGAGTGGTAGTGTTGTGGGGTTATCCAATTCCACTCATACATAGAGAATCTTACGATTATTTCACAAGGTAATAATATATTTTTACATCATGTTATGAGGTTTTTGTAATGTAGTTTAACATTGTATGACTATGACATAGAACTAGGTAGTTTTACATCATGAATCTCAAACATGGGTGGAATCCATCCTCACCTATTAGGATTATGTGACCACCTCTCACGTTCGTTTGGGCAGGGCATGGAATTGGAATTACCATGGTACAATGGTAGGAGGAGTGTTCAATCACGAGTTCCAATTTAGGATTCCTATACCTAAAATAAAAATGGATTAGTGTAACTATTCTTGGAGGAAAATAATATATGGAGGTATGGAACCACACTTGTGGTTACTTGGGAAGACATAGGAGTTGGTGTAATATGTTACATGGGGTCTCGATGTGTTGTTGGACCAATCGTGGATTGATGAGGGTCCTAGTCACTAAAAATTAGTGAAAGAGGATTAGAATAACAGAGTAACCATGGAGAGGCCCAATAGAGAGATTTTGTGATACACGAGGACTTATTGAGGGATGATTCTTGAATATTAGGTACTTTATGGAGGTTAGGGGATTCAATAAGGAGTAGGATTCAAAAAACAGGGTGAACCTACCTCAAAGGGAGGCCCTGATTCATGAGGAGAGTTCCTCGCAAAGAATGAATGCACCATGAAGCCTCCTTTGGGAAGGTAATATGAATTCATTAAATACATACCCACATTAGGTAGAGGCATTCAATAACACATGGGATGTGGTCTCAGAAATCTTGGATACCTTGGATAATCCATTTTCACTTGGGTTGGAAAATCTTGAGAGGTTTGCAAATTGGGAGATATTTGGATGTGAAAAGGTTTGGGAACCATCTGTAAATTATCAAAATAATGAGGGTATTTATTTGATAGAGGTTTCATGAATATTGTATGAATTTTGAAAATAATGATGAGATTCATGAATATGCATGTCACTATGAGTCCAAATGTCATACTCGCACATACACCATTAACCGTTAACATGATCGTGAAGTGCTCCATGACTTTGATGATCATTAAACTGAGGATTACTGTTAGTTCTTCATGCACTCGTAAAATAAAATTCTCAGGCATGGAGCTTATAGAACTCTTTCTATTCACGGATGAGTTTTGCTTCAAAAAGAAGACTCCTTAGTGGTATTTTGGACCTTTTTTACTCAGATTCACTCTAAACTGGACGTTCCTTCCACAACCATTCCCATGGCATGTGAATTTAAACATCAACATATGGTAATTGTTATTTCTATGGATGATTTTTTTTATTTGGATGATTTATTTTTCATTAAAATTATTCTTCTACTATTTATTCTTTTATTACATACTTTTACTACTTAGATTGTGAGGGTATAGTCTCCCCACTATACCACCATAGACCCTCACTACAAGTCGAAAACCTATGGTGTATGGGGAGACGTTCTTGAGACAATGTGACCAATCAATTTTGGTTAATTATGAGTAAACTGGGTCCATGATGTTATAAATTTACATCAGAGGTTTCTTTTCATTTCCTTCCTCTTTTGGGATGGTATAAATTAGAAAATTGTTTATTGTAATTTGTTAATGAGCTTGTTTCTAAAAGTATCTTACCCATATACATGAGAAAATAAAAATTTCCTAGAATGGGATTTCTTTTTCATGATTATTCATTTTATAGTTGATTTTATTCCATTGTTGGGTAACGTGTGTGATGTGTGAGGTTTCATATTTTGATTTAGGATTCCATTTTACCCTTGTCCTTGTTAGGAAATGGATTGTTAACTCATGAATCATTGTAGGAAGTTAAATATTCACATGTCATGCATTGTTCCATTCTATATAGGTGAATATCATTGCTATCATTTAATGTGATTTCTATGAGATCCTTGGATGATATAGGTACATGGTTTTGTGCTAATGTTTTTGTTGGGAAATGAGAAACATAATTGGTTACTTAAAGTGAATGCATCAAAATAACAGTTCTTTTCTATATAGATTGTTGTGACACCTTAAGTAGTAAATTATGTCTCATTGAGTCATGTACCATTGGTCACATGGGATGAAACATGATTATGGTTGGTATTAAATGGATTCCATATGTGCCTTTACAATTTAGAAGTGATGATCTGTCTAATCCAAACATTACAGGTAGGTATATAAATAAATACTAATTCATGTAAATTTAAATTATGAAATGAAATTGTCACCGTTAAATGGGGATTCCAATTTCAATTTAAATGGAATATTCCTCTATATATTTCAATTTTCACTCCATATACTGGAATCCCATGACTTATAGCATAGAACTTGGCCTTGACTGGACCTCAGTAGTGGGCAGTAGGTAGTGTCTCTTGTGTTTCCTATGATTTATACATTTGCCAGACCTGAAATTATGATAAAAAATATGGGTGTGACTTTTATATAGAAAGTATTTATACCAATTATTTTCTTATACTAATGGATCATGATTTATATCAAAACTTATCTAATGAATTTTCATGTAATTTGTAGAGCTATTACACCATAAGGTCCTCATGCCATGCTCTAGGAAGGTGGTGACGTCTATACCTTAGAGGTGGTGGGTGGTGGGCCCTGGGTCACCAGGGTTACCTCTAATATTGCCTCCTATAGAACATTATTTTATAATTGATATGGGTGCATATGCCTAGTTTCTTGAGGATTTTCTTCAACTTATAAAAAAAATTCAAGGATCTTTGAAACTTTCTGCTTTTATGCCATATCTAATGCTGTAGTAGATTCCATCAACATTTCCAGGGGATGGTGTTCTGTTTGTTGTAGAGTAATGGTTGGTGTTTATGAATCTACACTAGGGTAATATGTTTAGGATGGACTATTAAACTCGGTTCATGGATCTCTAGCACTTAGCACCAACTCTTAATGGTGATGCCTTGGTGACAACATTGAATTTTGAGGATGGGATCATTTACACATTTTGATACTATGTAATTGTATTTCATTTTACCACCATATTAGAAAAAGTAAAAATTCCCTCATCATCGAGAGGAACCTCTTGGAAGATGATGGCATGGGCGAGGGTGTTTTAGAGGTAAGACATGGGGTTGGTTTGAACAGTGACTGGTTTTTTTCGAAACTTTATGCATGAGAAGCAGTAGAAATATGACACCCACTTATGGTTACATGGTTTTTCACCAATGTGGGAAGCCTGGGAATAATATGCCCCAGTGTCCCAGAGACCCCATTGAGTGATGAGGATACATTAGGTTAGGGGATCTTAAATTTTTTTTCAAGACCATCCGATATGTGCCTATTGGGATATGATCCATATAATCACCAAATTTATGAGAGGGATAAACAACACCTCACAAGGTAGGTTGGTGGATTAATAATGACCATTCAGGCTAAGGAGGTGGTTGTGACTGATATAGACATACTTATGATGTATAATGCTTATGGGGTGGACCTGTTTAGGGTAGTCAGGCTATATATTAGGGTCATGAATCAGGCCACATGTAGGAAGTGTGGCCAATACTGGAGTAGAGTGTAGGAATTTATACTATTAGTGGTACAACCTTGGTAGTCACCACTCTAGTATCTTATCTTTTTAAATGAGAACTTAGAATTATTGTATCTCTATGACTACTATATATAGACATGGGATTGATATTAATTACTTATTTGGCATGATGACACTTGAAGCTCCATTGGAAATTTTATGACAGAGTGTGCATCAGTGTAAGGAATTCTACATTTAGGTATGTGGTTGGTGTTTCTTTTAGCACATCTTCATCCATGATATAATGGGATTTTATTTTACTATTAGGATGGATTGGTTATCATCCAATCATGCTTATATGGAATTATATCATCACAGGGTATTATTTAAATCACAAGATGGTGTTATTTACCTCCACCAGGGTGGATGGGATGTCTAGGTAGGTGGAGATAAACTTGAGCATTGTGGGATGTGTGGAGTAATATAAAAGATTTGTAGCCTTTATATAGAGGATCAAGGAATGCAACATGCTTATTTTCCTTTTATAGTAGATAATTTTAGGGATTTATTTCCTGATGAATTTTCCACACTACCTTCTGAGAGAGGGGTAAAGTTTAATTTCGAGCCAGTTCTAGGAGATTCATCGATATGCATTCCCCTTCATAGTATGGATACTACTGAGTTGTAGGAACTCAAGAGGCATCAATAGGATTTGGAGGAAAAGGGTCTTATACAACCCAAAACTTCACCATGGGGTTAAATTATCCTTTTTATCAAGAAGATGGATGGTAACCACAAACATTGTGTGGATTACCATTGGTTGAAGAATCTCGTTATTAAGATATGGTATTCACTACCTCATATAAATGGACTCTCTGACCAGCTCCACAAAGCAATAGTTATCACCAAGACTGATTTGAGGTCATACTATCACCAAGTATGAGTTAGTCATTAAGACATACCATTTATATAATTTTATAGTAGGTATATCCTTTATAATTATCTCGTTATGTTGTTTATTATTATAAATGTTCCAGTTATTATCATGTATTTGATAAACTGGGCTCTTCACCTGTATCTGGATTTTTTTATAGTCTTCCTGGATGATATAATAGTTAATTATTCGACTTGACAGAACCATGCCATGCACCATGGGATCATTATAAATAAACTAAAAGAGATCCATTTTATTCTAAATTTAGTAAATTCCACTTTTTGATCAATAAGGTTCACCTCTTGGGTCACATTATCATAGAAGTAGGATTTTTTGTTGATCCAGTGAAGGTGAAAGCTGTAGTTACCAGGGAGAATCCCAATAATATTTTTGAAATACATAGTTTTTTTGGGATAGATGGTTATTATAGGTGCTTCATACATGAATTTTCATTCCTAGAGGAACCTCTTACAAGCATGAATAAAAAGATTCTAAATCTTATATGTTCATAATCCAATGAGATAACCTTTCCAGAGTTGAAAGGGAGACTGGCTTCTACACTGATTCTGATCCTTCGAGAGCAAGGAAGAATCTATATAGTCTATTGTGATGCATTAGGTATTGTACTAGGATTAGTACTATTGTAGGATAATTGAGTAATTTCATATGAGTTGCAATAATTAAGACCACATGAACAGAATTACCTAACGCATGATCTCGAGTTGGTAGTCATAGTTCACGATTTGTGTTGTTAGAGGAATTACTTACTAGGATAGCATCTTATGGTGTTCACAGACCACAAAAGCCTCAGGTTAATTTTTACATAGCATGACACAAACCTCAAAGTGTGAAGGTGGGTTTAATAACTATAATATTTCCCCTTTGATATTGCCTATATTCCTAGTAATAGAAATTCTATAGTGGATTCTTTTAGATAGAGGACTCAGATAAAGGTTGTGCATGATTCCAGTAGCAAGTGGAATCTTATGGAATTGTTCTATGAGATACACATGGAGGTTCATAACCATGATAGATAATATTTACTAACATCATTATAAGTGATTTATTTAGTTTTTTATAGATTTAAGATTTGGTAGTTACCATATCTTGATGGATTATTCCCAAGGGAGAGTATTTCAAGAAATGACATGCCTATGGGTTGGTTCATGGATTAGGATGAGATCTTACACATCCATGGATGTGTTTGGGTTCCAGCAGATATTTGGGAGGATTTTAGTTTCATGCTATAACTTGGGTGGAACACCCTAGTATTAAAAAGATGTATTTTGATTTGTGTCGCCAATATTGGCGGCCTTTTATCAAAAGAGAGATAGTTTGTTTTCTTACTCAGTGTTCCTCCTATCAGCAGATGAAGGAAGAACACCATTGACCAATAGAGATTATACATTTATTTACCCTTACTAATTGTAAATGGGATGATGTCATGATAGCTTTTATAATTATCTTACTAAGATCCCCTCGAGGTAGTGATGTGGTACGGGTAATCATAGACAGGATAACGAAGCTCGCTCACTTGTTACCCAACATAGATACCCTATTAGTGGATGAGTTTGGGAGAATATTTGTTTAGGATATTATATTCCTAAATTGGGTCCCTTGTACTATTTTTTTGATAGGGAATCTCATTTCATGTCAAGGTTATGGTAAGAGTTATAAAACATTTCATGTACTTGGGTTCTTTTGAGCATAATATCTCACCCTCAAACTAATGTTCAGTTATGATGAAAAGTACATGTACTAGAGGAAATTATCAAAGCATGCATCCTTGATTTCGAATGTCCCTAGGAGAAAAATATACCTCATGTCAAGTTCACCTAAAAAAATATCTTTAAATATTTAATACATATTTCTCCATATTAGGATTTATATGGTAGGATATATTGTTCACCTTTGTGCTGATTAAGGGCAGGTGAGGCAGCCTTACTTGGATCTCATCTCCTTCCTGAGAATACAATGTATGTTTAGTTGATCAGGAAGTGAATGGTTATGGATCAATCTAGGTATAATTCATACAGTGATCATAACCATAAACCACTAGAGTTTGAGGTCAGGGATTGAGTATTCTTACTTTTTTTCGACCATACTATGTTATAGACGGGTTTAAGGGAAAGGAAAGCTTTCAAATTGGTTCTTTGGACATTTTGAGGTTGTGTGGAGAGTTGTTCCAGTATCCTATAAGTTATAGGTAAATCATAGGTATCGATATATGCACAACATCTTCCATGTTTCATAGCTTCATTTGTACTATCACTACTAGAAATAAGGGCTTTAGCGAATACTTAAAGTTGTCGCTAAAGACCTTTAGTGTCCACCTATCGTCTGCCAAACGGTAGACACTTTTGGCTTGTCATTAAAACCTTTAGAATCCACCTTTTAGAGTACACTAAATATCAACCCCAAAATCTGATGATTTTCGGTCCCCGTTTTAGGGGGAAACTAGGGTGACACAACGATGGCATGGGAGGTTTTATAAAAGCTTTCTTCACCGGCCATGGTGGATTCACGGTGGTGGGGGAGTGTCTAGGTATGTTAGGGGTGGTCGGGGTATGGTGAGGTGATGTTGGGGGTGAAATAAGGGCTATAGGAAGTGTTCTGGAGGTCGTCAGTTTGACTGCAGGTGATAAGGGTGGGGGCAGGGGCGACGGGGTGGTGGCGGGGTGCAGCGAGGTGGTGTTGTAGGGGCGTGACGAAGAAGACAAGCAGAAGGCGGAAACAATCCCACTTTTTTTTCCCAGTATTAGTGTCTAGCATTTAGCGGTATCTAATACACACTTTAGAGACTACTAAATGGCGGTTTCTACAGAGGTGGGATAAATCCGGCTTGTTTTTTTCAGTATTAGCGTCCGCCATTTAGCGGTCACTAATACTCCCTTTAGCGACCGCTAAATGGTGGTCGCTAAAACTCACCCACTCCTACATGCGCAAATGCTCAGAATTCTAGTTGTGTGTCCATATCTATCTTATATCTTCCAACTCGATGTGGATTAGTTATAGTTATATGCATCCTTTAAAGAGCATCTTATTCGTATTGTGGATCAGATCACAAAGGCTTTGTAAGTAAAATCAGTTCATATGGTATGGTTTCTATGTAATCATGACCGTATATAGGATGATACATGGGACTGAGAGGCTGGGGTATATGCTCAATGGATGATGTTATCCTTAGATGATTTTTTACCACCCTTGGAAGGGCATCTCGAGGATGAGTTGCTTTAAGGAGGAAGACTATAAGAACCTGACCTTTCAATGAGGTCTGAATAATTGAAAACTTTGTTTAAAATATTTATCTTATCCTTATAAATTTGAATTATGGTTTAAGGAAGGGTTTTTCAGTATCTTGGGCCTATTCAGATCCTAAAGCCTCAGCCTTCAGAGGAAACAGTAGAGATGAACGGTTAGTACACGGTTATTAATAACCGTGAACCTCAAACCATGAGGCCCTATAAGGGTGATGTATATTTTTTTGAACCATGGGAAGGTGGTTTGGACCATTCATGGCTAAGACATATGGTAAAAATGCAATAGTTTTTATAACCATGCACTGTAGTCCTTGTAGGGTGGGTTTCATGGGTAGTGGGGTGCGAATGGTTGGTGCACGGTTTGGAAAACTATACAGCCAAACCATGGGACCAATTAAAAAGTGGAAAATTATCATTTTACCACACTTCCTATATAACTAACCCCTCCTTTTATTTCATCTTTCGGTAGTCATTAGCCTCCTTTTCTCCCTTTTTGATCTCTCCCAATCCAAAATCAAGGCTTTGATTACATTCTTCCATACATAATCTAATTTAGGATATGTCTTTCATTTTGGATCACCAAAAACAAGATATCGAATCCTTTAACTCTTTTTTTCATTATTATTCCTATCAATATAGTTATTTTGGTGTTATATTATTTTCCAAATTTCATGGGATTTTTTTGTTTTTTCATTTTCTTCTAATCTGTAAAAAAACAAAGGCTGATACTATATGAGTGTTCCTCCACATGTGTTAGGTAGGTGTTTTAGTATTTAACCCTCGTGTATTGTTTATTTATTTTATAAATTTTAATTCCACATTTTAAATTTTTATTCAAAGCCTTAAAATACACATAACCCTTTTCAAATTGATATCCTTTATATAAATGACCTAGTATCCTCTTATTCATGTTGGTATAGGTCCCCGTGGGCTATTACCACCCCTTTGGGTGTGACAATGGAATTACCCCCATAGAATTATAAATGCTCATGTGACTAAAAAATATTCTAAATGTTTTTGGATTGAATCTTAAATGATTCAACTTGAATGATTTAAGTTTAAATTTAGTGATATGAACACATCACGTGTTTAAAAATAAATAATGATATTACCTTGTTAAAGTGGAACGTTAATAATTTATCGATCCTTTTGATAGTCGATAACTTATGATACACAGTCATGATGACCCATAAACTTATGATAGTTAGGCATTGGTCCCTTATACCTATAATACTTAGCTATGGTGTCCCATATACTTGTGTTACCCGAGCATGGAATCCCATATACTTGTGATACTCGGGCATGGAATCCCACGTATCCATGATACTCAAGCATGGAATCCCTTACATCTATGATACATGGTAATGTCAAATATTATGATTTATAATACTTGTAAATGTAATTAATTATTACTTTATGAGACTTAGTGACTTGACACAGATGCATATGTTGTGACGGGGGTCTTAGCTAGCACTATGTATGTAAATATATGGATATAAATGACACTACGTATACATCACAAATGTGTAAATAAATACATATACACTTATAAATATATATTCATGATGAAATGTGTTCATATGTTTTCCCAGAACTGGCTGAAGTATTTAGTTCCGGCATGGTCTTATTTAGGAACCAGATATGACCCTTTATATTTTTTATTACTTATTACTATTATTATATTTTTACACTAGTCAAATTATAAAAATTGGATGGATACTTCTAGAAACTGTTGGTGGTGGCCTACTGAGTATATCTCTCACCCTATTCGGGCTGCCTTTTAGTACTCAGATAGAATTCATTGATGTAGGTAGGGATAGCGGAAAGCACCCAATTATCGATGCTTGATTTTATTATATCATGGGAGTGGGGAGAATAAGACTGAACTATCACTCATGATGTTATCTAGTGATATTATTTTGGTGTTTTTGGTTCTTTTGATATACCAGTATGTATGTGTACCTGCATCCATGTTTTTCTATTCCTTTTTTTATAGTTACATATCATTGCGTTGTCGTGCGCGCTCTCAAAAATATTTATACTAAGTGCAACACAGTGGCTGACCTAGGTCGATCTCTTGAGGAGCCTTTTGCAGTCAATCACTAACTACTTCTAATTCACTATATATATATATATGTTAAATAAAATAAATGAAAAGGATATTTAAGAAATTAGAATGAAATACTAAAAGTAAATATGAAAATGAAATGCAATATAATGAATGCAGACAAAATGATATTAAGACAGAAAGGAGACATTCCCGAGAGCATCACCCAGAGTGAACCTTCATCATCTCATTATTAGTTTCAAATTTACTTAATGAACATGCTCCATCATATGCTATAGGTTTTTTCAAATGATAACATATTACTTTATCTAGATGATTACCTTATATTGTTAGTTGATATTATTCTTCCTCTATTTATTATTTTATTACACCATTGTGCTACTTTGATTATGAGGGTGTATTCTCCCAACTCTACCACTGTGTACCCTTACTATTAGTCAATATCCACTAGCACATGAGGATGTGCCCTAGAGGCCATGTGGATGACTGGGTTTGGTAAAATATTATTAAACTAGGTTTGGAACATTACAAGGATCCATGTTGATGTTAAAACAAGTCAAAAATCTATGGTAGTGTATACTTATTCTTTATCATGATCTTTTTGACCTCATGATAATTAATTTAGAGGTTCATTGACCCATCCTTGTTCTTGATGAATATGATCATTGCACCCCATGGTGAAGAACTTAGGCATATATGCCCTCTGTCCAAATTCTAGTATAGTTGTTTCTTTTATACATCAAGTTCTGCAATGGTCATTTTATATAGATTCTTGGATATCAACAAAGATATAAAAATAATATCAATTGATAATTCAACGTCTCGAATTGGAGGAAGACCAATTAATTATGTAGGATACACATCAACATATTACCTCCCAATGGGAATGTCTTCTAGGATGATATTTTCATTATCCTTAATATATTAGCAAGGATATAATTTATTGTTTGAAAATAATATCCATGCTTGAGATCTTAGTACTAAGGAATATCCATCATCCTCTTTTCACTTGTATAAAAGTGGGGTTGATTTGTGATAAATATGGTGATTTCCATATATCGGTGATTTATGTTGGATCAATATATAGAAATCCAATCCATAGCCAAAATAGTATTGAATTTCATTAAAGGGATTATGATAGGGGAGGAGTTATATAATTGAGATGTAATAATTCCCTCATTTTCCAATTGATAGAAATCTCTACTTAAATGTTTTGAAGTGGTGTGTAAATAGTTCTACTAAACTTGGGAGATATGATTTAATGAATATAAATAGAATAAAAAAGTATGTTTTCTATTCCTGAATGAATAACTAGCATACCTTTCACCAATTCTTTATAGGGATACTACTCTTTGATTGGGATGGAATATGCTCACCCCTGCTCCCTTGGTGGTTGTTGGTGTTGATTTTCTTCGACAAACCTTATCTTAGGATATTGGTTTTCATAGTTTCCTTGTTCCATACAGTTGAATCATTGGATAATAAGATGATTCCTAGATGGATAATTAATCTCTTTCATCACATTGGTGGGATTCTCCCACTGGTAATCCCTAGCTAGGTGCCCTTCCATTATTTAACTAAAGCATTTACTTACCCCCTTTAGAAAATTTCTAGGGTGATTCTTTCTATAATTTTGACATGTGATATGTTGTAATTTTGTTCCATTGTTATTTTTTTCATTACACCACCAGAAATGAACTCCACTTTCTCTTTATTATCCCCATGAGACCCTTAAGATTCATTGTTCTCTATTTTGACATTGAGGGAACATTAAAAAATTTCCTGATAACTATCAATGTACCTAATTACTAAGGATTTTCATAGAATCAGCTTTAGTCCACTAAAGAAGTAGTATTATTTACATTCAGTTGTAATGAAAAATATGGAAGCATATCATGCATGTTTTATAAATTTTTATTCACAGACACTGAAAGATTCATAATACTTTTTCATGAGGCTAAGTAATTCCCTCTCTATTTCTAGTTGGAGTGTGAGGAAAATATTTATCGAAATACATATTCTAGAATTCCATCCACTCCATCACTCTAATAAATTCATTGGGATTCATATTCTTGACCACTTTCAACCATTAATCAGATTCTCCATATATAATATAAACATCCAGCATGACCTTCTCTTGCTCAAATAATTTGATGATGAATAATATTTTCTCAATTTAGCTGGTCCAGTTCCACAACTAAGGGAACAAAAGATCCATTGAAAGATAGGTACCTTTATCATAGGAAGATATAAATTATAATTTGATACCTCTTAGGTTGATCGGGGAATTTTTCCTGATTCAGGTTTTGATTCAAAACATTATTCAATTGATAATGTATATTCACAAAGTTTGTAATTCTATCTCCCATTAGGATGGGCATCTCATTTTGGTAGTCATCAAATTTCTCCTCACTTTGATTATTAACTTTGTTCCTCCTATTTCCATCCATTGACTTTAATGAAGGTAAAATCAAGGATAAGTACATTTAAACTATTTAACACATAAATTGTAAACTAATAAAATTAAAGGAATAACTCCTAAATGACATATATTCCTTAACTTATAAGTTTCTAAGATTCAATCTAAGTTATTCATGATATATTTCCTAACATAAAATATTATAATAATTTTTTTGTTCCCTTAATAATGGTTCCCAATGAGATTGAGAATTTTGCAAAGCATATCCCCTTGGAGTGTTACACTAGGTGTGCAACAAGGCTTGTGTTCATGAACCAGTTACGGATCGAGTCTAGCATAATATATTTTTTTGGGGGTTGTAACCTCGAAGTACATCTGTGTCAGAGCGACATTAACTTATAATGTCCAATTAGGGATGATTTATCTTGAAAACTAATTACACTATAATTTATCAAACTTTTGGAATGTTTGTTTTTGCTTAGTCTTATCAGTAAGAATTTCCCTAGAGTTTTCTAATCCTAATACAAAAATTAACGAGAGAATTCTTTGATACCATCTATGAAAACCATTGTTTTTAATACACTTTAATTAATAATTTATTACATAATGGTACACATGATAGAATCAAAAAATATCATGTAGTTTATCATATTTTGGAATTAGGTACATAACATCACAAATTTATACACGGACATAACAAGATTATTGAAAACATCCTTAACATTATTCTAATATTCCACAACTTTTAAAACTAAATGGGATAACTTAAGGACATATATAAAAAGTGGTGAGATATAAATCATTGTAAGGGAATAATAAATCATGGAATATAGTAATGAAATACTTGTGGTCCAAAACTAATCATAATGCAACATAATAGGTGATAACTATAATCATTAACAATGAGGTATGATATAATATAAGAGCATAATGGCGACAAGGAAATGTGGAAAAAACATAAAAAATTGTATCAGAAGAATAATTCAAGGTTAACCAACAAGACATCATAACATATTTTTCATAGTATAGTCTCTTTTACACCATTCATGACATCTCATGTGATTAAAACATTACACATTGTATTGAAGTTCTATCTGGACACACCCATAATAATAATATCATGTATATGCATAAGTGTTCCACATAGATCATATAAAATATGAATACATTTCAACAATATTAACCCAAATATTAATTATTTTGCATTAAATAAATGTAATTCCATAATTAAATAAGTATCAGTACATATAGGTTAATACCTTGGAGTGAAAATGTGTATGGTAATTCACTTCAAAATCATTTGGAAAGAAACGTCACGATGAAATTTTGGCAGCATAACAATGGTTTTTAATGATTAATAAAATGGTTTAATGAGAGAGAAAGTGGTATCTAATCATTTTTACATCAAAATAATAGTACTAGGAAATGTGTATAATCATATTCCAACATTAGGAATTTTAAATCAAGAGGCCTAAAATAAAGAAGGTTCTTGAATAAAGAGGAGAAGGATAAGATCCCTTACCTTGAGAGGGAGTTTCCAAAAGCTTGGGAGGATCTTCCGGAGATCTTGGGGGAACTTATGGAGGGATATAGAGAAGAATGTATATATTAAGGCTTTTCTTCATGTTTTTTGTGTGAAGAGGGATGGGAGCATGTGTGGGTTTATATAGGAAAATAGAGGGTAGTTCTTTATCATTTCTAAAACCTATATTTTTGCATCTATACAATAATATAATTAAAACCACAAAACTTCCCATGGTTTTAGACCATGGATTCTACCAAAGATGAGTTTTTTTAATTATTTTTCATGTCTAAGAGCATAAATCATTGAAATATAACCTTTAGTAATTTTTAAGTGAGTCATGCTCTTAATGAAATGATTTTTGAACGATATAATATAATATAGGTTTTGGTGGATTCATAAAAGTTTAATAAAATAATTCAAATAACCTAAAAAATACATTTTTAAAGGTCAAATAAGAATTTGGACGAGGGTACTATTTGTAGTATTTATATAATCATTTTTGGCCTTTTATGATGTCATAATATATATAGTATAACTATACCATATCTAATTTTTACCTAAAAATTTCTCTTACTTGGAAAATTATGAAAAATTCACTGTTGGATAATTTTTACATTATAAATCCAAAAATAATAGTTATTTTTTCTAAATAAATATTCAAATTTTTTAAATTTCACTTTAAAATCAAAAACCCCATTTATTAAAGAATAAAGTTTTTTTTAAAAATAACAGTTTTTCGACCCTTATAAAAATTATTTTTTTCTTTGTAAAATTCTATTATCAACTATAATTAATAAATATTATTTAATAATAATATTTTACTAAAATATCATTTATTTTAAAAATTAATTAATTTTTTAAAAGGAATTTCTTAATTAAAATTTCTTATTACCCAAAAAATAAAATTTCAGTTTTTTCATATTGAAATCTAATTTTTATCAAGCATAAAATTTAATCATTTATATATTAAAATCAATAAGAAATAAATATAATAATTATTTCATAGAAAAAAATATACATATTCATACTTTTTAGGTTGAGATACATTACCCATTGTTACACCATATAATGCTCTAAGTGTAAGGTGTGTGATGATGATATTTTTTTAGAGTGCTTCAATGAACATGGTTTGGGCCATGATCATGATGAGATTAAACATAAACCATAAACTGTTTCAAATTTTCTTTAGTTATTGAATCTCATATATTTCTGGTTCATGTTAAAATCATAGTGATGTTATCTTCCTCAGAATCACTGATAAAGGGGCTTCAGAGAGTACGATCCTACTTGTCAAGGCCATCAGTTATTTCATTTATATTAATGGATTTTATCATAACACTAAATATAAACTAATAATAATATGACTATTCAACAACTATTTTGTTAGTTTTTATAATTATTAATGGAATTTTTAACCTAATAAGATGTATTATCCCAAAATAAATGAAGTAGTGCACGAGTTCTCTATAACATCATTACTAAACAATGCATTTATTTATTCAAAGAGAAGGAATTTAATTTATAAAAGTTTGGGTTGTTACACATATCATAAATAAATTGTTGGTTACCTTTTCACAATATATATAAATTCAAATTTACCTTTACATGACTATAGAAAAACCATTCTACCCTTACATAACCTATAAAAAAATAGTGTTATATTTACACAGCACCAGAAACACAAGTATAAATTATATTTAAAGGTCTAGATAACATAACTAGCATATGATGTCAGTATGGAACTTATAGGAAATGGTATAAAAAATTAAAACATGAAATATAAAAAAAATATAATTAATGAATCAAAAAATATAACTATAATTAAGCATTCTTTATCAAAATAAAGATAATACATAATAGAGTGGTGAAAATTATAATTAATCATAATATGTTATATTTTAATTAAAAAAACTTAATTAAATAAATATTATTCAAGGGTCCACTTCATCAGAAACCCCCAATAATGAAATTTAGAAAATATAAAACTAGATCTTGGAAAAGTTAGTGAATAATCACCTGATTCTAAGATGTACTAAGGAAAAGTTTAAAGAAACAATGTTTCAATTATTTTAAATTGACGACAAGTATGGGTTGAAATGATGAGTTGTATATCAAAAAAATTCAATCCAAATGAAATTTTTATGTATAAGGAAGATGAACCCAATGATATAGAAGATACTAGAATTAAAGTCCAAGACTTTCCCGGACCAATTCTAACATTTTTTTCCCAACTACTTGGATATCCGAGAACCAAACTATGACTCACTTAATCCTAGTATGTGTATCCACTAAAATTAAACTAAAAATCTAAATTTCTAGCTAAAACATACATTTTAACCTTCCCCCATGAAACCTTTTATGTACAATGAAGCCAAAAATAAGCACATTATTTCTATTTTATCATTCGCATAGATTTATGGAGTTTGATCATAGAGGAAAAAAATTTAACATAAAAGGTTCAAGTACATTGATTTGTAGAAATAATTAAAACAGAGCTATAAATTTGGTGGAAATTACATGAAATGAAAGTGGGATCAAAATTTGAGGCATAATTCAGACTTGTAAGGTTGTGGATGAGAATATCTTACTAATCAAATGGATGGAAATGTAAGATTGAAGAACTCAAATAATTTATATATAAAAATGAACTCCTTTACACCAAAATAAAATAATTTTATTAACAATAAATTCACACCCAAGGTTCATGGGGTGTAAAGTGGTGAAACCCTAGGATCTTATCAATCATCAAAATAGAGCTACTGCATCATTATTTTATGATTTATTTAATTTCATTTTGATTTAATAAATTTGATGATGGAACTCTAAGCCATTTCTATTATTTTAATCTCTAGATCATTTGAATTGTATAGATATTAGGAAAATTACTCATTTCTTAATTTTTGGTAAAATCTTTCCTTCATCTATGTATTAGAAACAAAATCCACTTTGGTTATCTCCATTGTTTTCTATCTTGATCATTGGGTTAACTTAAGGGAAATTATAGATATATTATTTCTATTCTAGGGTATATTGGAGGTCTTAGTGATCATTACACACCTTAGATTAAACTAAAATTTCAAGGTGAGGTTAAGCGAGTGAAGTTTCATTTGATTAGAGAGAAACCCGAAATAAAAAATTGGAATAATTATTTAACAAAAAAAGGTAATATTATATCTAAGGTTAGAAAACTTAATTTAAAATTCAATTTTAAAAAATATACTTTAATCTCACAATTTTATTTCACACACCAAAACCACCAAACATAATAATAATGCAACCACAACACTTTGTCTTCTAAAGAAAACATAAGCCCCACTACCAATTCATTTTACTTGGGTTTTTTTATTATTTTTATTAGTTTCCCATAATGGTTTCTCATTAAACATCCAAATTGAGAACTCTTTGATGGAAAAAAATATAACCCTTACATAACTCATGTTTCTAGGAATTTTCCTTGACTCACCAACATTATGATCTTATATAACTAGTGTTTCATCCCTATGGAAATGTACATGACTTTTATACGTCATATATGATGCATGAATTATCTCTTACACATTGCAACACATCGCTAAAATTTTACAATATAATTATAGATGAATCTTAAGAATGGGATGATTTACCTTTATACATATCGATGCACTTTAAAAGTTTTACAATTTGTATATATGCTCCTAGATTGAACCTTATATATCAAAGGGGCCCCTGAGGAATACCTTTATATATCAAGGGACTTATATGAATTTCAACATACAACATCCAAATGACTCTTGTGTGAGAGTGAATGATTCCCATGAATTAGAGTGACTATTACGTACTACAATACTTTATCATTTCATTATGATGCATGATTTTGTGAGTTGGATGACAATGTTATGATTTTCGTATCAAATGCAATATTTTGTTGAGAGTATATAGTTAATCCATTCGATGGTGGAAAATGATATAATGATTTGGATTATATATAATTATTCCTAGATCCATAAAGAGAGTTAGGGTTATCCTCTTAGGTGATTTTGGCCTAAAAAAGAATTTTATGATCAATTAGGGATTGTGTGAATTGGTGGTCATGTATGTGACTTTGAGTGGAGATTACTTACTCCTGATAAAGTTTTAGATTCAAAATAATCATTAATGTAGATAATAATGTGGGATAGAAAAGAGAGAAGCCAAGGGATATCCCCATAATGAGTTGTCATTAGAATGTGTTATGGGTTAGTGTAGTTTTTTTCTTATTACTTTCTTGATGGTTCTATCTTATTGTTTGTTTGTATATAAAGAAAAAAAATTGTGACCATGTCCCTGATGAGAGGAAAGTGGGTTGTGGTGTGATTTAATGAGAATTTTAATCGATAAAATACCTCCCCTCTGAAAGAGAGTATGATTCTATCCTATTTGTGAGCCATCCTCTAAGATGGTTTGGGTTGGGTACTTGTGTAAGGTCCGTGATTTAAAAATTTAATCCTTTGTTTTTATAAGTCTTAGAGGTATGAAGAGGGTTATTATATTAATTTACATTCTAATTTGTAAGTTTATTTATGTGGTTGATCCCTTTTTTCATGCATTAGGTACCTTTATTCATGTGGTTGATCCCATTATTAATGTATTCAATCAATTTTTTTATGTGGCCAATCCCTTTGTCTCTGAGATCGATCCCTTTATTTATGTGGTCAATACCTTTTTTCTATACTTTTATGGGTAGTTATTCCTTTATTCATGAAGTTTATTGGCTTAGTTTATTGAATGTCCACATGGTCTATCAACACGGTCGATACTTTTTCATGTTGTTGATATATACTTTGAAGTCAATCTATTGAGTATCTTGTTTTTATCATGATATCAATTGGTTTCTCATAAAATAAATCAACCAATGAAATATATATGATCCCTTCTCATGGTCGATCCTCAAGGTTTGTTTTTTTAGAAAAAACTCTGGATTTTCCCAAAATGACATAAAACTTTTTTAAAAGAAAAATTTGGAAAGAAAAAATAAGAAATAGATATTTGAATAATGAATTAGTTCATATGAATTATAATGTTTAATACATTGAAATTAGGGGTATTAATTGAGTTTTATAGGTGTAAATCAAATGGGAATTAAATGAAACCCACATTAATAATGGACTAAAAGGAAAGTATTAAAATGTTACTTTTTGAAGATATTCATATCTCTATATTTGACATTTCAAAAATATCATATTTTTTAATTGAAAATTTTCTTATTTCATTCAGGTCTATATGACTTAAAAGCTTTCTCTTGAATCTTGGGAGTCATCTTTCATTGATTTAATCCCCTCATACTCATGATTTACAGTCCTGTTTATTAGCATTCTTCTCAATCTATGAAAGAAGTATAAGGTTGAATTTGGGGAAGTAAATTTTACATCTATTATATTATTTTTATAATCTATGAAAATTGTGACTAATCTAACCCAAATATTTGTGAATTCTAAGATGAGACATCATCTCCCCTTATTCTTTTTTTATGTGGAATGATATAAAACCCTTCCATATTGGGGATTTAAGTGATCCTTTTTTTTAAATTATGGGTTTAACATGATTTTTAATTATTATGGGTAAATATTAAGGATTAATTTATGGAGAATGAAAATTGTTTTAAATAAATTTTTGGGGATTATGGGATAATTAGAATGTTTTATGTGTTTTTTATAGTTATTAGAAAGTTATTTCTAGTTTTTTTTTGCTTGAAACATTATATTAATTTGATTAAAATTCCTATTTATTATGACTTGACTGTATTTTTCCTATTTGAAACACTTTTAAAAAATAAAAAATTACTTAAATTTGTAAATATTATTGATTGTGTAAGAAACTTCTTATCTTATTTTTCATCTATTCTAGAGATGATGAAATTTTATAAAATCCCTATTTAATTCGAAATGGTGGAAGTTATATGAGTTATAACATGTTGTGATGTGTGTACTAGTTTTTTCTCTATTATCCTTATGGTTATGTGGGTATATGGGGTTTGAATAGTGATTTTTGAGGGTATTTAGGTGTGTAATGTGTTGGGGGAAGTGGGGATACAATTTATTGGCTTGGGGTGTGTTGTGGGATGGTTCGGTGGTAGCTCGATGGTGTTTGTAGGGGATATAATCATATTTTCCCGATTTTGATGGGATAATATTAAACAAATAATTGGTAATTATGGGTTGTAAATTGAATATAACTTGGTAATTAGTGATTTAACTCAATATAAATGATGATGTGATGGATGGTGGTGATTTTTCATTGAATCCAAAATTAATGTCTTAACAAAAAGAAGATAATTGGGGAATGATAAACTTAGAAATAGATTTAATTTTGGATAAATGATTGGAGTTAGGGATTTTTTGTGGGATATCTGTATATTATTGGTGGAAGATTTTAGTGGTATATCTCATAATGTGGGGATGATGTTGTGAGCCAAGATAGTGGTGATTTTTCTATGAGAATATTTAGGTTGGGTATAGTGTGTATTTATTATACCATGAGTTATCTTTTGATTTATTTTCACACCCCAATAAAGTTGGATAACCTTATCAATTCCCAAAGGTATTGTTTTCCACATGTTTTCTCCAAACATTCAGTTTGGCGAGGGTAGATGGATGACTACCCCATCTCCTCTACCCTAATACTATGATGAATGATTGTGGGGATGCTTGATAATGGATATAGACACTCTATATCTAGATAATTCAATGACTATGGTATGTGTATTATTATTATCCATTAGGGGAATCATGAGATTATTGACCTTGTTGGAGGATGAGATAGGTAGTTTTCTAACCCAATTAACAGTAGTTTGGTAACGGATTGAGCGGAAGAAATGCGACGTTAGGGCACGAGAGTATAAAATCAGTGGGGGAATGGTTGTTGGGAACCATTAATATATATTCCTTTAAAATTATTTATTATATTGGGCATTTTATTTAGTGATTGATCAATGTAAAGGCTAAGTATTAGTTAAAAAACATAAGTTCTCATTGAATCAACTATTTTTTTGTTGAGGAATTAATAGTATATCCCTACATTTTCATGAGATAAATAGGGTATTATTCTAATTAGTGTACATTTCATCATCCACATTATACATATAAACTATTTTTAGTTTATTAAAATGGATTTGGAGGCCAATTTGGACAATATTATCTTTGATCATTGAGTTTCCAGGTCACTTCCTAATAGTATATATGGTATTATTTCTACCAAGATATAATTTTTTTGTTGAATTCAAATAATTTATGGGATGGTTTTATTCCTTTTATATTATATAACGTATTAGTTTGGTAGGTTTTTATCATATCTCTTTATCCATTTCATTGTATTGTGTGTAATTCTTCCCATTTGAGGGTTTTATACCCTCGGTGCTAGTCCCCAAACTGGGCTTAATGGGGTTATGAGTTAGGGGTCATAGTTAACTTCACTACAAACATAAGAGGACTTTATAGTTGATATGTGTCATGATATAGTGGTATCAGAGTGTAAGTTGAGAGATCATATGAATACAGTAGATATAGAGTGGTGAGGACTGTATGGGTTAGTAGGGAAACAATGTAATTTTAAATTATTATGTGGCTTAAGAAAAGGTGACCATATAGAAAATATTATATAATGTTACCTTATAATCTGAATTAAATACTTTAATTGTTTATAATTTACTAAGCATAGTGGTGAAAATCACAGGATATAGACCTATGAGTGCTAAAGGATTCATTCATTCTTGTATTCTGATCGAATGTTGTGATTTTGGGAAAATATTATGAATTTAATTAAATGAATCTTTCTTATTTATACCCTAATTGTTTATGAGTTCATTATTACCCTTTATATATCCAATCTTTCTATTATTATTGCATGGTTCACCTCATATAGGTTAAGTATTATGGACCCATTGATCATTAAATGGTCGACCCGACTGAGGAGGATGATCTATGATATAGTAAATTGAGTTATTTACTATGTTAGGATTTTCTAAAGTACATGGGGAGAGTATCCTATTTAGAGATAAATCAATGTTTAGATGATCTAGATAAAACATTCACTTTGATTTATGCCTGATATGAGTGTTGGGTTCCATTTGCAGTCAGTCAGATTAGAGTAGCGGCATGTTAGTGGTGGAAAAAATATCTCTCGAAGTGGATGTAGGTTGATGCCTCATGGGAATATTTTCATAAAGTCTTATGAGAAGAGAGTACATCTTCAACGATGAAGTCAGTAAAGAGGTAGGAGATACTCTCCCATCATAATGTATGTAAGAGTGTATAAGATGTTCTTATTATTTTTAAAGACCTAATATTTTTTTCTTGACCACTTGCTGTATAAGGAGTCCTAATTATGAAATATTTAACAATCACTACATCCTTTGAGTTAGTTTACATTCACCCAATTTATGTTTCTATTGTACATGTTGTTGTATGTGAAATCATATGGGATCAAAAAATGAATTCATGATAGGGGGACCACCACATGAGGGTGTTTAGAATTGTTTCTTTATAGAAATAACTTCATATGGTGGATCTCAAGAATTTTGGATATTTAATGTTCCAATAGGTGGGGAGATGACCCAAATAGTTTAATTGAAACTATTTTGGGACTGAAAATTACAAGGCCTCTACAAGGATATCTCTGATGGAGTGTAATTCCTATGTAGTATGTCGTCACCATCAATCTTTATACCCAACTGTTCATGGAGGTTAACATGGAATGGGTGGTTAGGGTCATTTTTATCCATAGTAGTAAAACATTCATTTAAGCTAGTATCCACAATACAGTTCCCTATTACTTTTTGGTAATGGGTTCAGTAGGTTTATGATTCACTAAAAGGAGATGAATCTGGTAGGGGTTATCTCCATGAAATCCTTGGTCCACTAAGACCTATAGAAGAGAATTTATATAGAGTCATACATTTGAAGCAATTAAGAGGAGTTGAACATGGACATATCCATGCTATGGAGGTTCAGCCACCAGAGGTGTCAAAGGTAGTTTATGGTATGATAATATTATCATATACTATTGTTTCTACTTTTTTTATTCTGGAGATTCATACTCCTTTGTTGTTCCCACTATTGTCCATGCACTAGGGCTAGGCATGGAGATGATTCATGTTACCCTGGTTTTTACCACACTATTTGGAGGTTAGAATATGTTGTTTTATGTTTTTTAGGGGTGTAGGAAAAATGTAGGGTAGTATAAATCATTAAAGGAATTATTATTGATAAAAATATATCTATAAAATTTCATTATTGTCATGGATATTATATATTTTATGAATATAGTCATTGAATTATTCTAGAGGAGACATTTTTTATAACATTGAAGGATATTTTATAGTTTGTATTTGCGAGTAGGTTTATCAGATAGGAGTAAAGAATATGGATCCTACCCTTTAACATTTTTTAGATTTATTATTGGAATCATTGGGGTTTTATGATATGTGGGTTCTAAGGTTCATTGAGTATTTTCTGGTAATATTATCTGATAAGGTGTTGACACTACCCCTTGAAATGACATTAAGTTTATATAAGATTTTGAATAGGTTGTTTCACCAATTTTTATGGATACTTATTAGATTAATCCCTTAGTTATGTGGGTTATCATGATATATATTGATGATCTAATGAAAAAAATTATATGTACTAGTGTTTTTCTATGGGGATCTCTATTATTTCTCACCAATAAGGTGAATGGTAGTCTAAGTCTCTATGCATACTAATAGATAATGAATTAGATAATGGTAAAAAACCATTATAACTTATCAATTGTTGATTATTTGTTCTAGAATTTTTTGGGATGTAGTTGGTTTTTGATGTTTTATTTGTGGTCTTGGTATCATCAAATGGGGGTGAAGGAGGATGATATTTAAAATACTACTTTTTAGTCTTTCAATATACACTTATAGTTCATGGTCATGTAGTACATGGTAATAAAATATATAACTATGTTCATAGGAATCATGACCTCCATATTTTATGAGTTCATGGATTATTTCACTATCATTTTCATTAATAAAATCCTCTTATACATGATTTACGAAGTGAAGTATATTGGTCACCTTAAAACTATTTTATGGGTCCTTCAACATCACTAGCTCTATGGAAAACTATGTATGTGTCGGTTCTATGTGTGTGAGGTAAATTTTATTTGACTCATGGTGTATCAATAAGTATTATTGGTATATTTATTGAATATTTTAGTTTTCATATCTTTAAAATCTCCCAAGGACACTACAGAGGTTCATATCTTCCTTTGTTTCGACACCTATTATTGATGGTTTTTTGTCTGAATTATCTCTTATTATGTCCCCAATAATGTCTATAACTATGAAAGACCCAAATTTTATCTCGAATAATAATTTTTGTTAAGTCTTTAACTATCTTAATATTTATATGATTATTTACCCTATTTCTCAGCTGCCTATGGATAAATTTATGTTTGAGGAGTTTTTTTATGCTTTCTATTTGGTCTTAGGATTCATTCAGATGTAAAAGTAGGAACTTGATTTCTATAGGTATATATAGTTACTCCCAGATGAAAGTAACTATTACACCCATGATTTATACTTAGAGGTTGTGATTATTACCCTGATGATGTGGTTACATTATCCCATTGGGGAAATCTTTATAGTCTTTACAGCTCACAAATTTTAGACATTTGTTTTCTCCCAGCACTGTCTAAATATATCAAATAAAGGTGGATGGATTATCTCTAAGATATGAAATTGATATATCCTACACCCCAAGTAAAGTAAATGTTGGGGATGATACACTGATTATGATTTCATATAGGTATGTTTCTCAAGAGTCAAGTGAATCTTAGAGATCAATGGATGATTTTGTAACTTTTCAAATTGATATAGAGGAGGTTGAAAGAAAAGGTTACCTATATAAAATTATGATGTAACCTTGATTATTTCTATAAGTGTATGAGTCAAAATCAGGACACTCAAAAGTAGTAGTGATGATGGATCATGTCATTCTTAGTTATTCTCATGAGGTGTGGTCAAAGGATAACTTGTATTGGGTGATGCTCTGTGAGAGATAATTTGTTCCAATAGTGGTGTATAAGGAGGTTATTTATGAGTTATAAAACTAACATTTAGAGATAATTACAAACATATATAATATGTTCCATAGATTTAATAGTTAGTTTTTTTGGTTCATGATAAAGCATTCTATAGAAAAAATCATTGTACGAGGTATGGTCTTCCAATAAGTGATGTCCAAGCATTATATTCTAGGGGTATTGCTACAACCTTTGGATGTTCCCTGGTAGAAGAGGGGGAACATATTGAAGGATTTATTTAATGGGATAATCTGATCTCAATGGGGGTTATGAATCAATTTAAGTGATTTGGGACTAGATAATTAAATTGGATCATTTTCTAGTAATCAAGGAATCAACTAATATTGATACTCTAGAGAGGGAATATGTGGATAAGTGGTGAAACTTTAAGGTGTTTTAATTAACATATATTATAACTCGAATACTCATTTTAACTCATAAGTATTGATAGGGATTCATCATGATTTTGGATATTAGTTAGATCTTATCACTACTTTCCATATGTATATAGATGTGAATAAATACAGGAAAATCTAGATATTGGAGGATATGTTGCTAGAATGTCTCTTTGATTTCAGTGAACTAGGGCTAAAAAGTTTACCTTTGGAAAAATTTTCTTATAATAATATCTATCACTCTTCCATTAACATGGATCAATTTTATATATGTGATGGATAGTCTTTTCAATCTCCATTATACTAGACTAAGGTTTGGGAGCCAAAATTTCTTGGTCTTGAAGTGTTTCAGAGCATGATTGAGAAGATTTAGATGATTGATGAGAGTATGAGGGTGGAACAGGATCATTAAAAAAGATTATCCTGATTTGATGAGGGGGATTTGAAGTTTGAGATTTGGGACCACGTATTCTTGAAGGTTTCCCCTTATTATGAGCATTAATGGTTTAGTTTGGATAGTAGTTTATCTCCTTATTTTGTTGGGACTTTCAAGGTTTTGGAGCACATTGGTGAGGTGGAATATTAGTTAGTGCCTCCTCTATAGATTGACTTGATCAATGATGTCTTCCATGTTCTGAGGATTTTTTGGTATCTTTAAGATTAATGTCATGCTATCAACTAGGGAAGTCTAGATATATAGGATTATGTGAAATTGATGGAGCATCTGGTTAAGATCCAGGATCACTGGGTGAAAGTATTGTATATGTAAGAGATTCTATTAGTTTGTTTCTTATGGATTCATGCGGGCTTATAAGAGATCCCATAGGTGTGAGAGTCATAGATTCATACAAATTATCTAAATTTAGTTAATGGTTGATCAAAATTTCTATATTCTTTGTTTCATTAAATTAAATTGAGTTGATGTGTTTATGCTTATATTTATTTACTAGACTGTTTCCCTTTATTAATGTGACTCATGTTTATGACCACACCCCTGTTTGATAGGTATCTCCCCCAAGATAGTTTCATTGGATACTAATGCCACATGAAATGTGTATTTATCTTGTGGGAGGCATCACATGAATTTATTTTTCAGCCCACTCTTAAAATTTACATTTGGGGTTAATTTTATATTCTTGGGGTGAGATTTTTTTGACCGATATCTAATTTAATGTCTGTAATTTCTATAACACTTTATTTTTTTGAGGATTTGAGGTTTCAAGTGGGAGCTCAGGTTCTATTTTATTTTAATTTATATGTTTTTTCATATGGTCAATACCTTTGTTCATGTGGCTGATACCTTTGTTCATATGGTATATCCCTTTCTCTATGTTAAGGATCCTTGGCTTAGAATCCAATATTTTATTTAGGTAGTCGATTGGTTTACTGGTTTGGTTGTTCATGCAATATAATGACATAGTTAATAAATTTTTCAATTGTCCAATCCATGTGATGTGATTGATCCATGTGTTCACACATTTGTACATATGGATGATTGGTTTCTCGCACAATGAATCCATGTGGTACATTTACATGGTTGATCCTCAACATTTTCCATCATTTTTTGAAAAACAAATTTCATATTTTCCCAGAAGGACATAAATCTTTTTAATGAAAAATAATTTAATAATAAAGTTCAAATAGAGATTTGAAACCAGAATAGATTGAAATAATTTATATATATTTGAATACCTTGATCAAGTCATACAAGAGAAATTAAATAGTAATTAAATAAAAAACAAACTAATAATGTATTTAAAGGGATTTTTAAATATGTTATTTTTGTAGATATTTAGAGAACTATATCTGAAATTTAAAAAAGTCAATAATTTATTCTTTTGAATCATTCATGTTTCCTTCATGCCAGGTCTCCCAAGAATCTTTCTCATTAGATTTAGGATTCATCTTCCATTGAACCAAACCCTTCCTTTTTGTGATTTATAGTTTTTGTTATCATCCATATTCTATCTCGACTTTTGAAGTAGTGAGTGTCATTTTAGGTCATATTTTTTCCCTATATCATATTATTATTCCACTTCAAGTGTTTAATGATCAATACAGACCTCAACTTTTTAATTTTCATCCAGAAAATTATCTCTCTTTATCCATTATTTTTTGCACATTGTGATAGAAAACCCATCCAGGTTGGGGATATAAGATCTCTCCTTATATTTAAGAAATAATGGATTTAAAATGTGTTTTCTTTATAATAAGTAAATGGTTAATATTCATTTATGAATATAGAAAACTGGAATAAACAAATTGATGGGGATAAGTGGGAATTGGTATGTTTTTCATTCTATTAGTAGTTATTATAATAAAGTTTCATTTTTTTCTACTTGAAACTTTATATTTTTATGATTATTGTCTCTAGTTTATGTTCCCTTGTAATGTTTTCAGTTCAAAACACATTTTAAATAATGATAAGTACTTAAATATGGTAATAGAATATGTTGTACAGGATACTATTTTCTTGATTTTTCACCCTTTCTAGATATAATTAAATGTTATTAAAACACTATTTAATTTGAAGTTATGAATGTTATAAGAACTATAACCTAAAATAATGTGTGTAATGGTGTGTTTTATATTATCTTATAAGTTGTGTGAGTTTGTGGGGTCTGGGTAGTGATGGATTTAGCCAAGTTGGGTGAAAAATGTGTTCTTGAATTGGGGTTGTGGTTGGTTGACTTCAGGTGTGTTGTGGGATTGTTTAGAAGATGGTGGTTAGTGTTCGTAGTGGATTTCATTATAATATTTTGGTATTGATGGGATGATATTGATTGTGGACTTTTTTATTACAGGATATAAATTTAATATAACATGGTAATTAGTGATTTAACTCACTTGAAATAATTAGGTAATCATTAGAGGTGGTTTTTAATTATATATTGAATTAATGCATTAATGAGATGAAATTAATGTATAAATAGTAAATTTAGAAATAGTATGAAATGTGGATAAATAAATGGAATCAATTTTTTTCTATGTATTGGTTTCATTTTAATAGGGGTAGTAGATTTTTTTATGTGTCATGGTGCAGTAGTCATGTTATGACCTGAGCTAGTAGTGTTTTTTTGTAAGAACCATTAGGTTTCATGTTGTGTGTATCTATTATATCATGTATTTTAATATGATTTAACTATGATTCCTACCTAATTTATATAACCTTACCAATTTCCAAAGGTTTTGGTTTCTAGGTTTTTTCTCCAAATATCCATGTTGGTGAGGGTGGATGGATTACTACACCATTATCCTACATTCTTATTAGCAATAATAATTAATTTATAATGGACGATGGAAGGGATTCATGATGATAAGGATGAACATTATATATTTGGTTGATATAGAGACTATGTTATTTGAATTATGATTATTCACTGAGGTTATCATGATATTTTGATCCTTACGATTTGCTAAGGTGGATAGGGTTTTGAACTGACTCACATCAGAATATGAAGGGATTAAGCATAGGATGTGGTACATTTGGGAATTGGGACTACAAATCCAATAAGGAAGTGATTGGAGGGTTCCTTTTATCTATATTATCTGGATATTATTTTCTATATTAGGTTCATGATTTAGTGTGTAAGCCTTTATGAGGATGGGTATTAGATTATTCCCATTGTTTATCATTGATTAAAATGTTTTTACAATGGGGTATTAGTATGATATTCATAATTTTACATGGTATACCAAGGGTATGATACTACTAAGTATACATATTATACTCACACACATATATAAACAAATTTTCAGGTTATCAGGAGGGATCTAGAGACCAATATGGATATTTCTATCTTAGATATTAGAGATGATGGGTCACTAGATATGAGTATACTTTGTATTTTTTCCATTAGGATACTATGTTTTTTTACAAGGAATGCATAATGAGAGGGTTTTGATCCTATTATATATAATGGGAAGGTTTTTGTCCTATTTATGGTGAGGCCTTCTGTTTGAGTGTTTTATATCCTCAGTTTTAGTCTCCAACTCATAGCCTACTGATGGAGGGTCTTCAGGGTAACACTCATCTTCACTTATAACCTAGGAGGGGTTAAGAGTGGGGGTGTGCAGTGATGACATTATGTATACCCTTAGATAAGTGGGTTTTGATTAGATACTTGATGATTAACCTACCATGTGTCAGCATGTAGTGGTTGGGTATGTAATGTGAACCCAACTCTGTATGAGTGGGTAGTGGTTCAGAACTTGATGAGTTCCCTACCCTACCACCTAAGGTATTTTTTAGTAGCTTGATTCCCCCCCCCCACCCTCAGAGGGGTTGTCTTGGGTGCTATATGTCTGCCCTCCAGCGATATGGGTTGTGTCATTAAATATATGTGAAATCTCACCTAAGAGGTATTTGTTTGGGTACTTGATGGTTTATGATGTGTTTAGGACTATAAATATTATTCCTTCAAATGATAGTGTTACTATTTTGGTTACTATGACCAATATATTACCACATTTTCTAGAGCAGGTGAGTTCAATTTTCATGGGGCTTGTTCAACACATGGAATCTTGACATGTATTCTGGTATATGAATTTTGTGTTGTATTTTTTTATGGGTTTATTTCATGATAATGAATTATTTACTTTATTTTTATTGCACTCCCATACACTTGATCACATCAATACTAAGTATTGATAAATTGGGGGAATCCTATAAGCCTGTTAAAGTCACCCCCTACCTTCATATATGGCAAGGGTTGTTTTGTATATCTATAAATAATCATGTTTTTAATGAGGAAAAAATTATATATTAGATCTTCATATGTGGTTTGGGTTTAGTAGGTTATAGAGGAAAAGGATTCAATGTGTTCTTCTATTAAGTAGGGTAGGAGGCCAGTATAGATTAGTTTTTAGTTATTATCCAGTTTATGTACCAGCCAATGTGCCAACATGTTTATTTATTTTATGTTTATTCCCATGTATATAAAATTCTACTAAGTTATGTTCTTTAATAATATATTTATATTTTTATATTATATTTTAGACTATGGGGTCCCTCTTGGATCACTATTATTTATCCACATGTTTTTGGTATATTCATTATATAGATGGGTGAAGGAAAATTTTCGATAGACACAATATGTCACTAATTCCTTCTTTTAGATGAAATATTATCCCCAAGAGTGTCTTGGGAAATTATATCTAGTTTAATTCCTCTAGTATATAGGGAGGTATATCAGGGGTCATGTAGAATCCTTTCTCAATGTTGATCAGATGATCTAGGCTAGGGTATCAAAAATTGGTATCAAATCCAAATTTGGGATTAAAAAGTATTATTTAGTGGTAGTGATAGGTTTTAGAAACTCAAGAGGATGATTGGTATCATTCTTGGCTAGTATAGGTTTAGTTGAAACATATATTTCATGGGTATAATAATTTTTTGGTACTATGAAGGATATGATGAGTGGGGTGTTGGACAAATAATTCCAAGGCATGATAGATGAGAATTATGATGAGGTATGTGGATTGATCATGAGTTAATAAGCTTATTCATTCATCCTGACACTAGAGTGTTCAGGGCATGATGCATTCTCCTATGGTTTGTGTTATTTGACATGTTGCCTCATCAGTATCTATTATTAATTAAAGAACTTATAAAATTTGATTTTTTTTCTCAAATATATTATATGATGTGATTATATTAAAATTGATTTGATAGGTTTATTTTATTTATTTTCATATTGATTATTTTTTACCATGGGGAAATGTATTTTAGGATGTGTGTTTTTTTATGAAAACATGGTTTTGATGAAAAAACTTATGTAGTGGCATGAGGTGTGCATGAAATTGTTTTATAATTTAGTCTTACTTTAAATGTATCATAGATATGATTCTTTAAAAATGGTTTGGAATTTATTATATTTTGAAAATTATTCTTTGAATATGGTTTTGAAAATTAGATTTCAAAATGAATTTTCAAAGGAGAATCAGTTTTTATGAAAGGGATCAGCTAAGTCATAGATTTTGACAAAACAGGTGAGTATTGTTTTTAGTAAAATGTTAAGTGATGATTTGAATTAGTAATTAGATTTTGACAAACAATGTTTTTATGAGTTGTGGGTTTTATGTGGGGTTTGAATTTATGTTCCCAGAGAAGGGAATGTTTGGTGAATTAGGATTTAGATTAGGAATAATAGTGTAAGAATATATTAGTATAATTATTTTGGATGTGTTTTGAAGTTCATATGGTGTTTTATGAGCTAGGGTGAACATTATCACTAAGGATAGGGGGACCCATCTACTGAATTTTAGCAACTACAATAGGTCATGCCATAATGCCCAGGTTATTTCACGATGAGCTAATACATCTGTGGTCATAGAACCATGAGGCATAAGGCGCTATTCCATGAATGATGGAGGAGTTTAATCCTCCTATATAAATGGTTGAATCATTTCATGAACACCTAGTTGTGATTTAGTCATTTCAAGGTAATAGAATGTCCCCTGTTTTTAGGGGGGAATCAGGCTACTACAATCAGAGTTCCCCAAGACTAAGGCATGTGATTGCCTTTTTAATGGTGTAAAACCAGTATCTTTAGGGAAATATCTTCTAAGTTATTTGGGGACTAGGGACATAAGAACAGTCCATTTTAGATGAATCCCATCCTCCTCTTTCTCATTTGATCCCCATATTGGGTGATAATTTTTTTGTTCTCCTATAATGATTTCATGTGTGTTATTACATTATTTTATCAGTTTTCCCCTTCTATAACACATGATTTTGGGTTAAATTTGGGATGGGGTTTGACACCAATTCTATTATATCATAGTGGAATTGGGAAAGGGTGATGTGGATTTCATGTTTCTTATCTAGAGGATATCTCAGAAGGATGAACACATGTCTTTGGAAATAGTTTAAGTTAAGTAAAAATACCTGATGAGTTTTTATATGAGTATCCCTTTTTTATTAAATTGAATAATTAATTATAATTTTTTTAAATTAATAATTATGGTGTCATGGCATGAAATAGGGTCTCTAGAGGTGGTATGAGCAAGGATGAGGCTTGGAAGATCTTGATTGAGGAGGTGGGGAGCTTGGAATGGGTGGTAAATCCATATTGGAGGTAGTTGGTACCTTTAATATCAGCTCATGTACCTATTTATTCATTATTTCTTGATTTAATACAATTTTTATGGGTTAAAAAAGAGGGATAGGGACTGAGAGTGCTATAAAGAAGGGATATGATGGCGTTAGGTCTCCTATGTTCAGAAAAAGTTCTTCTTTTCACTTTAGGTAGTTTAGGAACACATGAATACTATGCCATGAGGTTAAAGGGTGTGGAATAATTTATTGAGAATCATTAGGTAAGTAAGTGGATATTATATGATTCATGGGTGTCATATGATAGATTTATTAGGGCTAGTTGTGTAGACTTTAGGGTAATAGGCCTAGTGTGAAGGTTAAGATATTTTTGTGTCTCATGCTAATTGAGGAGAAACTTCCTAAGATGTGATTTATCTTTTTGAGCACTTTGATTGGGATATGTCCTCCAAGACTAGATGAGTAGAGATAGAGATGGGATTTTCCCTAGGTATTAGGCTGAGATATATTTTAATATTTATATGAGATAGTTAATAAGTGTGGGTTATGAATAAAGGATATGGATGAACCTCATGGGGTCAAGGTTGTGTAGAGATTATAGGTTGTAACATAAGAGAGGGGTGAAAGATTTGATATGGTATTTATGAGATGTTATAGGTCTACAAGACCACATTTGATAACCTAACGGGTGATATGGAAATGTTGAGTAGAATGACATGTTGAAATTTTTACAATGAGATGTTTTTGGAGGTTTTAGGATTAGTCTTGAGTGACAAGCACATGGGTGATGAGTTGGTGAGATTTTGGGAAGGGATATAGGCCCTGTTTCTATTTCATGAATGATCATGGATATATGTGACTATGGTAGGCAATGGATTTTTATGTGGTTGTTGTAGATCTTGAGGCCTTTACCCTCCATGAATGACATTGTCCTAAATGGACATCCATGAGTGAGATGTATTCCTATTACACATAAAGTCTAGGACTGTCTTGAGTGATAAGGTATGGATTGAGACATGATATCCTAACCATGAGTTAGAAGGTGTTGAATAAACACTAAATTTAGTTATAAGGAAGTGGTTGGGTTTATATATCTCATTAGACCCTATATTTAGTGATATTATAGTTGTTTGGATGATGGGAGTATTGAGTGAGAAGGGTAGTCTGGTCAAGAAAGGGTTATAGATCATACATTGAGTGATAAAGTACCAATTTAAATGAATTCGATGTTTTTTCATACCTTTTGTGATAAGTTAGACATATATCCTTGATGGATGGACTCCCTTGAGTGATAAGGGATGTTTCTAGACTTGTATTGGACCACATTGAGTGGGAAGGTGAGTCCATGGATTACATGGGGGCCCTACCCAACCCCTTTAGGTCGTAGTCAAGGATTAGTGATGCCCTAACCTATATATTTAGGAATGGGATGGGATAAATTTTGTGGAATGGGTTCAATGGAATGAGGTGACTATATTTTACCTTAATATAAAGTAGGTATGATCAGAGGTTGTGGTTTCCCAGTTAGCACATGATGGCCTAATGCACTTGGAGTCATTGTGACCTAGTTAGTGCATGATGTATGAAATAAAAGTTTGATAATGTTTTTTATCCTCATTTATACATGTATATATTGAAGTATATTCGGGGAACTTGGTGAGGCCCCATTGAGATGTATTTATCATGCCCTTAATGGGAACTATAGTGATCCTCGGACTTTATATCTTCATCACATATCAGATCAAAGGGAATGAAGTAGGTCGGGAAATGGAAACATGATGGGAATTTAAAGATAGGGTTGTTAATTCTGTGGCATTAAAGTAGGGATCTTTCATATTTTATTCTTTCATTTATCTTGTACATGTATTCTACCAATTGTATGACTATTTATAATGTAATATTGGATGCTTCTACTTTCATTTTGTTATAGCATTGTGATTTATAATTATGTATATATTATCTATGCTATGGATATTTCTTAGTTATTTTTTATTCTTTTCTTACTCTAATTAAAGGGAATAATCTACCCAATGAATGATTTATTCCCTCACCACAAATCTCTAACCTATAGCATATCGAGAGGCGAGCATGAGGTCATGTATAACACAGATTTAGGGCATCGTGGAGTGATCTCTAGAATGGGGAATTTCAAAATATTATCAAATTCCATGTTTTTGTCCTAATATTTGGGGTACGGTAGGTAGTGACTTGTAAAGTGTTAGATCTTATGATGGACATCAGATTGGTGTTCCACAGACACCTTTTTTAGTGAGAAGCCATATTTTCATGGGATATGAGATTTTTGTTCTTTTGTTTCACTATTATAGCTCAGGTTTTTATTGAAATATAATAATTTTTAAGGGATATGGTAATTTTAATATTATGTATCTTTGCTTGTTCGTAAGAGGTCTATGTACATGCACCATATTTAGCATATAAAGTTCACACAAAAATCATGTTATTATGTGTGATTCATTTTACTGATGACATGGGGTTCATTTGTTTTATGTTTTAACACTAACATCAATGGTGGTTTTCTATATAATTATTTGGAGGTATTTTACTTAGTTGAACTATGATATTTCCTTTACATGGTGGGTTATTTGGATCTTGGTACAGAATTTTCTATAGTGGCGTTTATACAATCACTTTGTGTCAGGAATGTATCTAGGCCATTAGTGGGTTAGTATAGGTATTTAATTCCTGAGGGATGATCAAATTATGGGCACATGTTTTCTTACAAATGAGGTCCAATGACTTAAATTGTTAACCATAACATATATTTAATTATTCCATATAACTGTTTGGTGCAATTAAACTTAATCAAACTAGGTGGTTACATGGGAACCCTAAGGGGTTTAGGAAGTGAATATAGAATAACATGTTATTTTTAGAGGAAGATCATTAGGAGAGTTTCAGATATTGAGTCTGGTTTAGAGGAAGTGATTGGTTAAATGCTCATCACTATTAACTAAGGATAAAATTTTGGTTATCACAATAGGAGTATTGATAGACGCTCATGGTTTTATAATGATACTTGTGTAGTGGGTGATTGGGTGGTTGTCCTAGGAATAAGTAAGAATCCTTGGTGTTTTGGATGAATTGAATCTGAGTGGAGAATTTTTAGTGCATTAGGAACATGTTCTAAGAATATATGGTATATAAATCACTAGATCATTAGTTTGGTTGTATGATTGGGTTGTATGAGAACATTTACACATTGGGTTTGGGTGATATTGAGTAGCATCAAAGGTAAGAACCTATGATAATTTTAATGGAGGATTACTCTTTATTAAAAGGGGTTAGTGGTTGTTTGTAATGGTTTCAAGGAATTCCTCATTGTGTAAGGGTGAGATCACTATGGTTATGTTTGGTTAATACTAGGTAATGAATTAGTGAGTTCCTGTATGAAGGCCAAGGACAAGTGAGTTTCATTAAAGATAGGAAATGAATCCTCTATTGTTGGATAATAAGAATGTGAATGGAAAAATGTACCATTGTATTGAAGATTAGAGGTTTAACCTTAACAATATTTGTTAGTATGGGAGACAATGGATCAGGAAGAATTACATGTTTGTGGTTACATAACCATTTGGCGTGGTTCTTGAAAATTCGTGTAAGGAAAACTATTTATTAGGGAGTGACAATTGGATTTTTGAGGCTACTAGCTGCATTTTGGATTAATTTTAGTGGATGATGAGGAAAATAATCCTATTTATCAATGAATGGGAGAGATTTGGTGTTTCTTGTTGGTTCTCATGTTTGAATGGGTTGGCTACACCCAACATTTATTTTCAATAAAATACATTGTATAATCTATAAAGATTATATTTATTCTTTGATTTAGTAATGATTATGATACTATTAGCATGAGGTGCATTGAACCAGTCCTAGATGAATTACCCTCACATCATAAGGGTCATAGATGTTGTGAGACTCTTCTTTGGATGGTCCTGATGGAATCAAGACACTTGAATGTTGGTGGATTTGATGTGATTTGGTTCCCTAGGTGAATAAAATATTCCTAATTTTTATATGGGTTTGGAATGAGTCTAGATGTTGGTATCAATCTTTTAGTGGTCTTAGTGTGATCCGAGAGTGAGTAAGATCATAGACTCTTTGTTTCTATTGGTGAGAACATGATAGTTGTTGAGGTTGGTGTTAATCCAATAGTGAAATTACATAACAGATGGTTTCATACTCTAATGTGTTTTTTATGTTATCCTATGATTCCTAATGGAGTTAAAGTATCTTTATTGGGTGGTGTAGTAACCTATAGGTTAGGGAACTGATACTTTTCTGAAGTGGTTGGTGGGTGGAGGAACTGTTAGATTTGGTTTCCTAAGAGAAACTATTTTCACTTTGATTACATGTATATTTGATGTATTGAATATCAGTAAAACTTATTATTACATTTTTTTGCTCTTCATGACACTGATGTAATAATTTCCTAGAGTATATATGGCATTGATATGGTCATAGAAGTTCCCCTACTATAATGAGAACCTTTATGTGTTATGTTAATATTCTCAAATAATTTTCTACAGTTAGATAACATACTATGATGGGAAACATAATACATAGACTGACAGGTGTGGGTAATTGTAAGTATATGATGCTTATTCTCATGAATTTTTCACTTGGTAATATCTAGGACTGTAGATTATGAGAACATAACCGCTTGTCAGAATTCTTCATGTTTTGGTTTTATTGTATATTCCTATCTATGAGTGTGTGTGATGGTACTTAGACTTTAAGATTATTATTAATTAATGTTACAACTCAAATATTTATATTTATTTCATAATCCATGATGATAACAGTTCATGACAAAGATAGATACGTTGGGTGCATCACGAGTGACATGTCATTAATGAATAGGTTGAGGAAGGGTTTTTCCCTTCCATATTTTTGGAAACTGATATCTCATCCCTTCGATTGGAATAGAATTGTGACCTAAAATTCCATTTATATTCTCTAATGATTTGTTTGTTTCAGATAGTTAAAGAAATACATATATATAATATAGTTTGGTGACACTATTGTGAAACCTACTTGATGATATATTATAAAAAAGGGATTATATTTCACAGTGAGCATTCGTATGTGGTTTTCAATGTTGCAATATGAAGTTATTTATCTTGGGTTCCTTAACCAATTTCTATATAGTAGTATTGTACTTTAGGGAACCCTACCAAATGACAATGATAAATAATCTGAGAGGGTCACACACTAAGTGTTTTCATTGATCTCAATTAAGTTCTATTAAAGGAATAAATATTACTCCCAACTTCAAGGAATAATTTTATTCCAATTATATTGATCACATAAATTAAATAAATATTTATTCACCATATTGTGAATAAAATATTTATATTGTTTATTAAATATTTTAACAAATATTAATTATCTTGATTATGAATAGAATAGTTATTTATGAATAAGATATTTATTTGTGTATTCAATAAATTCTAGAGGATTTCGAATGGACTAAGATCAATTACGGTGATAAACATTGATTAAAAAGACCATTACAGAATATTTTTTATTTTGAAAATTGGAACACACCACAAAATAATAATAATATAACTATTATTATGTGTAATAGGGTTTATTAAAGGTAACAAATGGTATTTAATGTCTGGTATACTATTAAATAATTTTTTTACTTAAATAAAAACTCTATAAATAGATGGATATGTCTATTGGGTAGAGAATCCAAAAATTGAGAATATTGAATTATTGCACACAATGAATTTTCTTTCAACTCCTTATTCTATATCCCTCTCAAGAGAAATAAGTTCATGAGAGATTTCTTCGAGGACAAAGAATGAGAAATCAAGAATGAACAATGCAAGACATTTTACTTTCTGTGATATCACTTGGAGATCGAGTGGTGTTCCTTAGAGATCATAGGAGTACATGTGGATCACCTATTTAGGGATTGTATCCTTGGATCCTCATGGAAAAACAAATTTAATCCAAAAGGTACTTTTCATACGATTAAAATTTACCAATGTTGAATGTTCCTAATCTAACATATTTTTTTATTCAAATGGTAAATATATTAATTATAAATTTGACATGAAATATCCTTTCCTTATGTTTTGAGAAATGATTATTAAAAAAATCATATATCACTCAACTCTATATGCTTTCTTCGATTCTTAGAACCATCAAGTTCTATCAGTGAAGTCGCAATTAAATTTATAATTATTTACTCTATTGTTGATCTATGCACAATTGTGGTTATGTTTTCATTTCATGTTACTCATTCATCAATATTATTTGAATAAAAATATTAATAACATGTTAATAATGTTCGTTTAGAATTTCATTTTCTTAAAGGAATAATAAAAAATGAAAAAAATAGATATTCCATTGGGAAATGGAAAATCATTGGCTGGTAAATCTGGGTCACACGACATGCAACCGAAGCACACGTTGTATACCCATGCACATTCTATCTATATGTGATGAGAAATTAATTAAATGTGATACTTATATCAAACATCATGTGTTTACTAAGATGACCTGGCACACGACAACTAGATACAGGGTGTGTAGCTGACATGTACACACCGTATAGTCCGTCCGAGTTAACACACCGAAGCCCCATTCATGTGACTAGGGTATATGGAAACCAAGGTACATGGCGTGTAGATATATATACAAATTGTGTTGTCTCCCATTAATGGAAAAAATAAAATTACATTAAATTTGAAAATAGAAGTATTAAAACCTTATTTTATTGATTGGCACACCGTTATGTGTTTAAAATTTAAAAAGGTTTTTATAGAATTTTAAATTCTCAATTACATTTTTGTAACTAATATTTCATTATTGGTTCTGAAATTTAATTTCTACGAATTCCATTAAAGATGGTATTCTCCATATAATATTGGATGATCATTAAGATGAAATAGTATTAATTAATTAATTAATCAATTAATTTACGCCAGTAATTTTATGTTAAATAATAAAATAATTAATAATACAATGAATGTTGTCCGTTTACCTTTCCGTATTCATTTCATGTATAAAAATTCATGAGCTTGACTAAAACCTGTGTATGTGTTTGTAATTTTAATTTAATTTATTGCATGAGTTTGTAATTATTTAATATTAAATTAAATGATTTTATGTCATTCCTCCCTCTCTCCATTAGTATGTACGACCTATGTGTACATGTATATTTATGTAATACCCTTTAACCAATCCTTTGGTTCCCCTCACCTGCATGTGAGTAATAAGTTTGTGTAATTAATAGAGCATCCCACAATGCGTCGTGATGGTTCAATATGGAACCATAATAATTCCAACCTAGGTGATACACAGGTGGGCAGGTGGAATGTTATAACTCATTCCAAGACTGATAATAGGAGTTATTTCCCCTAGTTCAAAGGTTGATTTAATGTCCTCTCAATAAATCAACCATTAGATGAAGCTCATGAATGGTTTATTTAGTTAATAATATATTTATTTCTTTTAAATTACTTATTTCATGAATTCAAGGTTTAAATCACATAAATAATTGAATTAATGTGAAAATATGAAATTATTTAATTGAATTATGCATAAATGTTTTATCCAATATAGTTAATTAATTAAAAACAAACACATAATATTAAAAATATGTATAATGGATAGAAAAGATAAAATTTATGCATCATAAATTAAAATCCCTCCAATAAATATCAATTCAGACTAAGAATTTCATTACTTCATTGGGAATGAAACTATAGAACTAAGTATAGTATATGGAAAAGTTTGGACACTTAATTTTATTGGGATGTTCTCAAGAGAGTTTTCAGTTGACATGGCTGAATTTTTATTGAGGTAAACGACCAATGTTTTTTTAATACAAATTTGGATTCAATTATTGAGGAAATACATGTTAATATTTAAGGATATGAGAACCCACTCAATGGATCAAGGAGTTGCGAGTCCACAGTTGGAAGGAATTCCTGCGAATTACTTTATTATGGTTCTCATGGAAAAAGTCTAGATCATTAAGAAAAGTAGTGCGGATCCATGGCACTATAATTTTAAATCAACTAGACATTCTTAGTTTAGTGGTGAGGGATATTGAGTCTTGATAAAATAGTGGTAGATTTAATAAATAAATAAATAGACATTTAATTTATTATATCTCACTTATTTTGTAATCAAGAAAAGTAATAATAATCTGATTTTTTAATTGGAGAATTAAATGGAAACTTCATCATCCACACTATCCCTACGATCAATATTGGAGAAAGATAACCTCCTAAATAGAATTATTTCCAAGAGTGTTTTGGAAACCTTTTGGTTTGGCTACACCATGAATAGAAATCATACATACTAGAATCCTTAATTCTTGATCTGCCTGCTAAATAGGCGTGTGATGAAGAGTTACTTATCTATGAAAAATATTTCATCAACATGGTTTATGTTCAATGTTTGATTATTTCATTGATATCTAGTTAATATATGAAGTCTCACAAAAACATGGATACATATAGCATTATTGATAACCTCTGTGGCCATTACCAGGATAGAGATAGACATGAAAAGTATGAGATTTCCAAGGAACTCTTTCAGAGAAAACTTGGAGAGGGTGCCTTTGCTGGGCCTCACATAGTCAAGATCATTTTATACATTGAGTGCTTAGAGGATCTAGGCTTTAAACTCCCAGATGAACTAGGAATCAACCTCATTCTGGAATCACTCCCTCAGATATTCTCAATATTTTTTTTAATTTTAATATGAACAAAGTTGAGAAGTCTCTTCCGTATTTTCTAACCCTTCTTCACCAGGTAGATAAGTATACAAAGCATGAGAAACCTTCCGTCCTTATATTAAATTAATGGAAAGGTAAAGTGAATAGAATTAATCCCTAAGATTCTTCATACCCTTCAAATAAAATGAAGATCAAGGGGAAAGAAAGGGAGCATGATGCTATCTGTTTTTTATATGGAAACAATGGAAACTAGAAGAAAAAACTTCACCCAAACAAATAAAAAAGGGGAAGCTTCAGGAGCATTTATTATCAAGTGAAATTTATCTGTTTCTAAAAAATAGGGTATTAGATACATATTTTGATTCTCACATATGCATTTAAATAAAGGAACCATTTAGATTTAGAAATATTTACTAAAGAGATGTAGATCTTCGAGAATCCAGAAGAGCTAAGATTTTTATAATATCAATTAGGGAATATCGTCACATGTTGCTAACCAGAATGATCTTGGTTTTAAAGGGTTTTTATTATGTGACATCAGTTTCCAAAAACATTATTTATATATCCAGACTTGATACATATGCATTTATAATAAAATTTGTGAATAAATGTTGTTTCTTTTATAAATATATCACTTGTTATGGTAATGAAAATTTAAATAAAATTCATTATGTGTTAGATTATAGATACCAAATAATGAAAATTGATAATGATGTTCCTTAATATTACTCATACCACAACCTACATTGGAATGACTGTCTAGGTCATGTAAATGATACGTTCTTGAAAAAAGTACATGAAGTTGGATATTTAGATTCTTTTGAACTAAACCCACTTTGTGTATGTTGTGCATGTTTACAAGGAAGAATGATTGAATCCCCATTCAGTGGGAAATGATAATGGGATAAAGAAATTCTTTAATTTGTTCATAAAGATGTGTGTGGACCATTTCCTATTGAAGCAAGGGGTGGTTACTCATAATTCCTTGATTTTACTGATGATTTTAATGGATATGGATATGTATACTTAATGAGGTATAAGTCAGATTATTTGATAAATTCACAAAACAAAATAATGAATTTGATAGCCATATTGCTAAGAATATTTAGAAACTTCACTCAGACTATGGTAGAGAATATATTAATCAATACTTCATTGATTACTTATTGGAGTTTTGGATTTTATCTCAAATAAATTTTATTTATACACCTTAGTGGAATGGTGTAAGAGAAAGGAGGAACCATACCTTTTTATATATAGTGAAATCAATGATGTGTCATGTGAATATTTTACTATCCTTTTCGAGATACACCTGACAAACAGCATCATATGTACTAAATGAGTTCTAACTAAAGAAATAGATGGTATGCCAGACCAATTATGGAATGGAAAGAAAATTGTGTTGTCCTACTTACATGTTTGGGGTTGTGGAAAATTTGTTAAGGCATCTTCAAGTAACAATACTGCACCCTGAGGCAAAAAGTGTGCCTTTATATGATATCCTAAAGCAACAAATGGATACTACTTATAAAATAATTCAAAAACAATGTTGTGGTTTATAGAAGTCCCACATTTATTAAGGAGGATCTTATCACTAAAATAGATTGTGGGAGCAAGATAGACTTAAATGAAGTTTGGGCTCAACAAACACAAGATTTGGTATAAGAGCAAATTTTAAAAATCCCTATGGAAGAAGAAATTGTTCCAGAGACACAATTACTATGTAGGAGTAATAGAGGGACTAGAGAACCATGACGGTATGGTTTTCTAGTCACTGAATATGTTGACTCATTATTTTTTGATAATAATAATCCTCTAACCTATATGGAAGCAGTAAGTGGAACAAATATTTCCATGTGGTATGAAGCTGTGAATTCTAAAATGGATTCCATGAACCAAAACCATTTCTAGATTTTGATAGACCCTGCAGTTAATGTAAATACCATTGGTTGAAAATTTTTATTCAAGAATAAATAGTACATGGATAGAAAAATCATTAACTGTATAGTGTGACCGGTTTCATAAGGGTTCAAAAAACATCATGGAATTGACTATGACAAAACCTTTCCAAGAGTTTAATTGTTGAAATCCATCATAATTCTACTGGACATTACAGTTTTCTATGATTATGAGACATGGAAAATAGTTGTCAATACAACCTTCCTTAATGTGAACATTCTAGAAGATGTCTATATGATACAACCCAAAGGTTTTGTGACTCCAAAGGACACCAATAATGAATTAATGTTGCAAAGACCCAGGTAGGGATTAAATTAGGAATCCAAGTCATATAACATTCATCTTGATGAAGCTATAATAGAATTTTTTTTCTATAAAGAAAAAATGTGAGCTATTTTTTATAAATTGTTTTGTGGGAGTGAAATCATTTTCTTAATAGTATATGTTGATGACATATTAATCATTGGAAACGAATTACCAGTCTTATATTCTGTAAAGGAGTGGTTAAAAAAATTATTCTCTATAAAGGACTTGGGTGAGGTAGAATATATTATTTTGATCAAGATCCATCATGATAGATCCAATAATTTTCTCTGTCTAAGTAAAATTACATACAATGATAAGATATTGAAGAGATTCAGTATGGAACAGTATCATATGGGATTATTATCAGTGTCACATGGCATTCATCTTTATAGGAAAATGTGTCCTCTAACACATGAGGAATGAAAAAAATGATATGGATCTCATAATAATCATCGATTGGTTTATTCATGTATTATATGTTATGTGCTAGGATAGATGTTACCTATAAATTAAGTGTGGTAATAAGATATCAAGATGATCTAGGTGACCTCCATTGGATGGTATTAAAGACTATCCTTAAGTATCATAGTCTTAATAAGGAAATGTTCTTAGTTTATAGAAAAGATGAATAACCATTCATCATAAGATATATAGATTATAGATTATAAACAGATCAAGATAACATGAAATCACAAATGGGATACATCTTCACATTGAATGGGGGGATTTTTTAATTTATGAGCTCAAAGTAGTCTATGGTTATAGATTCTATAGAGAGTTCCAAGTATGTAATGGCTTCTCAGGTAGCTTAATAAGCAGTATGGATGCATAACTTTGTCTATGATCTAGATGTGGTATGTAGAATTAAAGATCAAATTACACTTTATTGTGGTAATTATACAACAGTGCCTCTTGAAAAAGAGAAAAGTCACATCAGTAGAAAAAGCTCATACATCGAATGAATCATCTCTTGAAGGGTTTTTCTCAAAGAGGTTAAGTTGCAGGGAGTAGTATTTTAGTGGATGAAAATTTTGTGGACCCCATTAAAAAATACGTGACTCAGTAGAAACAGGACTATCATGTGAGTTCTAGTAGACTGAAGGTCGTAGGAAGCTGGCTCTAGTCCAAGTGGGAGTTTGTTGGAGTTGGTGTCCTAAGACCAACTGTTTTAACATTGATTGAATTTATATTTGATGCATTGAATATGTATAAAACTTATTATTATATATTGTTTGTTGTACTGCATGACTCTAATGTAATAATGTCCTATATTATATGTAGAATCTATAAGGTCATAATACTTCTCTACTATTTTGAGAACTTTGTTTTTCTATGAAGATACTCTCAAATAATTTTTTGTGTTTGGATAACATACTATGAAGGAACACATAGTAAATAGCTTATTAAGTGTTATTACTTGTAAATAGACGAGTATTCATGCCATGAAGTTCACACTTGGTAATCTCCAGATGGTAGATTATGAGAATAGACCCTCCAGTGGAAATTCTTCATGTTTGGGTGTCATCGGATATTCCTATATACAATCATGTATGATGTTTCATAGACTTTATTATTATTATTATTACTTGTTACAAATCATTTACTTATATGTGTTTCATAAACCATGATGATAATAGTTCATGGGGATGTTTGGTATGTTGGGTGTGTCATGCATGACATTTCATTAATGAATAAGTCGAAGAATAATTTTTTCCTTAATCATTTATAGAAGCTAATATATCATCCCTTTGATTTGAATAGAACTATTGCATTAAGTTCTATGGAAATAGTGTAACAATGCATTTATTTCAAACAATCAAAGAAATACATATTGATCATATAATTTGGTGACACGGTTCTAAAAACCTCTTGATGAGATTTTGTGACAAGGAGAATATATTAAATAGTGAGCATTCATATGTGGTTATAGATGTTGCAGTATTGAATTCTTTTAATTAGGTGCCTTGACCTGTTGCTAGATGATAATCGTGTACATTAAGGAAGTCCCCAAATACCAATAAGGAATAATCCTATAGGGTCACACACTATGTTCTTCTATTGATCTTGATTAAAATATATTTGAGTTTAACTAGTGCTATAAATATTATTCTCAATTATGAGAAAATATTTAATTCAAATTTTAATGATCAAATAAATTAACTAAATATTTATTCTTCTAATTGTGAATGAAATATTTATTTTATTTATTAAATATTTTAATAAATATTTATTTACTATATTGTGAATAGATTATTTATTTATAATAAAATATTTATATGGTTGTTCAATAAATTCTAGATAAGTTCAAACAGACTAAGACTGAGTCTAGTGACAAGTATTTATTAACAAAACCATTACATATTATCTGATATTGTGTAGTTGGTCCACACCAAAAAATAATAATTCTACAATTACTATGATATTAAATGAGGTTTATTAAAGAAAATAAATGTTTTTTAATGGAAGGTATTCAATTAAATTATATTTTTACTTAAATCCTAACTCTATAAACAGATGGCTTTGTCTATTATGTAGAGCATCCAAAAATGAGAGTAGAGAATTTGTGCACACTACAAATTTTCTTCCAACTTATCCTCGATCCCTCCCAAGAATTATAAGTGAAAGATATATTTCTTCAATACTAAATAATTAGCAATAAATAATGAAAAATGTAATAAATTTGACCCACTATGCTAGCACCTAGAGATCAAGTGGTGTTTCTCAGAGATCATAAGAGCATGTGCAGATCACCATTAGAGGGATTCTATCCTTAGATCCTCACAAAAAATGAAGGTAATTCGAAAGGTCCATTTTAGATGATTAGAATTCACCAATGATGAAATTTCATAATCCTAGGTATTTTTTTTATTCAAATATTAAATAAATTAATTATAAATTTTACATGCAAGAACCTCACACTTGGTTTTGGGAAACGGTTATTAAAAGAAATTTTAATATATCAACACCCACTGCATTATTCTACTGATGCTCAAAACCATCATGGATGACCAATGATTTTTTTGGAATTGGGTGTGGTGACATGGAAACCACATCAATCATGTTAGTAGACCAATGAAATTTTTAATTTCTTACATAGAATAGATTTCTAGGGTGGAGAGAACCATGAAAATTAATCATCATGTTTTAAGTGAATAGATTTAGTGGGGAGAACCATAAGAATCAACATTAATAGTTTATTAATGATTTTATTTACTGAGAGAGAGAACGGTGGTTTATTATTGTCTCAGTTTTTACATTTATAGAGTGTTGGTAGATCATATTATGTTCAAAAGTGCACCATGGTGTTTGGAGTTATGTAGTGTGAGCATGTTCAGAATTTGAAGATAGAGAATAGAGAGTTGGAAGTATATGGATGACTATGGTATGCTTGGAATGATTTCTTAAGAACTAACACTTTTTTATAATAAAGTAAAAAAATTATTTGGGAGATTGTCAAAAACCACAATATTTAAAGTTGTGGTTTTTAGGGGTTGGGGTTTTATTGTTAGTGATGAGTATAAATTTTTTTATTCAATTGGGAATCAGATTAAAAAAACAGAGTTTTAAAAAATATAATGAATATATTTTTTTGGTAAGTGGAAAAAGTCCCAGATAATGTTTTGGGTGTTTGGGTGAATTTAATAGCTGCGATCGAGATAATCCAACAGCTAAATTTCAATAGATTTATTACTCACCCTATGATCCCTAGTTCACATTGTGAATTGATTCTATATTTATGATCAATTTTCCTTAATGTTCTATTACATTAAATATTGAGGAAGTTCCTCCCCCTATTTGTTGAAGTTTATCATGCAGAGATCACCTGGCATTACCATGGTAGTGTTCAGACAAGTAAATGACTCCTTTATATAGAGGGGCTTCACACCACAACCCTCTTAGTCATTCCATGACTGAGTCCTAGGTCTATTATTTTTAATAGAGGTAAAATTTTCTTTTTTGGGGTCAACCACTCAGGTATTTAACGACCAATGGAATAAGAGGAGGAATTTATATTAGCACTCCTCCCCTCTTCCTCTAATTGATCACCTATGGTGGGGGATAATTTTGGAGGTTTAACTATTGTATTCCCTGGTGTTCAATTTCATTCCTTTATCTATTTTGGCACTATATTTTTATCCTTTGATTTTGGGTTAAATTTATTCTAGGGATCAGTGGTGATTCCATCGAAGCATCCTTGAATTAAACAAGAAAGATGGGTTTTTTGTATTAATTTTCTAGAGGATGTCCCGTAAGTATGAATTAAATTGTCATGGAGCTGAAGAACATATAATTAGGGCTTCTGGTGTCTTGTTTAGAACATGGGTTCTTCACATATAATAATTTATTCTTACTTTCACATTTATTTTAATAATTAAAAACACATGTTATACATGTGAGAACTTGTTAAGAACACATTGGTGGTGTGTTACAAGGTTTTCTCACTCACGCCATTCATGGGAATCTTGATGTGTGTATATAATTTATGTTTAGGGATTTAGGAAAGGGAAAGAGTCCCATAGTAGATAGTTGAGATAAGTATCATAGAGATGGTAGCAGAACCAAGAAAAAATTTGGGGGATTTCCATAGAGTTTTATCTAATTATCTGCTTGCATATATACATTGGTTTGGATTACCACTCTCAGAGACCGTTTATTCATTTGTATGACATGTGTTCCATTTGATATTATATTCTTCCTCTTTTATCAATATATTTTATCGTATATTTTATTTATATTTTTATTTTAGGGGTATCATATAGAGGGTATAATATCCCAAATGATGTTGTTTGGACCCTCACTGCAAGTTGATAGCCTCTTGAACATGGGGAGACCCACATGAGGTCATGTGACTCTCTATATCAGAGATTATGGTTCGGGTCAGGGGTTAAAAGATATATTGAACATAAAACTAAAATTATTTAGTATTTATGTATGTAATATTCTTTTCACCTCAGTTGGTATCATAGGAGAGTTTAGTTATTTTTGGAGATTGATATCATAAAATTTTGTGAAAACCCTGAGGATAATTCTAAGTATGGGATAACATCCGGATGTTTAAGTGAATTATATATTTCATGGTTTCCTAGAAATAAAATTCTTACTAGGATACTAGAAATTGGTTGCAGTTATGACATCGATTCATCTAGGGTTAAAAAAATCAAAATGATGGTTGATTATCAACTCGATCTTTAATATATTATGATAAGTGGGCCCAATACTCCACATCTACATAGACAATCCCAAGGGATATGCTTTTTTTAATTCACACTCTTTTTAATAACCTTTATTATGAAAGATAGGATAGAATATTTGATAACTTATTATAATTCGTAATGTTATGAGATAAAATTAATGTGTAATGGGTTAAAAGAAGGTGTGATTATTTAGGACATCAAAAGAATTATTTTAATTATGATATGATTTATTACTCTAATTATTCATGTTTAATAAACATATTATATGTTTAATTTTAGTACATGACTAGAACCAAGATAAATCTTGTGAATAATGAATGTGATGGACAATTTAATGACCATATCGATGAGAAACAAATTAAAATGGGGTTGGGATATGAAATATTGTAGCTATTCTCACCCAACTCTCTCAAGATATGTAGTAAACTAAATTTTGATTAATTTCCAAATGGATAAAGGAAGGAAATAATCCATACTGAGTCTTCTATGATGACATATCCACATTCCTGTAGTGGTTCCTCTGATCCACTTATTTTCGAGTAATGGATAAATTTTATTGAAATGATATTATTTGTTCTCCAATGCTCATTCCATGATATGGTTATTTTGTCTATTTATTATTTGGAATGTAAAACATATCAATCATTAAATCTGATAAATAATATAAATAAAGATAAGGAAATTTTATCCAAGACATGGAAGAGTTTAATAAGATATTTTTCAAAAACTATTTTCCTTAAAATCATCCCATGAAACTAAAAAGGTAATTTCTAGATGTAAATAAGAAGGATGAAGAATCCATTAGTAACAATTAGGAAAATTTCATTAGTTCTGAAAGGTATGATTCAAGTTTTATTAGTGACCTTGAAAGAAATTTTGATCAATAATTTAGTGTTTTAAGACAATGTCTCTAAATATAATTGTTTATAAGAGACTTTTGTAGCTATAAATATTGATTTGATACTCTCATTGTTCTCGTGGTTATGGGGACAAGAAGTTAAAGATGTAATTTTGAGGAAATTCAAATTATTATACGCATTGAAGAAAGAAAATTACCCTTCCTTCATGTAAGATGTATGGAAGTAAGCATATAAAAAATTTCTTTATTTGGTATGGTAAATTTTTTCTGTGTGTAAAATAACTCCATTTGGCAAAATAATATTGAAGTGATGTGAAAAGTTCAATAAATTAAATGAATGAATAGAAAGATAAACCGAATGTGAAACTCACACTCTAATGATATATATTAAATGGGTATGGATATTACACTAATCATCACATGAAATTGAATGATAATGAAAATAATTGGTGTTAGTAGACTGTTATTACTAGAGACAAAGAGAAGTATCTTGCAATCATAATGTCTAAATTGGGTCCTGAGAATGAATTGGTGAAAGGTATACTTCCCATCCACTCTAGAACTACAAATTTTTTATTTGATTCTGGATCTACCCACACTTTTATATCTAAAACATTTTCTAAGGTTATAGTGCCACCACCTTAATGTTTAGATGTTGAATAATCAGTAAAAACTCCTAATAATATGGTGATCGCATTTCAAGTCTATAGAACCTTTTTATTAGAAGTTTATTTTAATTCTATTCCTATGAATCATTGGATTCTCTCTCTAGTTGAATTTGATGTCATATTAGGCATTGATTAACTCTATTGAAATAGACCCTATATCAATTACTGGGTAATAGAAGTCACATTTGTTTTTTTAATCAACATATAATCATATTTTTTATTTGAGTATGAATATGAACATACAATAGAAATTACATCAATTTATGGGTATTTATACCTATTTTGAAGTGATATTTATCTCAAATGTTTGGGAATAAACTCAATAATATTGATATTCCTATGGTTTGGGAATATTATAATATATTTCCTATATACTTTTCTAATATTCTCCTAAATCATAATGTTGTGTTTTTAATAGAAATGTTTCCTAGTCTTCCACCTATTTCATAGACTCCATATAGAATGGTCTCGATTAAGTTTATGGAATTGAAGAAGTGAATACAAAAGAAAATAAAAGATGGATTCAAATGCTTGAGTGCATCATCCTGGGTGCACCTGTTCTTAATTTTAAGAAGAAATATGGGTCAATGCATCTCTGCATATTTTATCAATAACTTAAAAATATCAATATCAATAAAAATTATCCCCTACCACATATAGATGATATATTTGATAAATTACGGGGAGACCAATAATTTCCCATGATTGATCATTGATCATGATATCATAAATTTATGGTCAATAAGAAGGATATACCCAAAACATTATATCATATAATGTATTATCATGAAAATTTTGTAGTGATACCATTCAGACTTAGAAATTCTCATTCTATCTTCATGGATTTAATGAATAACGTGTTCTGAGATGATGTCGGTCAGTTAGTGGAAGTATTTATTGATTAAATTCTACTAAATTATTGGATAATATAAGATCCTGGAGTTCATTTTAGGAATATTTTTTGGTCCATGTGGAAGTATGAGTTGTATACCAAATTAAGGATGTTTGAATTTTGGCTACAAAAAGTGTCCTTATTATGTCATCTAATCTCAAGACATGGTATATTAATGGTTCCTTAAAAGATTAAAGTTATTGAGTAGTGTCCCAAGATTACCATGGTGACTAAGATCCATAGTTTTCTTGTGTTAGTTAGATATAATTAATTATTTATGAGATATTTACCATGGATATCTAATTCCATAACTTTTTTTACATAGTGGGGATCCCAGTTCATTTCGATAGATGAATGTGATGAAAATTTAAAGGATATGAAAATTAGGTTTGTTATTAAACCTATACTCACAATACCCTATAGTGGAGAACTTTTTATGAGATATTTTGATTTATAAAATAAGGTATTAGTATGCTTCCTTATGAAGAATGATATGTTTATTTATTATTCTTCACACAAAATAAAAATTCATGAGAAAAATTACCCAAATTTTGATTTGGAGTCAGCAATGATATGTTTTCATTAAAAATATGGTAAAATTTTATTTAGGGTGGATGATGTGATATACCTATTGATACTAAATTTTTTAATTATATATTCTTATAGAAATATTAAAATATGTTTTATAGGATATGGTTGGATTTAATTAAATATTATGGTTGCTCAATACATTACCACCCTAGAAAGGAAAACAAGGTAGCTATTGCTCTAGGTTGGAAAGAACATACTAGTTTTTTCATTATGACGATTGAAAGATAACAAATACTTATGGGATTATGTAAGATAGATCTTTAAATATTGAATCATGGGGAAAATAATAATTTTTCATATGAATGTTCAACTATCTATTCATGTGAGGATTAAAGAGCAAAAAATGGAAGTTGTGGAACTATAGATGAATGAGAGGAATATTCCTAACTTCAACCATGATTTTGATGGAATAATAATGTTCAAGAACAATGTATCTTTTCCATTAATACCACATTTGATAAATAAACTATTGGATTAAGCTCATGGTTTATCATTCTCTATTTACCCTAGAAGTATAAAGATGTATAAAGATATGAATTTTTATTTATTATGGGACAATATAAAAAGAAATATTTCTGAGTATGTATATTGATACCCAGTTTGTAATTAATTTAAGGATAAGTGATAAAATTTTAAAGGGATTTTACAACCATTACCCATACCGGAATATAAACATTTCCATGGATTTCATCATTGTAATCCACAAAACAACTAAATTAAATAATGTTATTTGGGTTATAGTCGATTGACTTATAGAGTTATTACCTTTCATTACAATTATGGAATATTTCTCCCTTGGTCTGATTTACATGATATATATTGATGAAGTTTTAAGGTTTTATACAGTACCACAATCTATAATATCTAATTGGGATATGAGGCTTTCCTCAATTTTCAAGAGAAGTCATCAATAATCTATGTATATGATGTTGAACATTAGCATTACATATCATAGTCATATAGATAGTCAGTATAATAGAAACATTAAAACACTAGATGATATGTTGATGGAATTTTATATATATTTCAATGGTGGTTGGGATCAAAACCTTACTCTGGTTTATTTTTATTACAACATTAACTTTCAATCTAGTTTTTAGATGGATCTTTATGAAGCCCTCCATGGAAGGAAGTGAATAAGTCTAATGTTCTGGGATGAAAAGGTAGAATTAAAGATATTGGGACCCAATATATCTAAGAAAATGGAAGAGAAGGTAAAATCCATTTAGAATCACATCAGGACAACTCAAATTTGATATAAAAGTCATGATGACAATCATTAGTGGGATCTAGATTTTGAATTAGGTGACAAGGTATTCCTATCAATATCTCCTTGGATGAATGTTATGTGATTTTTAAATAAGTTCAAGATAATCCATTGATATATATGTTCCTTCAAAATTATTGATTGTATTGGGATGGTTGATTAGCGCTCGTTGCTTCCACCTAATCTCTCTCAAGTACACGATGTGTTCAATGTATCTCTCCTGAAGAAGTACATACCTGATCCTTCACATATACTCATAGATTTTATACCACTAGATCAAGAACCTTCTTATGAGGAATAATAAGTGTATATTATGTATCAAATATACAATGTCATGTGTAATAAGACTATTAACTTGGTTAATTTTTTATGGAGAAACTGTCAATTTTAGGAAGTTATGTGGGATCTTAAGGATGTGATGAGGATGAATAATCTTTAGTTATTTGTATCGAAGTCATTAAATTTATATAAATAAATTATTATAATGGTCTAGAATGTAAAAAAAATAGATATTTAATGATATATTTATCTTTAAATATTTTTTATGTCTTTGATAGCTTATTTTTCAAGCAACAACGATTTTAGACAAGTGACATTATACTACTAAAATATTACTATTAAATTTAAATGTTATACCCAAGACATTATACTAGTAGGTATGAATATTACCAAAAAATTATGATAATTTATTTTTTTAAAAATGAGAAAATGATTTCATTTAAAATCAATTGGTTATAAATGAAGATGAAATCATTTGAAAGTAAAGAATAGAATTTTTTCTAAAAAAAATATTTCTATGTGGAAAATATATTTTAAACTGTATTAATAATTATTTATGAATTATTTTAATTAAATTATAGATAATATATTAAATCAAATATGTTATCATTCATTTAATGTTTTTTACCAGGAAAAAAATATGAATGAATTTTGTTTTATGCTTGAAATGCATTTTTCTAAAAATGGTGTTCATTTAATTTTTCACACTTATTTTAAAATGAATTTCAATATTTTAAAGAAATTAAATATGATAAAATGGTTTCAATATTTGGATTTTTAATTTTCAAATTTTTTAATGAGGTTAATTTCATTTTGGTTCATTATGAATAGTAACCAATGTAAAAAATACATTATTATGGTAAAGGTTAAGAGGGTAGACGTGGGGTTAAACAAAACAGATTAGGGTTGAAATAACATAAAAACATGAATAAATATTATTTTAAAGTGGATTTAGAAAAAAAATATTACATTAAAATTTGTATTTCATTGGGACCACATGCACTTGAATATGACTATTATATTTTAATGTTTTAAATATTTACAGGAGTGCCACTCCCCTCACTTGTAAAATGGAACCTCCTATATAGTCTTCTTTATACCACATGAGACCTTTATCCTGAACAATATCTTACCAAATAATATTTAAACATATCTTTACATTTCTATGAGGTTTTGTTCTTAAAAAAATTTCCCATCTGTGAATCCTTACGGTTCTTCTGAATGAAGAATTCCTGAAGAAGATTTTTATGTTCATGCAGATATTTTCCACATTTCATTCTCCTTAAACCTTATTAAAATGAAATATAACCATATTAACATAATTTAATCAATATATTTACTATATTTAGATGTTTTTATGTTAATTTAATATCCATTTTCTATCTCTTTCCCGTCTATTGGAAAATGACAATGTTTCCTGTGTGTATGTGTGGACTACAACCACCACGAAGATATATGATTCATTTTAAATATCATATTTACATGGATGTTAATATTGATAGATTTAATTAATATACAATATTTTTTATATATAATTATTACTTTTAAATTGGGAATCATTATTTAAAATTTTCTCAATTCATCAATTGAAATGTCAAAACATCACTCATGCGTACTGTAACGCCGCGACCCCAGTTACCCAGAGTCGGTGCATTATTACATAACATTGGCATGATCACAAGAAAGATCAAATCTCGAAAGACCGATTGGTTTAGTAGCCTTGGAAACACTAGATATATTCATAAGTTTTACATTACATCATAAAATGAAAAACTACTACAAAAACATAATGTTTCCACAGTCCACACTATAATCCCCTCATAATATCCCTGCGGGTCATTTATAACTTACATCTTCACTTCCTGGGAAAAATAAAACATAGAAAAGGGGTGAGCTCAAATGCCCAGTAAGGATAAAAATATAGCGGAAACTTTCATCAATAAGAATAAACATTTAAGGCAATGTATAACTAAAACAAAAGCCTTTTAAACATGAACTTTCAACATGGTATGGCATAAATAAAATGAAATAATGCCATTTAATTATTCACATGGATATTCTACTAATCGAATAATCAAATGCAAAAATCAATAACCACTTTCATAATGTTGGAAAGCATAATGCCAGACTATCATAACCACATAGCCAAGGCCTCGTGCCAAGACTACAAATAAGATTTTGTCAAGGCCTTGTGCCAAGACACTAGTTTGTCTCATGAGACCTACCGATGCATCGAGGAGCTATAGCGGGCTCCACCCGTCACTTATTAAGTCCAATGCATTCCCATATGAAAAGGTTTAATCATAACATAAACATTCGTATTAAAACTAGCATACGAAATGTCAATAATTTCACCATAAACTATGAATGGTATAAAAATAGCACATCCATAGTCAAACATATCACAAAACCTTCAATACAATATAGAAGTTTTTTATCATAATAAATCAACTTCAAATAATCTTAAAATCCATCAAAGGATGTTGACGTAGATGAAATCAAAATTCTTTTTAAAGAAATATCTCCTTTTATTTTGAAATCATTTAAGATACATATAAAATAAAACATTTTCTTTGAAAATATTCTTATAAGCTTGTAAGGAAAGCTTTGAAGATTTTATAACGGCGTAAAATAACCGCACCCGCCGTATAAGTTAAAAAAACATTCTTACCTCAATTCTGTCGAAAAGGTTAAAAAGGACCTTGTTTTGAAAACGACAGAAAGATTCCTTTATAAACCTCTTATAAAAAGTCAAACAAGGGTATAAATGACTTTAACCCATATTCTTGTAAATAGTAAAAATGTTTTGAAATACATTTTTAAGAAACATGGATGTGGATGATAAAGATATCCCAGTAGATTATTACGTATAAACAACCTCGGATAATGAAGAGATTGTGAAATAACCCTTACCTTGTACTTTTCCTTTGTTGGGGTCGGTTAACCTCCTGTATAATGGTGAAATAATTGTTATTAAATTATACAAGAATCATATACATTAATATGATATCATATATGATCTTTTAACATTGCTTTATTAATAATATCTTAGTATTATCGTCGTTTCAGGTGATAATCGATTCGTTCTTCTTAAATGTTTGGTTACGTAAGACATGTTTGTAATGGATAGATTAAATATTATTCATAATCAGAATGATATTAACATTATTTTTTACCCTAAAATGAGAATAAGACTTGAATGGATATGATGGAGGATGGATCTCACCGCGTTCGTGGAGACGGTAGTCCGTACGTACGCACGAACGCTACTTCCATTTAATTTTTATTTTAAAAGAATTGAATCCAAATGATACATAGGTATATTACTATTCCAGTATAATATAATATTTTATATATGTTACTTAAGTTCATTAACACCATCCTTTATACGTTCCATGTGTGGTATGAACGAGTCATATCATTTTAAGGGGGCGGTAGTCCGCACTTCCTCAAATGAAATTATCGTATGTATATACAACATGAAACGAATAATGGTATGAAATAAAATGGAATTACAGAAGATTATATATAAAATATATATCATTAATATCATATTTAATTACAGTTCCATCATAATGGCCACCATGAGAGGCAGTAAGATGTATTTGAACAATCATCGTTTCGTGAGGCGTTAGTTTGCCATCCACAGAAACATTATGTTCATCATCCATTAGATGGAGTTGTGTGTATGTGTAGTTTGAATACTTCTTATAACAACATCCTAGTATATTGAGGATACTGGTGTTGTTACAAAAGAAAGGAAATAAAAAGAGTTTGGGGGTTGGAGAAGCAAAATAAAGGAAAATAATTTAAGAGAAATCGTTACCTTTAATTTAGGTAACTCACTTTGGTTGGAACCAAAGGACTTCTTGAAATGATTTCTGCCTAAGGGGAAGCTTCAAGGAGTAGGAGAGGGATGTGGGGAGCTTAGTTGGGCAGAGTTTGGACGAGCCAAGTGGCTTGAGAGGTGTGAGGAATGAGTAGAAGTGGTCTCCTTTTATAAGGGAGAAGAGGGGCTCTTTAGGAAAGAGTGAAAGTATTACTTTATAATATAATTATATTCGGTTTATAATGGTCCAAAAATCATTGAGGTCGAAGATAAGATGACTAATATTCTAAATAACATCAACCAATAAGAATTGGACGGGTTTTAGATAATATTTTAATCATTATAATCTTATTTATTTAAATGATTTATTAATGAGGTAAACATTGCATCATTATTGTGTCATTAATAATTTAAATTATTTGATGTCTAAAAATTATAAATAAAATATCATTATGTAGGAAATCTTTTTATATTTCTAATTAATATTTATAATCGAAAATCCAACATGTATAACCCTATGTAAAAATTGTTCTTCTAAAAGATGTAAGCTTATGCCATTTTTATTTTTATTTTAACTTTATTAATATAAAGTGTCCCTACCACATACAAGTGGCTCCAAGGGGTCCCCAAATTGACACAAGGATGATCATGGTCGGGTATGTGTCCACCAATAAGGTTAGGACACGTTTTAGGGTAATTTTTTATTATTATAATATTATTTTTTTAACCCTTATTTACCGGATTTACCCTTAACCATGGTAAATAAAATATTTACCACAGTAATTATTCAAAATGTCTAAAAATAAAAGTTACCTATTTACACAATTTGGACATCCTGATTCCAAATATGGAATCCATTTTTCTAAATTCAGAACACAGAAGTGGCAGAAATTAATTTAAAATTAATTCCCGCTGTCAAAACAAAAAGCGTGTTTTTAAGAGGTAATAACTATCAAAAGATTGACACTCGTTTATATTCGGTTTAATTGTAAAATTATGTCCAATGACCAACATTATATTAAATGGTAAAAATATATTCTAAATATACTTTAAAACCACTCAAATTCATAATTTATCACTATTTATTATTTTGATTAAAAAAGTTGTTTTTAATTAAAATTTAGTAATTTTCACTATTCATCAAAATATGAAAGTTATCTGAAATGTACCAAAATTTCACCTTAGGCTAAATTCGATATTCCGAATCCAAAAATGAAGTCCATTTTCAAATATAAAATATATATAATTTCAAAAAGTAGGTGTTACTATTCATAATGGCTAGTTTGATTAGTTATGGTGTGTTAGAACTCGGTGTTGCGTACAACACACGCTATCACATTATTCAAAGAGAAGCGTACCGTAGAAGCTTGGGGTGTTACATTCTCCCCTCCTTCAAATAATTGCGTCCTCGCAATTTCTAGGGTATTACTGCATAAAAAGACTCGGGTGGTTCTTCATCATAAGTTCCTCGGGTTCCCACGTTGCCTCTTCCATCTTATGGTTTCTCCACAAAACTTTTACCAGACGCGTCGTCCGGTTTCTCAGCACTTGTTCTCTCGTATCAAGAATCTTGACAGGCTCTTCGCAATAAGACAGATCGGGTTCCAGTTCTAATTCCTCATAGGTGAGTACATGCGTCGGATCAGGCATGTATTTCCTCAATAGAGATACGTGGAACACATCGTGAACTTTGGAGAGACTTGGCGGCATTTCCAATCGGTAAGCTACAACCCCAATTCGTTCTAGAATTTCGAAAGGTCCGATGTACCTGGGACTCAATTTACCTTTCTTACCAAAACGTATGACTCCCTTCCATGGAGATACCTTCAGGAAAACATGATCACCGACTTGAAATTCCAAATCCTTCCTTCGATTATCGGCATAGCTCTTCTGCCTACTTTGAGCTGCTTTGATGTGATTTTGGATTACTTTCACCTTTTCCACCGTTTCCTCCACCAGTTCTGGGCCTACAAGTTTTCTTTCACCAACGTCATCCCAACAGGTTGGTGTACGGCATCTCTTTCCGTATAAGGCTTCATATGGTGCCATCTGAATACTCGAATGGAAGCTATTGTTATAGGAAAATTCTACCAGAGGTAAATATTGATCCCACATACCCTGAAAGTCAAGTGAGCAAGATCTCAACATGTCTTCTAAGGTCTGAATAGTCCGTTCTGATTGTCCGTCTGTCTGAGGGTGGTAAGCAGTGCTCAAATGAAGTTCAGTATCCAGGGATTTCTGAAGACTTTTCCAGAATCTTGAAGTAAAACGGGGATCACGATCAGAAACAATCGATAGGGGTACTCCATGAAGTCTCACAACTTCATTAATATATAGTCTTGCTAGACGTTCCAGGGGTAGATCTTCTCTTATAGCAAGAAAATGTGCTGTCTTGGTAAGACGATCAACAATAACCCATATTGCATCATTCCTTCTAGGAGTCTTTGGTAGCCCCATGACAAAGTCCATCGTAACATTGTCCCATTTCCACTCCGGTATGGGAAGAGGTTGCATGACTCCTCCAGGCTGTTGCCTTCCAGCTTTCACTTGTTGACAAACCATACATCTTGACACAAAATCAGCAATCTCCCTCTTCATGTTGTCCCACCAAAAATGTTCCTTCAAATCTCTATACATTTTGGTGCTCCCAGGGTGTATAGAGAAATTGGAACTATGAGCATCATCCAGCAATTCCCTTTTTAGATCAGGTATATTGGGAACACAAAGTCTCTTCCCGAATTTCAAAATTCCATCTTCATACACAAAGTCTCTCAATCTCCCATCATTCACAGCTTTAATATTCTTTTGGAATTCTTCATCATCGGTCTGAGAACTCTTAATCCTTTCTAGTAAAGATGGTTTGGAAACCATTTGAAAAAGCATTGATGTTTCACCTTCCCTGGTTATTCCCATGTCCATCTTCACTAGATCCATGAAAATTGGATCCCTTTCAATTCTCATATTGTTCAAAACTCCATGGTCTTTTCTACTCAAAGCATCTTCCACCTTGTTTGCCTTCCCTGGGTGGTAGTGTATCGTACAATCATAATCCTTGAGTAATTCAAGCCATCTCCTTTGCCTCATGTTGAGTTCTTTTTGTGAGAAAATATACTTCAAACTCTTGTGATCAGTATAAATCTCACATTTTTCACCATAGAGGTAGTGCCTCCATATCTTCAAAGCAAAGATCACTGCTGCTAACTCGAGATCATGAGTAGGATAGTTTTGTTCATGAATTTTCAACTGTCATGATGCATAGGCAATAACTCTATCATTCTGCATAAGGACACAACCAAGTCCTTTCTTCGATGCATCACTATAAATAACGAACCCATCATTCCCCGATGGTAGAGTCAATATAGGATCATTGACTAATCTTCTCTTCAGTTCTTCGAAACATTCTTCACACTCTTTTGTCCAAACAAATTTAACCCCTTTACGTGTGAGCTTCGTTAATGGGTTAGCCAATCGGGCAAAATTCTGGACGAAACGTCGATAATAACCTGCCAAACCAATAAAACTACGTACCTTAGTTATACTCGTAGGTGCTGGCCATTCTTGTATTGCCTTGGTCTTAGAAGGATCAACAGAGATTCCATATTTGGAGACAATATGGCCAAGAAAAGAAATCTCATGAAGCCAGAATTCACACTTGCTAAACTTCCCATATAATTCATGCCTCCTTAGAGTCTTCAAGATAATGCGTAAGTGATTTTCATGATCTTCGTAGGTTTTGGAGTATACCAGAATATCATCAATAAATACCACCACAAATTCATCGAGATACTCCTTGAAAACTCTATTCATCAGATCCATGAATACAGAGGGTGCATTAGTCAATCCAAACGGCATTACAGTAAACTCGTAATGCCCGTACCTGGTTCGAAATGCTGTCTTCGGAATGTCTTCCTTCTTCACACACAACTGATGGTATCCAGATCGAAGGTCAATCTTTGAAAAGTATTGAGCTCCATGAAGTTGGTCAAATAAATCATCAATACGAGGTAGGGGATACTTGTTATTTATCGTTATAGCATTGATCTCCCTGTAGTCGATACATAACCTCATAGATCCATCTTTCTTTTTAACAAAAAGAACAGGGGCTCCCCATGGAGAAACACTAGGGCGAATAAATCCCTTATTACTCAATTCCTCTAGTTGTTTCTTTAGTTCGACTAATTCAACAGTGGCCATTCTATAAGGGGTCTTCGATATAGGCCTTGATCCAGGAATCAAATCAATGGAAAACTCAACATCTCGTTCTGGAGGATGTCCAGGTAAATCTTCCGGAAATACATCTACAAATTCTTTCACAACAGGTACATCCTCTATTTGAACATTCCTTTCCTCTCCGATAGTTATTTCATTCTCTTCCTCCCCAATAATTGAATTAAGTTGAGATACTGGTGGTGGATCTAAATAAGAATTAGGTGGTGACGATTCTGCTCTAAAAATAAGGTGCTCCTTATCATTATCATCAAGAATCGTAACCTCTTTCTTCTTACAATAAATCTTTGCATCATAGTCCGAAAGCCAGTCCATACCGAGGATTATATCAAACTCAATCATAGGTATGACGATGAAATCAGCAGATAAAGAAATTTTATGTGCTCTAATGGGGACTGATTTACAAAACTTTGTTGCAACGATACTTCCCTTAGGAGTTTTAACTGACAACTCCCTTATTAAATCAAATTGGAAATATCTAATTTTCTTAGCAAACTGGGAAGATATGAAACAATGCGATGATCCAGAATCAAATAATGCATTTGCTAAACTTGAGGAAACCATTAAATTACCTGCCACCACGTCTTTCGGTGCTTCTACCTCAGCAGTAGTGATAGCATAAGCCTGGCCTTGATCCCTTGGCCTTTTCTGAGGTAAGTTCTCCTGACGCTTAGGACATGCATTTGCATAATGCCCCATCTCCCTGAAATTGTATCACTGAACGTTGGTAGCTTCCTTCTTCCCCTTGCAATCATGAGCTTGGTGGCCTTTTTCACCACACTTGTAACAGACTCCCATTCCCTTCAAGCAAGTACCGGGGTGTTTCTTCCCACATTTACCACATGATGGATATTCAACCTTTCCTTTCTTCCCCTTATTTCCATTCCCAGATTGATCAGCAGGTCTCTTCTTCTCTTGCTTTGCTTTAAAGTCATAAGACTTAGAGAATTCATTTTCGGTCTTGATAGCACATGAGACAATGTCTTCGTACGATGAAAAGGATTGTGAGACTAATGCTCGACGGAGAAATGGTTTTAACCCATCAAAGAAACGATCAATCTTACTTCTTGGGTTACGAATATAATCACCAGCGTACCTCGCTAACCTTGTAAAGTTAGCCTCATACTTTGTGACATTCTCATCCTCCTTTTGTCTCAGACTCAGAAATTGCCTTTCCATATCTGCTTGATGGTCGCGAGGGAAGTATTTTTCTAAAAACAGCTCTTTGAACTCCCTCCATTCCATATTTGATACTTCATCATCTTCCTTTGTATTTTAAATCAATGACCACCATTGATCAGCATCTCCAGTGAGGCGGTAAACTGCCATGATAACTTTTTCCCTTTCACTGCTCCCCAAAGCCTGAAATATTTTCTCTAGGGAAAATATCCATTGCTCAGCTACTAATGGATTTGTATTCCCATTGAACGTTGGTGGTTGTTGCCTCATGAATCGATCTAACATTGATCCTCCACGCTGCGGATCAGGGTGCTCCATACGGGTAATGTTATTATTCATAACCTGAGTAAGTTGTCCCAGTATGGTGATTAGCTGATCAGCACCAGTTGCATCACCAGCCCCACTATAATTATCTTGAGCAGGAGGGCAATCCCTACATGGAGTGTGTGCATTGATACGGTTTCCATTTCTTCCACTAGGCGCCATTTCTAAACAATGGCATAAACTAGATCAGTTTATGAATCAAAATACATAATCCCATACTTATAAAACACTTAACATAAATTGAACTATTTATGGATATAATCCATAATCGTAAGAATGTTTTCTTTGAGGAAGTATATACTCATAATCCCTTCAAAATGATTTGTAAAGAAAATGAGAGTTATCCTAAGCATATCCCCTGGGAGTGTCGTAACCAAGAGTGCAGCAAGGCCTGTTGTCGTGCACCAGTTCCCGTTCGAGTCTAGCTCAAAGCGGTGTTTTCGGGTTTTACCCCTAGGTACATCTGTGCCAGAGCCGCCTCTACCTGCTCGTATCCAGACAGGGATGTATTGCTTGGAAAACTCACAAAATCTCTACAATACCAAAATTCTAGGAAGTTCTTCTATACTAATCCTCAAAGTTCATCTTAGGTCTACGCGCTCTAATCAGAGTTTATCTAAATCTAGCTTCCAAGGTTTGTACTAAACTTCCTCTGATACCAACTGTAACGCCCCGACCCCAGTTACCCAGAGTCGGTGCATTATTACATAACATTGGCATGATCACAAGAAAGATCAAATCTCGAAAGACCGATTGGTTTAGTAGCCTTGGAAACACTAGATATATTCATAAGTTTTACATTACATCATAAAATGAAAAACTACTACAACAACATAATGTTTCCACAGTCCACACTATAATCCCCTCATAATATCCCTGCAGGTCATTTATAACTTACATCTTCACTTCCTGGGAAAAATAAAACATAGAAAAGGGGTGAGCTCAAATGCCCAGTAAGGATAACAATATAGCGGAAACTTTCATCAATAAGAATAAACATTTAAGGCAATGTATAACTAAAACAAAAGCCTTTTAAACATGAACTTTCAACATGGTATGGCATAAATAAAATGAAATAATTCCATTTAATTATTCACATGGATATTCTACTAATCGAATAATCACATGCAAAAATCAATAACCACTTTCATAATGTTGGAAAGCATAATGCCAGACTATCATAACCACATAGCCAAGGCCTCGTGCCAAGACTACAAATAAGATTTTGTCAAGGCCTTGTGCCAAGACACTAGTTTGTCTCATGAGACCTACCGATGCATCGAGGAGCTATAGCGGGCTCCACCCGTCACTTATTAAGTCCAATGCATTCCCATATGAAAAGGTTTAAACATAACATAAACATTCGTATTAAAACTAGCATACGAAATGTCAATAATTTCACCATAAACTATGAATGGTATAAAAATAGCACATCCATAGTCAAACATATCACAAAACCTTCAATACAATATAGAAGTTTTTTATCATAATAAATCAACTTCAAATAATCTTAAAATCCATCAAAGGATGTTGACGTAGATGAAATCAAAATTCTTTTTAAAGAAATATCTCCTTTTATTTTGAAATCATTTAAGATCCATATAAAATAAAACATTTTCTTTGAAAATATTCTTATAAGCTTGTAAGGAAAGCTTTGAAGATTTTATAACGGCGTAAAATAACCGCACCCGCCGTATAAGTTAAAAAAAACATTCTTACCTCAATTCTGTCAAAAAGGTTAAAAAGGACCTTGTTTTGAAAACGACAGAAAGATTCCTTTATAAACCTCTTATAAAAAGTCAAACAAGGGTATAAATGACTTTAACCCATATTCTTGTAAATAGTAAAAATGTTTTGAAATACATTTTTAAGAAACATGGATGTGGATGATAAAGATATTCCAGTAGATTATTACGTATAAACAACCTCGGATAATGAAGAGATTGTGAAATAACCCTTACCTTGTACTTTTACTTTGTTGGGGTCGGTTAACCTCCTGTATAATGGTGAAATAATTTTTATTAAATTATACAAGAATCATATACATTAATATGATATCATATATGATCTTTTAACATTGCTTTATTAATAATATCTTAGTATTATCGTCGTTTCAGGTGATAATCGATTCGTTCTTCTTAAATGTTTGGTTACGTAAGACATGTTTGTAATGGATAGATTAAATATTATTCATAATCAGAATGATATTAACATTATTTTTAACCCTAAAATGAGAATAAGACTTGAATGGATATGATGGAGGATGGATCTCACCGCGTTCGTGGAGACGGTAGTCCGTACGTACGCACGAACGCTACTTCCATTTAATTTTTATTTTAAAAGAATTGAATCCAAATGATACATAGGTATATTACTATTCCAGTATAATATAATATTTTATATATGTTACTTAAGTTCATTAACACCATCCTTTATACGTTCCATGTGTGGTATGAACGAGTCATATCATTTTAAGGGGGCGGTAGTCCGCACTTCCTCAAATGAAATTATCGTATGTATATACAACATGAAACGAATAATGGTATGAAATAAAATGGAATTACAGAAGATTATATATAAAATATATATCATTAATATCATATTTAATTACAGTTCCATCATAATGGCCACCATGAGAGGCGGTAAGATGTATTTGAACAATCATCGTTTCGTGAGGCATTAGTTTGCCATCCACAGAAACATTATGTTCATCATCCATTAGATGGATTTGTGTGTATGTGTAGTTTTAATCCTTCTTATAAAAACATCCTAGTATATTTAGGATACTGGTGTTGTTACAAAAGAAAGGAAATAAAAAGAGTTTGGGGGTTGGAGAAGCAAAATAAAGGAAAATAATTTAAGAGAAATCGTTACCTTTAATTTAGGTAACTCACTTTGGTTGGAACCAAAGGACTTCTTGAAATGATTTCTGCCTAAGGGGAAGCTTCAAGGAGGAGGAGAGGGATGTGGGGAGCTTAGTTGGGCAGAGTTTGGACGAGCCAAGTGGCTTGAGAGGTGTGAGGAATGAGTAGAAGTGGTCTCCTTTTATAAGGGAGAAGAGGGGCTCTTTAGGAAAGAGTGAAAGTATTACTTTATAATATAATTATATTCGGTTTATAATGGTCCAAAAATCATTGAGGTCGAAGATAAGATGACTAATATTCTAAATAACATCAACCAATAAGAATTGGACAGGTTTTAGATAATATTTTAATCATTATAATCTTATTTATTTAAATGATTTATTAATGAGGTAAACATTTCATCATTATTGTGTCATTAATAATTTAAATTATTTGATGTCTAAAAATTATAAATAAAATATCATTATGTAGGAAATCTTTTTATCTTTCTAATTAATATTTATAATCGAAAATCCAACATGTATAACCCTATGTAAAAATTGTTCTTCTAAAAGATGTAAGCTTATTCCATTTTTATTTTTATTTTAACTTTATTAATATAAAGTGTCCCTACCACATACAAGTGGCTCCAAGGGGTCCCCAAATTGACACAAGGATGCTCATGGTCGGGTATGTGTCCACCAATAAGGTTAGGACACGTTTTAGGGTAATTTTGTATTATTATAATATTATTTTTTTAACCCTTATTTACCGGATTTACCCTTAACCATGGTAAATAAAATATTTACCACAGTAATTATTCAAAATGTCTAAAAATAAAAGTTACCTATTTACACAATTTGGACATCCTGATTCCAAATATGGAATCCATTTTTCTAAATTCAAAACACATAAGTGGCAGAAATTAATTTAAAATTAATTCCCGCTGTCAAAACAAAAAGCATGTTTTTAAGAGGTAATAACTATCAAAAGATTGACACTCGTTTATATTCGGTTTAATTGTAAAATTATGTCCAATGACCAACATTATATTAAATGGTAAAAATATATTCTAAATATACTTTAAAACCACTCAAATTCATAATTTATCACTATTTATTATTTTGATTAAAAAAGTCGTTTTTAATTAAAATTTAGTAATTTTCACTATTCATCAAAATATGAAAGTTATCCGAAATGTACCAAAATTTCACCTTAGGCTAAATTCGATATTCCGAATCCAAAAATGAAGTCCATTTTCAAATATAAAATATATATAATTTCAAAAAGTAGGTGTTACTATTCATAACGGCTAGTTTGATTAGTTATGGTGTGTTAGAACTCGGTGTTGCGTACAACACACGCTATCACATTATTCAAAGAGAAGCGTACCGTAGAAGCTTGGGGTGTTACACGTACGTACAAACTACCATCTCCATGAATTGATGAAATTCATTTTTCATCACCACTTTATATAAATAGTTATAAATGTGTATAAAAGGAATAAATATGGTAGTTTTTAAATGATTAATATTATGGATATTATAAAACCATGACCAAGGTTTATGGATTAGAACCATTGAATTGAAACATACATATAAAATAGACTAATTTTCAACTGAATGTTCATTTTAATGAATAATTGTTAATAAAAGGGAAATTGGAAATTGTAAAAGAATTGTACACTGTAATTTATTCATAAATACAGTAATTTAATATATTTCTAATCAATTAATATTTATTATTTATAATTTTTGAGTGTGTATAAATCAAGACATGATTTTAGGTAAGGGTTTATGTTACAATATCAATTCTTTTGGGGATTGTTTATGTTAAATTTACATTAGGGGAAATTATATGATCCTTATCCTTTAAACACCAAATATTTTATTCCCCTCTAATTATTCAAGAAAGTTTTATATATTTTTTCCATTTTCATCTATTTCGTAATTAGAAATATTTAAAAAATGTTTTTAATAAAAATTTACCTTATTTCCTATTTAGTTGACAACAGTTTTCTTACATATCTATGTTGTTTAAAATGTTTTCACGATTAATATTTTTTATGATGGAATTATTATTTAAATTAATTTGAAACTGTAATATAATTTTCTTTAAATTATTTAAAAAGGATTTTTAAAATTTCTTTCAATATGGTTATTTAATAATTTTTCCAAAAATAGTGTGAAAGGAATCTTTATTTTAATGTCTTTAGTAAAAACACTTTTTTCCACCATCAAAATATTAATGGATTTGAAGATTAATTTACAAGTTTCTATGGTTATTTTCAATGTTATGTATTTTATCAATATTAAGTGAATTTTTCATTTTTAAAGATACGGAATGACAATAATATATTCACTATTTTCAAAGAAATGTTCAAATGCCATTATAAAGTTATTTTTCATCTATGTAAACATATTTAAATATTCTTGTCATTCACTAGTGACATGATCCAATTATACCACCCAATTTATTTCTTTGTATGGATTATGATGAGGATTATTTAAGGATGATTCTATGAAACCCATTTAATTCTCATGGGTCAATCATGTAGTGATTAAATATTTATGAAATGTGTTTCTTTTCCATTGGTTATGTTATGAAAAAATGAAGAAATTTTTATAAAACCAATTTCCATTCTATAGGTAATGCTATAATTAAATGGTGAATGTTTTTATGATCTTATGTCACATAAATATATGGTTTTAATTATGTGATGTGTGGTCCCAGAATTATATAGTATTCCAATGAATTGATTAATGATTAATAAATAATGTGATAATATTGTCTTAAATGGGGAGTGAACCCAATTCTATAAGGGACTCTATCCATTATGATAGTCTTGGGATTGAACCCAATTCTGTAAGGGACTCTATCCGTACGTACGCATGAACGCTGTTTTCATTTCCATATTGAATTTAATGGAAGTAAGTAGATGATATATATATATATATACACATAAATATAGTAGAATTATTATGTCATATATTTCATTATTATTCATTATATATACTTTATAATAATTCTTGAATGGTTAACATGGAGAATTAATCTCATCGCATCGTGGAGACGGAAATCCGTACGTACGCATGAGCGATGATATCGTTCCCATAATTATTGAATTGAATTGGAGTAGATGATATAATATATCAGAATTAGAATCATGTCATAATAATCATATATAATTATTATTTCCACAATTATACCCATCCATGTAAGGTGGTGGTGGAAAAACATATTACACCACGGCGTAGAGACGGTATTCCGTACGTACGCACGCGTAGTGATTTCCTTTTCCATAAGATGGATAGAAGGTGAAAAAGGGTTGTTTCATATTTATAATAACATATCATTATATGAGTAATACTTATGTTATTAATTTATAATTAAACAAATAAAGAAGAGGAAGTAGAAGAAGAAAGAAACTTCAAAGAATCGGAAGAAGAAATTACATCTTCCTCGACGTGCCTCTTTTAAACATCCTCTTAGGGCACTAGAGTTGGTCTTTTGATTAGACCAGAACCTCTATGATATAAATATAGTGGTTGAGAAGAGTAATTTTCAGGTTTTTGATGAGCTTGAAGGCTCAAAATGGTGTGAAGAGAAGAGGTAAGGGGTGACCTTTTATAAGAGAGGAGAGGGGAACTTTTGGAAACCTCCAAAATATTAATTTATAATAAACTCAAACCCCACTTAAAAACTTCCAAAGTGACTCAAATCTAAAGATTAGATTATATAGGGTTATAATCTCATAAACTAATAAAATTTGTACAAGTTGGTAATTTATTTTAAAACTTATCAATTTGATTTATCCTTATTTAATCTATTTAATTTTATTTGTGGTAATAATATTCTAAGTTTTAAATTGTTATAAATAATTACTTATGTGTTGTGAATGGTCCATAATTTGATACTTTATTAATGTTTAGACCATATAAATTTAAATTTATAATTTTTAAATATTTTTGTGATTTTTAAACAATTTTATAATATGTTATTTTTATAAAATAACAATAGTGTCAATTTTGACACTATACATTTATTTTCATTTAAATAAAATCCAACGAGAGAATATAATCAAAACAAAATATTTAATAGATTCATAACATTTCATATTCATCTAAATAAAATTTTTATATCATTAATTAGTTCATATAATATTTATTTTAATATTTTTAAAACCATTTATTTTATATTTCAATCAATAAAATAATTTCTATATCCCTTTTGTGTCATAATTAATGATAATTATTTAATCCTTAAAGATTATAAATAAATTATCATGATGTATATAATTTTATTATATTTTTGGAGACTATTTATATTCTATGTTTTATGAAGTTTATCATTAAATTAAAATTATTACACTTATAAGATATAATAGAGTGACATGTTGTCCCTTTCTTTGGTTTTAATAATAATTATATCATTTTCATGGTAAATGGTCCATGAAATGAATCTATTCCGACTCTTAGGATATATGGGTCGACTTTTATTCGTCCAATATAAATTTTTCAGGTTCTAGGGTAATTTTATAATATTATTTTTACCCTTAATTACGCGATTTACCCGTAGCTGTAGTAAATAAAAAATTATCGTAGTTACTATTCATAATATCAAAAAAATAAAAGTAACCTATTAACATAATTTGGACCCACTAAATCCAAATATGGGATCCATTTTTCAAAATTCAAAAAAATAATTTTTAGTAATTAATTTAAAATTAATCTCGTTGTTATGAAAAAGGGATTAAAAAGTTAAAACTTTGTCAAATATTGAAATGTTTTTACCTATGAATTCAATGTAAAATTAATGGTAATGAAATAAATTTTATTAAATGTTAAAAATATATTCTATTTATACTTTAAAACCATTAAACATTATAATTTAACCATATAAATTATCTCGATGAAAAAATTTGTTTTTAATTAAAATTTAGCGTGTTTTTAATATTCATTAAAATATGAAAGTTATTAGAAAAATATCAATCTTTATCCAATGTAAATTTTTATATAATGATTTAAAGTAAGAATTTTATTTTTTAAAATTGAACTTATAAACTTGTAAAAAATTAGATTTAAAATGGGTGCGCCATCAAAAGGCGACAAAACTGCATTTTTTTGAAAAATACTTCAATTATCCAAAAAATTGATTTTGTTCTCATACCTCATTCTAGAAAATGTGTAAGATGAATTATAATGTTATAAAATTAAAAAATTAGTTAATACTATTCATAAATACTAGTTCATAATAATATTATAATAATATCCCTTTTAGTGAAACTCGGTATTGCGTACAACACACGCTATCGAGGAAGGTCGCTCTTGCGTGTAATGAAAGCCAAGTCAGGGTTGCGTGTAGTGAAATATTCCTTTGGTGTTTCATATAAGATAATCAAAACATATTTCATTTATACATAGATGAAATTCTATACTCGGTGTTGTGTAAAAATGGATTTTATTTGAAAAAACTTGAAATTGTGTGCAACACCAGCCAAGAATAGTGTTGTGTATACTACAAGCTGATATGATGTTGCATATAGAACAAGATAATCTTGGTGAAGCATATAACACAAGATATAAAATAAATTAAAAATAATAGTTCTCATAAAATCTTGGGGTGTTACATTATACCCCCCTTAAAATGAATTTCGCCCTCAAAATTCATCGGGGTTATAAATGGTTTACTACATGAAAGTTTCTTTCATAAAAACCCACATCGTAAAAAGGAATACTAAAAAACAATTTAAAATGTAAAGTATGAAACATAATGGTTAGCTAGATTAACTCACCACTGTGTTTCCACATAGGAGAACATAGGTGAAAACATGGATATGAAGGAGAAATCTAACCATCATGTTCTGATGAAGAGTGGTAGAGAACATGGCTATGAAAAAGCCAACAATGACCAAGCCAAAAAAAAATGATGATCTAAGGTACCATCTTATTCATTGGATATGATAGTACTAGGACAAAAAAATTTATTTTCAAGATCATTTCCCTAAAGTTGATGATTTTTTACATAAGTAGAAATACTTACTTGATTTTGGTACAATCTCATCGTTGTTCATGCCTTGAACAATTTCCACACCATCTCCTAAAGAAATGAAGTTTAATTTGTTATTCGTGAAGTGTTAGTAGATCATGAGATATAATGATAGTTCATTCCATCTTTCTCAAACATAAGGTTAGAAAAAGTTATTAAATATACATAAGTCCATCTATGGTGAGATTAATCAAATATGGTTCCAAAAATGGACTTATAGTTCATTTATCATACCGCTTAATAAAATAAAACTAGTTTCTACTAACTAGGGGCTTCCTGTAGGCCATTGGTAGGTGATAAAGGCCTATCGCACTTCGGTTGTGGGTTCGATTCCCACAACCTTGTCTGACGCAACGAGTTGTCGCCCATCCTGCAGGTTGTCCTTTTTCTAAAACTACATTATTATAACATTCCTGCAATCATATCAAAAAAAATTCCTAACCTTAAACAATAATATCTTATGTCTAACATAATCCATTCCAATCTTTAGGCTTATCCAAAATACTTATGTCCAATATCATAGTATAAAGAAAATTATTATTAGAAAGGTCATCTACCAAGCATGTGAATACCATCATTTATCCCCCATATATCATAATATATATCATGTTGATCGCATTCCAAACATGTGAATACCTTAATCATGTATTCTCTTGCAACTTTAATTACTATAGAACCTTAGTTAAAACATGAATGCTATAAAAGTTTTCTCTTTCCACATACCAAAATCCAAAAAATTCTTTATACTCAAACCATGATATCACTTTGTCTTTATATCAATCATGAGCTCATTAATACTATCAAACATATAATTTTCTTCTTATCCCTTCATTATGTGCATATCAACTGTTGTCCAAAGATGTTTCAATCACTTTTCATGGTTAATGGTACCATATAATTAATGAAAACCACAATAAACCAATACATATATATTCCAATATTCCATAAAAGTACCTCATCAACATTATTCTTGAATTCCAATACATAAACCCTTCAATCCATCTTCATAAATGATTGGCATGGAATAGGTCTGTCCTCAATTTAGAAGTAACCTCTTAGGTAGGGGCATTGATTTGGGTAATGACCGTGTTCTCCACAGATAAGACATTGAAATCCATGACATTCTGTCACTCTATGACCCTTTTCCCCACACAGATAACATCTTCCCCTCCATTTGAGGTATTCCACAAGGTTCTTCTTCCCTTCTTCTTGATGTGTAGAAAGATTAATCTTTCTTCCTTTATGTTCCTTACCATGTGAAAATGCATAAAAGTCTATCATCCTCTTATTTGATGACTTCAGAATACCACTAAAGTTCACCTTGTTAATCATATATATTGATGACTGATTCAGAATAATCACAATACCTTTCTCTCTAGGAATTATGCAATATAGTTGCTCATAGTCACCAATTTCTCCATTGAATTCAACGTTAACCCAATTCCTTCTGGTTCCCTCCATTGACTAAAACACAAAAAGAATAGTGTGAGAGGCAAAAATCATACTAGGAAAACAACATAATCAAAGAGGAGAACTTTCAATATCTAACATATTAGGTTTAATATTAGGTTATTCATGATCGTTATCATAATTCTAGGACTGTAACCTATACTTATACTTAACCTTATAGACATCCCTAGACATACCTTAGAAATATCTCTAGGGATCTCACTAAAGTTTTCGCATCCTAGTTTCCAAAGGTTAACTAAACCTTCGCTCTGATACCAACTGTAGAGACCCAAGCTTAGAGTATATAGACATTTCATTACTTTTACGAAAAACTTAATACATGACACAAAAAGAATCCCAAAGACCATGTTAGTTTAGTGTCTTCAGAAACATAGAACAAAATCTTCTAATCCTGGTGAAATATCTTCAACATCTCCCATAAAGATCTTCCCCTTTTGTTTTCTTACCTAAAACCTTTCTTTAACTCCTGGTGAAAAGAAAAACATATAAAGGGTGATCTCAAATTCTTAGTAATGGTAAACATGGATAACATAACACAATCCCTAAACAGTTGAACTTAAAAACATGAACATAAAACATCAAAATCTTGAGCAATGACATAAATCATGGTAGTACATAAGGCATAGACCAAAAAGGAACATTAATCGTGATACAATGGCATGGGAATAAAACATGTAATTGTGTAAAACCATTAATCACATGATATGATTTCCATAGTAGCCAAGGCATTACTGCCAGGACCATCATAGTGGACAAAGTCCATTACTGAACCGGGTTTACTTGTCATTCTAGCCCTGTATTACTGAACCAGATTTACTTACCGTTCCAGCCATGTCTATCTCATGAGATATAAATATTTACCAAATGCATTTGAGGGAGATATAGGTCCCACCCATCTCATAATGAAACCATTCTTATGTGTTCCACAAAATCATAAATCATACATCATAGCATAACCCATGAAATAAAAATGGGATTCTTAAACATCATTTCATCATAAAATAATCCATATAAGACAAAAAGACTTCATAAAATTAATTCCAACATCACATAATCAAATAAATGTAATAATAGGGATAGAAATAGAACCCTATATTATCTTAGATGGAAAATAATTTTGATAATACACTTGAACTCCATTCTTGAGGAAAATAACCTTTCTATTTCAAAAACATTTTTCCTTTCTCAACATGTTATACAATTTTAAACTAAAAGAAGTTAATTGAAAATAAACTTGAAAACTTTTAAAGGAAGCTTCATGGAAATAATTTTCTATGAAATCATAAAAATACGTTCATGCCGTATAAGTTAAAAAACATTCTTCTTGTACTTTTTCCGGAAAAGTCAAAAAGTACCTCATACTGAAAACGAAAAAAGATTCCTTTCATATTTTTACCAAAAACTCACCAATAAGTAAAATTGCACTTAGAAAATTGTAGGAGGATATAAATAATACTAAATATGGATTAAAAATTTATTTGGATGATAAATATAACCTAGTAAATACTTACGAATAAACAATCTCGGATAGAATGAGATTGGAAAAGTTATCCCTTACCTTATGTCCAACTTCTTCAGTATGTGTCTGAAACTCATGTATAGTAGGTTTAAACATATTATTAACTTCTAAAAAAACCATAATAATATTTATGATATCATATATGATTCAATTAAGTCTTTATATTACCTGTTCATTTTCCAATTTCATATTAAAGCAACGTTTTGGGTAATAACCGTTTCATTTATCGTACGTGTTTGGACTTGTTGTTCTTGATATTATTATTACTTATATCATAATTTACTTACTTCAAGAATGAAATAAATGATTTATATATCATATATATTCAGTATATATATATATATAATAGATAGATACATGAAATTAAATACACTGTTCATGGAGACGATAGGCCGTACATACGCATTAATGATGTTTTCATTTCCATATTGAATTTAATGGAAGTAAGTAGATGACATATATATATATATATTCACAAATAAAGTAGCATTATTATGTCATATATTTCATTATTATTCATTATATATACTTTATAATCATTCTTGAATGCTTAACATGGAGAATGGATCTCATCGCATCGTGGAGACGGTAATCTGTACGTACGCACGAGCGATGATATCATTCTCATAATTATTGAATTGAATTGGATTGGATGATATAATATATCAGAATTATAATCATGTAATAATAATCATATATCATTATTATTTCCACCATTATACCCATCCAAGTAAGGTGGTGGTGGAAAAAAAGATTACACCACGGTGTGGAGACGGTATTTCGTACGTACGCATGCGTGGTGATTTTATTTTCCTTAGGATGTATAGATGGTAAAAAAGGGTTGTTACATATTTATAATAACATATAATTATATGAGTGATACTTATTTTATTACTTTATAATGAAACAAATAAAGAAGATGAAGTATAAGAAGAAAAAATCTTCAAAGAATCAGTAGAAGAGATTACCTCTTCCTCGACGTGCCTCTTTTAAACTTCCTCTTAGGGAACTAGAGTTGGTCTTTTAATAAGAAAAGAACCTCTATGATATAACTATAGAGGTTTAGAAGAGTAATTGGTAGGGTTTGGCCGATATTGAAGGCTCAAAATGGTGTGAAGAGAAGAGGGAAGGGGTGCCCTTTTATAAGAGAGGAGAGGGGCACTTTTAGAAACCTCAAAAATATTAATTTATAATAAACTCAAACCCCACTTAAAAACTTCCAAAGTGACTCAAATACGAATATATGATTATATAGGCTTTTAATCTCATAAACCAATAAAATTTAGACATGTGGGTAATTTATTTTAAACCTTATCAATTTGATTTATCCTTATTTAATCTATTTAATTTTATTTGTGGTAATAATATTCTAAGTTTTAAATTGTTATAAATAATTACTTATGTGTTGTGAATTGTCCATAATTCTATAATTTATGAAATTTTATACCATATAAATTTTAATTTATAATTTTTAAATATTTTTGTGATTTCTAAACACTTTTATAATATGTTATTTTTATAAAATAACAATAGTGTCAATTTTGAGACCATACATTTATTTTCATTTAAATAAAATCCAAAGAGAGAATATAATCAAACAAAAATATTTAATAGATTCCTAAAATTTCATATTCATCTAAAAAATATTTGTATATCATTAATTAGTTCATATAATATTTATTTTAATATTTTTAAAACCATTTATTTGATATTTCAGTCAATAAAATAATTTCTACAAATCTATTGTTTCATCATTAATGGTAATTATTTAATCACTAAAAATTATAAATAAATTCTCATTATGTATAGAATTTTATTATATTTTTGTAGACTATTTATATTCTAAGTTTTATGCAGTTTATTACTAAATTAAAATTATTACACTTATAAGATTTAAGACAGTGACATGTTGTCACTTTCTTTGGTTTTAATAATAATTATATCATTTTCATTGTCAAAGGTCCATGAAATGAATATATTACGACCCTTAGGTGATATGGGTCGAATTTTAATCACCCAATAGAATTTTTTCAGGTGTTAGAGTAATTTTATAACATTATTTTTACCCTTAATTACCCGATTTACCCTTAACTGTAGTAAATAAAAAATTATCGTAGTTACTATTCATAGTATCAAAAAAATAAAAGTAACATATTAACATAATTTGGACCCACTATATCCAAATATGGAATCCATTTTTCAAAATTCAAAACACATAAGTTTCATTAATTAATTTAAAATTAATCTCGTTGTTATGAAAACAGGTTTTAAAAGTTAAAACATTGTCAAAGATTGAAATGTTTTTACCTATGAATTCAATGTAAAATTAATGGTAATGACATAAATTATATTAAAGGGTAAAAATATATTCTATTTATACTTTAAAACCATTAAAAATTATAATTTAACCATATAAATTGTCTCGACGAAAAAAGTTGTTTTTAATTAAAATTTAGCGTGTTTTTACTATTCATTAAAATATAAAAGTTATCAGAAAAATATCAAAACTTTATCCAATGTAAATTTTTATATCATGATTCAAAATAAGAAGTTTATTTTCTAAAATTGAACTAATAAACTTGTCAAAAATTAGATTTAAAATGGGTTCACCATCAAAAGGCGAAAAAACTGCATTTTTTGGAAAAATACTTCCTTTATCCGAAAAATTGATTTTGTTCTCATACCAAATTCAATGAAATGTGTAAGATAAATTATAATGCTATAAAATTAAAAAAATATTTAATATTATTAATAAAGGCTAGTTCATAATAATATTATAATAATAACCCGTTTAGTGAAACTCGGTATTGCGTACAACACACGTTATCGAGGAAGGTCACTCTTGCATGCAATGCAAGCCAAGTCAGGGTTGCGTGTAGTGAAAAAATCATTTGGTGTTGCGTATAACATAATCAAAACATATTTAATTTATACATAGATCAAAATCTATACTTGGTGTTGTGTAAAAATGAATTTTATTCGAAAGAACTTGAAATTGTGTGAAACACAAGCCAAGAAAAGTGTTGTGTATACTGCAAACTAATACGGTGTTGCATATAGTGAAAGATAATGTTGGTTAAGCATACAACACAAGACATCAAAGAAATTAAAAATAATATTTCTCATAAAATATTGGGGTGTTAAATTGATTATTGATTATTAATTATTAATTATCACTTATTATTTGACAATAATTATTTTTTAAATACTATTTTTAAATATAAATTTCTTATTTGTAATTATTAATTATTAATGATTCATGATTCATGATTTGTTTTATTTTTTATGAATAATTATTAGTTAGTAAAAATATATATTAACTATTATTTATTATTATTTTATATTTATTACAATATATAAAATATTAATTATCACATTTTAATAACTATTTCTATATATTAATTATTAATTTTTATAATTATTAATAGAAAATCAAAATGGATTGGGCATGTTTTTTTTATCCATCCTCTGAATATGTTATTGTTCAGGCATTGTTTTTTTAGAAAAAATTAATAAAAAGAAAAAATAGGCCAACTAATATGGTATTTTACTCATATGAGACTACCCATATAGTGATGGGTTATCCCGTGGGACAACATAATATATAACATTTTTTATTTTTTTGTTAGAGATTAAAAAAATTGTGGTTCCTAGGTTTTAAAACCATAAAATCACATATCTTCGCCATAAACTTCACCACTTCACAAATAAATTTATTCCAGTTTTATTATATAAGAATACATATATAATAATTAAATGTAAATATATTAAAAATACAAAATAAAATTTTCTTATTCGGTCTAGACAGACTCTACAAAAAAGGAGCATCCCTAGAGGAGGATTCAGAGGAAATGCACTCACCAGAGCAGAACCAAATGGATTTGGAAGAATGAGAGGGTATGGCTATGCTATCGGGACCAGTATGTGCTTGAATAGGAAGCCTAGCCAGACGACCATGCGAAGGTGGAGAGCTACTATCATGATGCAGATGCTAGGGAGGGGAGTTCCTTGTAGTTATAGTCTGGTTGATTTCCCTAAGACCTTTGGGTCATATAATCTCTTAAGCCAATAGGCCATGTAATCTCTGAGCCTATGGGCCTTGTAAGGGTTCCCCCTCATCACTTGAAAGGGTTTTATAAAAAATCAATAAAAATAAAGGCCTTAGGGCTAGTCAGGTATGGAATTATGTGTGATTGGTTGTGAGTAGTGTAAGGACAAGTGACCTGCATGGAAGCACATTTTCATGTGTTGAAAATATATATATATAAGTAAAGTGAAAACAAATAAAAAAATGAAATATATATTATAAATCATGATATTATGTTTCTACAACTATATCCATGACACACTAATGGAAATAGACATATACTAATAGTGATAAGGGTCCACAGATGGCCTGACTGTAATAATATTCCATCTTCATGGCTATTAGGGCTATAGGCAACGTTCCAGACCGTGATAGCTGGATTTTTTTTATAGTATAAATTTTAGGTTTGATTCATTAAATATATTAGTTTTATTCATTTATAATATTATGGTTTTCAATAACATGCCTATATTTCATGTTGCTGTTTATTTTGTATTATTTTATCTTGGATTGATCAGTTTTTAGTTTCATTTAGTTATTGGATGAGATTTCAAGTTTTAACAGGCTTTTTGGTGGAGCACGATTTTCCCACATTGTTAGTAATAACCTTGAAGAGCTCCCCAAACGTCTTTTGGGGATTAGGATGTGTCAAGGGTGAGGGGAAGAATTTTTTCAAATTATTTGGCACTGAAGGATTAATATTGTGAGGTGGTTCATGGATTAGGAAGTGGACAACGCATAGTTTCCGCACGGTTTGGAAAACCATGTATCCAATTTACCTGTTTAATTTTTGGGATTTCCCATTCTACCCATATTCAATTTTAAGGGGTTTTCACCCCCACATTTCCTCCCTTATACATCATCCAACCCTTGGGATCTCATGGAGTACCTACATCCTCTTCCACCTTAGATTCTTGCCCCTCCTTTGATGATTTCCAATAGATTTTAGTTGTTTCATTTCACTTTTTCTCAATAAATTCCATTATAACTCACTTCTCTCTTGGTTTTGGATTCACTGATAAATCTTATATCTCTTGTATTCAATTTTAGATCTTTAGTTGGATATTAGTATGGTGTTTTGGTTTATAGGTTTCATAGGAATCATATTTATTCCCATGGGTGTGTTCTCCATTGACAACAACATCAACTGAGGTGTTTTAACTTGATTCTCATCTCTTGGTATAGGTGTTTCTATGTAATTATTTCATTTTGGAATTATAATGGTTCTTTTTCGTTCTAAATTCCATTTTATTGAAAGTATAATTATATGTGTTATCCTTGTTATGTTTAAAAACCATTTCATAGTTTTTTGAGCTTGGTGTAATTGGTTTTTAATGTGAATTCCATGGATTCAAGTTTGTAATAGAATGTTTAAAGGTGATAGGATTTTATGAAATTATGATAAATCTTTTTGAAATTTTTTTCATTTTTATATTGTGTTTTGACATGGTTTGGGTTTTAAATGAGTGAAAAAATGTTCTAAATGGAATTTGGTTTTGAAGTGAGGTGTTATCCACGAAATGATTTATGAAAGGGGGTTATTTAATGGCTTTCAAATGATGATTTTAAATGTTTGTGTGATTTAACCCTTGTGAAAATGCCTTGATGACTCCTTTAAAATGTTTTGAGGGAAATAGATGTACTTTTGGATTTATTATAGATTTTAAAAGGTGAATACCATGTATTATGGGTGGATTTGAAATCTTCTAAACTATGTGAGTGATTTCCATAGTTTTGGAGAGATTTTTTAAGTGGTTTTAATGAAATTTTAAATGGATTAGAGTCTTGATCCAAGTTTTGGTGTTAAATTCATGGTTGGAACTTTGATTTTTAAATGTTGTATGTGAGAAACCCCTTGATTGGACTTTGATTGTATACCCCTAGTGTGGGTTTATTATCAGTATATGATATTTGTTACACACCTTGAGTGGGAATTTTCTTGTCATTTCATTCATATATTCTGTATGTATGGGGATTTTCATCATTGGGGTTAGGGGTTAGGTTAGTTGTTGTCATTCCTTGTTTGTTATAATTGGATCAATTATTCCAACATCTTACTTCCTCTTTAGGTCATGGGAAACCAGGTATTAATTGGAAGATGTAGCTGGTACCTCTAGTTGGTTAACACACTGGTAGTTTCCCACTAGTCGTGTTAAGTGCAAGGGCTATGTGGTGGTTGGTCATCATAATAATGCTTGTGTGTACTAATTGGATGACCATATTTGAACTTCAATTCATGTTGATTTCTAGTTATGGGTGGATATACCTATATACGATTAGATTTTTGACATGTTATAACTCCAGGTTAGTACCCATGACACATTTGATTTCTTGGTTTGTTATCGATTGTGGGGAGTTTTATCTAGCCCTTGGTTGTATAATTTCCCATACTTTCATTTCTATGACAGAAGTTCATATTTAATTTGATATATTCTTTATTATATATGGTTTTTTCTTGTTGTTCTTGACCAATGTGAGTGTGGGTGTCACTTCTAATTAAAATTTAGTTTACATAGATTTTGTAAAAACATATTTTCAAATTAAACACTTTTGGGAGACCTTGTGAGGTGGTTTCAAAATGAGTGTTTTTAGAAGAGGCTTCAGTTGGTGAAATGTTTCTTTTTTCTTAAATTGTTTTCATTTAGATAAAAAAATTTGGTTTTTTTGACAAATGTAAAAATGTGTGTGGTTTATAAATGTATTAGGTTGGGGGATTTATTTTCAAAACATGTGAGTTTGGTTTTGGAATAAAAAGTAAAATGTTTTGGAATATGTTTTATTTTTTGGGATTTTTTTAGATTCCATAATTTATATGTGTAAAATTACTTTCTATCATTGTTTTAAAACTAGAATTGATGAATAGACTTAAGAAATATATTAAATATATTTGGAGGGTTGTGGTGACCTACTGAGATTTTTATATCACACCTATATATTTTAGGTTCCTGGTTCTCAATTTGATATTTTCTTGTAAATTATGGCCAATGTGGGGTGAGTTATGTGGTGGTGGGAAACTAGATTTTTCATTGAGATGTTTTGGGATCATCTCAAGTTGTTTTTTGTTATTTTAGTTTTTTTACCTATGTATCTATTCTTCATGGATGTATATTTTGTTTATGTGCATGAAAATGGGTTGGATCTTTGTAATTGGTTATGACATACTTAACCTCTTTATTTATCTTTTCTTTTATATATTTTTTGTTTTCATTTATCTTTGAATTGTAAGAAATCATTCCCAAATGGATTCATATGATTTCTAAGAACTATTTTCTATCCCTTAATGATTAGGAATTCCCTTAGATTGTTTTAGAGAATTAGGTTGGGTTCCATGTTGAATGGTACCCTGGTCTAGTTTGTTAAAAATGTTATAATATGATGTTTTGGATGTCTTTCTGAATAACTCAATATTATTGAGTTTACCTTATTATTTTTGTATTTCCAAGTGGAAATGAGATTATGGATACTAGATCATGATAGTTAAGGGTTGGGAGAGTCTAGATTTCTCTTGGTTATCCTGATCCATAAGCATTCAGGGGAATTTTTTCCTCAAATTTTGAATTCAAGGTTGTTTTTAGTTATTCATGATGGATTTCAATGGGGATTGATGTTTTGATCCACAATGATAATTTTAGTGATATTGGCGGTTGATTATTCATTTTGGGGTGTAAAGGTAGGAATACTTGAGTTACATGGGTGTCTCGCATAGCTTGGGAAACTTTGTGGTGCCAATTTGGTTGAGTTTCCCTTATTTATAGAGTGTGATTCCCAGTTGGAACATGGTTTCCCAACCCAGGTGGATATAGTTTTCATAACATAGTTTCTTCCCCAGTTATCCTATTTTGACTCCTCTCTATTATGGATTCTCTAAAAGTGGTTTTCACTTATTGGAGGTTGAATGAGGAGTGTTCTTATTCCCTTTTTGGATTTTATTTTTGTTATCCTTTATCAAATTATTGTGCAGTTCCTTATGCAGAATCTATATTTAAAACATTATTTTGGAAAATAAAATCATTTTATTTAAATTCTCATTTTCTAACTTGGTTTCATGAAATATTTTAGAAAATTGTTGTTTACGATATGGTATTTGGAATATTTAATATTTTAAACTTTATTCTTTGGGTTTTCCCGAAATAAATTAGTTTTCAAAAATGAGTTTGAAATTGTTTCAAGATAAAAAAGGGAATTTCTTTCAAAATTAGTTTGGAAGGTGTTTGGAAAAGTGAAATTAGTTGTGATGAGAATTACTTAGATTCTTGAATTTCTAAAATGAAATGGTGGTCTTAAAAGAAAATTTCTTTTGGGTTGTATTTTTGTGCCATGTTTGAGGCCTTTTGTTTTGGTTGATTCCTTATTTTTTGTGGAATCATTTAGTTTATGATTTGAGGAATGAATTGATGTGGTTCATGCCCTCAATTTCTTATAGTATACCTCCCAGAATGTTTTAAAGAGTTTCTTCATTTCCAATGCCTACCTAGACTCTGAGTGGAGTGGTGGACATGGAAAATTCCTAGATCTTGGACCCTATAATAGAATTATTGAAATATTATCCATGATTTTTAGTGGTATCAAGGATTTATAGAAGAATTTAGGTATTTGGAATAGATTGAGGTGACTCTAAATTCTCTTGGGACACATGAATCTTTATGGGTGAGAGTTGTTGAGAGTTTTCTTTCTAGTTTTATCCAATATCGGTCTAAGTTAATGGTACCTTCTTAGTTTCATGGTGGTATGAATTGGGAACTATTCATGATTAAATTTTATCAATGGTTCTTTCCTAAGGATGTTAAATTGGAAAAGGAGGTTAATATCACAAGCCTCTGTCAGGGTTACTGATCAGTAATGGATTACATTGATCTCTTTTCATGGTTGGTCATATTTTACCAAAATCTAAGGGTTATTGATCTTGATAAATATCATTTCATCAGAGGTGGTATTCATCCAGATCATGTTTAAACTATGATTTCATCAATATTAACATATTTTCAATTGGTTTTCAGTAAGACTATTCAATTGTAAGTTTATTAGTCTTGGAATCATGTGTAAGGTGATGCTTGACCTCTATAGAGTATGTAGTGACAGCATGGTGGGTACAAGGATGAGCCACTAATTAAAAGGAAAAAAAGATGATATAGATCCTAGAGAAATGAATCTTTTCATGGGATAAATAGATCCATTTTCTAATTCTATTATTGGGATTATAGGAATTTTAATCCCTCCTATCAGATGTCTCATTGAGTTTACCTCCATTGTGGTTTTTTGTGTTGTCCTAGTATGTTTTGTAATATGGGTTATCATATAAGGTATTGAGTTTGATACTTTTATTGATGGTCTATTTGTTTTTGTGAACATTCTATTAATGGTTCTAATCTTGGTTTTGGGATATTCAGATGTGGTTGTTGGAATCTTGTTTATGGTTTTCTTTGGAATGTTCCGATGGATGGTTTGAATTATCTCTTTTGTAATGACTTACAGATTTTGGAATGATTCCCCCTCTCCCACCCTCGTAGGTGTTTTGTGGTTATCTGGGAGCGATATTTTGTTGAGCCTAATTGTTTGGTTAGGGCTTCATTGAGAGTTTTGGTCCTATCCATTATTATCTTGATCATTTTAGGTGCTCATTCTTTTTACATGAGAGAGGCCTTATGTGCATGATTTGGTAACTAGGGTGTGTGATTCACCAATTGAGTTTGGTATATTAACTGGTATTTTGATATGGTTATGGGGATGTACTATGTGAGGGTGATCAAGGTTATTGACCTAGGTTATCTGCATGTTTTGAGATATTAGGTGAGAATTTATTTCATCCCTTGAGGTTACTTATGTTTATTATATCTTCCTTTGGGTTTCTAAGTGATTTTGTGCTGAGGGTTATTTTATCTCATGGTTGACCGATTTCTCTTGGATGTGATTCTCGAAAGTCCTATTTGGTCATAGAATCTTAGAGGAACTATAAATGGTGGGGAGAAAATTTTAGTGTAACTCTAAATGGTGTGGATACCATGTTTGGTCTCTTTTTCTTCAAATAACTTATGGTTTTTGGTTCTTTTTTGGGTTTCAATTTTATTGTGGCTGTAGATGTTTGGAAACATGGTGGTTGATTGTTTTTTTAATTTTGAGGATATTGGTTTTTATTTTCCAAGTTAATGGGATATTTTAAGTTAAATAACTATTTAGGACTTTCTTTCTCTCTCACCTTTGGTTTTGACTAGAATTTTTGGTCTAATAAATGGCATGGTGGGGAGTTTAGGACACTCCATGTGTCATGGTGTTACTTATTTTGTGTTATTTTATCCTTTATTAATAAGTTTTTAGATTTGGGTTATTTCAGGATGAAATTTATTGTTTTTAGATTTTTTTTCATAAGATTGTGGTTATCCCACATGGTTAGTAATAAATTTTTAGTTCCCGTGTGGGTGGGATTATAATTTTGATAGTCATTTAGAACGTATTTTACATGGTTTTTTAATTGATACAGATCTCCCTAGAGGCCATGAAGGGATTGAGTTATGTCAGGGGTGGCACACCATTTTTCTAAACTAAGTGACACCTATGGAGTAACCGTGTCAGGAGGTTCATGTCTAATGTAGTGTACAACACATGGTTGGCACAAATTTTCCAAACCATGCAGTCAAAACATATGAATTTTCTAGCTATTTAATTTTTTGGGTTTTCTAATTTTACCTATCTTTGAATTTAGGGGGTTTTCACCCCATTTCCTCCACTATACGTCATCTAACCCTTGGGATATTAAGTAGGAGCTCCAACCTCCACCATCATGGATCATTCATAATATTTGAGGTTATTTCTTCCTCTCTTTATATTTTCATCCCTTCTCCCTCTCTTTTTTATTGTTTTTGGATTCCCCCAAGAACCATAGATCTCCTATGTTTAATTTTAGTGTTCTGGGTGGATATAATGATGTAGATTTTTCTAGGGTTTTTAGACACCATTTATATTCCTATGGGAATGGTATCCATTTAAGGAAACATGTTATGAGGGTTTTAGAATTATTATCATCTCTCAAGGTAGGTTTTTGTATTAAATTAATTAATTTTGGAATTATAATGGTTCTAGTTCTTTCCAAATTTCATTTTAGTGAAGGTAAAATTGTATTTGTTATCTTTTTGATGTTTTAAAACCATTTTATGGTGTTTTAGCATGGAATAATTGGGTTTTTAGGTGAATTACGTTATTTCATGTTTAAAAAAGAATGTTTGAAGGTATTAAGATTGTTTGAAATGATTATAAGGATTTATTTAATGGTTTTTTTGTTGTTACTAGGGTTTAAGCCATTTTTTGTTTGAAATGAGTGAATCCAATGTTTTAAAGTGTATTTGGTTTTTAAGTGAGGAGTTGACCTAGAAATGATTTATATAAGGGGGTTCTTTAGTGGATTTAAACTGATTATTTGAAATGTGTGTGTGATTTACCCATTGTGATAATTTCATGATGGAAATTTTAAAATTCTTTGAGGGAAATGGATGGACTTTTGGCCTTGTTCTATATTTTAAAGGGTGTGGGATATGTGTGATGAGTGGACTTGAAATGTTTTAAATGTTTTGAGTAATTTCCATCATTTTGGAGAAATTTTTTCATTAGGATTTTTTGAAATGTTAAATGTCATGGAATCCCAAGCCATGTTTTTTTGCTAAAGGTTCAGTTGTCACTTTGGTTTTTTAAATGGTGGATATGATACCCCTAATGATTTACCCTTATCTGCATACCCTGATTTGGTTTTATAATTACTATGTGATGTTCTTTTCTCCCCTTGAGTAGGAATGTGATTGTTATTTAATGTGTCAATTTTTTATATTCATGGATTTTCAACATTGAGTGTTAGGGGTGCGGTCAATTGTTGTTTTTACAAGTGTGTTATAATTTTATCATCTTTTTAATACACCTAAATTCCTCTTTTGGTCACGGGAAACTACGTACTCAATGGAAGATTAAGATTATTCCTCTAGTTAGTTCACAAACTGCTAGTCTAACAAAAATCATGTTATTCCCAAGGGTTAGGTGGTGAGTTTTCATCCCACTAATTCTTATTTGGGCTAATTGGATGTTCGGTTTTGAAATTTAGCACATGTCAGTTAGAGGTTCTGGATAGTTATACCCATATATTGTTATATGATTTGAATGTTAAGAACTACAGGGTAGAGCCAATTAAAATTTTGATTTCTTGGTTAATTAATTATTGAGGGGTGTTCTATATAGTTCTTAGTTATATCATTTCTCCGACTTTCATTACTATGACACCTATTCTTATTTTATTTGATATATGATTTGTGATATATGGTGTATTCTTGTTGTGCTTGAACCATATGAGTTTGAGGGTCATTTAATTTGAAAAAGGAGTTCCTAAATATGTTTTAAAAACCTATTTTGACATTAAATATTCTTTTTTGAGCTCTTGAGGTGGTTTCCAAATGGGTGTGTGTTTTAAGGGAGGCTTCTTCTAGTGGAATGTTTATTTTCTTAAGACCATATTCATTTAAATAAATAAATTGAGTTTTTTAGAAATGTAAATGTGTGTGTGGTTTAGAAATGGCTTAGGCAGGTGGATTTGTTTTCGAAATGTGTGAGTTAGGTTTTTGAATACAAATTGGAATTTTGTGAATGATGTTTTCTTTTTTGGGATTGTTTTAGTTTCCATAATGTTATATGTGAAAAATATCTTTCTAGATTTATTTTCAAACTAGAATTGACAAAGTTACTTATGAAAAATATTTAATAAAATTATCTGGTTGTAGTGACCAACTGATATTTTTAAATCACACCAATATATTTCAATTTTTTGGTTATAAACCAAATATTTTCTTATTTTTCATCGCTGATGTGGGGTGTGATGGGTGGTGGAGAGAAACCAATAGTTTTTTTGGAGATGGTCCAGTCTTGGATCGAGTTAGTTTATTGTTGTTTTATTTTTTTGTTAGATCTTAAATATTTTTCCAATATGTATCTTTTTTATTATTTATGTGCATATGTTATGATCATTTTAGTTGGTCATGACCTTTTCAACATGTTTATTTATCTTGGATTTTTTATTTATGTATTTTCCTCTGTTATTTATATTTTATTTGGTCAAAATCATTTCCAAAAGGATTCCTATGATTCCCAAAATATATTTGACATTCCATAGGGATTGGAAACACCCTTAGAGCAATATGGCGAATCAGGTTACATGTCAGGTCAGATGGAAGCCCGTGCTAATGCTTTACAATAACTTTTAATATAAGTATAGTTCTGATTTACCAAGAATAGGTCAATAAAAACATAATGGATAGATTAACCATCACATTAGTGTTATGTAGATATTTAACCAATATTGGGTTGGTTACGTACCTAACACACTATTGTGGTAGTTCCTGGGGTCTTTGTAGTCCCCTAATGATCGAACAGCACCTGAGCAGTTCCCCAATTCCTGAGTATCACCTGAGAAGTTCTTAGAGAGTGAAAAAATATATTTTATTTAAAAAAACAAAATTTTATATATGTTTATATTAGAAAAGTAACTTTGAAAAAAAAATTAATTAAAATAAATAGAGTAAAATTTAATTTAATTTTAAATTTTAAAAAAAAAAGAATAGAGATTTCAAAGTTTCTATAGAATTTTCAAGAGGCATGTTAGTGGATCATAACCAAATGAGTTAAGATTATTTATTTTATTTTATCTATATAACAAGATGAGTAAGATATTTCTGAATTTCAATTTTAGTCATTTTTATATAAATGATAATGGGATTAAGGCTAATTTTTGTGTATTTATCTTTATTTATTTATATATTTTTTAGTTATTTAATAATTATATATTTTTAATAAATATTAAATTAAATATTAATAATCTAAGTATGATCACTCGATACTTTGTTATCTATGTGATTTTATATTAATAGTTAATTTTTTATATCCCCTTTCCCATGTACCCGCTCATTTATATGTGGTAATAATTGTAATACGAGTCTCAATGAGGAAGTGGATGAAGTGATAAAGAAATAGAAGAACAAAAAAATAAAGATCATAAGATAATAGAGAATGATGTAACTTGAGTCTATACATACTTTAGAATTTACAACCCAATGGTTTATATTGGTTTATCAATTCTAGATAAAACCAACAAGTAGATTAAAATTCCATGATCATTTCATTGTTTTATTTTTTTTCCAATGCATGTTTAATTTTATTTATTTGATCACATAGACAGAAAAATTAAAAAACATGGCTACTTAAAAATTTAATTGAATTTAATAATTGTTTCTTGTTCATAGTTAATTAAAATTTTAAGCTCTAATATAAAATATTTATTAAGAATTGTTAGATAAAAATGGATTTCTTATTTCAAAATATAATATTAAGTCACCACCTACATCTCATCATTTGATATAGAAATTAACCATCGATTGTGGTTATTATCTAGCCATAGAGAGGGAATATTCCATTTAAAAGAGAATTATATATTTAGGTAGTGGTTCAACATAACTATATTGACATCAATAGTAATGACCATAGTCTTCTTGCTGAAATTTTGAGATAAGAATTGATTAAATAAAAATTTATTATTTAAGGATTGATAATCCACTCACTAAATCAGTAACTACAAGATATTTTAGTTAAAAAGTTCAATAGATACCAAAATACCTGCATGTAGTATCATGACCATGGACTACACTATAATAAAGTAAATGTGGATCTATTCCCACTAGAATACAGAAGAAAATAGGTATTCAAAATCTATTAATAATAGTTTGTATGATTTATTGGAAAAAGTGGAAGACATAAATTATTAACAAATGAATAATTCTTTCATCATTATGATCACATTAATGTATAAATTTCCTATTTTTTGTATATTTCTGTTAACGTAGTGACTACATTATCATTTTGAACAATTGTTTACAAATTAAATTTCCCAACCATTGATAATTTTTGGGGGTGGTATAAACACTTGAACATAGTACAATATTAATATAGTAAATAATATGATATGGAATCCATCAAAACCATTGAGACTCCAAATAGAGTAAGTTAGATAGATAATGAAGCCTATAAGAAGCACATGGATGATATAATATAAGTCCAATGCATCAAGTTATCATTTATGTATTGTGAATTGCAGAAATAGTTTAAGGATAAATATGTATATACCATTTTGTTTAAAATAAAAGATGCATGTCATAATAAAACTAATAATGAAATATAAAATATCTCTAATATATATTTTACATGAAAATAATGAGAAAAAAATACAAGTTGTTCCACATGTACTCAATTCAATTTGGTATATTTATCAAATTGAGAAACATGGATTAATTCCTAATGATAAAGTATCTAATGACCTAATATATTCAACATTACTACACAATTTCTCAAAATTCATGATTAATATTAAAATGAATAGTCTGGAGAATTCACTCATATAAGTTTTATATAAGGTTCTCTAAGCTGATGTGGATACAGAGAAATATAAATCTTTAGTCCTTATAGTAAATATGAAAAAGGTATTGGAATATATATATATATATATATCGTGTTTAGAGATATGAATATCAACACAACACCCTTCCTAAAAAGAAAAGGTTTCATAGGGATAACAATGAGAAGGAGGATTTTTAAATTTCATGTGGAAATGATGGTTATTAGAAAAAAAAATATAATTATGTGAAAATTAAGGGTAAGATTTATGTATTTTTGAAATTGAATGTAATGTTTTAGTTTCCATGTCATGGATATTAGATATAGGATTTTTCTCACAAATTCATATTCCAATGTTGGAACCATATAGATTTGGAGGATTGAAAAAGGAAAGGAATAATATCAAGATACTAATGACGAAAGACATGTTGCATTAACAATAGGAGAATACTTGTAACATAACATTACGTTTTCAGGTACTTTTGATGGTTCTAAGTAACTCTATTTTGGAGTAGTGACTTGGGGTGCATTTGGGTGAACTTTTAAGTAAAAAAAAAGTGTAGTGGGTTGTGCACAGTTTGTGCACGGTTTGACAAACCGTGCGATCAAACTATGCCAACCAAGCATAACTAGATAGATAGGTATGCACAGTTTATGAACTGTTTGACAAACTGTGCAACCAAACCATGCGGACCGTGCATCTCTGGACAGTGAGGTCTGCACGGTGTGCGCACGGTTTGACAAACCGTGCGCCACTGTCCAGGAAACCATGCGTGTGGTTTTTAATTCGGAAAAATCCTTTTTAAAACCACCCAAACCCCCAAGACTTCAATATTATCGACCTTGGCTCGGGCTTGACACAATATGGGTGTTTCCAAAGCCTTCAGAAGAGATTCCAAGGTGATCTGAGCATATTTCTTCGAGATTGAAGGCCTGGATTGAAGATCTGTACTCCTCCCGATAAGTGGATTTCATCCTGTTTCATCTTCCGTTTATTCCTCTATCTTTCCTTGATCTTTTTATGTGAGATTTCCATCGTTTCCATGGATCTAAACATATGAGTTGAGGTATATATCTAGGATTTTGAATCTAGATCTAGTTTTGCAAGATCTTGATTCCTTTGATCTTAATTTTGGTTTTAAGGATTTAGATCCAGAACTTGATTGGCAACGTTGTGCTGCTCGGTTTTTGGGGTTTCTTGTTGGGCTAACTCCTGTCAATAAAACGAGGTAGGTGGTTCCGTCCCAACTTTCCAAATTTATTATCCTTGTATTGCTTGATTTATTTCAATTGTTGATTTAAATTCAATTGCTCAAATCTACTTCCAATTAAATTGATAAAAACTTGATTCTAGTGAATTGAGATATTTTAAATGGTTTTGGCATAGAAATTTGGAAAAACCCCAATTCTATTGAATTGGGTGTGTTTATGGAAATTGGCCAATTTAAATTTTTTAAATTAAATTGTGGATTTTATGGAAATGATTTCAATTAAATTGTTGAATTTAATTGTGGAAATAAATTTTTTAATGATGTAATTAGTTTTGATTGGATTTAAAATTGGGAAAAATGGATTAAAATGATTTGATAAAAACCCATTGGTTTCATCTTGTGAAAAAGGCATGTTTTTTAATAAAACCTATTTGGTTTTAAATGGAAATAAATTGGTACTTTTGAAATGGAAGAATGGGATTGATCATTTTTTAAGCAGTCTTAAAATAGTTCGCCCATCATATAAGAGCACATGCAGGCCATAGGTAGTTAGTGAGTTATTTGGATACACTCTACGCTACGATAATATTATAATATATACTTGTGGCATGTCACATCCTCGATGGGTTGGTGATAAGTATCCTTTGGAAAGTGTCATAGGAACGTGTGTATACACATTTTGATGAGTTCACATAGAGAGTGCGGAATCCTATTGCTGGTAAATACTATCATACATTTTGGAATATAACTATGTTGCTTGCTTGTTTATTTATATTTGAGATATAAATGTATGATAATACTTTTGAACTGCATTACATGCCTACTGAATTTATATAAACTTTTTTATATAAATGTTTTATTTAAGCCATTGTTTTAGAAATATTCCATCATTTGAAAATGTTTAGCATGTTTTGTTAAAATATTATTTTGAATTGCCAAACTTGTTTATTTGAAAATTGAAAGCTTTTCTTTGGATAATATATATTTGGAATCTGTTATGGAATCTTTAGTGGTATCCTACTGGGCTTAGGCTCACACCCTACTTTTGCCTTCGGGTGTTTGTAGACTTTCTTCTTCTAGGTTCGAGCGAAGGGAAAAGATCTATTGGAGGAGAATCCAGTTGTTGATATTTGGTCTTGGTGAGTTGTGTGCTTAGGGACCTTGGGGTTTTTATCCCATTTTGAGTACTTGGGTTGTAGTACTTTAGCTTATTATGCCTCTTTTTATTCTGGTACATTACTCCCAGTAGAGTTTCTTTTGTAATTCATACTGCTTTTTTTTCTTTTACTTCCGCATTCTTGTGGAAAAATCGTTCCCACTTGCATGTAATGTAATTGCAATTTCAATTCACCGACCCATGGGGATCAGGAATGCCTTTCAGGCTATGTCAGGGCCAGCTCGGTTATCGGGTTACCAGGGTACCCAGGATGGTTCGTGACAAAATGGTATCAAAGGCAGGTTAATCATATTACCTTGATGATAGTATGCATTTGAGTGTTCATGTCAGTATATTGGAGGTAGTTGTGATTGAGTGTCTAGCCAGCTCTCACCACAATGAACTTTAAGTGGCCAGGGTTGGTTAGGGAAATACGAATTCTTGATTAGTTATAGTATTTTCCCTGTTTTGATTTGGATAAAGTGGAATCCAAATCTTGTTTATCCCTTCTATTAAGAATAGTTTTCCTTGTTACTCATTTTGAGTGTTAATATAATGTATTTTTATGTTGTGTATCATCATTCCTCTGAGAAGACATGGGAATCAGATCCAAAAAGAAGTTGTTGCTGAATCTCAGCAAGCGAGTCCTATTGTGGATCTGAGTCTAGTTGAGGTGATTGTTCGCACTATCCAAACTCTAAGACAGGCACCACCTCCAGTTGATGTTCAGGCTCCAGATATAGATCCACATAGTGATATTATCTAAAGTCATTCTCAAGAGTTCCTATGCCATAAGCCACCAGTTTTCAAAGGCTCCACTGACCCTCAACATGCTAAGGAATGGTTTAGTAAGATTAAACGTCTATTTGGGTTCTTGGAGACACCTGATGTGATCAAGGTGAAGTGTGCCACCTTCATGCTGGAGGGACCAAGTAGGAGATGGTGGGACACGATGGTGATGGCTGGGAAACATTGGGGTTTGGAGTAGAAAGACTATAGGGTTCTTTTCACTAACCAGTTCTATCCAGAATCAATGGCGTTGGCCAAGGCTGTGGAGTTTTCCAAGCTTGAGCATGCCAGCAAAACCGTGACTCAGTACTCAAATCGCTATTCTGAGTTGGTACAATTTTCTCCTGATATTTTATCTAATGAGAATATGAAGTCTCGAAAATTCAAGTTGGGACTTCAATTAGATATATGTTCTTAGGTTTTCTCACTGAAGATACCCACTTATGCGGATGTGCTGGATAGAGAAATGATGGTTGAGATGGACCTGGCCAGAAATTCAGGGTTGAAAGGAGTTCCTTTTCCTCCTAGCGGCAGTGTTGGTTCCTTTAAAGGAAAATAGAAGCACGACATTTCTCATGGTAGTTCTCAATAACAGATTCATTCCCGACCTTCGGTCACACCATGAGGGGATTCATTGACTTGATATCTATGTGGAAAACCAGGACATTCTAAAAGAGTTTGCACTGAGGCACCCAAGAACTGTAGCTCCTGCGGATGTTTAGGGCACTTACAGATATTCTTCCATCACTTATCTACTCCACGTAGTGGAACAGGATCATCAGCACCTCCAAAAACTATGGGAAAATCAAATTCTTCACGTAAAAAAGCGTTCAAGCCACAGGCATTCGGAATGAAGCTTCTTCACGCAGTGGAAGAGTCGCCAGAGATAGCTGGTACATGTCCTGCAATTGTGAGAGGTACCATTACTATAGATTCATCTTTAGTGACCGCTCTTTTTGATATTGGTGCATCTCACTCATTTATTTCAATCTATAGTGCTAATATTCTTAATCTACCTATAGAGATTTTATCTTGTACAATGGATATTACTACACCCCTTGGTACAATGAGAGAGAAGGGTCCTCGTAGTCATGTTTGTGTATTCTCTCTATCAGATGTTGATCATGCTTAGAGATTTTGGTTCTCGGCATGAAATATTTTTACGTTATATTTGGGATGGATTGGATCATTAACAATAAAGCACAGATCTATTGTTATCTTTGACGGGTCTACCTTACTACACCCAGTGGTGTGCCTCTTGTTTTTCAAGGAAAATGGGACCCAAGGTTAAGCAGAGTCGGACCCTCTTATTCAGAGATTGGTGAAAGTTCCTTGGTAGGACCGATTTTGGTCCAAGAGATGACAGCTATGATCTAGTTGATTCATCAGATAATGTTGACAGAACAGAGTTGGTACAAGTATTATGTTGATCGTCTCAGTTGGTGACCAGGTGTTCTTGAAAGTTTCACCCTGATTAGGTCATCGATAGCTTGGGAGGAAAGGGAATCCTGCTCCTCATTTTGTGGGAACTTTTGAGGTTGTTGGTTTTGTGGGGAAAGTTTCTTACCATCTAGTTCTAACACCACAGCTGTCGTCGATACATAATGTGTTCCATGTATCACAGCTACGAAAGTATCTCTCTGATTCATCTCATGTTTTGAGCTGAAGTGATCTTAAAATTGAACCAGATTTATCTGTGACTGGATAACCAGTCAGGGTTGTTGATTCTGAGACCAAGGTACTTTGTGGGAGAATGATACCTCTGGTCAGTGTACTATGGCATCATGGTTCTAATTATCATGAGACATGGGAAAGGGAGGCACTAATGAGAGAGCAGTGGCCTCAACTTTTTTATGTGGAGGGTTCTTCATAGGCTTTCTGGGGACAGAAAGATCTTATGGTGGGGATGTTGTAACATCACGTTACATTTTTAGGTACTTGTTATGTTTCTAAGTACCTCTATTTTGGAGTAGTGACTTAGGGTGCGTTTGGGTGAACTTTTAAGTAAAACAAAAGGGCAGTGGGTTGTGCACAGTTTGCGCACGGTTTGACAAATCGTGCGATCAAACTATGCCAACCAAGTCGAACTGGACAGAGAGGTACGCATAGTTTACACAAGGTTTGAAAAACCATGCGACCAAACCATGTGGACCGTTCATCTCTAGACAGTGAGGTCCGCACAGTGTGCACAAAGTTTGACAAACCGTGTGCCACTGTCCAGGAAACTGTTCCCGCGGTTTTTAATTCTGAAAAATCCTTTTTAAAACCACCCGAACCCCCAGGAATTATATATTTTTGACCTTGTCTTGGGCTTGACACATTCTGGGTGTTTCCAAAGCCTTATAGAGAGATTCCAAGGTGATCCGAGCATCTTTCTTCGAGATTCAAGGCCAAGATTGAAGATCTGCACTCCTCCCGGTAAGTGGATTTCATCCTGTTGTGTCTTCCATTTATTCCTCTATCATTCCTTGATCTTTTCATGGGATATTTCCATCGTTTCCATGGATCTAAACCTATGAGTTGAGTTATATATCTAGGATTTTAAATCTAGATCTATTTTTTCAAGATCTTGATTCCTTTGATCTTAATTTTGGTTTTAAGGATTTAGATCCAGAACTTGATTGGCGATATTATGCCGCTCGGTTTTTGGGGTTTCTCGTTAGGCTAACTCCTGTCAATAAATTGAGGTAGGTGGTTCCATCCCAAATTGAAAAATTGATTATCCTTGTATTGCTTGATTTATTTCAATCATTGATTTAAATTCAATTGCTCAAATCTGCTTTCAATTAAATTGATAAAAAATCAATTCCAGTGAATCGAGATATTTTAAATGGTTTGGCATAGAAATTTGGAAAACCCCCAATTCTACTAAATTGGGTGTGTTTATAGAAATTGGCCGATTTAAGTTTCTTAATTTAAATTGTGGATTTGATGGAAATGATTTCAATTAAATTGTTGAATTTAATTGTGGAAATAAATTTTGTGATGATGGAATTAGTTTTGATTGGATTTCAAACTGGGGAAAATGGATTAAAATGATTTGATATAAACTCATTGGTTTCATCTTGTGAAAAAGGCATGTTTTTGAATAAAACCTGTTTGGTTTTAAATGGAAAGAAATTGGCACTTTTTAAATGGAAGAATGGGATTGATCGTATTTTAAGCAGTCTTAAAATAGTTCACCCATCATGTAAGAGCACATGCAAGCCTTAGGTAGTTAGTGATTTATTTAGAAACACTCTACACTAAAACAATGTTCTAATATATACTTGTAGTGGGTCACATCCTTGATGGGTTGGTGACGAGTATCCTTTGTCCAGTGTCATAGGGACATGTGTATACTCATTTTTCTGAGTTCACATAGGGAGTGCGGAATCCTATAGCTGGTAAATACTATCATACCTTTTGGTAGATGACCATGTTGCTTTCTTGTTTATTTATATTTGAGATATAAATGTATACCAATACTTTTGAACTGCATTACATGCCTACTGAATTTATATAAACTGCTTTATATAAATTTTTTATTTAAGCCATTATTTTAGAAATATTCCATCATTTGAAAATGTTTAGTTATTTTGTTAAAATATTATTTTAAATTTCCAAACTTGTTTATTTGAAAATTGAAATCTTTTATTTAGATAATCTATATTTGGAATCTGTTATGGAATCTTTGGTGGTATCCTATTGGTCTTAGGCTCACACACTACTTTTTCCTTCGGGTGTTTGTAGACTTTCTTCTTCCAGTTTCGAGCGAATGGAAAAGATCTCTTGGAGAATAATCTAGTGGTTTTTATTTGGTCTTAGTGAGTTGTGTCCTTAGGGACCTTGGGGATATTATCCCATTTTTAGTACTTGGGTTCTAGTACTTTGACTTATTATGCCTCATTGTATTCTGGTACATTACTCCTAGTGGAGTTTCTTTTGTAATGCATACTGCTTTTTTTCTTTTGCTTCTGCATTCTTGTGGAAAAATTATTCCCACTTTCATGTAGTGTGATTCCAGGTGCTAGTCATTGACCCGTGGGGATTGGGAATGCCCTTCAAGCTATGTCAGGGCCGACTCGGTTATCGGGTTACCTGGGTACCCGGGCTGGTTCGTGACAATACCATCTATGATTACATAATCGGATGAATATAGTGATACAAAACTGTTATTATGTTCTTTGTATTACCTGAAACATTATTTTTATTTCATTTTTAGATATATAGGGCTTTAGATCAAATTTAGGAAATAAAAGTCGCTTCATTAATAAATATTAAACACGTTATGGATTAATACATTTACATATGGTTTTATAAAAAATGGATAAGAAAAGGTTGTGATTGAAATTAATGATAATACCAATTCATATGCCTCATATTACACCTAATTATGGTATTGTTAACATGTTTTTGTAAACTAAAAGTGTAAGATAAATTCATACCGAGAAGGGTATTTAGATGCTTTTACGATGAAATCTATGGATATATTTCATTCTTGGTTATAAGAAATATTGATCTAAACACTTTATAGTGGTAAAGGTAAAAGATCTACAGTGATTCCTGAACCAATTCACATAGAATGTGTGCAAAATTTCCTATAGTATTCATGTAATGACCCAGTAAAAAACCTCCATTGACCATGACTAAACAACCACATTCCCCAAGTGTTTTCCTTATTTTTTGAGGTTTTATACTAGTTCTATGATTATCTTAATTCATCAAGGTAATTATTTTCTCTCATATAGTGTCAAAATGGGTTATTACTAGATTCTAATAAAAATAATACATGACCCATTCACACATTGAACATTCAAAAACCATAAACCTATAAACTAATGAGAACCTATTTTACCAATATATAGGTTTTATGAAACTAATATATATATATATATATATGCATACTAAATATGAAAAAAAATATAGTATTAAATAATATAGATGGTAGACTCAAAAAAATAAATTAGATAAAATTTGTGATGTATTGGATATCAATCCTAAAAATACTAAACAACATCACTTCAAAACTAAGTACAGTATTTCTCCATTATCTCTACATCCTGATGTTCCGTAGATCATCCCAAAAAAATCATTATACAAACTCATATATAAAATTCCATGTGTAAATTGTATACCCACTAAGTTGAAAATGAAGGTAGTGAGTACAAATACCCTCTAAGAATAATTAAGAGGCCTAAACTCTCCCATGTGTAGATAATTAGGTATATATTTTCATGTTTCTATCACATTTATATATAATAATACAATTTTATCACATAAGACCAATTAAAAAACATTTAATACTATAGATCACCCAAAATATAAATCACTGAATAATAAATGACTCCTCCTTCACCATTAGGAGGATTTATTCCCATGTTGAGATCAAGATCAAAATACAAAATAGTATGAAATAGGGAAAAAAATATTTTACATAACTAAAACCATATATATGAGGGGGGGGGGATCATCTACCATAAAAACATTTGTATAATGGGAAAGAAAATCATGTTCCATAGTAATAGTGTATATATGCTTGAGGTATGTTTTGAATTCTTATATTTTATTTTATTATTTAATTATTTTTATTTGGAATTGAATTTTTAGAGTCTTGGGTGGATAAAGGATAAGGTTGGTGAGAAATTTAGATGGAATTTAAGAAATATTGAAATAAGGTACACCAAGTACTTGGTGTTATGGTATAAGGTATTTAGTAGAAAAGATAGTAGTGTAAGGCTATTGGACTAGCCACCAAGTAGCTTGGGTCTAGGTACTGGGTACCTAATAGGATTCTAGAAATTTTTTATATAAGGGAATTATTATAATTTTTTAGTAATGGGATTTTCATTAAAGGTTATATTTTCTATATTTAGAGTATTGTTTTGATGGAATTTTCTCTCCCCAATCTATTCGTTTCATTTAATAACTTTTAAAGGTGATTAGTTTTTTAATTCATGGTTGAACTGGGATCCATCAATGATATTTTAAATACCAATTAATTCGTTTGAATTCATTTTTTTAAAATTAATATAACACTCTAATCATCTTTTATTCATCTAGTCTAGTGGAATTGTGAGTTCAAGGTTTTTAAGGAGGAGTTGCATTTTTATCCATGGTGTAAATGGTTCCCCAATTGAGAGGTAGATGACATCTCGAATTCTATTTCATTTTATTGAATGATTATACAAGGATTATTTACTAATATTTTTCTTTAATTTTATGTATAGTATTAATGTGATATTAATTTTTTTAATTAATATTGAATGAATTCACTTAATTTTTTATGAGTTCATTATATTTTTAAATTTGTATGATTATTGTAAATGTAATATTACACACAGAAAATGATTTTGAAATGGGATAAATAGTTTCATAATTATTGAATTTCAAGTTAATGGATTTAAAATAATCCTTAATGTATCACATATGGTAAATATTGATGTTTTGGTGTTAGTTTGGTATGTTAAAGTTTTATTTACCATCATTTTAATCCATATAATCATTTATTGAATTTAAGGAAATTGACATAAATAATTTGATTGAAATTATGTTTTTTTCTTTGAAATTATTGATATAATAAAATAATTTTTATAATATAATAGATGAGTTTTAGGTAAAATTTATGTTTTTGAGTTAGTGAAATAGTTTATGTGTTTCAATGATTTTACCATGATGATTATTTTTCTTAAATGCTTAATTTAATCTATAAAATTTATTTGAATGTATTAATTGGGGTAATAAAAATAAAAATTCATTTTCATTGAAAGTATAATGGGAGGTAAGGTATAAAGTTTTCAAATCGGAATGTTTAAGTGATATTTTATTGTTGGAATTTTATATTAATATATTAAAAGTGAGTTTAGGAATTCAGTGTTTGTAAATGTAATTGTAAAATAAGTGATTAATTTTTCTGGTATAATTATAGGATGATTGATGGATTGTTGTGAAAAAAATTAATTTTTTTTCTATGTTAATATAATATAACTATTTTTTGTGAATATCCATCAAGTTGGAATACTTGAAGGGATCCATGGGTTAGGCTATTGAATAAAACTATGATATGTGATCCAGGAGTTTTTTATAGGATTGTTTTTGGTATGGTATTATATTAAATTACATGTGTTTAGAATAATATTTATATGTTCCATGGGTTTGGGTAGTTTTTTACTTAACTGTGGATCAAAAATTTCACCAACATTGAAAAAATTAAGTAAATTATTTATATAGAGATTAAGGTAACAATAAAGGCTTTAAATTACATGCTATAAATTATATGGTTAAATCATTTACTAATATTGCACCATTTATATTTGACTATGTTAAATTTCAAGGGATTTTTGGGTTGAAGTGGACTCTATTGTTTATTTATTTCTCACTCCATATGTATATAAACCTCGTATATGTTCAAATTAAATGTACGATATTGCAAGTAAAGGAAAAAACTCCTTTAGGTGGGAGTTTATGTTAGGAAAGATCTTGAAGTTTTCTTCTTATAATTTCAGTATTGTATAATGGTGATGTTTGATTCCCACTTTTTATGTAATTTAATTTGTATTAATCGTGATACAATAGAAGTATTTTATTTTAATATCTTTTATAGATGTATGATATATATTGGAATTTATGGAACATTTTATATAATTTATTGATAATGTTTTCATTTATTTCTATTACTTATTGTTATTGTATCATTTACTTTTGATTTTTCTAATATGGAAAATTAAGGGTTAAATCACCCTCTAAGTGATACGCTTAGACCATTGGTGCTATTCGACATCCAATAGTGACTAGAGATCATAAATGGGGTTATATAATACTTTTCCTCAATAGAACATCCATAATGGGGTGAGATATTACAAAATGGTGTATGTTTGATTACTTTTCTAAGGTATTTATATTTCATAAGATGATGGAAAGGAGATATGTAGTATTGAAATGTCATAAAATCTATGTGCTCATTTCTAGATAGAAAACCCATAATTGAAGTCCCAGTTACCTTGGGAGTATGATTTTGAATTTTTTTATTTATATATTTGATTTTAGGGTATGATACTCACACTTGTTATGTAAGATTAGTGGGTTATTCATACGTCATTTTGGAATATTGGTACATGACATAGGTTATATCTAGAATAAGATATGTGGTATTTCCTAATTAAAATTTTAGGTAAACACACTTTTAAATGGTTAATGGTTTGTTTTCAGGTAGTGGCATAGGTCTCAAGGTGTCCCAAGGGTTTGAGGAGTAAAATTTTGGAGAAGATTCAAAATTATGCAAGTTTCTTTATGGTAGAATGGTTAGTTTAACCTTGAAATATAACCATTCAAGGTGGGGTGTCTTGGGAAGAGATTATGACACAACCCTTTCATGGTTTGACAACCGTACAGGTTCTTCTAGGAGACCATGTGGTCGTGCCTCCGTTGGATAGATGTAGGATCACAAGATCGTCATGGTTTTTCAAAATTATGAAGGTATCATAGCCATACCATGCATCCTCTCCCCCACTTAATTAGAAGGAAAGGCATGGTTGATGTATGGTTTGGCTATCCATTCATCCAAACAATGATCCATTCAGAAATTTAAGAAATTACCCTCCCCCCTTGTGAATTATGGTCCCTCCCCCAATTTTATCCCCCATTTGACCCCCTACAATAAGGGTGACGAATCGGGATCTCTCCCCTCCTCCATCGGTGATTCTACTTCAATAATATAATATTTTGAGTGTTTTTTAGTTCAAATAAAATCTCTAGGTATGTCTTCAACAATGTTTAATTCATTTTTATAGAAGAGGCTTTGTGTGTTCTTCCCTCTCCTTATGAATCCCCTATTCCCGTATCTTTCCATCGTGTTATTATCATTGGTGTTTTTAGCTATTGTAGCTTAAATAAAGGTATTTAGTTGAAAAAATGGTTACCTATATTCTTGAGGTAGGAGGTATTTAATTTATTCACATAGTATTAATGTTTACTGTGGGTATGTGGATGTGAAAATATGCTTCCTTGTGGATTTTTTATGAATTTTCCTAAGGAAAGTATTTTGGGACCCAAATTAAGGTGTGAGGCCCTTCACAGACCTGGTTGGGCCTGTTAATTATTTGAGACTAGACTAAATTCTACCAATGGGTTATGAAAAACCATGAAAATGGTGGAATGATATTTAGATTTTTCTCAATCTATGTTTCATAAAATGACTAAGAGGCCATTTAAAATGGTATAAATAGTGTGATTGTATTTTGATTCTTTTGTGATTATTTTATTAATTAATGAGAGATATGTTTTGAAGTGGTTTATATTTCTGATTGAGGTTTTTACCATTGGTTTTTTTGAAAGGGATTCTTTTAAATAGTCTTCAAATGCTGATTTGAAATGGGTGTGTGGTAACCCCCCAAGATGAAATGTATTGATAATACTTTTTATTTTTCTGATGGAAAATGAGGGTCATGGACCTTGTTATGTTTTTCAAATAAGAAAACCCATGATTTTTAAAAGGTCACTTCAAAATGTTTACAATAACGTTCAGATGATGTTTTGTGACATGTGAAAAGGGGTGGGTTTTAGTTGAGCCAAGTGTTGATTCAAAGGTCTGTGGGACCCTGATAAATGTTGTGATAAATAAAGGAAATGGAAATGGACATAGGGGAATTTTTCACTATTAAATGGATTTGAAGAATATTTTAAAAATAAATTATATGGAAAAAGGAGGAAATTTTTAATTCTAAATTCTGGATGTATGTTTTGGAAGTAATTAATCATATTAATGATTGATAATGGAATGGATGGAGAAGTTCATACATGAAATTATGATTCTCGATTGGATTCATGCATTGATGTTCCATGTTTTATGAACTATGTATAATGGTTTTTCAGGTGTTATACTAATTCTTCACTCCCCAGTTTTGGGCTATCCAATCTGATTCTCCAGGCACCCCAGTGAACCATAGTTTTCATAGGATGGACTAATGCGCCCAACTCTAATGGTATGGACATGTAATTCCATATCATGGTTGGGGATGGCCGGAAATGACATTCTGAGTATTGTTTGGATACTTGGGATAACCATCCTTGTTTTCTAACAGAAAACCCCATTGATATGTTGTTTAGACGAACGACATGCACCAAGATAGTTGGTAAAAATTGAGTAATAACTAAAACTAAGAACTAAAGTGGAAAATTTAAATATTATTCACTAATTTAACTGGTTTATTTAATTTTTTTCCCTGCTTACTTGTATTTTTTATATATTCTACTTTTGGATTGGTAATTTCTTTAGAAACGACTGGTGGTGCCTACTGAATTGTACTCACACCCTTCTCAGGTCTCCATGGAACTAGGGTACCCAAGAAGATAGTACATGTTATTGTGTAAAGGTTTAGTATAGATATCTTGTCGTTGGATCATGTTTGGGATGATGTGATTGGTGCATGATATTTTAGGTCCAGGTTGGAAAATAAGACCATGTTTAGGATTTGTCCTAGTTTCAGATTTTGGGTTTTATTTGTATGCACATCAGACATGTAGTTTATACATGATATTGATATATCATGTGTTACCTTTTTATTTGTTTTCACTTTGTATAAGATGCTCATTTATATCCCTTTTTGGTTATTACATCTTCAGATATTACTTTTTTCAAGGCTTTATATAGATAAGTGAGAATAATATCCCCCAAGTTTTTCTATAGACCTGCGCTGCTAGTCCGTAGCCCCTGACATATAGGGAGGCACATATGAGGTAATGTGGCACATTGAATCAGAGAACCAGTTTTAGTGGCACCCAGGGAAAGACGTTACAAAGTGGTATTAGAGGGGGTAACTTTTTTCATACTATTTTGGAATGGTAGAAAGGAAACTTTTATCTTACTGGGTGTTAGTAATGAGCTCATTCTTGCGTGCTTGTATCCCCTTGTATGGGGGAAATCTCCCATTTTTAGGGTGAGAATTGATGTTTTGCTTGGGGATTTTATCAATGATTGATATTTTCACTTTGAGTGGTTCACTTGGTATTGGTGTTATTGATTTATTTTTTTTTCACCTCTTAGAGAAGTATGGAAAGAGAGGGTGTGTGTGTTTGTGTTTATGCATCATGGTAGCCACATAGGATTGATAGGTCATTTGTATGTTACATGTGATTGACAGTTCCATGGGATTCATATACTGGTAATGTACTTTTATTTCTATGGTTTATTCTTGGTGATATTTTATTGAAATTTTTGGTAATAAAAAGGTTTTGAAATGGGAATCTTCAAGTATTAAAATGGTAAGGTTAAATTATAAGGGTAAATGAGAAATATTGGGATCTTTATAGACATTGGTAGTGAGTATCCCTTGTGATATATGCTTGGCTCTGGGTATGGGTGGTTTGAGGATCTAGGAGTGCCTTAGTTTTGAATCCTTGTTTGGGGGTTGTGATTCTGTCATTGGTTTGGTTGTGTTGGGTAATGATATTTTTCTTTTTATTCTTTTAGTTAATAAGTGACATTGAGGTTTAAAGCTATTATTTGATAACAGATATGTGCTAACCCTTATTGGTTGTGATTTTGTGGGTAGTTTGTGGGACCTTGAAATGGGTTTCTTTGTTTTTGGTTCTATTTGTAGTAGTTGTGTTGTGTTGTGAGTGGAACCTAAGGTAGGTGGTCTCCTTGGTGCGTTAGACATCAGGTGTTTGAAATAGTAGAATGAGTGTCACATGTGAATGGTGACCTTAGAGAAGTTAGATGTGTATGAATTGGTGATATATCATATTAACCTTCTATGATGTGACTCCAATATAGGTATTTAGTGTCGTTTGGTTTTCAAAGGTGACCTATGAGGAGGTTCATCCATGTTGTGAGTTATTTTGGGTGCATGCGAAGTCCAAGTGGATGTATTTATCTTTTTTTAGTGAGGCAAGATGATTTCTCTTATCATGGGTTCTATACAAAGGGTATATGAGTAAGGGCCATTGGTTTTGGTAATGTTACTCTAGTAGTTATCACAAGTCAGAGGTTTTGGTAATGTGAGGGTAACTAGGGGATGATCGGTCCAGTGTTCTGGGTGTTTTAGAGTTTGAATCATGGGGTTTGCATCAAAGGTGGGATCGATGAACAGTATTTTGATTGAGTATTTTAAAAATCATGGTTAGGACTTGGGTTCTTTTTAAGAGAATCACTTTTAGTTCTTATGGTTGTCTTGAAGGTTGGTTTTGAGGGGGAAATCATTCGAAAACATGACACTATTGTTATAACACTATTTGAAGTGGAATCAATTTTGACCTTGGATGGATGAGGTAAGGGTGGTTAGATCATGGTATAATGATTCATATTCATGAATGAGACCTAAGGTGAATATGCCCATGTGGTTGGACATTACATGTTCAAAGTTTGAGTTGATATATGGGAACGTCAAGGATGCCTTGAGTCGGATGAGGTTGGTGGGCTAGAAGAAGTGATCGATGGTTGAGTGAGAATTTGAGCCTTGTTCTAGTGATGTAAGACTCATGGATTTTAAGTTAGGATCAGTGAATGGTTGTAGGATATATTGAAACTAGAGGTTATAGAAATTCCATGAAGGTGGGAATGTGATTGAGATGTGATATGTCATCTGGGTTAAGTTAATAAGAGGCTTGTGATCGAGTTCCTATCTTTTATAGTCAAATCATGGTTATGATCACTCACAATTCATGAAACCTCTTGGTTTTGGATTGGTGTTGGGGACTTTTCATTTTTTTTCATTGATAATTTTTTGATTCATGGTTGAGGAACTCAATTAGTGTTGTGGTAGGGGTTCCAATGATATAATTGGTCACAAATTCTTTCTTGAGACCCATGAGGTAGTAGTGAGGTTTGGTAGGAAATTTCTTCATGTAATATGGTGGATGTGAGTTGATAATATACTTGAGGGCATGAAATCATAATACTTTTGACTATTTAAGGTGTCCTCGTAGTGGTAGGTGACATCAAGAATGTATTGGTTATGGTGGTATTCATCTATGAATTTTTTTTGTGCTTCTAGAAACAATAAGATCATGACAAACATCTTGACATTATCCTGAGTACACTGAGAGAGCATTAGATATATTCTATGCTATTTAAAGGTTTTTTATTTGGTTCAATATAGAACCTCTTATAGGTCATATTCTTATAGCATTGTAAGGGAATCCACATGGTCTAAGGTGAAACATTTTTTAATTGTGAGAAAGAATATTATGATGGAATAGATATCAGAAATTCCATGGATGATGTTCCTAGAAGTATGCGTCCAGCAAGGCTTGGCGTTATGTTTTATCACTCAGGTGAGAGTAGGGAATCCATATCTACTTCTTGGGTTTAGTATCATTGGAGTGTGAACCATGATAGTTGGTAATTATTGGTAAGGATAGTGCAACAATACTCCTAATCTGGGTGATGATGTGATAGTCATTAGAGTATGGACCTCATTTTAGAAGGGTCATGGGTGTAAGAAGATAAACGTAGGTTGTTCATGGAGGCACTGGTATTCCAATGAGGAACCAACATAGTTAATGATAAATTATAAAAGTAATATTGATGAGGAATCATATATAGTGGTTGTTCAATTTTAGGATTTGATTCAATCTTGAGTGGGTTTTAAAAGTATTCTGAAGTGCTTATATTGGAGGTGAGTTGGTGGGAATGTTGGTGCTTGATGAAGGTTTTGAGATTGTGTAAATTTGGACTATTAAGTCTCACCAAATATCTGTTATAGACACTAGTGGGTGTGATTTAATAGTCAATGAAATCCTCAAGGCATGAAGTCATCATGACCGAGTAAGGTAGAAACACATTGATAGTCGAGGCTTAGTGTTTATGAGACAAGTCATCTAGATACAGTCCAATTGGGTTTAATGCACGAAATGGATGTGGTGAGTTACAAACAACATCTATCATTTCATCATAAAAATGAAAGATGTATATTTTGCATAATATCATATTTATGATGGAAAATAGAGTTGGTTTTTAGTTGTGCATGGATATATGGTGTGTGTAAATTCCAGTGGATTTTCATTGATGAGGGTGGGTGATAGTATTGATTGGTTCTCTCATGCGTGTTTGGGAATGACAAGTATGTCATAGTGTCATGTGCTCTATGGGAGTGTGAGTTCAATGTACTTTTGGTTCTTGCGAATGGAAAAACTTCCAAACATCAGAAATAGGTGGTTTTAAACTCAAGCTTAATGTGGTTAGAACCATAAGCCTTGAGGGTAACTAAATAAAAATACCTTCATTTTTTTGGTTTTTATGGTATCGGGTGAGCAATATCTTTATGTTTTAGTTTTAACAATGATCATTGGCTCGGATTTTGGGGGTTGACTACTTGAGTTGACAGTTGTGCCTTGGTTTTTTTTGGGTGTCCAATTTTTGAAAATGACTTTGGGATTTAACTCATGGAAAAATGTAGTTTGGGAAATGTGGATGGATGAATGTGTGTTCTTCGGTTCATGTCAAGAATGGGTCACTATCAGAATTTTTGTAAATATGGTAAGTCAATTCTAGGAATTTTAGGCTCTTATTTTTGGATAGGATCAAGCTGGTAGAGTGTTGATTGGATCATCCATGGAGGTATGGTACTATATATGAAATTTTATTATGTCATAAATTTGGTTGTGTTACCTTCTCTCCTTTATGGGGTCCTTTTCATCGATGCTATGTTTGAGATGGATGAGTCCTTTATAGGGCATCGAGTTCGAGTTATGTATCACTATGGGAAAAATTGTTTAGTGTAGGAATATTTCTTTGCTCCAAGTGTTATGATGGAATGGTCGTGTTTTCATGTAAATTTTGGAGAGATAAGTTGATAGATAAGACCATGGCCCGACCTTTTGTCTTGGAGTCTTAGTGATTCGTGGGAATGAATCTCAAGGATGATCTATTATAAGGTGGATAGATTGTGAGATCCCAAAACTAATATGAGGTACATAAAAGTTTAAATTTTGGTTAAACTCACTTTCAAATTATTAAATGCAGTGTTTCTATGGAGTATGATAGGTTTTGGGGTGTCCTAGGGGTTCGAGTCATGAGATTTCAGAGAATAATACAAACTGTTCAAGTACTATAGTTGGAACACAGTTATTTTAACCATAATTTATAATAGTGTGATGTGGGGGTGTCTTGGGAAGAGCTGTGGGAATGGAACTCCCACAATTGGACAACCATGTGAGTGCCTCTAGGAGACCATGGGACTCTGCCTCCCATGGACATAGTAAAGCACACAGGATCTGCACAGTTTTGAAAAATTGTGTAGATATCCCAGCCAGAACATGCAACCTTGCTCCCTCATATATAAATAGAGACACACGGTTTGGAAAACATTTTAGAGAAACTATGTTCCTTATAATTTTTTTGAAATGAATCTCCCCCCCCACCCCTCAGGATTTAAGGTCCCTCCCCCATATTTCTCCCCCATTAAACCCCTATAGAAAGGGTGAAAAAACCAAGATTTATCCCCTCCTCTATGACTGATACCATTGTATCAGTCATTAGCATTAGGGTTTGATACCATTGTATCTTGAATCAAGGTTCATAGTTTAGTAAGTGGTTACCCACAAGCTTAAGGTAGGTGTTATTTAATCCTTTTCCCATAGTCGTGAGATTTTATATTTTTATATGTTTGTCCCAATGTGCTGCCTTGCTTTTTTTTTGTTTATTTGTCCAAGGAAAGTATTTTTGACCTCAAATTGAGGTTCAAGACCCTTCATGGACCTTTTTGGGTTTGTTGATGATTTGAGACTGGACCAAATTATACCCATGGGGTATGACAACCATTGAAAATGGTTAAATGATATTCAAATTTATTTTATGCTATGTTTTTTGAAATACATACGTGGCCTTTTAAAATGGTATAAATGGTGTGACTAGATTTTGATATGGTTGATATTATTATTTTTAAATAATTGTGATTGATGTTTTAAATTGGTTTATAATTCCAAATTATGTGTTTACCTCAGGGTGTTTTTAAAGGGGTTTTTCAATTGGGCTTCAAGTGTTGATTTGAAGTGGGTGTGTGGTAACCCACTTGATTAAATAGATTGATAATACCTTTATGGTTTTTATAGAAAATGAGGGTCATTGAACTTTTTTGGTTTTTCAAATAAGAAGTCCATATTTTCTTAGGGTGGATTCAAAATGTTGATAATGATATTAGGTTGATGTTTTGTGACATTTGAAAATTTGAATGTTTTAATTGAACCATTTTTTGAATCAATGGTCCATGGGACAATGATAAATGTTGTGATAAATAAAAGAAATATAAATGGCTAAAGGGTTTGGTTAAGTGTGAAATTTCATTGAAAAATATTTAAAAAATGTTTTATATAGATAAAGAATAAAATTGTTTAATTTGATTTTTAGTTTTATGTGTTGGAAGAAATGAACCATAGTAATGATTGATAATGGAATGGTTGGGGAGGGTTAAACGTGACTTGTTGAATCCCGATTATATTCATACACTATTTCTCTAAGTCATCCAAGATATAACTGATGGTTTTGGGATATTGGACTGAAACTCCACTCCCCTGTTTTGGGTGGGCCAGACTGATTCTCTAGGATCCCCATTGTACCATAGTTTTTGGAGGATGGACTCATGCAATAGACTCCTAGGGTATGGACAGGGAAGTCTATATCGAAATTAAGGCTGGTCGAATGTGATATTAGGAGTCTAATTTGGATAGTTTTATTGATTATACATGTTTTTAAGCTTATAACCCCTTCGATATATTGTCTGAATGGCTGATATGGGTTGGTCTAGTTTGACTAAATTGAGTAATACATGGTACTAAGAACTAATGTTGATAATTTAAATGTTTATAAGTAATGGAACCCATTTATTTTTTCATCTTCTAACCTATATTTTCCATAAACACTTATTTTGGTTGAGATATTACTTTAAACAACATTGGTGGTGGACTAATGAGTTGTAATCACACCCTAATCGGGATTCCATGGATCTTAGGTAACCGAGTAGAAACTAATTGTCATCAAGTGCAGTTTTTGAACAATGATATAGTCTTTGGATCATTTTTGTGCGGACGGGATTGGAGCATGGGATGTCAGGTTGGGGTTGGGACTTGGGAACATGTTTTTCATTTTTTATAGTTTCATTCCAAAGGTTTTATTTGTATGATAATTTGTAATATAGTGTATATATCATATTGATATAGAATGTGTTACCTAGTAAATTATTGTCACTTATTGTATGTTCTTAATTTGTTTTCCCTACTGGTTATTACATATATTTATATTTCTTCTATTGTGTTTTTTATCTTATATGTTGGTATATTCTTCCCATTTTTGTCTTAATACCCGCTCTGCATGTCAGCCACCTCTAACGTGTAGGAAGGCATGCCTGAGGTTATGTGGTGCATCAGATCGGACAATAGTTTTAGTAGAACCCAGGATGGTATGTTACAATATATGTTTTTTTGTGTATTTATGATTGATAGATAATTTATTCTATTAAATGGTTTAATTATTAATGAAAAAAATAATGTTTTCATATATAAGTTATTAATAATGTATCAATTAACTAGAATCTATGATAGAAATTTTATTATGTATTGAAAAAATCCATTTGACCAATTACATTGTGATTATTTTTAGAATTTTTACATGATGTTTTTATGTGATTAAATTTATCTATATTTATTTATAAATATTATGTTTATTTTTATGGAGTTAGGGAACCGAAGATGAACATCATTGAGCCTCATGGGAATGAATTAGAGTAGGATAATTAAAAAGTGATGTATAAGAGGGAGTGGGAAATTAAGTCCCTCTTATGGGAGATCATGGGACTCTAGTTGATAATGATATTACTAAGAGTCTATGTAAAGTGATGAAAAACATAAAAGTGAGACTAGATTAGAAAGAATCTATGGTAATGGATGTGGTCCAAGATTTTCAATCATATAATCCTTCAAGTTGTGTGGGAGATGTTAGGCCTTGTGGATCAAAGTTGTTGTAAGAGGGCATGGATATGATATAGATAAAATTGATACACCAGAGGGGAATAAAATAAATCTTTTAGTATTTGTGATTGAGGAACTAAATTGACACTAGTGGGATATTTAATTCTTAGAAAAGGGGATCGAGAAATTGGTGGGATTATTTCTTGGATCTCTTCTTAAGAAGTTATACCTATATAGACTATGAAATGATAAAGTGTAATAGTTATTAGAGTTTATGATAGAGAATATGTTTTTTATTGATTATTCCACCAAATTTATGAAATATTTCCATTTTTAGATATATTACTAGAAGTAGGATTTAGGGGGTTAAGGTTGGTATTGTGTATCCACTCAGTCATCTTGTGAAAGGAACAATGTTCTATTATAATGGGATAGTAGTATATCTTATGTAATGTCTAGTAGATTTTGTGGAAGGGATTCTTTTGAATATGTTCAACGAGGAAATTTAGTTTTCTAGAGTCAATTAACCTAGTAATATAATTATGTTGTAATTATATTCACTTATTTTCTATGGAACTAGTTCTAAAAGATTATAATAATGGTTCTTTTATGGTTTGAAGTGCGATGTTGGTGGCCATTAACTTTTTTAGTGTGCTATTTGATATATGTTCTACTTGTTAAATTATTTAAACTTGTTTTTTATCTAATTTATCCTTGAATATATATTTTTTTAAAGAATTTTAATTATGGATAATTTTTTGGGTATAATTTTTGATCCATCAAATTATCCATACATTTTTTCATTGATATTGAATACACTTTGGAAATTATTAATTTTGAGGATGAAATATTTTGATTTGATAATTTTAAGGGAATATTTATGTTTTTTTTGGAATATATCTATTTATAAAATAGATAAGTTACCTTATATTCATCTCATGATGAATCCTATGATTTTATAGGATAAAAATACTCTCATTTGAGTAGATCCAACTATTATTTTAGGAAACTGAGGATTATCAAATCTTAGGTAACATGGTTGGTTATTTAATTAGCTGAGGGGGATTTTAATATTATTTTTCCTCCAAATTTTGATACCTATTAGTATATATTTCATAAATATTTAATGGGATTTATGATAGAGAGGGTGGTAGAGTTCATGATTGACTTGATACTAGGCACAAAGCCTATATCTATAACTCTTTATTACATGACACCACTAGATGATAATGAATTCAAAACCCAGTTGGGTGATCTTGAATCCAATTTAATCATGAGGAAATTTTTCCCTCTATGGAATGATCTTATTCCATTTTACTATGATGGTGGATAACATATTGTGTTTCTTGTATTTATTATCCTAGGTTGAATGCGGTTATCATTAAGAATTAAAATCCTTTTCTAAAAATCATTGATTTTTTTATCAAAGGAGTCCAATGGTTTTCTATGATCGATATCCAATCAGTTTGCCACCAATTAAGGGTGTGAGATGGAGATGTGCCAAATTAAGATTTTTTAATGAGACAAAATCATTTATATTTTATGTTGGTGTCATATGAGGTGATGAAAATATATAATATTTTACTAACCTTGTTGAATCATGTTTTTCATCCCAAACTGGATTTATTCAAAATTATATTTATCAATGAAATATTTATATAATCATGATCCTATGTGGATCATCAAAAATATTTAATAATTTATATAGGAATACTGAAATCTCATAAATTATATACTAATATATAAAAATAATTTTTTTTAATCATTGAGGCTAACATTCATAGAAATGTTATATTTGAATTTGGAGTAACAATAGACCCCAAAAAAGTGGCACCACCGATGTTATGGAAGATTTGTAAGAATTTTTTTTAAGATATGGTGTTTCTTGAACCATATAAATCATAGAAATCAATTCAACCAAGACTTATCTTATGTAAAAATGTTATAGGGTTTATGAATAATAGAGGAATGATGTTTTAGTGAGATTAATGTGAGGATATATTTCATGATTTAAAGAGGATGTTGAAACAAGTACCTATCCAAATTTTATAAATTTCTTGAATGTTTTAGAAGGTTTATTATGATACCTATTTTGTGGGTTTAATATGTGTGTTGAGGTAAGAGGACAGTGTAGTGGCATGTAATTCTTTCTAGCTTTGGACACATGGGAAAAATTACCTATGTTATCCAGGGTTGAGAAATTTCTTTAGAGTTGGTGAAATTTTCTATTCCCTTAGAAGTTTATTTTATTCACCATTTATAAAGGATTATGACATATATTTTATCAATGGGATTTGAATTCTTGAAAAATAAAATAGTCCAAATATTTTTTTATGTTAAGATAATATATACTTCTAAAAAAGGGAAGACTACTATTGATGATTTCACAAAGAATTCACATGACGATGTAGTTAATGAATAAATCTATGAGTAGAATCTTTTTTCACATATATTTGAGTTACATGTTGATATGTGTAAGTATGAATCCTTTATATTATTATAATTATTGTCCATCACATCATCCTTGATGGACCGAGTGAAAGAGGTATAGAATTTATATTTTAGGTGTTATTTTTTTTATGAAATACTATATAGAAGGGATTACAAACCCAATTGGATTATTGATGGAGATTCTCTCTGTTATTTTAATTGTCAAAATTTTTTTATTTCATCTCAATAATAGGAAGTGATAATGGTTTTTTATATTGATTATTAGGTATTTAATCCTTATTTGACTAATATTAACTATAGCATTAGATGAAATTTTAATAGGATAAGAATAAAGACTGACATAGGTGGATTCATTTTAAGATGCTTTAATTATTATAGGGTTAAAAATTAACTCTATAATTTAACACATATTCTTCACACATTACCCATTTTGGAGTAAAAATTATATGATGTTACCATGAATTATGTGACTTGATTCACAAGGTCATTAATGTTAAAATATGTTTCTTCAGATATTATTGATCAATTGAATAATTTTTTAAATTTTACTTAAATTAGGTAGAATTGTATAGCTGATTAGATTAGGAATCTCTATGTTTGAGAGGTTATCAGACTTAATGGGATACCTAACATAATTATATTAGATTTTTATGTTATGCTTATATATCAATTATAGTTGGGATTATAGAAGGCTTTTAGTACTCAAGTGAAGCTAATCAAAACTTATCATCCATATACTAGTAACAAATATGAGGATACTATTAAAATTCATGATGATATTTTTCATTCATATATATATAATTTTGTTGGTATATGGGGAGATTATATAGATTTGGAATAGTTATTTTAAAACAAAATATATCATGCGTCTATTTAAATGGTTCTATTTGAGGTGTTATATAGAAGTCAATATATATTTCCCATGTGTTTTATTAAAGATAGTGAGATATCTTTCTTTGGATCTATTATGGTGTAAGAGTCTTTAGTTTAGGTGTATACAATCTGGAATTGGATGACTATAAATTAATGTTGGGAGTATTCACATGATGATTTAATATTCTGATCTATTTAAATTATTACCAAGGACTGTGACATTATTTGTGTTTTCCTTAGTTGGGATATATATGATTGGGTAATAAAGGGAAATTAGATCCATTTTTATTTCAATAATTTGATGTTTTGTAGATGTATGAGATGGATTCATATTACTTTACATTACCTCTAATGTATAGTGTAGTTCATGTTGTCATTCATGTATTGTAGCTAAGGAAACATGAACTAAATCCATATTATGTGATTTAGTAATATGATGTGGATTTTTATTTTAATGGATATTTAATTAAAATAAAAGTGTACATAGTTGATCACATTGAGTAGATACCATGTAGAGAATTCAGTCCACTTTTACTTGTTTTAGAATTGAATAAACATGTACAATAGTATATTTTGGAGAGAGATGATATAAATTAAGGTCTTATTGGATAGATTTGTTCATTAGAGATGGTCAATGAAGATTATTGAGGATAAAAAGCCTTATAATGGTGAGTTTATAACTACATTAGTCTTTAGGTATGTTCTTAATTTCATTTTTTGTATTTTAAGATATAATATTTTTATTTTGAATTGATTATTTTCTATATTAGTTTAATAAAGGAGATGGTTGGGGAGTAATATGGATAAACATTTTAAAATAATATCGCAAGGGGAAATAGGTGCTCATTCGTATTGTACTGAGCACTCCGTAGAAGAGAAAATAGTGTCGGAAGAATTGTGAGTTATAGGTATTTGAGGGGGAGTTAGTGGTATATTTTTTGTTATGAATTTATTTTTTAACTAAGAAAAAGTTGTCCTATTTTATCCCATAAAATATAAATTAGTGATCAAATATGAATTTTATTTTTATCTTGTGATTTAATATTATTTTTCAATTATTTTATAATGAATTTATATGACATATTTTGTGTTTAAAATATTTTATAAATGTTTTTCATGGATTTAAATGTAATTTTATACATGAAAAATTATGTTTTAATTGGATAAATTGAGGAATAATTCTATAATTAGATGTAAATATTTTTAAAGGGACTAATAATGAATCTTGTTTTCTGAATATTGATGTCTTTTTGTCATTTTTATGTGTAATAATGTTGTTTACTATCACATAAATTTATTCAATTTTTATATGAATTATAGTGAATTATTATGAGTAAATTAATTGAAATTAAGTGTTTTGGATTGGTATTTAATGAAGGAATAAATGTATTTTTACATGAAAATGGATGGGATTTTATAAAATTTATTTCTAACAGTTATAAAATTAGTATGTGTATGGTTGATTTTACCCTGAATGTCATGAACTGGCCCAGATACCCGAGTACACTAATACCGAAGAAATTATTTACATAGTCTGAATGGAATTATTGATTCTTATAGAATCATGACTTGCACTTGGAATCATATCAACAAAAAAAGGGAACAGTTTTCCCCAATATAGTGAAAGGCAAAACGATAGAAGTCATTATTTGAACACTCTTTAAAGAGAAACTACTAGATTCAAATAAGTAAAAAACCCCAAAACTCTAAATCATCATGAAAAACAATATCATCCAAATAAAATATGAAAGTTAAAGCCATATAACAGTGGGATCGTGTTTCTAGTGGTCACTTCCAAGACCCCATGAATCAAGTACACTAGCATCCTCTAAGAGTCACTTTTCCTTTACTTGAACCAAGCATAAGATAATATACAAAAACATTCTCAAAAAGGTAGGGTGTGATCTATAAAACCCATAAGGGACTCACAATGTGTTCCATAATCAATTACATAACAATTAAACCAAATATGTTTTGGATTTAAATAAAACAATGTATATAATGAATTTTGCATATGTTCAAGAAAATATCCTATATAATAAAATAGAAGGAAGATATATGAAAACAAGATCAAATTATAATTTTATATAAAAATATTATATATAATAGTTGGAATGAATAAAATAGTTCTACAATCAGCGGAATGTATAATAAAATCAAACATAATAAAGAACCATGAAAATAGGCCTTGAGGTATGCTATTTTTTTAATTGGATCCTCACAATTATAATTTAAAAACACAACTTAATATAGGTGTAAACACTTAAATTAATGCCCAATTTATGGGACCCATTCAGGTAAATCAATCGTTACCCCAATACGGGACCCACTATGGGAAAACATGATGAACTCAGTTTAGTTAGCGTTGTCATCATCAATCCCTTTCTAAGGATTCAAATTCCTATAAATATTTTCTTAGTTTCCTACTAATAACTCAGGATCACGTGTGATTAAATATATAAATCACTTAATCAATCATTTTTGGAAAAATCATTCACACCAAATCAATTCATTATTCATAATTTTGTAACCCCAAAATCAGTTTTCAAGTTTCCTTTTCAGTTTGAAATCTAAATAATTGGTATTTTATCAATTCATGCCCCTAAAAATATTATTTCATTTTAATAAATTTTTCTCAATAGTGAAATAAAATCAATTCATAAAATAAACTTTCAAATCAAGCTATCATTTTCACTCAAATCCACCCGTCAATTTTAATTCCATTGAAATTGGGTGTTTTTAAAATTTCCATTCCCATTTAAAAATTAAAAATTAAATATCTCAAATACAATTTTATAAATAATTTAAAGACTCATTTCAAATTAATCAATAAAATAGGATTTATATTTTGGGAAAATCAATATGGAACCACTTACTTTTAACCACAAGATGAAATTAACACATCACTTGTAGCAGGATTCTCTAATGAATAATGAATGTGTAATAGATAAAGAATTCAAAACTAAAATGAATATTTATCATATAAAATATCAAACCCATTAATTATTTGAGGATTCACCACCCTAAAGAAGGAGATAATGATCAGAGAGAGAAAACCCAAACCACAGGAGATTCTATTAGAAGAGAGGGATCAAGATCTTCTCCTGATACATCAATTCATAATACATGTGATTTGGAGATCCAAGGAATCCTCTAGAGAGACTTTAAAAGCAAGGAAAACTAATTTAGGATGAATGGGGGTGTTATAAATCTTAAAATTGGGTCCTGTGATTTTTAATTAAATCTTGGTGGATTAAAAACCTATACACACAGTTTTCCGGGTAAGACTCACAATTATTTGTAACCATGAACCCCACCCATGTGACGCTACTAGAATTCTATATGGGGTTAATGGTTTGGAAACATGGTTATACTAATAGTGTGATAACAATAAAAACCCCATGATCCATAAGGATGTAGATTTTGGAGTGGTTGATATACAGTTTGGAAAAACTTTTCCCTAACTTTCAGTGGTTCATCCTTGCTGGCATGATTTACTGCCCAAAACTACATAATTTTTTATAGTTATGCACCAACTGTTCATAGCCCCACCTGATTCCAAAATATTTCAAAAAATATCAAAATAACCCCAAATAAAGACCCAATCTATTAATGATCAAAAAAAAGTGTAAAGAAATAAGTGAAATCAAGTAACAAGATATTACAACTACTCCACCATAAACACATTCTATCCCCCGAAATTTTATAAAGAAGATTTCATATCTAATAAATGAGTTTTCCTCTCTCTCGTTATTTCTTCACTCCCCAAAGTATCATGAGAATCAGAACAATGATACCATATCATGTGAACCAAATGTATAATTTTTTATGAATAAAATTTTCCTAAGAATAAAAAATTCTAATTGTATACTCATTCAAAGATAAATCATGATCAATATTTGATATTTACATATCAGATAATTAGAGGGGTTTGTGAGATAATTCATGAGCTACAATACTATAAAACTATTTTGGATCAAATTCATCATTAGTGTAAGTGGAACATGCTAATACACTTTCCCTTCCAGCTCAAAAATATCAAAAGGACCGATAAAAATCATTACATGGTTTTATTATTTTACAAGGAATTGGTGACCCAACTGAGGTGAAAATATAAAGAACACCCAGTCACTAAAAAAATACTCCAATGGTCATTGATGAAGATCAATATAGGATTTATATCGGCTCTGTTCTATCACTATTCTCTCTCGAACCAACTGATTCTTATATATCACCTCTTGGACGAAATTCTGTACAACCATGGAAGCTTCACCAATATGCATAAAAAATATAAGAGATATGAAAGTATGGTCATAAAAGTCCTCAAAAGTATCCATTATGAGAGAGGATTGGTAACTATTCTTGTTGGAAAACAAAACTAGCCCTAAATGGACATCGCAAGCTCCACTAAAGATGATAAAGAAAGCACATAACATGTCGTCCATGATCTGGGTAGTCCATTTAATCTATACATCCATTTGTAGATGATATATTTTTGTTAGTAAAACCTAGGATATCATTATATTTAGGAGGGCTCTCTAAAAAATTTAAATTGAAATATGTATCCATTTCAGATACTATAAAAAATGGGGTTTATGGAAAAAGACAATCTCTTTCACATTGACACTTCCCATATCCTCAAATTTTGTAGTATCTTTAATGGGTATAAAGTGATATTATTTGGTGATACTAACAATTATATCCCATATCACATTCTTCTTTCAAGTGGTGTGTGGAAACCCTACCAGAAAATCAATAAAAATATCATCCCACTTCCATGTCGGCATAGGAAATGGTTGAAGAAAACCCAATGGTTTTGGTACTTGGCATTGAAAAATTGGAAAGTATAACAACAACAAAAATCAGAAATGTCTCATTCCACACAAAAAAACCAAATTCATCACCACATATCATAAAACATTTCCATGGTTTCCATCTATACTTCTCACTAGGAATTACATAAATCCCCAATATATTCATTATCATAAGAAAATTCACAGCGTACCATTTACGAAAACATAGGACACCCATTGAAGAGAATGGCCATTAACCAATGGTATACCCACAATAAAGAGAGTCCCTAAATCCAAAAACTTCATAATAAATCTAATGATATTGAAGAATTGTCTCAAGTAGATGGGAGGTCAACTAAACACTATCCAAAAAAAACAATGTCTCATCCTCCTAGACTCCTAAATGCAACTATACAAAGAGATCCATCATATTCAACTCTTTTGAAGATTCCTTCATCGAATGTGTAAATTATTTTATAATCAAAGTGTACACAATGGAATTACCTTACCCGTATTATAGGAAATGAAAAATTCAAAATCCTATAGTAAATCCTCCCAACATCACTATTAAATGTTCAAATTTTTTTGATAGAAGATATAACTCATTCTTTTATGGTTGGAATAAATTGAAAATATTTCTAAAAAAAGGTAATGTCTCAAACTCTTAAGAACATTAATCATTACTAAAATTTTGGGATCATGGGATAGATAGTTCTTTGAGTGTGGGATATGATTCCTATAACTACATGCTACTATGTGATCGCACTGCAGGAGAATGTAGAGAAAACCTGAGCCTATTACTTTATAAAAGACAACACAGCCCTGTCAATCCTCGAGAAGAGTCAACACTTGTGTAAAATTCAATATAAATTTCAAATTATCAAAAGAACTCATAAATTTCACATACCATAATAAATTCACTCCTTTATAAGTGTGATACTTCCTCACATAATCCAGCTTCAAGAAATTTTTAATAAACCTACAGTAATACCCCACCAAACCCAATATGATCTGAATCTCATATACATTAATTTGTTGCTCTAATTTCATAATAGAATTGAAATTCTCATCATCAACTAAAATATGATGTATTGAGCCTATGTGTCCTAATAATTTCAATTATTAAACCCAAAAATTACATTTTTAAAGATTCATGTAAAGCCAATTATTTCTCAAAAAAAATCCATAACGGCTCTCAGATGACACACATGATCCACCTCAGTTTTAGAGTAGACCAATGTGTCATCCCAAAATAAATAATATAAATAAATAAAGGTTCTCAAGGAATATCCTATTTATCATTTCCAGGATCACTATAGGTGTATTTTTTAGTCCAAAAGGCACTAAAATGTAGTCAAAATGGCTAAACCCACTCATTAATCCTATCTTCTAAATGTAAAATTAATTAACTCTAAAATTATGATAACTTAACCGAAGATCAATCATCGAGAACCACTTTATGCATTTCAACTACTCAAAAAATGATCTAGCCAAGGAAACTGATACTTGTTCTTTACTTTAACTCGATTGATTTTTAAGTAGTCAACACATAGGTAATGTTTCCCATCATCATTCTTTTAAAAGAGAATAGGTGTCTCCCAAGGTGATACACCTGGGAATATAAATCCCTTATCTAGAAAATTATATTACTGATTATTAAACTGTATAAACTCCAATATTTATATAAAGTAAGAATAAATGATCAATGTATAAGTACCAATTACCAAATAAATAGATAACTCTACCACCCTTAATGGTGGAAAACTAGAAAGTTTAGAAGTAAAAATATTGGGAAACTCAATGAAAACTGGAGGGATATCACTACTCAAATATTATCACTCTTGAAAAATGGAAAACATCATTATTACCCTAAAAAACATTGGAAAATAATTTATAATTCTACTTAACCTTGGGTCTCATTCCCCGAAAAAAAACATGGCACACCAAATCAGGTGAAGTAAAAGAGACCTATTGAATGTAATAGTCATTTCTAGCCTTATGATGAATTGTCCAATCTATCCCAAAAATGAGATCAAAAGGTTTCATGTTAAAATCCTAAAAAATTTAGGTAAATTAAATATATAATTGATAGAAAATACTGGTGGTGCAATGGAGACCCTTCTCTCACTTCATTCCAAGGGGTATAATAGTATCCATCACATAAGACAATAGATCCATACAGAGATTTAACAAGTTCAAGATATTAGTTGATATAAACAAGTGAGATTCATTGGTATCAAATAAATTAGTCTCTAAAAATGAGTCTACAATGATGGTACCTATCATAGTATCTATACATGCATCAGCTTCCTCTAGAGACTCTTACACTGCATGAAGAAACTTCATTCCAGATGCCTGAGAGAAAAACCCCATAGTTCATGAAGAATCTGATTACATCACAATAATTTTTTTTCTAATGAAACCATAACCCTATATGAAAATATATATATATATATAATAACATTTTATGTTTTCATGGATGACCATAATAACTAGAGATCTTTATTGCCTCAAAACAAACTCATTTCAAATTGCCAACCATGATACACTAAAAGCATGTCAGGGAATTTTCCTCGAGCTATAGGAGGTATGAATAATACATTTTATATAAACCCACCATGAGACTCATAAAATTTTAATGTTCTGTTAAAGGAACTAATAGAACTACCATTTGTATAAAAAGGAACTCCTGTCAACCTTGACTTATAATCCATGTCAAGATTAACTATCAACAAACTATAAAAAACATTAACATAAGATGTGAGTTTATACAATAATACATGAGATCATATGGCTGAAATAAGACCCATATAAAACATTTGAGCCTTAATTTTCTCAATATTCTCCACCTCTAGAGAAAACTGAACAAGCTCAGAAAAATGGTTTATATACTGTGACATGGTCTTATCACCTAGCCAGACTATAATAAATTCAATGGAATTTTGAAAGAACAATAACTATGGATTAAAAATTAAGTGATAATCACTCTAAAGTCTTTACACTCAAAGATTTTATGCTTCTTCTCTATCACAATTATAACAACCTGATATTTTAAAATAAGAATATTATGTTTGATTGCGTATTCAGCAAGCTACAATGAGCATTAATGGAACATGGATTATATGACTATTATAACCTAGCTATTGAATTTGAAAGTATAAATAGGATTAAATAATTTATGAATAATATATATATATATATATTTCATTATCAATATTTTTTTGATATATTCATAGTAAATAATCACTAAATTTTAGTAAAGTTGTTTTATTCATCGAGAACATGTTTTCTTCAAAAATGTTTTTTTCATCAGAATATATTATAATTAAATTATAGAAATATTATAAAATGTTTTGGATAAAATTGGATTCCTTTTTAAAATTACCATATCAAAATTAACATCGAGTGAACTTTTGGGATTTTATAGAAAATATTGATTTTCCATGAATAGTGAAAATACTAATTTTTTTGCAAAAGTCATTTCATTTCGATAATTTATATATTTTAAAAGTACCATTAATTTTTGAATATTATTTCTAGTAATATAAGTTTTATTTAGTTATATTTAGTCCACTTAATTAAATTTTAACCATATTTATACTATATTTTAGTATAAGTTTATTCTTTAGTTTAAAAACAGGTTTTTTGAAAATTGTTTTAAAATACAAAATGTTTATTTATTTTAATTAATTAAAAACCCATAATAAAAATTGATTTAAATTAAATTTAAATATTATATATAAATAAATATTAATTTGAATTCAGAAAATGATTATTACTAGTCATATAATTAATATAACATCATCTTATACTTGAAAAATGATTATTACTAGTCATAGAGTTAATATAATCATTAATTTGAATTCATAAAATGATTATTACTTCAATTATGTGAATTGAATTTGGTAAAATGGATTAAATAATTATAATCAGACTAATTTATAATATATAATAGGGTAAAATTAATTTTTTATCATAATGAATAGTGAAAACATTAAAAATATTTTACTGCAGTTAATGTGAAAATGGGTTTATTGGGGTTAAACTAAAAATATGTGTTAAAATGACCTAAAAAATAATCTAAAATATATTTTATAGAAATATTTCAACATTATAATGTATAATTATTTATAATAGTCCATTTTTTATCATTTTTTGTTTGAAAATTGTGGGTATCACTTTTTCCTTTCAAAAATTACATAAGTACCACTCACCTCACTTATATAAGGCTACCCAATCTTCTCTCCTCTTCATACATTCACTAAACTTTTTTGTTGGAATATTTATGTCCATATACATTCCATAATTAACTCCCCACTACATATATCCCCTTTTATGATCATAATGACAACCTATGAAAGAGTTTTGTGCTAACCTAAGGAGATTTTTGAAAGAAGAGGTATTGTGCTTTCCCAAGAATTTTTGTTTAATTTATTCTTACATATCCCTAAAATATTATTAAATTATGATGATATAATACCAAATAACTCCAAAATATAATGATATTTTATTATGTAAATTTCATAATCTAAATCCATATCCTCTACCATCAAATGGGAAATGAAATGGTTGATCATGTGAATGACATATTACTGCCTAGCGAACTGATATAATACATTTTTCATCACCACCTCTCAAAGAATGTTATAATGATAGTTTTAATGTATATATATATATATGACATTTTTAAGATAATAATACATATATAATTATTATATAACTTATAACTTCTTAATTTTCTATGATAGTGCTGCTCATGTGTATAGCGGACTACCGCCTCATGAAATGATGTAATTCATTTTTTTCCTACGATTTATATAGAAGTTAATACATATATTATTAATATATATATAATATATATATAATAATTATAATATTAATGAAATATTTATATCTATTTAAATATAATATATCATTTTATTTCTTACCTCTCCAATCACTTGAAGATGATAACGTCGTTCGTGCGTACGTGTGGACTACCACCTCTACGAAGTGATGTGATTTTTTTCATCACCACATCACATGAATGATATATATATATAAGTATATTTAATGAAATGATTTTATATTTATTATATTATTTTAATTATTTAGGGATAAAATAATACCTAAATTCTTTCCATAATGATCACTGAAAAATGGAAATGTTACTCATGCCTACAAATGACCTACCATCTCCATGATTGTAACATAGTTCATTTTTAAAAACAATATTTTATTATTGGATTTAAAATTATTATTGATTTATAAATATGATAAATATTTAATTATTATTATTATAGAGATGATGTAACAATGACATCTTTAACCTCAGTTAGCAGACCAAATCCGTTTTGAAATAATGAACCGAACATCATCAAAACACGTGACGTGGACTTAACTGATTATGTATTTAAATATATAATTATAACTAATAGAATAAATTATTGAAGTATAATTTATTAAACATGAAAAATATTATTAATAAATCAAATAATTTATATATTCTTATTCTGAAGGATCTGAAGGATGTACTTAAAAACTCTAGATTCGAGGAAAGAGATTTATCTCAGTTTTATTTTACTCAGGCATATTGTATTGTAATGTACCTAATTTATTTTATATGGTGTGTATAATAGAGATTTTATATTTAATATCATGAATAACTCATACATAATAGTATCTTATTCTTTATTTTGAATTATTTTATCCATGGTTATTTGACTTGAAAGTTACCAAGTGGTAAATAACTTCATAACTCAATTTATTTTATTTGGGTTGTATTACTTATTCATTTTATTTGAAATTCTATGAATATGTGTCTACTGAATTTTTATTATATTATGTTTTATTTGGAATTTTTTATGTTTATTTAAATTTTATACACATAATCTATTCATTTATTAATTCTAACCTAAATGTCATGATCATTGTAAGGGTTGCACGTCTCAAATTTTCTTCTTTGGCACATATGTCATGTTATACACCTGTCTCCTTTTGGGAGGTGTATCTACTACCCCTTTTATATGTTATGTCATGAATCTAATTATTTTTATTATATTTAAAGTCCACCAAATTTTATTATTTCATGATGATTATTATTGATGAGCTACCAAAGTGGTGAAGGCTTTATTATACAATTTCCTTTATTTTGGGATTATTTATGTTGAAGGTTATTTGGGAGGAAATAATATGGTCATATTTTCTTGAAAAAAATATATTTTATTCACCTATGTTTATTCAATAAATTTTAATTTAATGATACCATTTCCCTCTCTTTAGTAGTTAAAATTATTGTGAAATATTTTTAAGAATATCAAACATCATTTTCTCTCTTCAGACAAAAATACTTTTTCTTATAAATATATTTTTTCAAAAAATGTTTCTAAATATATTTTTCTATAATGGTTAAAGGAATTTTTAACCACAATTTTATCTTTAAAAAATATTTTAAAATTAATATTTCTTTCATTTTTTAAATTATTCAGTCTTTTACTTTTACCAAAAATGTGAAAGGAATCTTTTTTTAACGTATTCGACATGAAAAACATTTCCCCCCATCATGACCACTAAATTTTTTAAATATTATTTTTTATGTTCATGGTTTATTATCAAAGAAAAATTTTTATTTAATACTTGATAAATTTTTATGTTTTAAATAAATTTATTCAAAATGTAAATGACATTTTTCTCAGGAAATGTTCCAAGTGATTTTTAAAAGTCATTTTCAATATAAGATGACACTATTTGATGTTACTCAAAGTGAAAAGGTTATTTTTCTTCAAAATGTTTTTAATGATCATTTAATGGTATTATAATTCATCAACATCAAAAACCATTGATGTTTCTTATTCTCTATTAGGCATATTTTGTAATGATATCATCCTCATTATTTCACTGAATGTATTATGATTGTTTCGAAGAGATAGTCAAGGAATCTATTTATTTTACATGGGTTAATCATGTTTCAAATAGATTGTAAAGGAACTCATTTATTTTCTATGTGTTAATTACGTTTCAAATATATTTTCATGGAACCTATTTTTTCCACTGGTTAATCATGTTTCAAAGAGATTATCATGAAACACATTTGTTTTCCATAGGTTAATCGAGTTATCAAGGGAATAATAGATGTTTTTATGAGTTTTATAATGAGTTTAATTCTTAATATTCTTTATCCATGTTATGTTTCTTGAAAATGATTATTAAGAATTGATCCTTATTATCTCTCATGAGTGGTCCCAATATTGATTATAAAATGGTTTCACCTAATGAGAGATCCAATACTTTGGGTAATTATATTAGAATTTGGCTGTATAGTTATTATGAATTTTAAGGGTCTTATAAGGGTTCTAAGAATATAATGTTACATGATAAAAATAAGATTTCTTAGTTATTTTTATGGGGTTTCAATGAATCCTTTAATAAATATTTAAATTACATGACTCATGATTATTGATTTCTATGAATTTTTCCTTTGATAAATATGTATTCCATGTTTAATGATTGATAAACCAGATGTTGATGGGTATAAAAATTTTTACGTTATCACCATGCACATTTATTATATCATCATACCATTATTCTCTTTTTATACTCAGAGATGATATTCACTTGTTAATTCTAATGTTTAACCTTACTGATAATTTGAGCTCCCTTTTCTAATGTTTCCCCCTCAATGGGTTTTCAAGAATGATTTTAAAATTAATTATTCCAAGAAGGGTTTCATATTGTTGATTATGATGATTAATTATGAAATAATAAAACCTGGGTATAGTGGGAAAGATACTCTCTTCAAATCATGGGTATTTTTAGGTAAAAGTATTTCCAAAAGTTCTAAAATAATAAAATTAAAAGTTATTTGGCTATTTAATTCATATAATATTTCCTTTTCATGTTATAAGCCCTGAATGGTGAAAATTGGGTCATATTCATTATTATCAAATCCAGAAATGTAAATATCATGTTTTTACCATAGAATCCAAGAGTGAAGATCTAGGGATGTAATATTTTTATTAGAGAAAAATATAGATAAAATTGTAGATTAGGATTTTTTTTATTTGAGGTTATCTTAAGGGTTGTGAATATCATCATAGTTTTATGAAATTTAAGTTGATAATATATTTAGAATGTATTGATATCATTTACGGTTTATATGATCTTTAATGATTAAAGTTATTTTTATGTTTGTTCATATTATATGGTGATGTTATAAGGATCTAATTTTAGTGAAAAGGACACCCTAAAGGCTGGGTGAAAACCCATCAAAATATGGTAAGGCTATGAGGATTGAACTCATAACCGAAGGGAGACGACGGTGAAATACATACCACTAGCCTATGTAATGTCCTAGTTAGTATGAAATCATTTTTTAATTAAATAGTTTAAAAGATAATGATTTTATTGATTTTAATAAAAAAATGTCTTATCATATAGATAACCATTGGTGAAAAGTTATTTGGTGATTTAGTGATTAATTTTATTTTAAAAGAGGATAACTAAATTTTGTGGCTTGTAAGAAATAAACATTGAAGTTATTTAGGATATTATGTTATTCATTAATGGAATTATTTAGTTTGAAATTTGGGTATTACTCTTGAATTTTGGAGATTAATGTACTATTTCTTCATATGAAGTTATATTCATTTTGGGAAATATCTTACCATGTTCTAACCATTTTGGTTTTGTCTAATGTATAATGAAATTTTATATATATTTATTATCACTTTTATGGTTATGTGGTCCATTATAATTTTATTTTACTAGTTTAACACATGAAAAAATTATCTTGAATACTCGTCATTTAGAGAAAAAGATGATATTATGGTGGAAATTGATTAAAGGATGAAATTAAAATTATCATTTATATATATTTATTTATGTTCTTAGTCTATATGGTAATTAAATTCACCAACTCTAGAAAAACATTCTTGGAACAATAATCTTTTCCTATTAGCTTCATTTTTTATGAAATAAATAGTATTTTTGACATCTCTCTGGTTTATGGTATTGTGGATGTTGAATTTTTCATTATCATTCACTTTCTTGTGATTAATGATATCTATCATTCTCCATAATTATTTGTGAATTAAATTTTTCTTCCATTTCTAAATCGTCACTTCCCACTAATTTTCTCCTATTTTGAAACGTAGTATGCTTTATTTCAGATGACCTTTGTATTTCTTTTTCTACTTTGTCAACATGTTTTTTAATTAATTATTTTTACGATGTGAGACTTCAAGAAAGTTATTTTAAAATTTTAAAACATTGATTAATACGAATAATTTAAAATTTTTAAGATTAAATATATTAAATTCATGAGTATCTGACACCAAGAGACTTTAAAATAAGATTATTATGTTCAATGATATATTTGACACACAAAAATAAGTTTAAATGACCCATGAAATATATGAACATTATAAACTAGATGTTAAATTGGTGGGTATAAATAGGATTAATTTATTTATTCAATATATATAAATATTCTAATCAATATAAATATTTTTATAAATTCTAGTAAATAATTGATCAGTTTTTTATAATGTATTTTAATTCATAAAAAAATAAGTTTTCTTAAAAAATGATTTTTAATTCTTTTCAAGAAAAAATATTATAATTATTTTTTATAAATTTTTTAAGGATAATTTGATAAAATTAAATTTATATTTTAAAACAGCTAATAAAAATTAATATAGGGTTAAATTATTTGGTTTTTAATAAAATATTGTTTTTTCGATGAATAATGAAAAATAATTTTTTTTGTAAAAATCTCATTTTTTTCAATAATATAAGTAATTTAAAACTGAAATTGTGTTTTTAATATGATTTCAAGTAACATATGTATTATTTAGTAACATTTAATAAATATAATTACATTTGAATCAACTTTATATTTCATTTTTTTATAAGTTTATTTTTGGTTTTAAAAATGAGTTTTTCGGAAGACTCTTGTAAAATACATAATGTTTATCTATTTTAACTGATTAAAAAATCCCTAATGGGGAATTATTTAAATTAAATGGATGTATTATATATAAACAAATAATAATGTAAATTTATTTAATGATTATTAATAGTTATATAGTTAATATAAAATTATATTATACTTTAAAATGCATTTCTTGAAAAAACACATTTTCTTGGCATTTTCAGGTTTAATTTTAAATAAAATTATACCACTTATGTGGTATAAATTTGGTAAAATATATTAAATATTTGTAATTAAAATAATTTATAATTTATAATAATGTCAACTTAATTTTTTTCACAATTAATAGTAAAGACAGTAAAAATATTGTTTCACGGTTAAGTTGAAAACATGTTTACATATGGTTAAACAAAAACTATAAGGGTTAAAATAACCTAAAAACTTGTTTAAAATATATTTTGTGGATATATTTTTATCCTTTTTATGTTAATTTTTTTATAATGATCCATTTTTTACAACATTAAATGTAAATAATGTGGTTATCACTTTTTCTTTTCAAAAAATTACAAGTGTTTTACTCACATCACTTATAAAAGACCACCCACTATCCTCTACTCTACACAACTTCAAAGAACTTTTGATGTGCCAATATCTAAAAAATTATCTTTCTTAATTCCCTCCCCATTACCTATATCCCCTTTTTTATTATAAATCCATCCTAAGAAGGCTTCTGGTGCAAACCTAAGAAGGTTGTCTTAAGAAGATGTATTGTGCTTAACCGAGCAATTTTTTTATTTATTCTTTAACATCCATAAAATATTATTCAATTATGATGAAATAATAAAATCATTATGTTAAATATAATTATATTTTATTATTTTAATTTCATAACCTAAATACATCTCCCCATACATCGAATGGGATACAAAATTGTTGATCGAGTGTACAACGGACTATCACCTTGTGAATCGATGTAATTCGTTTTGAATCACCACCTCTCAAGGATGGCTATAATGATGGATTTAAAGTATATATATATAATATGTAAAATAATTATACTTCTAAAATTATTAATTTAACACATAAAACTTCTTAATTTTCATTCCTTCACGTATAAGATAGCATCACTAATGTGTATGGCGGACTACCGCCTCGTGAAGTGATGTGATTCATTTTTCACTAATAATTTAAATAAATGGTAAAAAGCATAATTTTAATTAATATATGTGATATATATTACATAATTAATATATTAATTTCATATTTATTAATATTAAAATATTATATATCATTTTTTTTTCTTTCCCCTCACTGAAAAAATGATAACATCATTCATCCGTACGTGTAGGCTACCACCTCCAAGAAACGATGTGATTATTTCTTTCATCAAAAAATCACATTTATAATATATATATAAGTATATCTAAATAAATAAAATGTAAATTATGACATTATTATAATTTTTTAAATTCAAAATAATAATTAAAATATGTCTATAATGATCATTAGAAAATGTAAATGTTACTCATCCATATGAATGTCCTACCGTTTACATGTTAGTAACATAATTAATTTATCATAACAATAATTAATGATTGGTTTAAATATATTATTGATGTATAAATATTTAACTACATCTTGATTATTATTATATAGATTATGTAATAATTAACTATTTGATCTCAATTAACACAATGATGCCATTTTGAAAATATGAACCAAACATCCTCAAAACAAGTGATGTGTAAATAATTGATTAAGTATTTAAATATGTAATTAAAACAAATATTTAAATTATTTAAATATAAGGTATTAAACTTTTATAATATTATTAGGAAATAAAATAGTTTATAAATGTTTATTTAATATGATTTAGAGGATAAACATTTAATATATAGACTTGAGATAATGGATTTCATATTAATTTACTTTAATTAAGGAATAATTTATTATTATATTCCTAAATTGTTTTATATGGTGTATATACATCCCATTTTACATGTAATATCATTAAAAATTCATAAATAATTTTATTTTAAGTTTCAATTTGAATTATGTTTTCCAAGGGGATTTTACTTTAATGTTTCCATGTCGTAAATAATTTCACAACCCAATCTCTTAACATTGGGTTATATTACTTATTCATTTTATTTTGTATTCTAAGGATATGTGTGTAGTAAATTTTTATTATATTTTTTTTATATTGAATTATGTGGATTTACTTATTATTAACCTAATATATTCATTTATTGATTCTCACTTCAACTTTATTATCATTGTATGGGATGTTCATCCCATATTTTCTTCTTTGTGACATTTTTCAGGTTATACACATATATTAATTTATGAGGTGTACCTACCATGAATTTGATATGTTATATATTGAATCTCATTATTTCCAAGATATTTAAAGTTCATATGATGTTATTATTTCATGACTAAAATTATTGAGGAGTTACCAAATTGGTGAAGGATTTTTCATACAATATCCTTTCTCTTTGAGATTGTTTATGATGAAGTTTATTTGGGGGAAAATAATAAGATCTTGTTTTATGGAACCAAATGTCTTTTCTTATCTACAATTTATTCATGAGTCTTTCATTCAATATTAACATTTTCCTATCTCCTTTACTTTAGAAAACTGAGAAAATGATTTTATGAAAATCAAACTTAATTTTTGATCTTCGGTCAAAAATCCTTTTTATTCTAAGTCCATGTTTTCTAAAAAATATTTTGAAAAATATTTTATAATTATTTTTTAAATCCATTTTTACTAATATTTCTATTTTTTAAAAATGTTTTCAAAGGAATATTCTTGTTGTTTTCCAAATGAAGAACCTTTTGCACTCTATTGAAAATTTAATAAGAATATTTTTTTAACATACTAGACATGAATTAAATTTTTTGCCTTTATAACCCCTCAATGTTTTAAAGATTCCATTTTGAGTTTCAAAGGTTACTTTAAAAGAAACATTTTTTTCTTAATGTATGAGGAATTTTTAGGTTTTAAAAAAAATCCAAAATGTAAAGGATATTTTACTCAAGAAATGTTCCATGTTATCCTTCAAAAAACATTATCCATCATAGATTAAAACATTTTCTGTTACTCAAATTGAAAATTTTATGTTTCTATAAAATGTATTTAAAGATATTTTAATGTAATTTTTATTCATCAACATCAATAACCCTTAATGTTACTTATACTTTATTGGGGATATTTTGTTATGAAATCATCTTCATTATTTCTTTGGATGGATCATGACTTTTTCAAAGAGATTTTCAAGGAATCTGTATTTTTTCAATGGGTTTATCATGTCTAAAAGACATTTTCAAGGAATATGTTTCTTTTCTATAGTTTACCATGTTTCAAAGATATTTTCATAGTACCTAATTTTTTCCGTGGGTTAATCATGTTTGAAATATATTTTAATGGATCTCGTTTCTTTTCCAAGGGTTAATCATGTTTTGAATGGAATAATGGATGTTTTTATATGTTTTATGATGAGATAAAAGTTATATGTAATTTATTCATGTAATGGTTCTCAAAAATTATTTAAAAAGGTTTTAAAACCATTATTTCTCTTAGGTGATCCCAATATAGCTTATTCAATGGGTGTTCCATGATATTACTCCAATGCATTGGGTAATTATATTGGAAGTTGACCATATGGTTATTCCAAATTTTAATGGTTCTATAAGGGTTCTATAAATATAATGTTCCAAGACAAAAATATGTTTTATTTGTTCTTTCTATGGGTTTTTAATGATTCCATTAATCAATATTGAAATCAAATGGATCATTATTATTAATTATTATGACTCTTACCTTTGACAAAGCTTTATGATGTATTTCATTATTGATACTATAGGTATTAATGGGGATGATAATTCATATGTTATGATTATTCACTTTTATTATAGAATCATTCCATTATCATCTTCTTATTCTCACTGATGATATTCAATAGTTAATTCATATATTTACCCTTACTGAGCTTTTGAGATTTCCCTTATTATTTTTAATCTTCCCTAGGTTATCATGAATGTTGCTAAATGAATTAGGTATTGAAGGGATTCATATGGATAATGTTGATAACTTTTTATGAAATAATAAAAGTTGGGTATAGTGGAAAGATACTCTTTTGAATTCATATGTATTTTTTATATATTAGTTTTTGCTAATTATCTAAAACTCTAAACCTAAAAGTTCATTGGGTATGTACATGATCCAATATTTACTTTTGATGTTGTATTTTTTGGATTGTGAAAATTATGACACCTTCATAAATATCAATGATAGAATTTTAAATATCATATTATTTTCCTTGGAACTAGGATTGTGGGGTTAGGGTTGTTATAACCATCAAATAACACCATATCCTAGTAGGTCCCTCAATCTTTATGGTATCACATTTTACTTTAATGAAATCGGGAATGTAAGAACTCAAAAAGAAGCTCTATATTTTTCAACTAAAGATCATATTCTTGAGGATAATTTTATCCTTGGAAAGATGGCGATTTATGGTGAATAAACCCTTGAGAACAATTATGAGATTCATCACTTTACAGTTCCACTACTGTATCCTATTCATGAATAGGTAAAGGTACATATCTTAAATATTTCCTGCATACACCACTATCTTATTAGAATTATTTTCCATTAGAGGTTTATCCTTCTATAGTTCACTATTAGCTTCTTCCTAGGGACAATTAAAACATCTTATTAGAGGAATAATGCTACAAAACATGAATAGATAAAATTGAAACAACGGAAAGGATAGAAAAATAATCAACTCAATCAAGAGTTATAGGTATATCAAAGTACTCATATCAACTTGGAAAAGACCAGATTCAGATCAAAAAAATCTTCATATACACTTTTTCCAAACACCAAGGATGATTTATGGCCCATTACGATGAGAGCTATCTAGTTATTTGCATTCAACTAGCTCCTTTGTCTCAAAAATCCTAAGTATTGTCTACCAGGAAAACCCAAACTACATAATGACATCAATGAAAGATTCATAACCTACAACTCTGATACCACATTGTATCGAACCAACCCAGATACCCTAGAACACTCATACCCAAACCTATATTGACATGGAATGAAGGGAGTTCCTAATCCCCATAGATTAGAAACTAACACTTGGCCTCATATAAAGAAAAATAGGGAATGGTTTTACTGGAAAACAATTTAAAATAAATAATACAAGTCAGTATGTTAACACTCTTCATGGGGAAAATACCAGAGTCAAATAGGTAAACAAAACCCAAAATAGTACATCATCAAGAAACAAAATATCTTCTAAAGAAAAGATCAAAGTTAAAAACATGTAACATGTGGATCACATCTCCACTAATCACCTCCATGACTCTAGGTCCCACGAATCAAGTATACCTTCTTCTTCAATGAGGTGTTTTTTCCTTTAATTGAACCCAACATAGGATAATCTAGAAATTCCCAAGGTAAAAGGTAGGGTGTTTTGTATAATTACCTGTAGGGTATCACCAAGTTTTCAATAATTAATTCCATAGAAATTAAATTAAATATTCATTCAAATTAAATAAAATAAGGCATGGGATAGAATTTATATATTTAAAAAAAACATGATTCGTAATGAAAATGTGGAATATCTATCAAAATAGATTCAAATAACCATCTTGTGAAAAAACTTTATATAAAATATTTGGCATGAATAAAATAGTCCAATAATTAATGGAGTGTATAATCAAATCAAACACAATAAAGCACCATGCCAATAAACCCTGTGTTATGGTATTTTCTTGTAAAAATAACCTCACACTTAACATTCATTAAAATAGATCAATGTATGTTTTTATAATAAAAAATACCCTTTTTAGGGGACCCATTCCATGAAATAAATCCACACACTAATAGGGGAAAATAATGTGAAAACATGTTGAACTTGGTTTAGTCAAAATTTTCATCTTCAATCCATTTATAGGGATTCAAATTCATAGAATGGTTATCATAGTTACCTAGTAACTACTCAATATCACATGTTATTCAATCAAACAATCAATTAATCAATTATTTTTAGGAAAATAATTCACTTAAAATCAATTCATAATTCATAATACATTTTCCCAAAAATCAGTTTTCCACATTCCTTATCAGTTTCCAAACCAAATCATAGGTTTTACATCAATTCATACCTTACCAAATCTCATTTATTTTTAATAAAATTTTATTAAGAATGACATAAAATCATTTTAATAAAATAAATTTCAAATTTGGCCATATTTTTCCTCAAATCCACATAATAATTTCAATTCCATTGAAATTGGGAGTTCCACAATTTCCCTAACTATTTAAAAATAAAAAATAAAACATCTCAAATCTAGGTTTGTAAATAATTTAAAATATCATTTCAAATCAATCCAAAAATTTGTTTTTCAATTATAGTAAAATAAATATGGAACCACTAACCTTTAATCATGGGATAAAATCAACAAAATACTCATAATAGGATATGCTAATGAAGAGTGAAGGTGTAAGAGATCAAGAAATCAATCCTAGAATCAAGACAAAATATATCAAATAACTAATCCATCAACAATGTGAGTATTAATATCTCTCAAAAAGGATAAAAATAATGGATAGATAAAACAAAAATTAGAGGATATTCACTCACTACAGAGGTTCAATTCTCAATATAAGAGATTTGGAGAGCCAAGGGGTCTACTAGAGAGCCCCCAAAAGTAAGGAAAGTTGATTTAGGTCGAATGGGAGGTGTAAATAATTTTAAACATGGGTCCTAGGATATTTATCTAAAATTTTAGGGCATTAAAATCCCATGTGCATAGTTTGTTGGGTGGGCCACATGGTTAGTACTAATTGTACAACAAAATCATGCACCCATACTATACTTCTAGATATGGTGCATGGTTTAACACACAGTTAAACTAACAATGCATCAAAAATGAAAAACCCACTATCCATAGTCCACATGATTTCATGCGGTGGCCTCATGGTTTGTAAAAATCATGGGACCCCTTCTAGTGGCTCAACCTTGGGATGCATGGTTTACTGGTAAAAATTGCGTGGTTTTCCCTAGTCATGCATCAACCATGAACAATATCATGGGATTATAGAATTTCAAAAAAACAACTGAAATGACCTCAATGTTATACCTGTTCAATGAATGGTAAAAAAGGGTCAATCAATACCCAAAAAACATGCAACTTGACATTGAAATTAAGATTTTGGGTTATGAATTGATTTATTCAAGTCATAAATTTCAATTAAATAAATGAACATGAGTATTAAAATAGTTAATGGAGGGTTACTGATAATTAAATGTTACAGTTTAAATGATTAAAATAGGATTGTATGTGAGATATAGATAATGGATTTTTTTATAAATATATAAATAGTGAGTTTATTAATTGAGTGTTTTCCTTTGTTATTACAAAATTTGTTAGTTATTGGTGTAAGATAATGAGAGGATTATTTTTTCTTTGGTCTTTTAAATTTTAAATTTCCATTCAAGTTATTATAATGCATATATTTTTTTTTAAACATTAAAATGGATGAATTACTAGAAGTATTAGATTTTGTAATGAAATGATAATATGATATATGAGCCATGGGTTTGGAAACTCTTTATGTCAAGATTAATATTATATTATATTCGATGTGTTTTTCATGTATTTATAGGATCCATGTTTATTAATGATTTTTTCATTAATTGATGATAAAAGTTTTAAAAAACATTACATGAAGAAGGTTAATGGTTTCTTAGGTGACTTGGTCAGTACCTAATACATGAAATTACATACTATTATTGATATTTTTTAATAATTTAATGGATTTAAAACATTTATAAATGTGAATTTTAAATTCCAAGGTATGTTTGTGGATGTGATAATTTTTTACAAGGATATATTTTTCACCATCTATGTGTTCATACCTTGTGAGAATGCTTATTTTATACATGATGTTGTACGTAAGGGAGAGAGTAATTAAAGCTATGAGTTGATATGAGGTGGAATCATAGAGCTGATTACAAATAATTTCAATGTTTTTTAGAGTAGGAATTCACCTATAACTATTTTTTTATTTTAGTTATGTTTATCAAGATATTATACAAGGGTTTTATTTTAATGTCGTGTTTAGATTTATGATATATATATATATATATGGATATTTATGGGATGTTCTCTTGAATTTTTTAGTATGGTATCATATTATTACAGTGATTCTTTTCATTTTATCATTTTTTTTTATTTTGTTGACATGGAGTATTATAGGGTAAATTTCTCATCAAGTGATACCCATATACCCACAACACTAGTCTCCAAACACTAATGATTGAGTATCTCCCTTGAGATTGTGTGACACATCACTTTAGTGGAATCACCATGTTGATATAGGATATTTTAATAGTAAAATATATATAACTAAATGGAAAAATCACATACCATATATATATATATAATTGTGGTAAACCACCTCTATGGATTATAGAATTTAATTAAAATGTTATGTAAATAGATGTAAATATAATACCCTTATATAGGGATACCACTCTCGACATGATTATAAACAAAAATGATGGTTAATATCTAAATTTAATAATAGAGTACACAAACGGGTATTCTAATCTTTCATAATACAAGTTAAAATAGAAAAAAGGATATTACAAATATTTTTTAAAAATATTTGTGAGCCTACCAATATACTATGCTGAATGGGAATATACGGGTTGTTCTTCTTTTTCAGTACTCACAATTTCAAATGGGACTCCACCATTTCGATCCATTTTTTCCAAATTTATCATACCTAGAATTTTTATTTTTAGTTTTTTTCAAATAGTATATAATTTTTATTTATTTTGGATATTTATACCTACTTGATTTGTGTAGGTGTAAACGCATGGTATATTTTGTGATTGATATTGTTTTTGACCATGTATACATCCTTTATTTTTTGTTATTCCTATGCATTCTCATGATTTCTTTCATGCCACTTTTTTCTTAGACCAATTATGTTTACATTATTATACCAAGGGTTATACCATCACCCCCTGATACTTACAAAAACACTCAACATTTACACCAACAATTATAAATTAGGAGGTATATCTAAGGTGATGTGGTGTCCTAGCCTCGTACCATTGAAATAAGCAAGTCAATATCCGTACAACGTGGTATCAGAGCACACTATATGGGATCCGAAATATTTTGATTGAAAATATATATATGATAAGAATATCTAAACTCATAAAGTAACTTATAAATATACATGACCCGCATAATTAAGATGGATGCTTGAGTATGTTGGTGTAGTTGGGGATCATTTTCTTCCTTATCCCTTAAGAATTTATATGACTTTGAGTCTCACGAATCATATTAAGTGATAACCGGTATGATTGTGTTGGAATATACTAGAATCATGCATTTTTTTATTCTTAATCATGTTATAGTTAAAATCATTTATAGTATTATATTACTTGAAAAAAATAAAAATAAAGAAATATTATATTACCATATATTTATTGCTAATTACTGGGTCAATATGATTTGGTAATTAGATTCCTTGATTTTAAATAATATATATATTATTCATAGTTTCATATTTTTTTATTAAACTCCAAGCACATTTAATTTTTTCTATTAAATGATGTTATAATCAAGTTTGTGTGTCTTTAAATATATGTCAAAAGTGTTCCTAATTTGACTAATATTTGGAAGAACTGTGTTTTAATAAAATAAAATTGTTTTTATAAATGAATGAAAGGGTCGAATGAATGGGGTTAGACATAAAGTTTTTAATAAAAAAAATATTTACCTTAGAGACTGTATTGTGAGAAAAAGTTTTCATGTAGTTCTCTACCCAATTGTATAGGATTCATCCTTGATTACTACCTCCTTCCATGTAAGAAGGGGTCATGGAGAATTCTTACCACAAATAATGGACTATTGAACCTCAAGTCCATGAGAAGATTGTGCATTTTATTGAATTCATGGGTTAACCCACTCCTTTAAGTTATCCTACCACCTCTAAGATCATGAGGGATTTTTAATTCCATAATCCTCCAATATTTATTTGTTTTGTATCTCCCCAAATTTATGAGGAATGGATAAATCAACTTTTTTGGATATTTTAATGTAATGATATTTTTGACTAACCCCAACTATAATTAGCTGGATTTATGATTTAATAGATATACTGCTTATGCTGGGGCATTATATTGGAAACCAAGAATGGCCAGTGAGTCTCCCAAAAAAATGTAAGAGTTTTTCATTGAGAAATTCAATCATATCACCTTCTATTAAATAAAGGAAAAATTATTTTTAAACCTTTAGTGGGGTTTGATGTCAATTATGGACTATGTTTCTATATTCATGGACTTATTATACTTTTCTCCATATCTGATTAGTGATGAAGAATCTAAGTAAATACACTTTGGAATGATCTTGAAGAAGGCACTAAAGATTCATGTTATGATTTTCAATATTCAAACCTTATCTAATTTGCTTGAAAAATAGTTCACGCTGAAACTAGATACTTGGTAACAAAAGAGTTTGAAGTTCATTGTTAGGATAGACCATGGGAAAGAACTACTCTATTGGATAAAATTAATGAAAAGTATAGATAATCAAGGGTAGTTTTCATTAGGGTAAACATGATAGTGTAATACCTATAACTCCTAGCCTTGGGATATATTTTATTAATTTTCATTAGTGCAGGTTTAATGACATTGATTTTCCAAGTTTTTTTTTAGAAAAATACTGGGAAAATTCTGATACCAAGTGCTAAGACGGTGTGTGATTCCAAGGCCCGGTGTCCTGGACTGGTCCATCAAAAAATGTTATGTTTTAAATAGCATGCGTGAGTGGTTCTCCAGAAAAATTGGAATAAATCTTAAATGGGTTCCTAGATTAGAAATTCTAGGGAACTGTTTTGTTTAAGATAGAAACTTTACCCTAGGCGTGACGTAAATTTATTCAGCACGGGCTTCAAGTGAGAAAACCCGAAAATGGCATAACCATAAATAAAACAATTAAATAAAATTAATTTATTTTTCAAATCCTTATAACTCACAAATGGAAACTCAAATTAAAAATCCAAGACCATTATTGCGCTTATAAAGGTGTTCTTTCCTTAGGCAGAGCCTAACATTGGCCGATGTGGTCCAACTATGGAAATTATTTTTTACGACGTGATCGTAAATAAAATAATGAAATAAAGATTATTTTAATTATGATAAATAATAAATGGTAATTCATATTGGAAATACAAGAGTACCGTTGAGCTCATAAGAGTGTGCATTTTTTAGGAAGGGCCTAACCTCGACTGGTTCAGGTCAAGGGTAAAGGATAATTTTTGGGCATTTTAAGAAAAAATAAAATAAACTTTAAAAGTTTATTTTATTCGAAAAAGTTTCGTTGTAACACAACGACGATGAAACTATTTCATTTCATAAATGAAACAACATAATGATGTGGTGACTCGTCATAATAGAAATACTAAAACACATTTACTCCATTAATTTTATTAACAAAGATACAGGATCAGGGGGATCCTAGAGTTTTCTCTAAAACCTTGGTGGAAATTTGTGGGCGAACAACGGGTAGTGGAGAACGATGGGCAGTGGCGAACGACTAACGAAGACTGATCAAAGAACATATTTGGATCAAACGTCGGTAGATTGACGAACTACGAATGCAAGATTCACCATTAGTCAACGATCAATCCAAACCTAGGTATGGTTTTATTTTTAAGGGTTTAACTTTCCCTAGATATTCCATTCTAAATGAAGAGTGCTGGTCAATTCACAAATAAATAGACCCATGGTTTGATCCCCTATTCAGGAATGGTATTTTTTTCATGTGAGGAGTTGTAGAAAGTTGGATTCATGTTTGTTATCCTTCTTTAAAATCCTAACAAAGATAAATCCCGTTGAAATGAACAAAGGTATTGTTCTGTCTTTTGTGTTTTCCTTGTGCGTCCTTCTACTCTACCCTTTTCTTTTGTTCTTCGTGATGTGATGGAAACTTCAGTCCAAGAAGGACCGCAGTGGTGGATCAACCCAGGCATGAGGTTGAGGGAGTCGGTGGCACCTGGTGAATGACCACTGGCATGCGAGACGGTGGTGGTGTAGGGAGAGAAAAGTCCAGGAAGGCTACGGTGACAATGGAAGATCATGGCTAGGTGGGCCGAGGTGGCCACAAGCAGTAGGCGGCATGCACCGACAGCGCATCGTGCCAGAATAGGAGGCCAATGGTAGAGCTTTGGGTGATAGAAGCAAGCCGAAGATAGAGCAGCCATAATGAGGTGATGAAGTGCAATTAAAGGAATGTGTATGGGGAGGTGGTTGACTGAGACACTTGCATGACGTGGAGTAGACATAGCGCATGTCACGTCTTGGCTGAACCGAACCGACCCACCCACGCGGGCTGGGACAGAGCGGGAACTGGGCTTCTGGGTAGCCAGGCTAGATAGAAACTGGACCCCCATTCTTTTCTAGTCTAGAGGAAGGGTAATTTACTACTAGACCCTTGGTATAATGGGTCAGGCCCTTAGATCAGGTCGGACTAGGTCAGATCGATCCCAGACCCGACCGACCCTTTTTCACTAAAAAAATCATAACTTCCAAATTATGCGTCTGATTGATGATCTTTTTCAATATTTGGGACCCTCGTGATGAGGTAGTCCTTTTGACATACACCAAGTGAGTTTTCATATAATTTGAAATACAATTGATGGATTGAGGTGTATATTCTCTCAAAATCAAGTGTGCTATGAGCAGGAATCATGCAGATGGATGTGAGGAGAAGGAGGTGACGAGTGGACCTCAGTGGCCTAGAAGAGGAGAGTACCTCAGTGGCCTAGCATACCTCAGTGATGTATAGACCTTAGTGGACCATCATACATATGGACCTCATTGGCCCAACAGACAAGCATACCTTAGTGGCCCATCAGAAGAGCGGACCTCAGTGGCCCAACAGACGAGTAGACCTTAGTGGCCTAGTAGAGGAACGGACCTCAGTGGCCTAGTAGATCTCAATGACGAGCAGACCTTAGTAGCTCAGTAGACGTGCAGACCATAGTGACCAAGTAGAAGATAATACCTTAGTGGCCCAGCAAACGATCGGACCTTAGTGGCCTAGAAGAGGAGTGGACCTCAGTGGCCTAGAAGACCTCAGTGATGAGAGGACCTCAGTGGCCTAGTAGGCCACAGTGACTCATTAGGGATGAGTCGCTTGGTAGTATAAAATGTTCATCATCACAACTAATAGTATTGATTTCTATACTTTAGGTATACCTGTATAAGCTGACTCTAGTGACTCTCTTGACTGTACTTCTTAGAGGCTACACTTCGTGTACCTCTTTGGTAGTTTTCTTTGTGTATTGAATTGTTGTATACCTTTGTGGTTTGGGGTCCCAACTGAGTATTGTTTTACTCACCTCTGAACGGGCTTCACCCACATGTGTCATGTCTTGTGTAGACGATCGATCCTTTGACAAAGCCCTTGGTGGACCACAGCTAGGTGGTGGTTAGAGTGACCTGACAGATGATATGTGCTTCTGTGACTTCAGACAGATATTTTTGTACCTACCCTTAATTTAGGGTTTTCTATAGAGGAGTTATAGGGACTTATACATTCAATTTTCTATTTCAGTTGGGCTTGAATTATGTCCCCATTTTCCATCATTTTAATACTGTCATACCTTGTATTTTTTTACTTAGTGTATTCACCTTTCAGTATATATGGCTTGGAGTAGTGTGCATGTGTACAAGTACTTAGGAAAATGAATCCCATTTGTTTGGGATATTCCTAATTAGCACTAGTCTCCAACCCCTGGCCTATGGGAAGCAGGCTTGGGGTAGTCACAGCATGGGCCTCGGAAGACAGGTCATGATAGAGTGGTATCAGAGGGAGGTTGGTTCTACCTTAAGACCCAGAGTCTATGAGTTTGGTTTGGGGAAATAGTGTTAAGTATTTTGAGTTCGTCTTTCAGGTTATAGAACCTATTTTTGGTGTGGCGGTCGACATATCCATACACTAGGACCATGAATTCTGCTTTTCAACTCGATACATGAAAATAGTAGTTGGAGGGAGAAAAAAATGATGGTACATGCATCGTATAGGTAGGGGTAGAGTTTTTCATGTCCTTATTGATTCACCTCGCTAGGTATACTCTATTGATTGTGGTACATCTTTTTTTTGTTTCAATATGCTTCCACATAGATAGCATGCACATATTCCACCACACAATCACGAGGATGATATGTGGGGTGATGAGATGGGTACAGTGGTTCGTACCACAGATAGAACCATCGGGTGGTATACTAGCTATACCACCACCTGTGGAGTAATACATGGTACTCGTAGTACCGATAGATGAGATGTGCAGGCTGAGCACACTTGATGGGTTTCAGTGACATAGACCCCTTGCGTTTTGAAGAGATCTCGACTCACAGGTGGCTAAGGACTAGATTGAGGTGGTGACTGAGTTTTCCACCTATTTAGGACACCCTTAGATCGTATGGAGGTCTAGGAAGCGATTATTCTACATGGTATAGCAGGGATATGGTGGGGTTTATATTACCCAATCTTATGATGAGGTGACTCTTCCATGGTCATATTTTGAGATCTTTTCTCAACAAAGGGGATCTCTCCATAAAAGCTAAGGGATATGCATGCTCAATAGCTTATACATCTTTGGAAGGACAACATGGAAGTAGCTGAGTATTCATTGAGGCATACTGACCATTCCAGGTACTTGATGAATACAATACGACCAGTGCTTTAGGGACCAGACCTCTGAACAAGGTGTGTTTAGGGACATCTAAGCCAGCACTATTCATCTATGCATTACTACTTATTATAGGGCTCTAGAGAGAACCTCTGTGGTTGAAAACCTTTATTTGAGAATATACAACCAGTAAATGTCAGCAGTGGGAAAAAAAGAAGTTGATGTTAGTCTCAGAGACATGGATATGTGAGACATTGCAAGAAGAGGTTCCAAGATATGGGATCTGCAAATCATGGCTCATAGGGTGAGTCCAGTAGTCCAAGGAAGAGGTAATTATTTTTAAAAGACAATAGAGGGCATATCACTAGAGATTGTCCAGCCCATGGTGTTGACAGTGAAATAGTGGATGGGACACCGGGGCAGAGACAGTGATAGGAATAGATGAATCTGTATGTAGTAAGATGTAGTAGAGGATCTTGGAGAGCAGCAAGAGGTGGTATACATTTCGACATGTTACAACCACCACCCCAATACAGTTCACACCAGGCTGAGGAATCTAGAGGATAGGAGAGGGGTAGCTGCATAAGGTCAAGGAATATGAACCAAGGGCTCTAGGAATGATTCTAAGTATGTCCTATGTCTAATATTAGCCTCCATATTAATAGACATAGGTGTTAATCATTCATTCTTGTCACGAATCTTTTTCAAGAGCTAGAGCTTTCTGTTAAACTGATGACAAGATCCTTACATCTGAATACACCTATGGGAGGAGACTTGATAATCACACGTATGATGAAGGTGTGATCTGACCATTGAGGTGAGAGTTTTGGTTGGAACCTCTTGGTGAAAGCATCGAGGCCTCACGACGTTAGTTTGGGTATGGACTGGTCATCCACAGTTCATGTTCAGATTGACTGTTTTAGGCAAAATGATGTGGTATTTCTTCAGTGTTGGAGTGGGGTTTTCCATGATCAACAAAAAAGGAAACCTGGGTAGCACGGGATAGACTCATTCATAGGAGGGTGCATCCTATCACTATTGAGTTTTCTTTCCTTACCCTTTGGGAAGTAGATGTTATGAGTTTTTATTACCCACCAGTAGTGGTGGAGTACGAGGAATTCTTTCTAGGAGATGATTCCAAGGTTACATCCTCATAGAGAGATAGACTTCTACCCTGTTCTACACCTTGAAATGGCACCAATAGCAGTATTGGCATATTTGATGTCTCTCATAGAGCTTCATGAATTGAGTGTATAGGGTGTATAGGTGGAGGACTTGTAGAGAAAGGGCTTCATGAGACCCAGTGTTTCACTATGGGTATCCCCAGTATTGTTTTCCAAGAAGGAAAATGGGGGATTGAGGATATGTGTGGACTTTTGGTTCCGGAATCAGGTGACCGTGAAGAATAAGTATCCACTACTGAGTATTGATGATATCTTTGATCATCTAAAGGGGTGAGATGGTTCTTGGTGGTTGAGACCACATGAGTAGAACTATGAGACCCATGACCTTGAGTTGGTAGCATTAGTCTTCGTAATGAGGATGTGGAGACATTACCTTATTGGTAACAGTTTAACATTTACTATAACCATAATAGTATCAATTATAAATTCTCTCGAAAGGATTTGAACTTGAGCCATATGTGATGGGTGGAGTTGATCTAGGACTATGAATTTGAAGTAGTCTATACTCCTAGTAATTGAAACATGGTAGCATATTCTCTCAGTAGGGGATTCAATTCATAGTTTTTGAATGATTAATGAATTAATTGTCCATTTTACAGTTATCCTTCATGGATTGAGATGATGCACCTTGCCTCCAATCAGTGGTTGTTACCCCTCCACTCTTAAAGTGAGTCATGGAGGCACTACTATATGATACCTATTATGGGTCTTTAAGTTCTCATTTGTCCATAAGGAATACCCTTAATGGATATTCTAAAGGTGGGGAAAACATCATTCCTTTTTAAAGATCCAAAATATTGTAAGTGGATTCCTAGAGTGATAAGATGAATTGGAATATTCTTGTGGGTGTCAAGGTGGACATCGGGGATGAAGGAATAGGTTAAAGCTGAGCTTACCTATTGATATAAGAGTTTATCACTAGTTTAATCAGTTTTTGGTTTGTCAACACACTGTGTCGAGCCCATGTTATTGGAAGGGTTTTTTCTTTTCATCCTTGGGGTGCCAAGATAAGAGTGAAAAATGATATCGATGGAATTCGTGACAGGTTTATCACATACGTCCAGGGGACACAGTACCATCTAGGTGATTGTTGACCAACTCACTATGTCGGTCACTTCTTAAATTTTTGGGATCAAAGTCCTATAGACATATTGGGATGCCTCTATGTGTAGGAGATAGTTCCACTCCACATAGTCCAACAAAAAATAATCTCATATTGAGGTGAAAATTTTGCATCCCTATTTTGGAAGGGATTGCAGGAGGTGTTTGGGACTCATTTGTGCTTGAGAACAGCTTTCCACCCATAGAAAGATGACCATACATAGTAGACCATTCAGTTCCTAGAGGACATGCGATAAGCCTACATACTCTATTTTGGCCATAATTGGGAGGATCACCTACCTCTGTTGGAGTAAGAATAAAATATCACCTACCACTCCACTATTAGTATAGCACCATTTCAGGTCTTATATGGCTGACCCTGTGGGTTGGCACTTTGTTAGACTAACCCCGAAGAGTCAGTTCTCATGGGCTCAGAGTTGGTGCAGACTACGATAGAGAAGGTGCGGGTCATCCAGGAGTGGATTAAGACTGCATAGATCCGTCAGAAGTCCTGTGAAGATTAACTATGGAGACCCTTGGAGTTTGATGAGGGAGGCCATGTTTTTCTTCAAGTATCTCCTCATTGTGTAATATTGAGATTTTTTCAGGGCGGCATGTTATCTATGAGGTTCATAGGACATTTTCTCATACTGTATAGACTGGGTGAGGTGGAATACCTCTTATCTCTACCTCAGCAGTTAGATCAGGTGCAATAAACCTTCTATGTATTCCAGCTGAGTAGATATGTACATGACCCATCACATGTCATTGACTGGGGAAAACAGGATGTTGATGATGAGGAGACTTTTGTGGAGTTTACGGTGGAGATTGAGGATCAACAGAAGAGGAACCTCCATGGGAGATTGATTCCTCTAGTGTGTGTTTGGTGGAAGTATAAGAAATGTCTAAGAGAGCATGTGGGAGTGGGAGGCTCGGGTTCGTTCTCATACCCTCCTATGTTTGGGATTCCCTTGGTTTGGATTTTAGGGACATAAATCCTTAAGGTGTGGAAAATTTAATGACTCGGATTTTCCAAGTTTTATTTTTAGAAAATTACTGGGAAAATTCTAAGACCAGGCACTGAGACTGTGTGCGATTCCTAGGTCTGGTGTTCCTGAAATGGTCAGTTGATAAATCTTATGTTTTAAATAGAACGCATGAGCAATTTTCCTGAAAAAGTGGAATAAATATTACATGGGTTTCTGGATCAGAAATTTTAGGGGACCATTGAATTTAGGATGGATTTTTTACCCAAGATGCAACTTAATTTTAGTCAAAATAGGCTTTCAGTGAGAAAATATGAAAATGGAATAACCATAAATAAAAAATTAAATAAAATCATTTCATTTTTCAAATTCATATAACTCATGAATAATGACTCAGATTGAAAATCTGAGTCCATCGTTGAGCTCAAAAGGGCGTTCCTTCCTTCGGTAGAGCCTAACATTGCCAGCACAAGCCAACTGTGGAAAGTAGTTTTTGAGACGTGATAATAAATAAAATAATTAAAAAAATATTATTTTATTTCTGATAACTCATAAACGGTAACTCGGATTAGAAATTCAAGAGTACGGTTGATCACATAAGGGTGTTCTTTCCTTAGGCAGGTCCTAACCTCAATCGGTGCGGGTTGAGGGTAAAAGTTAATTTTTGGGCATTTTATGGAAAAATAAAATAAACTTAAAAAGTTTATTTTATTCAAAAATGTTTCACTACAACGTAGAGATGAGGAAACTATTTCATTTGATAAATGAAACAGTGTAACGACACAGTGACTCAGTGTAACAAAAATCCTGAAATGTGTTTCCTCCATTAATTTGATTAATAGAGATACAGGATCAGGGGGATCTTGGAGTTTTCTCTGAATCCTTGGAGGAAATCTCTAGGAAAATGACGAGCAACAATGAGCAACGAATGATGACTGATCAACTAATATACTTGGATCAAACATCGGTGGATTAACGAATAACGAACGTAAGATTCACCCTTCATCAGCGATCAATTAAAACCCATGTATGGGTTTACTTTCTAAGTGTTTACCTTCCCCTCATTCTTCCTTTCTAAATAAAGAACATGAGTCAATTCACTAACAAAAGGACCTGTGGTTCGATCGTCTATGAGGGAATTGTAATTTTTTATGTGTGGAGTTGTGGGAAGTTGGATTCACATTTTTCTATCCTTTTTCAATCTCCTAAAAAGGACCAATCACGCCAAAATGAACAAAGGTCATAGTTCTTCCTTCCTGTGTTCCTTGTGCGTCCTTCTGGTCCACCCTTTTCTTCCGTTCTTCATGACGTGATGGAAACTGTGCTCCATGCAGGACCGCAGAGGTGGATTAACCGTTCCATGAGTCTAAGGGAGATGGTGAAACTAGGTGAATGACTGCTTGTATGGTAGCCCGTGGTGGTAGAGGGAGAGTTGCAGATAGGCAGGCCGCAATGGTTATAGAAGGCCACAGCTAGGAGGGCCACGGTGGCGGTAAGGTCTACTGGCGTGAAGGTGAGTGCAGTGGAACCTACGGCAGCTGCCTTAGGTGGTGGACCAGGGCCCCCGGTGGCACACAACAGTGACCACATGTGGGAGGCAACACTTGGCGGAGGCCGCGTGCGGGTGGCGGCATGTGCCGGAAGTGCATTGCGATAACATAGGAGGTACACGGCAGAGCCGCGGGTGGTGGCAGCAGGTCGCGGCCAGGGCGGACCGTAGCGGCAGTAGGCTACGGTGGTAGTAGGCTATGGCAGCAGTAGGCCACGGCCAGAGTGGGCCGCAGGGGGAGAGAACACGTGGTAAGTGAACGACATGTGGGGAGGCGATCGGCCGAGCTATCCGAATGACGTGGAGCGTACGTAATTCCTTCCGCATATGAGTTGAACTGAACTATCCCTCCAGTGTGGGCTGGTCCAGGGGGGGAATCGGGCCACTGGGTGGCACTGCTAGACCGAAACCAGACAGCCAGCATGAGCTGAGCTGGAGGAAGGGGACTGGGCTGCTCGGTGGCCCAGTAGGCTGGACCCTCGGCCCAATGGTTCTATCCCTTCTACCAGGATAGACCGGGATGGCCAAGACACGACCGACCCTTTTTCACTAAAATACTGATAACTTCTGACTTGTGTGTCTGATTGAGAATTCGTTTGCAGCATTGGAACCCTCATGACGAGACAGTCCTTTTGACCAAATCCAAGTGAGTTTTCATGGAAGTTGAAATATTACAGATTTCATGAGGAGTATATTCTCCTGAAATTAGTCATACTATGAGCAGGAATCCTTTGGTTGGAAGTGATGAGAAGGAAGTGATGAATAGACCTCAGTGGATTAGCAGAGATGCAGACCTTAGTGGCCCATAACACGAGCAGGCCTCAGTTTCCTAGCATACGAGTAGACCTCAGTGGACTAGCAGTAAAGCAGACCTTAGTGGACCCATAGAGGAGCAGACCTCAATGTCCCAGCAGACCTCAGTGACGTGTGGACCTTAGTGTCCCAGTAAACATGTGGACCTTAGTGGCCCAATAGACATGCAGACCTCAGTGGCCCAGCAGACATACAAAGCTCAGTGTCCCAGTAGAGGATCGGACCTTAGTTCCTGAACATAGGAGCAGACCTTAGTGGCCCAACAGACCTAATTTATGAGAAGACCACATTGGATCAGCAGACGAGCGGACCTCAGTGTCCTAGAAGATGATCGGACCTCAGTGTCCCGGCAGACGAGCGATCCTCAGTGGCCCAAAAGACGATCAAACCACAGTGGACCATTAGACCTGAGTGACGACGATACCTTAGTGTCCCAACAAGCTATAGTTACTCATCGAAGGATTATTCCCTTGGTAGTACAAGATGTTAAGTATTATGACTAACAGTCTTTCTTTCAATACTTCAGGTTGTACCTGTGTGAGCCGACTCCAGTGACTCTCTTGATTTTACTTCTTAGAGGCTACAATTTGTAAACCTCTTTGAAATATGGTTTTTCAATTACTCTTTGTTATACCTTTTTGGTTTGGGTTCCCTAATGATTATTGTTTTACTCACCCCTACATGGGCTTCGCCCGCCTGTGTCGTGTCTTTTTCAGAAGATCGACACTTTGATGGAGCCCTTGGTGGACCACTGCCAGGTGGTTCTTAGAGTGACCCTATAGACGAGACGTGCTTCTATGAGTTCAGACATCTTTTTGTATAACTTCCCTTTAGGTAGGATTTTCTGTGGATGATTTCTAGATACTTGTATTTTTACTTTTATATTTCAGGTGGGATTTTATTCTTGCCCCATTTACCATCATTTTTCTACTTTTGTACATTGTATTTGTTTACTTATTGTATTCACCTTCCAATATATGTGGATTGGAGCAGTGTGAGTGTGTATAGGTACTTAGTAAAATGCATCCCATTTGTTTGGGATATGCCTACTCGGTGCTAATCGGAAGCCCCTGGCCTATGGGAGGTGGGTTTGGGGTAGTCACATGATGGGCTTAGGGGGAAGGGTCATGACAGAAGGTGTTCAGGATAAATAAGTTTAAAAATTACCTTTGAGTGAAATCAATTATATTCCTGAAATTAGAGTTCCTATTTGTTAATATTTTTCCAGTGTTGAACATTAAACTCAATTTACCCAAGACATTTAGGTGTAGTTTGTGGCTAGTATAGTGGAAGTAGTTAACCACCTTCTGGCCAGTAAGGTCAGGGAGGATAACATAGTGAACATGGTCATATAGATGCAATGAATTATCTATATAATTTATCTCACCTATGGGTTAGTATAGTGATTCCTGAATAACATATGATGTTGAGTAATTAACTACTGATGTTGGAGTTGTCCATCTACTATCAAATGTACTATTATTGTATCCCCTATATTATTTTTCACTTTATTAGATATGGAATATCAATTTAATTAATTTATTCTCAACAATAATATATTATTGAGTTGAAAGTGAAATAATTACCTTCTTATATGAGTATTAATACACCTATAGGGGAAAACGTAAACTAGAAAGTATAATTCATATGGATTAATGATTTCCACTATTAATAATGTTTCTAATCATATAGTTTTCAATATGGAATCATTTTAAGTTTTCATGGTTATGGATTTGTTATCCTAATTATGATATTATATTTATTTTTATTCCTATAAAGTTTCATTATCAGCTCTATTTGGTACTTGATGTACCCTTATAGGGATGTGAGAGCTTCAATCTAGTTAAATGGGTCCTGATCAAGAGAAGGATGGGATTAATACAACTAAAATCGCTAATGTCATTATTAGGGTATTCAAACCTAAAGGGAATAAAATTTTACCTCCATTGCTGGACCTCTATCTAGATTTCTTTCAGTTAAAATTTTCATAATAGTATCTTAAGTGAGAAGTATAGTTCACCTTTAAACTTATTACTAGAATTGATCTATTTTATTTTTCTTCATATCAAATAGATCCAATATAATCGAGGGATATAAATATCCAATTGGGGGATATTTAATAAAAGGGGTTCATTAGGCCAAACATATCTTTTTGGGAGTGAACCGTTCCTCTTTATATATAAATTTTATGAGATTTAGAACCTATGTATAGACTATTGGAAGATAAAAATGGTAAAAATTAATAACTAAACCCCCATTCTCATAATTAATGACCATTTTGATTAACTAAATTGGGATATATAGTTCTTTAAGATTGATCTTTACTCAGGTTATCATGAATTTTTAGTTAGAATAAATGATATACATAAAAATAATTTTTAAATATGTTTAGACATTTATTATATTGGTTTATTCCTTTTAGAAAAACAAATACCCTTATTGTAATCACAGATTTAGTAAAAATAGTCCATTATCTATTTCTTGACCGATTTTTAGGGGTTTTCAAAGATGATATCCCATATTATTCCATATTTGAATGTTATAATGCTTGGTATCTATATATATTCCTAGATACCTTATGGAAAAATTATCTACATGATATGAGGTCAAAGTGTTTCTTAATGATTTGAGAAGTAAATTCTTTTGGGAATATTATTTCAAATTTAAAAATTTTAGAAGACCCTGACAAGGTGGTAGGAATCTTGTATTAGAAAGTTACATACAATTTATTCTATATTAATAGTTTTCCAATAATAATTTGATATTATCATCAATTATTATATAAAATTTATATGGTGGATTCTCCATAGGCTATTTTTAAGAACAAAGGGGATAAGTTCGTACGGTTAGACTTGTCTAAAACAGTTTTTTGATAATTTAAGTGGAAGTTAAACTCAGTTCCTTTTCATTTCTTACCATAATTTTAAGATTATTTTATTTTTTATTGTGATAATTTATTTTTAGGTTTAGGATTTGTTTTAATTCATGATAATTGGTTAGTATAATATGGTTTATAATAGATTCAACTGCAAGGAAAGAACTTTCATAATCATAATCTAGAATTGTATTCTATGGTTTATGAATTAAATTCTTTGATTCATTATTTATTAAATAAATTATTCAGGCTATAACCAATCAATAAATCCTTAAGTATGTATTTTATAAGAAATATAATAACTTAAATATGATAAATTAGGTGTAATACCTACAGTCTTTCAACTTTGATATCCAATATGATCTCCAAAAATGTAATATTGTTGTCGATTCTATTAATATGAAAATTCACCCTCAAAAATTGATTGTGCCAATGTAATAATAGAGAATAATTTCATGTATGTATGAAATCAACATGGATATTATTGAGGGTCATATTGGGGAACATTTATGCCTTAGAAATATTAAGTGTTCAATCATGGAGCACATTAAGGATTTCTGGATCTCTAACTCTAGGTGTATAATTATTGAAGAAATACTTGATAGTGTAGATATTCACAATGACTGGTTCTAGGATACCAATTCACTTTTAAATTCTTATTAAATACATTTAGTTCCAAAAATTATAAATTATAAAGTAACAAAGGAGTTCAATTCTTACTTATGGGAAGTTCAACCTGATTTCATGAAAATATGTCATGAAATTCATTAGCATTTTAGTGGTTTTACACGATGAAGGATTTTCATGGATTTGATTAAAGATTAATGAAACATAATTAAGTGAATTTATAGTATAAAAAACATTACGGTACTTTTTAATTGAAGAACACTATGATTTAATGCTATGTCTTTAATTAAATAAATTTAATCTCTTTGACAGCTTACTTTTCACAAATCACCAAGATTAAACAGACGATTAAATATTATTATTTAATTATAACCTAGTAGTTGGAATGGTGGGAATGAATGATATTAACTAATTATTAAAAAATAGTTAATATTTTTTTATAAAATTAATTCACTTGTTACCAATTAACTAGAAATTAAAATAAAAACCAATTAAACATAGAGGAAGTGTTTTTATAAAAAACTATTTTTATGCTCACAATGAAATTTTATATTAATTAATTAAATTAATCATTATTATTGAGATATGTTAATGAAATTTATATTTTATATATGAATTAAAATGTTTAAAAATCCATTCAATATGTTTGATAGGCTTAAGATAAGATTAAATCCAATTTTAAGCATTAAAAAGTAATATTTTTCTAAATGATAATTCTTCCACCTTTTAATGGTTTACCAATTTTAAAACTAAATTTTGAAACTGTTATAAGTTTTATTAAAACAATAAACTTCATTTTTGAAATCAGGATATAAAAATTCTATTAGGATGAATATTTGTGATTTTTATGATATGTTACATTGTTTTATAAATAGTGAAAAATACTGCATTTTATTCGAAAAATGAATTTTATTCTATTTTATTCATATATTATATTATAATTTAATTTTTTCATGTATATTTAGTTCAATTATACATCAATAACACCAATTTAGGACATTTTAATCAATTTCACTTTGATATTTTATATAAAAATGTTTTAAACTTTTAAACTTTCCACTTTAAAAACCAACTTTTTATTGTGTCTACAGGATTAAAGTTAAATATAATTTTTCCAATTATTTTATTTGAATTAGGTAAAATGTATTATATGTTTATAATCATATGGTATAAATTATGTTTTATACTTAATTTCATTTTTTAGGAATAAAAAACTAACCATGGTAAAAAAAAGTATTTTCCATAGTATAGGTAAAAAACTGAAACAAGTTATAGTTAAAAGGTCAAAGGCATAAAATACCTAAAAACTACAAATTTAGTGGTTTTTTTAGGTGTATATCGACCCTAAACACCCTATAAAAATAATTTCTCAAATAATTCATGTAAATTAATGCCACCTCAATGTGGTTGTCTTTAAATATAAAATAATCATTATCTTAATCACTTAAACCCACCTCTCATCAAGTATAAATACTTCCCATCACCACCCCATTTTGACCCCCAAGACTTGAATCTCTTAAAATATCTACCCAAACTATAATCATCAATCTCCCTATTTCCTAGTTACACTAGTCTCAAAAAAAATGTTTCCCAAGGGTCTCTCAAGGATGTGATATCTAAGAGGTAATTTTCTCAAAGTATCTCTCTTAATTTATTTTATTCTTCTATTTTCTCCCCAACTACTTCATGCATCATGACATACTAATTCCAAAATAATTTATATAATTTAATTTAATTTTCTAATGTAAAATATTGTATTCATCCCTTTAATTACCACCTCTTATTCAAAGAAATGAAACTATTGTCCAAATATTTCCGGTTAATCACCTCTACGAATAATGTTTTTGTTCGTTCTAGATTAACTCATTCATGAACTGTTATATAACTATTATTCTCATTAATAAATTTTTTAGTGGGTATATTATAACATATTTCATGTTATGGAACTAATATATAGACATAATGTTAAATAACACAAAACTATTTGTCTATGGTCAGAAAATTCTCCAAATTAAACTAAACATTTATCATTAACATTTTACCAACTGAATCATCCTCTGGTATGAAAGAACAATTATAAATGGGACCATTAAAATTATATAATTTAATTAATTCCATTTCATTACACTTTTTTAGTTTTATTTCCATTTTACATGAAAATATATAATTATGCACAAATGAACCGATCAAGAAAAGTGTGAAACGAACTCACCCGAAACAATGAAAATCCTGAAATATTATTAATGAATGGGTGATAAGATATTATAAAAATATAATATAATTTATTATACACATAAATATTATTGTTTAATTAATTAATAATATTATTTAGACCATTATAAATGAGTTTTATGTATGAAAAACTAAAGGAGAGTGTGATGTAAGATTTTATCATCCCACCTTTTTCAGTTGTGAGATAAATGCCTTATTCACCACTTATTTCTTATGAATGGATTATATAATTACCTTTTATATATAATATAATTAATATAATAATTCTAATTTTATTAAATGTATCATTTTATAATTATTACTTATATGATGCATATGATTCGACTGATTACAAAGTGGTAAGAGAATTCTTAACTCAATTTCCATTCATTAGGTTAACCTTCTTCTTCATTGATTATGTCGTGATATGATTATGTTTAGAATGAATTTTATTATATTATGTTTCATTTATACTTTATTTATGTATATTTATAGTGAATACACATAATATATTAATTTTATTAATGGTCACTTCAATGATAAGATATTTATAATGGACTCTCTTTCAAAAATTATCATTTAAAAATTCCCCTTAAAAATCAATTTTTCTTCCATATCCATGTTTCCTAAAATTATTTCTAAATTTTTTTACTATTCAACTATAGTTTTTTAAATACATTTTTAATAATTTTTTACTTTTAACAAAAAAAAATAAATTTTATTTCACCATTTTCTAAATGAGGATCTTTATGAATTTTTCGACAAAATACGGAAGGAATGTTTTTGTAACTTATATGGAATGGGGGGATTTTTATTCAATCATGATACCATAGATTTATCAAATATTCCTTAAATTACTTCAATTTTATTTTCATGTAAAATTTTTTCTTTTATAATTGAGTAGAATTTTCAAAAATCAAAATAGAAAGGATATTTTCCTTAATAATTATTTCAAGTGATCTCTCAAAGTTATTTTCCATCTAAGATAACATTATTTGATGTTACATATGCTTTAATGGGGATATTATTCAAGGAAAGTTTCCTTTTTTTTCTTTTTTTATATTTAAAATGGATTGATATTTATGAAACCCATTTTTTTCAACTATTATGTTATGATGAAATGTTTACAAACCCTATTTTTTCATGGGTTTTGATATGATGGATGAATTATGTTATTATGGTGAAAATATATGTGTTTTTAATTATGTTATAGGTTTTACCTGTATATACCACCAATTCATTGGAAAATTATATTATATATCTAGAGATTGACATTACTGGAATTGGTATTGAAATCAGTCCAAACAGGACTGGAACAGAAAGTGAAATAGGTTTGGTAAAGGGCGTTATCCTCTATAACAGGCTTGAGAATGAACCATGAAATCTATGATAGTTGGGGAGTGAATCCAATACACTATGATATTCTTGGAAAATATCCTTGACTACTAATGAAATTATTTTCTAAGCTTATGTGTTTTTTGAAATTCCATGTTTTATTCAAAAGTTATTCTTTTTTCATTTAGGTCTTATAAATTATTATAATTTATTTTGTGACTCAAGTTTATGATATTTGATATTCATGGTATAATTATCAAATGTTATGTTAATATTCTTATACCCTTATGTTTATTTTATGATTCATATCTCCCTTTTTTACCCTTATTCAGCATTTGATCTCTCCATTTTTATATATTTATTTTCCTTCAGATACAAAGAAATGTATTAAGTGTGATATGTCAAAAGGGGTTGTAGTTACAAAGGAACAATAGGGAGATGCTGTATAAATCATATGAACCTATTTTTTATGTTTCTAAGTTTAAAAGGACACTAAATCCATACTATTCTAACATGTTTTGAATATGTAATGAATTTTCATCGTTTTAGATGTAATATCTATATAGACAAAGAGCAGTTTATCATAGTTAGTATCAGAGAAAGGTTTATTCAACCTTGGGAAAATAGGACAAGAAACCCATAGTAATATCCCTATAAATACATTTATATTACAGTCCTAGAGATTTTTTAATGATAATTAATAACCTAAGTTAAACCTAAGGTATCATGTTTGAAATTTTATAAGTAATTTTTATATATTATGAGTTTTTTCCAGTATGATTAGTGTTTCTCACACTATTATTTTTGGTTTTAGAAAAAGGAGAGAAATAAAAGGAACTAGGTTAATTTTAAAAGTGATAGAAAATTTTCTAATGAGATTTAAAATGGGATGTTAACTAGAGTGAATGAAGTTTTGATTATGCCTAACCAGTTTTTATGGAACATGGTTAACAATGTATACCTTAACAAACACTTGGACTCCCCAAAGAAATGAAGGAAAGAGTTCTATGAGATTTTGGGTAGTGGAGACCATGGAGGAAAGAACGTTCAATTAGATACATGTAGAAAAAGTGGGAAGAAATTCCCAAGGTTATTACTTATAATAATAGGAATATGTTTTCACTAAGGAAAATAAGGATACAATGCAAGTAAATTCAAAGGGAAAATGAAGAGTTTTTTTGACACAATGAAAAATAATTTTGGTCTCCATAAGATATTATCAATAGATGACTTCATTAAAAGTTTAAAGTATGAGAATTATCAAATTCGATATCCTTGGGGGAAATTTTTTGACAAAAATCAGAAATTTGGTATGAGTAATGGTTATATTGAGACTACAAATGACATGCCAAAGGAAATAATCTTTAATGAATAAGATGATGAATCTTAGTTAATTATTTGAGAAATAAGTGGGATTAATGAAGTATTTATGTACTGGAATTCAAATATTATATTATATAATTCATTAAATCTATAATTATTATCTAACATAGGTTTTTCACTAAGTATTTGAAAGGATATGTTAAATGATTCTGATGGAATGATAATGTGATTTAATGGTAAGGTGATATTTTCTGAGAACAATTGATTAAGGGAATGATAACCCTTACTATTCACATGATGAAGAGATAATAATGAGATAAAGATATGTTTGATTGTGATAAAATAAAAGGGATAGTATTGATAACCTTGGAATGAATTTGTAATATGATGGCATGGTGGATTATAGATTGAGTTTATAGAATGTTTTGATTTCTTCTATGAAGAAAGAGTTAATTTTTGGAATCATGCATGTTTTCACAAAGGTTTTATACTAATTCAAGTTATTAAAATGTTTAAAGAGAATATATTATAATGTTATTCACGTTTCTTATGTGTGATAATTAAGATCTACATCAATTTGTTTTTTGGATTAACAATGAGTAATTTTGGAAATTTATTTTCTTTATTTCTAAAGTTTTAGATTTTAATCTTTTAGAATGTCTATAAGTGTAACAATTTATGATTATTTTTCTAAACTATGGATTTGTTTTTATAAATTAATGTATTAATTAACCATATGAATATTTAAACCTATTGAATAACTTGTGCTTAACATTTTTTTACGATGATAACTAGATACAAAATGAAATACTTTTCATACCATTCTAGATATTATGATCAATTGGTTCTCCTAAAACTAAATATTAAAATTCATTCCTTAGATAAGGAAATGAAGCACACATTTATCAATACATGACCAAAGAGTGATATTGCACTTATGAGATGAAATTAAATAAGTATATCTTCTTAAATGAATTTTTTTTTAAAATTTTATCATATTATCATCTTTTATGATGATATCAATGAACTTTTTAGAACTATTTGGTCTATGGTTTTTTGGTAATTAACCTTATAATGACAATTATCTCTATCATTATCCTTTAGAACATATTAGTTATATTTCTCTTACATTTCCATGTTTTCACCTTCCACTAATGATATGCTAATCATAAACCTAGTTTTGTGGTGATCTTAACCTTTTGTTTTCCCATATTTTAAGAGGAATTTTATTGAACCCATTTCTGATATCAGTCTTCCAAAGAGTAAATTTAAAAAAACCATATTTTATTTTCAAGAGAAATTTCAAATTTAAGAGCTCCTAAATTTTTTTTGAAATTCTTGGTTGTATCTGGATGGTATCTTATCGACTGGATATTCCATCAAATATCTCTCACAATTAGGATATGTTCTATGTATTTATCATAAGGAAGTGAATTCATGATACATAACATGTACTACACTTATAGTCCATACCTCCAGATCAATATATTTCTTATAAAGAAAAACTGATAAAGATTTTGAATCATAGAGATAAATTTCTATGAAAAAGACCACTCACTTGGTAAAAATTTTGGTAGTGAAACCAACAATTTGGGGAATCTATATGGGAATATAAGAATGTGATGAAGAAGAGTTATCCTCATCCTTTAATATTTGATTATGGAATTTTTAGGGAGAAATTTATTTTAAGGGTGTAGAATGTAACACCCTAAGATTTTATGATACTTATTTTTTAAAAACAAATTTAATCTATTTGATATTTTAGTTTTCACAAATCATCTAGGATAAATTAATGATTAAATATTATTATTTATTTTTCACATAGATTTTGGAATGGAGGAAATGAATGAGATTAACTAAATTATAATAATATGGTATACATGTGTTTATAAAATGAATTCACTGGATACCAATTAATTAGAAATTAAAATAAAAACTAATTGAAAATAGAAAATGTGTTTTTATAAAAAACTATTTTGTATGCTCAAAATGGAATTTTATATTAATATATTAAATTAATCACTATTATTGATAGTTTTTAATGAAATTTATATGATATATATTGAGTTTAATGTTTTTAAATTCAGCCAATAAGTTTTTTAAGATTAATATTAGAATAAATAAAATTTTAAGCAAAATAAAGCTATATTTTTCTAAAGGGTAATTTTGCCGCATTTTAATTGCACTCCTATTTTAAAACTAAAATTTGAAATTCTTATAATTTTAATTTTAAAAAATAAACTTTAATTTTCTAAATTAGGATATAAAAATTATCTTAGGATAAATATTTGGTATTTTTCTGATCAATTTCATTTTTTATGAATAGTGAAATCTGTATTTTAATCAAAAACTACATTTTTTCTAATTTATTTATATGTCGAATTATATTTTAATTTTGTTTTAAGGTTTAATTAGTTCAATTATACATAAATAAAACCATTTTCTATCATTTTAAACAATTTCACCTTAAAATTTGATATAAAAACATTTCAAACTTTTGAACTTTCCACTTTAAACACCCACTTTTTTATTATGTCTACGAGATTAATATTAAATATGAATTTGAAAATTATTTGAATATATTTAGGTAAAATGGATTAAATATTTAGAATCAAAAGTTAAAAATTATTATTTTATGGTCAATTTTGTTTTTTGGCATAAAAAATTTACCATGGTAGAAAAAATTATTTACCGCAGTATAGGTAAAAAAATGAAATGGGATAAAGTTAAAAGGGTAAAGGATTAAAATACCTAAAATACAAAATTTAATGGTTGTTTTAGGTGTTAAATGAACCTAAATATCCTATAAAAATCAATTTCCATCCAAATTCATGAAAATTAATGCCACCTCAATGTGGTTGTATTTAAATATAAAATATACATTATTTTAATCAATTAAACCCACCTCTCCTCAAGTATAAAAACCACCCCTCACCGACCCCATTTTAAACCAAAATCCTTGAATATTCTCAATTTTATTCTCAAAATTTTCATATTCACTCTCCCCATGTCCTATTTCTATTTTTATGAACAAAAGATCAAATTTAAAGTCATCGATAGTCTCTTAAGGAGGTGATATCCAAAAGGTAATTTTCTCCAAATACATCTCTTAATTTATTTTATTCTTATATTTTCTTCACACCTCATCCATCCATCACTAAATAATAATTACATAGTCATTTATATAATGTAATATTATATTTATAATACAATATCTTATATTCATACCTTTCATTACCTTCTATTATTCAAAGAAACGAAACTATTTTTTTAATTATATCGGTTAATTACCTCTGTGAATAATTTTTCCATTACAAAATTAATGTATGGTTATAAAACTAGTATTCTAGTGAAATTATATTTTAATATTTATATTATGACCTATTTCATATTCCTGAACTAATATATATTCATAATTTTAAATAAAACGAAACTAGTTTTTTATGGATGGAAAAATCTCCAAATTAAACCAAACATTTGTCATTATGACTTTATTAAATTAACCATCCTAATGTATGAAATAAAAATTATAAATTAAAGGATTTAAAATTATAAAAGTGAATTAATACAATTTTATTGCACTTGTGTATTTTTATTTCCATTTTACCTAAAAATTCATAATCATACGCAAATGAAACGATCAGGAAAATCAAGAAATGACCTCTCCTAAAACAATGAAAATACTAAAATATTTTTAATGATTGGGTGGTAAGATTTTATAAAAATATAATATATGGTATTATAAAAATAAATATGGTTCTTTAATTAATTAATAATATTCTTTAAACCATTATACAGGAGGTTGAATAATGAAGAACTAAAGGGAAGCGTGAGGTAAGAGTTACCAATCTCTCTTTTTTCTTCTGTGTGATATATGCATTATTATCATCTTATTTCTTATGTGAAGTGTATATAATTTATGTTGATATATAATATTATAAATATCAATATATTATTATTATTTTTCAATTTCTCCTTTGATAATTATTACTTTTATGTGACATGCGATTTGACTGGTCACAAAGTGGAAAGGGAATTCCTAACCCAATTTCAATTATTTGGGTTAACCTTCTACTTCATTGATTATGTCAGGATATGATTATGTGTGAAATGAATTTTTATTATAGTATATTTTATTTATAATTGATTTATTTTTATTTTTATTTAATACACATAATCGATTAATTTTATTAATGACCACTTCAATGATATTATATTTATAAGGGTTTTTATTTTAAAAATTATCCTTTTAAATTTACCCTTAAAACTATATTTTTATTCCATATCCATGTTTCCTAAAAAATTTTCCAAAAAATGTTATTAAGATTTTCCAATTATTTTTTAAATACATTTTTACTCATGATTTACATTTTAAAAAATACTTTGAAAATTGTATTTCATCATTTTAAAAACAAGGTTTCTTATGAATTGTCCAAAAAAAATACGGAGGGAATGTTTTTTAACTTAAATGACATGATAAGATTTTTCCACCATAATAAAAAGGTAAATACTTTGAGGATTAATTTATAATCTTACATGGTTATTTTAAAATAAATTTTTTTGTTTTATAATTTCATTTCCTTTTAGAAAAAAAATCAAAGAAGAAATGATATTTTCCTCTAGAATTATTTCAAGTGATCTCTCAAAATTATTTTCAATCTATGATAAAATAATTAGAGGTTACCAGTTCTTTAATAGGGATATTATTCAATGAAATTATAATTTTTTTATACTATTTTTTAATATTTATTATGGATTGATATTTATGAAACCTATTTCTTTTCTATAGGTTATGCTATGATGAAATATTTACAAAACCTATTTTTTATGGGTTCTGATATGAATAATGATTTATGCTCTTATAGAAAACATATATGTGGTTTTAATTATGTTATGGGTGGGACCTGTATCTCCCTATAATTAATTGGGTAATGATATTATATCTCATGATATATATATTACTATAATGAGTATTGAAGTTGGTTCAGACAAGAATGGAACATGATGTGAAATTAGTTCAGTAAAGGACTTTGTACACCATGATATTCTAGGGAGTGAACCTTGAAAACTATGATGGTTTGGAGAGTGAAACCATTCTATTATAATATTCTTCTCAAATATCATTGACTAAAAATGAAATTATTTTCTCAACATATATTTTTTTCACAAGTCCATATTTTATTAAAAAGTTATTTTTTTATGAATCAAGTCATTTTAATTTTTATAATTTATTCTATGACTTGGGTTTATGATCTTTGATATAAAAGGTATAATTTTTAAATATTAAATTCATATTCTTAAACCCCTATGTTTATGTATGATTAATATCTCCCTTTTTTCCCCTATTAATCATATAATTTTATCCTTTTAATATGTTTAATTTCCCAAGGATATAAAGAATGGTATTAAGTCTAATATGTCGAAAAGGGTTGTAGTTACAAAGGAATAAGAAGGAAATGATATAGATATTTTTTAAACATTTTTTTCTAAGCTTCCAAATAAACTAAACCCAAATGATTCTTTCATTTTTTAGTTGTAATATGAATATTAATATATTTAGATGTAATATCTATGTGTGAAAAGAGTGGGTTGTTATATTAATCACTTCTTTTACCTATATTGAAATTCGATGAGACCGTAATGGATTTCATGGCCAATTTTCTCTAGTATTATAAATGAATGGATGTAGTGTGGGTTATTATTGATCATATTACCACAAAAAAATTCCATTCAAAGTGTCTTATTTTATTAATGAAATTGGGAAACTATATTTCATAAAAATTATAAATATTTATGGAGTCTCCTATAAACTTTTCTCTGAAAAAAAAACTCAAGTTTCATAACCTTGTTTCTTAATGATGTTTAATGATAATTAAGTTTAAGAATAAAAATTAACACCAATTGTCACCTATAGATTGATGGTCAGTCAAATATGATCATTTATATTGTAGGAGATATTTTTGGAGTCCATGTTCTATACTTTTATATCTCAGGGTAGGATCAACTCTTTTTTTGTATAATTCTCTTATGGGAAAAGTTACCAGTATTATGTAAAATGTAACCATTAAAATATCTTTAAGTAATTCCATGAAATTATACTATTTGTAGAAAATATATGGGTGAATCATTTATGATCAGGTGTAATATTTAATATGATATGTTCAAGAAGGTAAAATAGATCTGTAAAGGGATCATGACTACTCAATGATAGAAAAAAATAATATGATAATATGTGAAGGATATGATTAAAATTCAATGTGAGTAACCATGTATTCTTTTGGGATTCAATAATTTTGGGTCTTAAATAGATAAGAAAAGGAGATAATTTATCCATAAAGTGTTTTTGTTATTTCAAAATACTCAAAAAAAGTGGTAGAGGGTTCCTATTAGCTGGTATTTCTATCAATGTTTAGTTTCATGCACAATTCCTTTAAAATTTTTAAATTGAAGAAGTAAATTATCACTCCTTATGTGATTTGGTGTATTCATGTTGAGAATGAGGTTGATGAGTCAAAGAGTGAAAATCCTATAAGCATCGTTGACCAGAGTTATAAAGTGTTGCAGGGAAAGGTGATTCCTCTTATTCTAGTCAAGTTCTTGCATAGACATATCCAAAATGAGACTTGGGAGTTTCGAGTTTAAATGATGAGTTAATGGAAACATTTTCCCTTATAAGGATAAATGATGCTTCATGATGATGAGGAGACCAATGATGGGGATATTTTAATGACATCATACCATAGAGATATTTAGTTTTCCTTGATTTATGGTAATTTTAGCTCATTTATGGTTTATTTTTGAATTGATGTGGGTATTAAATAATTTCTAGAGAATTTATAGGAAAAGGGAAAGTGGTTGAGGTAAAACAAGCACCGGGTACTCAACATATTAGTATCAGTTACCCATTATGGAACTCAGATTTCAAGTGGTTTTGTCATGAACCAATGGGTACCCCATGGATTATTATCAGGAATCTTGTAGGTTCCTTGGTATAATACCCTTTATAATGGGACAATTTTCTTCTCAATCCAAAAATTAATTACCCTTATTCACTATAACATGAGAATTAACTTCATGTTTCACTTGTAGAGACTCTTAGTAACCCTCTATTACCTTTATCTTCCCACCAATGATTTCCCTTAAAACTCTTGGATGACTTAACATCTCTTGGTAATAGAAGCTCTTCTTTGATAAGGAAAAGCCTTCGATAATTACTAAATTAATTACTTTATTTTTTTTCTCAATGAAGTATATATAATCTACCTATTTTTTATTATAGTAATCATTGGATTGGTCCCATTCTTTAATCCTCTTCTAGATTGGTTATAATGGTTTATCCACTCGGACTACATAAATGTTGGTTCTAAGTTTTATGTGGTGTCTTGGTCTTATTCCATGGACCCCAATTAATTTTTCTATGAATTAATTCGTAGTTGAACCCCATCCTTCTCTCATAAAATATAATATTAGGGATATAAATGATGAAAATTCATGAGAATATAAATTTTATTAAATTATTTCATATAATAAGTTCTTACCTAAATGGTTTCTAAAAAACCCTACATGTTATGAGTGTTTTGGGTTTTCTTTTCATGATGAAATATATAGTTTCATATTTTACTACTGGATTTATATTTATTTAATATTTTTTTTAATACTTAAATTCATAAAATTATTTATATTTTGAGCATGTTAGTGTATTGGATACATTATATCATGATTAAAATATGTAACATATTACTATAAAAATGACATGAATTAAATTAACCAGTTCCTTATATTGGTTATGGATTTCATATTTAGTTGTTACAATTATATTAAAAGGGTTATGTTATGTAATTGAATAAAGGTTCCAAGTATAGTTATTTATGTTGATGGGAAGTTTGAAAATATTATATAAGATCTCAATGCCTTGACTTTTATTTAACCCTCTTATATTTGAAAATAGGATATCCTTATTTTTGTATAGACTTTACCCTTTCCCCTAAATTGATTAAGGTTTATACTATAAATAAATTAGTTATCATATGATACCTTAGGTAAAAGACTAAATCATGTATGATGGGTATAGACCCTCCTAGTACAGAGAATTAATTAATATAGTTAAACAATAAGGAAAATAGTTTCAAGTAATCATGTTGATTAGTATTTTTATATTATTTTACCTTTGTTCTGTAGTTTCATACACTTGGGATAATATTTAGTTTTTATGGTAAGTTATTGATCACATAAAAGTTATATTATACTCACAACTTTCACGATCCCCTCTCAGGATATGTGAACATATATTTATGCATGACCGGGGTAAACAAAATGTGACCATTCATGGTAGTTAGTAGGACATGGATTTTTGAGTGGGATTATGGGATGGGTATGTCAAGGCTATCACCAATGGACAGAATGATAGATTCAACTTTATATTCTCCTATTTTGATCCATTATTCTATTTTTATATTCTCTAGAATTTATATCTATGTTTTTTCCCAACACCAAATACATTTTATGTCTTCTGAATGTTTTTACCTAATTGGAATGTGTGTATATTTATATAGATGGTATGTTTTTCATTTCATATTATTCATAATATGTATTCTTCTATTATTTATTGTTATGAAAATATGTTTTTAGGACTCTTTAGATCATTTAAATTTAGGTATAGACCCATTGATTTTATACTAATATACCAATTAGTAAAACCATATCCCATAGATAATTAAAAAATACCCTAACATATACACTGTCCATGGGTGATCAGCGGGGGTGAACCTAAGATGTTGGGTGACCCGACATAATATCTTTTGGGTATCTAGGTCATATTTATTACATTAAGTTCACATGATGGATTTCTAAAGTGATTATAAACTGGAGAAAAAGAAAAAATATAAATGGATTTATAATGATTTATCAAATGTTCGTAAAATATAATATGACGTGTTTTTATTAAAATTACTCATTTAGAAAACTTTTTAAAAGATATGAAAAAAAATTTAGTAGATTATATATTTATTTCATAAGTATAATATATTTAAAAATATGAAATAGTTCATATTAAATTTTATATAAATTGATAATATGAGAGTGTTGATATTTAAATATATAAGAAATATTAATTATTATTTATTTATATATATTCCATAAAACATGTTTAGTTATTGATTGTTTAATTATAAATTTTATATAAACATGTTGTGACTAGGAATGTGATTGAGATAAGATTTATCCCATGTGGTGGATCTTTTATAAAGGGGGATGATATTGGATAAATATAAGTGAAATGGATGTGATGTATAACATTAATGTTTTCTTTCATTATAAAATATTTGATCAACACTTTGTTAATGAATGAATCATATTAAATCTTATATGAATTTTCTAATTTTAGATGAGGTGAATGTCATTTGGGATTTTGGAAGTGATTAGAAGGGGTTTAGAGTAGAAGAGTGAAGCATGGATATTTTTGATAGGGGAAAGGGAAAATCATGAAAAAATTGAAATCCATTATGAAAAATTGTAAAGGTTAATAGAGATCATGTTATAATAAAATTGGTGATTCTTAAATTCTATATGAATTTTATAAGTTAGAGGTAACCTATTTGGAAACTACAAATGTTTTAGCATGATGCACGTTTTCACACTGTTATTTTTATTGAAGTTCTATTTTGATTAATTTAGGGTATGTTGTGAGATAACTGAGATCCAAACTCTAAGTTCTAGTGCTAAAAATATACTTTAAACACTATATGTGATGAATAATGAAGATAAAACCAAAATAGAGCATAAATATATTTTTATAATTAATTACATACCACAATTAATCATAGAGTTCTAAAACCCAAAGTGTTTAGTTTCTTTAAAAGTTAGATGAATCAAAATCTAATTTAAAATAATTTTTTCCCACATCTCACACAAAAATCTCAACATAAATCTTCCTTCTACACATATACTTTCATATAATTTCTTGGGGATGTGAAAATAAAGTAATTATTGAGCTCAAATTCTTAGTAAGGGAATACTTATCAACTATTCATTCAGGGGATAACTCGTAAGAATGTGAGAAAATGTGAACATATGAGAAATATCAAATTAAAAAAATATAGAATCATATGAGTAGTCTATAAAGAATGAATAAAGGAAATATAATATTGAATAATAAAAAATATAAAATGGAGTAAGAGTGAGGAAATAAGAAACAATAATCAAGATCCATGGTGTATAACTTTGGAATATAACATAGAAATATGGAATAAACATTGAATTGAGGAATAAGTATAAGAATATGAAATAAAATCATTTTCAAAATTGATAATTATAATCATTTTCATGAATTTTAATATGATTATTGTAATGTTCGAGATTTTTCTATGTATTATTTTTAAACATTATATGGAATTAATTCGAGACCATGCGTTGAGACGACATGCGATTTTGAGGCCTGGTGTGCTCGGAATAAATGCTTGAATAATATTAAAATATTAAATATCACTCACACATATTTTTATTAAAAGATTTGAATAACTTATAAATGGATACATGGATCATGAATATGAGGGCACTGTTGAGTTTAGATCAGTGTCTTTACCCCAGGAGAGGCCTAATATTGGTCGCTGCGGGTCGGCTGTGAAAATTATTTTTCAAACATTTTAATGAATAAAATAAATTGAATATTTGTTTTATTCTTTCTATTTCTTCAATTCATCGATGGTTTATTTTAAAATAAACATAGAGGTAGGGATATAGGGTTATACTAATAACCCTATAATTCCCTTAAGGCTCTAGAGAGGAACCTAGATAATTACCTTGGCTGAAAATGACGACGAAACTTGGATCGGAGATCAAAGGAAATCATTCTTGAAGGATCTCATCAATGGTAATGATAAGGAAATCGGTCTTCTTTAACAATATATCTAATTCCTAGGTTGGGTTTGTTGTTTCAATATTTCCTTTTCATTTTTAAATTCAAAAATGAATGTGGACTAACCACTGAATAGGTTGATCCACAGTTCGATATTTCTTGCGGGATGGGCTTGATTGTGGGATTTTATCGGGGTTTGTTGTTAGAAATTTGATATTTATTTCTTGATCATAATTATGTTAATAGATCGAGTCCATAATGAAAAAATATTGAGGTTCATTCTTTGGGTTGTTATTTTTTCCTTTTATCCCCCAATATTCTACATCTTCATCATTATGAATGATTGATCTTTGCACCTCTGTTTAATGGATTAACGTTCCAAAGTTGAAGATCAGGCATCGGGATGACCTGGAAGAGGTACGACAGTGATGATTATAGACAAATTGAAGAAATTCGGGAGATATCATTCTTCGGTAAATTTATGCACGAGTGATTGGAATCAGATTTTAGTGATGATTAATGGCCTAAAACTAAATGATTCGTTAATGTGATGATGAGGCGACCTAGGATTTGTGATTTTGAGGAGAATATATCACCGAAACTAGATCATATCATGAACAGAGATGCGCAGAGGATGAAAAATGATATCTATAAAATCACGATCGTCACGGAGTGTAACTCGGAGTTACACGGTGGGTCGACCCCACTCAGTAGTGGATAGGGTTTTGGGGGTTAGTTAAAGACCACAAGGCATGTGACCCTATCACACAGTGTGTAGGCCTTTACCGGAGACTCATTGTGTATCTTGGGAGATACATGTACATGGGGTGCAGTATATGGGTTGCCTACACGGTGTGTACCCCACCACATGGCTTGGTCCAGACCGGTTACATGGGTTACCCAATGTACTAGAACACGGGTATCCAGACAAGATTTGATACCGTGTAATATCACACAGCTAGAGTACAAGGGTGGGCCCTAGATGGAAGGACATGGTCTGTGACCCTTCTAAACGACGTGTACCCATCTTCTAAATGACATTTTCTAAATGACACAGGCCACTGTACACGCCCAGTTCTTGGGGTCAAGGTACATGGCGCGTGACCCTACTACACACCATGTACCCCTTTCTACATAGATTGAATCTATTATCCTTCATATCTTAGACATGTTTTGTTAGGGTTCATTCCATTGATCCTTTACATGAAGTTTAATGCATATGATTTAATACTCATAGGAGTATGATCCCTTCAGTAAAAATTTCTAGATAGAGTTGTAGGAATCCCCTCTGAGAGCCTCGAAGAAGGATCCCCTATTCATTATTTTTTCCCTAGGGAGATTCCTTGGTATTGATGTGACCAACTTCCCCAAGCATTGATCCTCTACTGAGAAGGTTAATCCAGATGGAGTTGTTTGTATCACCCCATGGCCCTAATTATGATCCTCATCTCTGGTATCGTATCTCTCTTTAGATCTGTCGGTGTATCTATTTCATAATGGTTTCTAATGAATAGTACATCTCATATGTATTCCATCAATGCTATTAGAATCAGGAGTGTATTCTATCATATTATTGCTTCGGGTAATCTTTGAGATGAATCCCTAGTGCTTGTTTACGGTAATTGTGACTTACATCTATAATGTGTGTCTTGGTTTGAGTATATCTGGATATTATAATATGTGTTGTAGACATATACTTGTATATATATGACTGTATAATTCCTTTTTGTAGCACTTTATGGTTTCGAGGTGTCCTACTGAGTATTTTTATACTCACCCCTGCACAGGATTTTCCTACACGTGTTGTATCTTGTGCAGAAAAGAGACCTTTAGATGGAGTACAGGGTAGACCAAGATTGGATAGAGATTTATGAGTTCTGGTAGGCCGATGTGTTCTTATGCCTTCGAGCAGCATTCATAATACCTATTTTTTTACAGGTTGTACTTTGTAGTTTAAAAACTCTTTATTTTGTTGGGCTTGAATTCTGGACTTGTTTACTTTTCTTCACTTTACTTACTATCGTAATTTGTTGATTGGGATAGTGTTATGCATGCATTTGTTTCTTAGTGCTTTTTACATTTTAGAATTTTTGGGCTTGTAAATTTGTGTGTTCATACAGGTACATATACAATGCCTCATGTTTTAGTGATATTACTACTCGGTTCTATTCACAAACCACTGGCCTATTGGAGGCAAGATTAAAGAGTCGTGACAGAAGCCCCACTAGGAAGGGTCATGATAGATTGGTATCAAAGGTGGACGGTTTTACCTTATGACCAGGAGTCTATGAGATTGTTTTGGAGAAAGAGTGCTAATTGTTTTGAGTTCTCCTACCATGCCAGGGTCTCTAGTGTTGGTACGGGTGGCCGATGTATCCATACACTAGGACTCTGATAACTTGATTTTTGACTCAGTACATGGAAACACTATTTGTAGGGAAAATAATGGAACAAGAATTATATAGGAATGGGTTTTGGTTCCATGTCCTTCTTCAGTCAGCTCTCCAGATATACTCATTTACTGTGGTATATCTTGTTTTCTTATAGGATGGTCCCATGACGCATACCAGCTAGTATTCAATAGCTTAATCCTCATGATGACCCCCTCTATAACATGGCTTCGATGCAGGGACCAGTTCCCCATATGTCACTTTCAATTGGTGCACCATCTATACCACCACCAGTGGAGAAACACATGGTACCTATAGTTACATAAGACAAGGGGCGCTAGATGAGAGTGGTCCACGAGTTTTAAAGACAAAGACCCCTTAGGTTCTGAGGCGATTCTGACCCTTAGGCATCTAAGGACTCGCTTGAGCTGGTGACCCGAGTTTTCCACCTAGTTTGGACACCAGGAGATCAGATGGTGGTCCTTGTGGCGATCCTTATACAAGGATAAGCAGGGAGATGGTGGATTTTGGCTATCTAGACTCACAAAGATGTGACTCTTTCATAGAAAGAGTTCGAGAATCTTTTTATATAGTATTTATAACCTGTTATGCTGAGAGATGTGCGTATACAGGAGCTTCTTCTACTCCAGAAGGGTTGCATGGCCATGGATGATTATTCATCATGTTTCACCAACCTTTCCAGGTACTCGATGGATATGGTTAGAGAACAAAACTTTAGGTCTCGGACCTTTGATAATGGTTTGTGTAGAGACATATAATCCAACGTTATAACTTTGTGAATTCAGACTTATGCTGAAGTGATCGAGTGAGTTTTGGTGTTTGAAAGCTTTTTGGATGAGTAGGTAAAGCTGGTGATAGTTAGAAATGAATGAGAAGGTATAGAGACCTCAATATCAATGAAAAAATATCAGTCTCATGGATTTGGATGTGGGATACATTTTAGGAGGAGATTCTAGGATAGAGGATCTATGGTTCATGGATCTCAAGCTAGATCCATTCATCCTAGGGAGAGGTTATGATATACATGGGAGGGCAGGGGGAATCTCACTCGAGATTATCCAACTCGTCGAACTGCTGATAGGGAAACAGTGGATGGACCACCAAGGAAGATACAATGACAAGATCAAGAAGATCTATAGGGTAGAGGATTTCCTAGAGGTTATGGGAGATCAGAATGAGGTGTTCGACGTTTCGACTTATTTTTAGTACTGATCGATATAGGTTCTAGTCATTCCTTTCTTATCTCATATATTTTTTGAGACCTAGATTTCCTAATTGAATCATTCACTCGACCCTTACACTTGGATACACCCACTGGAGAAGACTCAATGATCACACATCTATACCGATAGTGTGACCAGACCTTTGGAGGTGAGATTTTCAGTTGGAACCTCTTAGTGCTAGTGTAGAGGCATTACAATTTCATTCTAATTATGGATTGGTTATCCACAATAAATTCCTAGATTGATTGTTTTAGGTGAAGGGTGAGGTGTGTCCGCAGTGATCGAATGAGTTTTTCTTTTGTTGGTGAAAGAGAAACCCAGGCTACATAGGCTGAACTCTTGCATAGGAGGGTGCAGTCAGTTAGTCATAAATTGGTTAGCCTGATGATCAGTGTAGCAGATGTTATGAGCTTCTAGTTTCCTGTAGTAGTGGAAGATTACAAGGATGTATTCCCCGAAGATGTTCCAGGTTTACCTTCCCATCATGAGATAGACTTTTGTACTGACTTACATCCTGGTATAGAACTGATATTTGTAATATCATATCATATGGCTCCTATAAAGCTCTATGATCTGAGGGTACAGTTGGAAGACTTGTAGAGGAAGGGATTTGTGAGACCCAGTGGTTCACCTTGAGTGGTCCCAGTTTTGTTTTCCAAAAGTGAGGATAGGAGCTTGAGGTTTTGTGTGGACTACTGGTGCTTGAACCTGGTGATTGTGAATAACATGTATCCACTACTGAGGATCTATGACCTATTTGATCAATTTAAAGGGGAACAATGATTCTTTAAGTTTGGCCTTCGATCATGCTATCACTATTTGTGAGTACGGGATGAGGATATACTGAAGATAGATTTTAGATGCCTCTACGATCACTCTAAGTACTTAGTGATTCTCTTTGGCCTAAAAAACTCCCCGATAGTGTTCATGGTACTCATTAATTATATCTTTCATACATACTTTAGATCAGTTCATAATAGTATACATAGATGATGTCCTTGTGTACTCTGCATCCGAGGAGGAGCACACGAGGCACTTAAGGATGATTCTGGAAATACTTTAATAGAACTAGATTTATGGGAAACTCTCAAAGTGCCAGTTTTGGATTTAGGTGGTCCACTTTCAATGGCATGTTATTTTAGCGGATGGAGTGGTAGTGGACCCGGCCTAGGTGGAGGAATTGTTAGCATGGGAGCCACCTAGGAGCATGATGGAGGTCCAGAGCTTCCTTAGGATATAAGGCGGTTAATGAAGATTCATACTAGATTTATCTAGGATATCATCACCTATGAAAGATTTGACTCGAAAGGGGTATCATTTAGTGTTGATAGAGGGGTGATAGCAACCTATCTAGTAGTTGAGGTAGAGTTTGGAAAGTGCTCCAATCTTGAGATTACCGGAGGAGGGTGTCAAATATGTAGTGTTATGTGAAGCATCAAGGACCAGAATTGGTTGTTTCCTAATGCAGATTTAAGAGTTGATTTCCTATGGTTCATGCCAGTTAGGGCCACATGGGTAGAACTACATGACCCATGATCTTGAGTTGGCATCAGTTGTCTTATAATTGAATATGTGGTGACACTACTTGATTGGAGAGCGGTTTATCATCTACTCTGATCACAAGATTCTCAAGTATATCTTCTCTCTGAAGGATCTAAACTTGAGAAAGAGGTCATGGATAGGTTTCCTCCAGGACTATGAATTTTAGATTATCTATATTCATGGGAAGGGGAACGTTGTGGAAGATTCTCTCAGCAGAAGATCTAGATCGCAGTTGCTAAATTAGGCATCAAAGAAGTTTCCCTCTTTAGAGTTGTTCTTGTTGGAAGGAGATGGAGAAACTTACCTCCAGTTGATAGTTTTCACCCCTCCAATCTTATCGCGAGACAAGGAGGAACAACTTCGGGATACCTACTTTGAGACTCTATGTGCTCAGATATCCACAGAGCATGTTCTTGATGGATATTTGAAAGGTGGGGAGGACGTCTTCCATTTCAGAGGATACACAGTTCTACCAGTGGGATTGCGGGAGGATGTTTTGTGAGAGTTTCATACATCCCCTTTGGTGGTAAATCCTAGAATGGATATGTTGTACCAGGGAATCTAACATTAGTTTTGGTGGACATGGATAACAAAGGCAGTGGAAGAGTTTGTTTCTTGATGCCTTATGTGCTACTAGGTGAAGTGTGAGCACCAGGTTCCAGTAGGTTTATCTCAACCCCTTGAGGTTCTGGAATGGAAGTGAGATGGGATATCTATGGGAATCATGATGGGTTTACCACATTATTCCAAGGAACACAATGCCATCTGGGTGATCATTGACTGAATCACCAAGTCATCCCACTTTGTATCTATCCGGGAGCAGAATTCAGTAGAGATCTTGGGATGACTATATGTTTAGGAGATAGTTTGACTCCATTGGGTACCATTGATGATAGTTTCGGATTGTGATTATTGGTTTATATACCAATTGTGGAAGATATTCCAAGAGGCGTTTGGAACTCATTTACACTTGAGCATGGCTTTTTACCCTCATACAAACAACCAGACAGACTATATCATTCAAGTCATGGAGGACATGCTACAGGATTTCATGTTGGACTTCAACCATAGTTGGGAGGATCACCTACCTCTGGTGTAGTTCACATACAAAATAGCTACCATTCCATCATTGGTAAGTCACAATTCAAGTCTTTGTACGGGAGACCCTATCGTTCACCCTTGTTGGACTAACCCTAGAGAGTCTGCACTCATGGCCCCGGAGTTTTTTGAGATATTACCGAGAAGGTGAAGATCATCCTGGAGTAGATGAGAGATACAAAGATCCGTCAAAAAACATATACTGATAGGAGATGGAGGCCTTTGGATTTTGTGGAAGGAGACTGTGTATTCTTCTGAGCTTCGCCTCGATGGGGATTGTAGAGATTTGGCTGGGAAGGAAAGCTATTTTTGAGTTTTATCGGCCCTTTTTAGATACTGCATAGTGTTGTCAAGGTGGCATGCTACTTAGATCTACCACAGTAGTTGGACCAATTACATGATGTCTTCCATATGTTGAAGTTGAGTAGGAACGTGCATGACCCATCCCACGCCATCGACTGGGGTGAGCTGGACATTGAGGATTGAACAACTTTTGCTGAGTACCTAGTGGAGATCGAGGATCATTTGGAGAGTATCCTACGTGGGTTATAGATTCCCTTGGTGAATTTCAGATGGAAGCACAATAATATCCAGGAGAGAACATGGGAGTGAGAGGATCAAATTCATGTATCGTACCCACATCTTTTTGTATAGTCTTTGTTTTTGGGTTTTCAGAAAGGTAAATCCCAAAGGTGGGGAGAATTTAATGTCCCAGATTTTTCTGTGTATTAATTTTAAATATAATATAAAATAATTTGAAACCAAGAGATTAGAAGACATGAAATTTCAAGGTCTATTGTACCCGAGATAAATGTTTGAATAATATTAAAATATTAACTAGAACGCCTAGTTTTCCTGAAAATGTGGAATAAATTATAAATAGGTTCTTAGATCAGAAATTTGAGGGCACCATTGCATTTAGAACAGTGACTTTACCCAAGGTGAGTCTTAACATCAGCCGGCGTGGGGAAACTGTGAAAAATAGTTTTCAGACATTTTGAGGAATAAATCAAATTGAATATTTATTTTATTCCTTCTGTTTTGTCAACACATATAAGATTTATTTTAAAACTAACCAAGAGGTAGGCATCCAGGTTTAGAATAATAACGCTGGAATTCCCTGGAGGCTCTAGAGAGGAAAATTGATAATTCCCTTGGAAAAAAACAACAATGGAACTTGGATCTGAGATCGATGTATTCCATTCTTGATAGATATCACCAATTAAGATGATACAGAAACCAATATTCTTAAATGATATATCCAATTCCCAGGTAGGGTGTGTTGTTTAAATCTTTATTTTCCATTTTTAAATTCAAAAACATAAATAGACTAACCAATGAATTGGTTGATCCGTATTTCGATCATTCTTGCAAGATAGTATTGATTGTGGGATTTTATAATAGTTTGTTGATAAAGATTTAATTTTTATTTCTTGATCATTATTATGAGAACAGATCGAGGTCAAGAGGATCAATAGTTAAGGTTCTTTCCTTAATTTTTAAGTTGTGCTTTTTCTCCACTGATATTATACGCGTTCATCATTCTTCATGGGTTATGAATGATTGATCATTGTGCCTTTGTTAAATAGTGAAATGATCTAAATTTGAATATATGACATAGTGTTGACCTAGAGGGGGTGTGAAGGTGATGGAATAAGTTGAATAAAAGTGATTTGGGAGATATATTTCTTCGAGAAATTTATGTGCTGGTGATCCGAATCTGATTTTGGGGCTGATTGAAGGCCTAAAACTCACCATTTCATTCTTGTGATGATGAAGAAACACTGGATTTGTGGTTTCGAGGTGAAAGGATCATTTAAATGATATCATATCATCAACTGAGTCATGTAGAGGAAGAACAAAGGTTTTTGAAAATTGCAATCAATATGGTGTGTAACACGGGGTTACACTACATGTGGCCCCCACTCAGTGGTGGCAATAGTTTAGAGAGATTTTAAATTCCAAACGGTGTGTGACCTTTTCACATGATGTGTAGTCCCTTCCTGGAGAATCGACATGTATCTCGGGAGACATGGGTTGCACGGGTAGGCAGAAATGGGTTGACACCGTGTACTGGCACATGTCCAGAGTACATGGGTGGACCTCAGATGGAGGTACATGTCCTGTGACCCTCCTAGATATCATGTATTCATCTTCTATATGACATGCTCTAAACAAAATGGGTAATTGTACATGGGCAATACCCGGGGTCAGAACAGCATGTGACCCTACTACATGCTATGTATCCCTTTATATATGGCTTTAATCTCTTGTAAATCGTATCTTGGATAGGTTTTGTTAGGGTTCATGCCCTTGGTCCTTTCTCTGAAGGTTAATTTTCATTGTTCCTACTCATAGTAGTATTATCCATTTAGTAGGAATTTATGGATAGAGTTATTTGAAGCCCCTCTGAGAGACCTTGAGTAGGATCCTCTATTAATTATTAATTCCCTAGGTAGATTCATTGGTATTGACGTGACCCACTTCATCAGGCATCAGGTCTCTACTTAGCAGGTTAATCTAGATGGAGTTGTTGCTATCACCCCATGGCCCTAGATATGATCCTTATATGTTGTATTGTATCTCTCTTTATATCTATTATCATATCTCTCTCATGACAGTTTTTTATGAATAGTACTTATTGTATGGACATCATTAGTGCTCTCAGACTCAAGAGTGTGTTCTTTTGGATGGGTGCTTCATGGAATCTTCAAGCTTAATGCCTAGTTCTGGTATATGGTAGTTGTGACTTACCTCTAGACTGTGTGTCTTGGTTTGATTATATCTGGATATTCTTATATGTGCTATAGACATATACTTGTATAGATATGAATGTATATTTCTCATGTCTATAACTTTGTGGTTTTAGGGTTTCCTACTAAGTATTGTTATAATCACCCATGCACAGGCTTTTCCCACATGTGTCATGTCCTGTGCAGATGACCAACCTTTAGATGGAGTCCAGGGTGGACTAGGACTGGACAGAGTATTGTGATTTCATGTAGGCTGGTGTGTTCCTACAGCTTTGCGCAGTAGTCCCAGTACCTAGTTTGTTTATAGGTTGGAATTTTTAGTTTAAAAACTCTTTCTTTTGGTGGGATTTTATTTTGGACCAATTTACTTTACTGCACTTTACTTTTTGTCGTACTCTTTCGGTTGGGATATTGGTATGCATGCATTTTTTTTCTTAGTTTTTTTTTACATTTCATAATTTTTGGTCTTGGAGATATGTGTGTGCGTACAAGTACATAGGAAATTCCTCCAATGTTATTGATATGACTACTCAGTGCTATTCACAAGCCCTTGGCCTATAGGAGGTGGGCTTGGGGAGTCACGGCACGAACCCCACTGGGATGGGTTTTGACAATTATAAGTAATCAAAATTAGTTCCCTACATTATCTTGGTAACATTTCTAATCATAATCATGTCCATTAGTTATCTTGTCAACATAGATAATAACAACCATTTACAAAAACAAAAACCACATATCATGATATATAAAACTTTAACTGGTCTATTGTAGGTTTATAATAATCCCCAAATTTATTTGGGCTATAAAAAACCTACTAGTCTTAGGGCTATAACATACTCCATTGTCTCAGGGCTATAATAAACCCCAGGAGTTTTAGGGATATAATAACCCCACCGATCATTGGCCAATAATAGACACCACTAGTTAAATAATTATAATCAATACACATGGGGACAACATGGAAGAAAATATACAACATATCATGAAAATACCATGGAATGAAAATTTGTATCATAACATTTTCCAACAGTATCACATATAATTACATCCTGAATTAGGTAAAATAATTCAAAATATTCCATCACCAAAAAAGTTTATTTAAAAAAGGAATATACAGGGTTATTTATAAATTATAACTACAATGGAGAAAATTTTTTAGAGATAAATCAGAAATTAAAATTAAAATCATAAAATGAGTTTTAATAAACTAATTTTAACATCTTCGTAAAATGATATTGTTATGAGTCACTTTAAAAAATAATTTTTCAGAAGGTGAAATGAAGAACATTGTTAAACATAAATTTAAATGAAATAAAAATATTATAACCTTAGAATAATTTATAGGTTATGTTGAAAAATATATATTAGAAGATAAAAATATTAACATGATATGAAATTCATTTTTAAAATTTTAAAATATCTTTCTTGAAACCCATATCATTAAAAGAGAAATAAAGATTCATTTTTAAAATATTTAAAGGGAAGTATAAAGATAATGAGATATAATGTAAATTTTATTTCTAAATAATAGAGGAGGACATTGGTCAAAATAATGAATATCATCATGGATGATAAATAGAAATTAGAAAGGATGAGAATTATTCTTAATGACATCATATTTTTATGAAGAAATAAATCCATAAATAAAGAATTAATTGGTGTGAAAATGTAAATTCCTAAAGAATAATGTGTAAATACAATATAATGTCATCATGGGATATAATAATACATTCATGTCATACCATATCCAAATAAGAATGATTTTGACTCATGTGTATTAGTTGAGTCATGAAAACTCCTTATAGGTTTAGTAATAAATGAATAAAAATAGTTTAAACGATAGAAAATGATATCGAACAATATATACCATGAATGAACATATTATCATGATAACATATTCCTAAGAGTTTTTATATACAAAATATACACAAAATATTGGTTTATAAAACAAAATGTGTCCTAAATAAGGAAACGTGAGATGAAAATCCCCTTACCTTGGATTCTCATTTGGTCAAACATGCTCAAACCTTTTATATAGTAAACAAACCACCAAAATAAATTATTTAAGAACCATATTATTTTATTTTAACATTAATAATCATCCATTATAATCATTTAATACACATATATTAGTTATTTTTAGTATATTTTTAGCATTACATGTTAGTAATATTGTTTATTTTTTAGAAGGTTTGTAATGGGGAAAATAGTTCTATTTTATTGAAAAAACTTTCTACATTACCAAATTCCTAAAAGTTACTATAATTAAAGTTCCATAATGAGTTATGAAATTTAAAGTTCAGTTTATGAGATATTTAATTAAAAATTATAAAGATAAATTCTATAAGGAGGCTAATTTTGTAACTTTTAATAAACAAAAGGTGATATATTAATAGTGAGTAAAATATTAATATTACGATTAAAAAAATTATAAACATGTAATATTAATATTAATTATGTTCCCATAATTATCCATGATATAAATCTGTAACATAATTCATATTGGTGGTTAAACTAACCCAAAAAAGAATATGCTATTTTCTAAGGGATAGTATGGCTATAAAAGTGATTATTTTAATATAATATCAATATTTTGGTTTAGTTATGGTAATTAATAATATTATAGTATAGGTGGATGAAATATATATAGATAATAAATGGTTAGGGAATGGATAATACTCACATTGGGGACTTGAATCTTCTCCTGAAGGACCTCTTGTAAATAAATGATTTGGGGATCTTTCATTGGACCAGAAGCTTCCAAACCTAGAATATAAATCCTGGAGAGGTAAAATGGCCAGGTTAAAATGGGAGTTTTTAATGATAAGATTGGAATGGAGTGGTTGAAATTGATCTCCTTTTATAGGTCAAAAATAGGAACATTTCCTTGGAAACTTATGTTAGGTGAGGGGTAAAGATGGGATTACATTGGAGTTGGGTGAGGAAATATTGGTGAGGCATGTGGGTATTATTACCACAACGAATATGTTCGAATAAAATTTATAAGGGTAAAATTTAATTAATTAAATTTAATTCATGGTAGATTACCTTCTTTTACACCATTTTAACCTGATTTAATTATTTACCGTGGTAATTATTTTTTTACTAAAAATATAAGATGAACCATCCTACAAAATTTTGTTGTGATTATTAAATATTTTGACTCAATTTAATATATTTTAACCTCTAAATATAATAAAATTAAATTTTAAATTAAAATGTATAATATATAAATAACAGACTTTTAGAAAAATATATTTTTAAAATATTAAGTGTTATAAATATTTTTTTCATATTAATCACTGATTTAAATGAGTGTTAATATATATATATATATATAAGTAATCATAAAATTAGAGTAATAATTTATAATATATTAATTTAATTTTTTTAGATAAAACCATACAACACTTATATAAATAATTATTTTAAAATAACCCTTTTACTTTTACCATGATAACATACTTTTACGTTGATAAATTATTTTTATTCCACAAAATGAAATTATAAAAATTAAATAATTTTAATATTATGATTAAATAAATTAAATAAATTTTATTTTATTCAATCTAAAAATGTGAAAAAAAATGAATTTCAATATAAAAACACATAATTTATAGATAAAATTTTCCAAAAAATTATTTTTTAAAGTAAAAAAATATATTCTCATGCCTTTATATGTAAAAAAATTTATATAATCATTATTTTTTTTGTTTATATATATTATCAATAGGTTTCATTACTATCACTTTTTAATAGTGATTAATATACTTTATTAAGATAAAAAATATGCAATAATTTAAAGAAAATATCATTTCCTTAAAATAATTTTAACCATATATTCTAAAAATTATTTATCCATATTCTTACCATTTATAAAAAATAATAATAATACATAACATATAACATATATATGTGTATGAAATAGAAACCTTTTTCTTTCATTACAATGTTAAATTATTTTCATTTTATTACTAAAAATTTCACAAATTTAACATTTTTATTTGATATATTTATACTGATTGACATACAATGAACATATTTCCAATAATAATATTTCAAATAACTATATTACCATTTATAGTGGTTACATGACCACTATATTACTCCTATAACCTCTTATAAATTTATTTCATTCTTACTTCTTGAATCACACTTCTTGTTCTCTTCATTTTCATTTATGAATTTAAAACATTATTTCTCTATCAAAGTTGTTTCTTCATAATTAGTTTAGTTATATGAAATTATATACACAAGAGTGAAGGTGATCTAATGGATTTCCTAGTTGTAATGATATTATTCATTTCTATTTATCATCATTTTATAATTTATGCTCTATAAATATATTAGATCATCTATTTTATATAATAATCCATGTTATGCAATGTTTTTATTAATGTACTTTTACAATAATGTTCCAAAATGAAGTAATATAAGTGTTATTAATTTGATTAATTTACTGTAAAAATTATTTCCTAGTTAATCTTAATTCATATGAATGAATAGAAAAAACATATTTTAAAATTATAGACATATAATTTAAGGATGGAAAATGAAGGACCCCGGGACACCCTGAGAGGGGAGGGGTGAATCAGGGTGACCACTTTTTCTTTTAATGTGTTGGATCTTGTTCCCACGTTGGTAGGAACTTGTTGAATCTGTATGATGATTATGATCAGAATGAAAACATTCACATGCACAGAGAAGACAAAGCCATTTTTACTTGGTTCACCACTAAGGGCTACGTCCAAGGAGCATACGCCGACAGGTTGCCGGTCGTACCTAAATCCACTATGCTTCACTAGCTGCGGATACAAAAGTTCAGGTACAGACACTCTGTCCCAGGCACACTGCCTTTACAAATTGTTCAGGGATAGCTCACTGCGTCCCTCGGGTCACTCCCGTTGACTCCCCCTGGCTCACTGCCATTGGTGAAGTCCCACTCAGTTTATAGACGTGAAGGTCTCTTCAATAGATTTGCATTGAAGTCTTTGCCTCTGCTCAGCATGAGACTCTGCTTGCATCGAATTCCGAAATAGATGCACTAGAACGCACAGAACCACTGAACCGGATAACCAGAACGTGTAGACAAACCTGACTAACAATTGCGCGCAACACCAACCCTTTGCGCGCAAAACCCCCCTATTGCGCGCAAAATTACTTTTCGCACGGAAAAATATTTCGCGCAAAAATCCCCTTTTTCGCGCAACTCCAAATATTTCGCGCAAGCCCCTTTACGCTATCTTTTTCGCGCATCAGACCTCGGATCTTCTCTATGTCTTACAACTCACTGAATGAAGGGGGTCACCTCATATTTATAGGCGACTGAGACCACTGTGCGCAAGATCCCCTTCGACGCGGAAAACCTCTCATCTGGCGCGTAATCTTTCGCCCAGCTTAAGTATTTCGCGCGCAACCCTTATTTTCCGCGCAGCCCATGCCTTTGCCATTTTTCACCAAACTGATTTCGAAACACTATTTGCGCGAAAAACCTTGATCCCCTATTTCGCGCATCCCGCTGTTTTTCGCGCCTAACATAAGTATTTCGCGCAAGCCTCTTATATTTCGCGCACCACTTCCTTTTTCTGCGAACCTCCTTTTGCAGACAATCCATGTCTTCATTTTCCGATTTTGAGGCCCAAAAATTTGGCAAACACTGGGAAACAGCGCCACCTTCAATACTGTTGCCTGCTTGAACTGTATGATCGCTTTGCTGGAACACATTCGGAACTTCCACTGAGGATTGACAACAAACACAAACCATACACCAAAACATGCTTTGAAGAACCTGGTTCCAACAGAAAATGGGTCCTAAAATAAGGGGTTTTACATTCTCCCCCTTAAGTAAATATCATCCTCATAATTTTAATTACCTTTATAATGAAAATATCTTAGTGTATTTTTAACAGAGTCAAAATATAAACATAAAACTTCTAATGAGAAACTTTTCTTACAAACATAGGAAAACATAGTATACACATATTTTACTCAACCATTAAAGATAAATATAACTCATGGTTGGGTATTAAGGCCAATATAATCAAATAAATTTCCAAAATGATTTTTTTGTCAACATTACATTTATTGGTGGTAATATATTAATTTGAGATATCAAATGTGAATTAATATTTTAAAATTTAATTCAGACTATATTTAGAGAGAACTAATCAATGAGAAAAATCTCATAAAATTTAACTATAGATAGATTAATAAGTTTTTTAGGAAGTATATTTCCATAAATTTTTATTGAATAATAGTTGTACATTAGAGGTAAAATCATTTTATATCTAGTTGTTTTAAAAATTAATTCAATATTCAAGGGTTGATCTAGTGATTAAACATTCTTAGAAAACTTTCATGACTTGAAAAGAATACATATGTTGATAATGAGTGTGGGGAAAGTGTACTTTTCACCAAAAAATTATATTAATCCACTTTAATGGTCATTAATTCATATACTCTTCCTTTATACATTAGTTTTGAAGGTTTTGAATTTCTATTATCCCCATTATACATTTGATAGGGGAATCAATTTTCATAATGCCCAAATTCCTAAAATTTGGAACCATATGAATAACTTTGTATCCTTGCATCTTTTAAACCCAAATACCCATTTTTCTTTGGAAATTTATTACTCTATACCCTCTTTTTCCATAGTTAAAACATATTCTTATTCCATTGAAACATTTATATGGGTACTTCATACCATAGTCCAGACATTTATGAAGTTAAACGTTATTTACATTATGGAATTCAACAAAAAAATATTTTATAAAACTCAGTTTTTCATTTATTTTATAGTTTGGGTTTCTAGGAAAGTTCAAGTTGTTAAAAAAACTCAATATTTCTAGGTAAGAATAACCACAATATTTTTAATACAATTTCTTGTACAATTTGGTTTCTCCTTATAGAAATCACCATTTTTTATATCGCATCTACTGTTAACATGGTTCCTTTTAGCTCTATCCATTACTTAAATCAAGGAAAATTTAGGGATTAAAATACATAAATTAATAAATTTATCATAGAAAAACTATAAACTTAATTGATATAAATAATAAATGATTTGTATAACCTTACTTATGAATCTCTAGGTTTTAATCTAGGTTATTTATGTTCATTTTCATATTTATTTATCTATCCTAATTATTTATGAATTACATCATCAATTTCTATAACAACAGATTTAATTTTTTTTAATGGTTCATAAAGAACAAGTGAATTATCCAAATAATATACCATGATAATATCAAGACAATTTACTTGTTAGTATTTCTTGATGTACAGTGAATAAAGATTGATATAATACCCAATCGGCCATTTTAAAGGTTATTACCCCTTGGTTCATTAGGCCTAGATTCTGCATCCACTTATTTATATCCTGATAGGGATTTTATTGCTTAGAAACCATAGACACTATACCAATTTTTTTACGTTTTTCCTATATTTATGTCTATCCATAGGTTTTTCACTAATGTTTTCTAGTAATAATCCCCATAAATAACTATACCCAACTCTAATATTAACTAAGACACCCCAGTCTCAAAATCTAAGGTATATTTCTAAGAATACATACTTTAAAAACAAGCTTTGATACCAATTTAGGTTTTTACCCAAGATGATAATGCATATATTTTTATAATTACTTAAAATCATAATTAATCAAAAAAATTCAGAACCAAAAAGGTTTAGTGTTTTTAAAGAGTAGTTTTTTAAAAATATTATTTTATATAATTACTTTAACATATCCCACAAATGGCTCCACATAAATAAAATTATACACATTTTTTCATATAATTTCATGGTGAAGTGGATAAGGGAATGAGTGAGATCAAATGATCTGTAATTAAAAAATTATCAATGATTCATAGAGGGGTTAACTTATAATCTTATGAGAAAAATTGAACATGTTAGAAATATCTAATTAAAAGGAACACGGAAACACAAGAGTTATCCATAAATCATGATCAAAGGACATATAATCACAAATGATCAAATATATATTATGGATTAAGAGCTCAAAAACAAGAGACAATAATAATGAACGATGGATTATAGAAACTACATATAACATAGAAATGTGGCACAAACATATAAATGTGGTAGAAGAATAATTATAATAAATCATAACATTATGAACAAAGATAATCACAGTCATGATAATTCATTATATTACAAATATATCTAATCACAATATTTTATCTTGTGAACACATATAATAAAAATCATGTCCATTCATTATATTGTGAACATATCTATTCGCAATCATGTCTAGGAACAACATCATTATCTCATGAAATATAAATCTTTAACCAGTGCATTGGAGGGATATAACTGACACCACCTATCTCTTGGATATAATGGAGCCCAACCATATTAGGGATATAATGAACCCCACCCATTATATAAAGATAATAGATACACATTGGTTCCTAATGAAAATAGTTAAACAAAATATCATGAATAACCCGTGTAATGAAAATGGGTTTTATAACATTTTGCAAATGTATCACAATAACTTACATCAAGAATTATATCATTTCATAACAACAAATAAATCACCCAAAAGTATTATTTATTAGGGGAATTTAGAGAGATATTCATGAAATATAACTCCAAAAGGGATAGATATTTTAGAGATAATGAGAAAAATGGAAGCAAAATCCTAAAAAGAGTTTTCGAAAAGTGTTTTCAACATTATTATAAAAAGACATAGTTATTTGTCACCTTTAAAATTTATTTTCAAGAAGGAAACATACAAAAAATTAAAAAATTATATTTCAATGAAATAACAATAATGTAACCATGGAAAGAAATTAAGGTTACATTTAAAACTTTTTAGTGGAATAAAATTGATATTAATGTGATATGAAATGCCTTTTTAATGTTTCAAAATGTCATTATTAAAACCCAAATCATTAAAATTTTAGTAATGATTCCTTCTTAAAATAGTTAAATAGAAGTATTAAGATCATATAAGATAATAATTATTTTTTTTCTAATTAATAAAAAAACATTGGCTGGAAGATAGAATATGAACATGAATTAGATAGATAAATTAGAAGGGATGGGAATTATTATTAACAGTACTTTATTTTTTTGAAGAATGAAATCCATTAAAAAAGAAGTGTTTGATGTGGGAATTTTAGTTATCTAAATAAGAAGGATGAAATATGATATAATATATCATGTGATAGAATAAAAAAATAATTTAAGACCATTATAAAATGGGAAAGATTATGGATCAAGGAAAAGAGTTGAGTTCAGAAACACCCCTATGAAATTGGTGATAAATGAATAAAAACCCTTTAAAAGATAGAAAATAAAATCCGATATTACATACCATGAATAAAAAAACATAAAAAAATATTCCAAATAGGTATTATGTAAACCATATAAACAAGAATAGGTGAATAAAATGATAAATGTCTCAAATAAATAAAATTGAGATGAAAAACCTCTTACGATGGATTCTCATTAGGACAGATGAACTCTAACCATTAAAATAATAAAAACCCATCATAATATATTATTTAAGAATATAATTCCTGAATTTTAACTTTTATACTCTTCATTTATAATCATTTACTACACCCATATTAGTTAGTTATATTTTACTTTTATTATCAGATGTTATTGATATTCTTTTCTTCATATAAGTATTATAGTGGGGATATTGGTTCTCATATATTAAAACCATTTTTTTCATTTATAGATTGGTAAAATTCAATTAAATAGAAGTTCCATGATGAGTTATGAAATTATATGTTAAATTCATGATAGGTTTAGCTATAATTTTTAAATAAAAAATCTATATTAAGTTTCTTTGGTAAATTTTATTGAATAAAAGGTGGCATGTTAATATTGAGTTAAATATTAATATTACTATTCATGAAGTACCCAAAGGTTTTAGATTTTATTTCTTATAAATTATATGATTTAAAGTGATGGTTTGTTCTTGGGTGAATAATTGAGTATCAACACATATAAGGGGAGTTGTTTCCATGAGTAATAAAAGAAAAATAAAAAGACCACGGTTCCTTGGAATAGATGGTTAGATAGATTCCTTGGTGCCTAAAGTTTGAATTAACCAATGTTTTTTATTTTATTTATTTTAAAATATCATTTAAATGATTTGATATCAAAATAATATGTAGTCTCAAGTGTAGAAGTGCTTCTCTACCCATGTAAAAGGAGTTGGTACCATGAGAAATAAATCACAATGAAGAGGAGGAGGAAATGTCCTTGTAATTACTAGCTTGAAAAATACCTTGGTAGATAAATCTTGAGAACCCATCCAAGGAGTATAAAGTATATTAAAAACCAAAATTGGTGTCCTATATATCTTAGATAAATTTTTATGTGATTAGAGAGGGATCTTGATATATTTATGAATAGTAGTTCCTAATATTGAATTATTCACTGAAACACACCTATTTCAATATTATATTTTCTATAACACTGTAAAAATGGTTTTGAAAGAGTTTGTAGTTATTATAATAATTACAAAAAAAAATTGATGAATTTTTTAGAAGATTTGAGGAATTTTTGTGGTGAAATAAATCAATCATAATTTTTTTAATCCGCTATTATAAATTTCATTATTATAGTTCATGAATAAATGGTTTAATTATCAATAATAATACTCTTTATACTAATCCTAAATCTTTGAGGCCAAATGAAAGTCTTTAAGTTTTGAGTGTAAAGATCTGAGGTGATCATAAGGCTTTTATCTAAAATGTATAACATTAATGATCATAATTATTGATTATAAGGATTCACCAATATAGATTCATCCTTTATAATACTGAGCATAAGATTCCATTAGAAGACTTTATAAGTGCCTCTCTTTGAATTCCCCATCAAAATGTTTCTGTTGAGAATACAGCTTTAACAGATGGTGAAAATTTTATAATGATTCAAGATAAAAATTAATTACCCATACCAGAAAAAAAAATTCATTATTTTAAGTATTTAAAGATCCAAACATAATCCTTAAACACATACCATAATTTTAAAAGATTTTCTAGACAAGAAATCATGTTTGAAGATTTTAAATCAAATAACGTTCAAATAATAGGGATAATGTATGGATTATTTTATGATTTTGTAAAATACATAAACACTTAAATTATTATGGGATATATGTTACAAAATATAGATAAGTAGATATTTATTGAAATAAATGGATGATCAATGAAAAATAAAAAAAGGTGTTTCCAAAATTATTTAAATCTCATGAAAAGAAAATATAATGATGATAATGCTATTATTAAATGATAAAAACATCATTAAGCTTCTCAAATCAATGTATATATATTGATATTAGTACAATATAATGTTAAGAACAAACAAATGTATATAATTATGAAAAAAATGATGTTATTATTGAAGGATCCGGACACAGCAGAAGCACAGCGTTGGGTGGGGATCAACTTTACCTTTCCCATAATCGATGACCAATCTGGGATCAATATGACAATGAATGGTAGTATCCACTGATTAAAATCAAATATCTATACAAAAGAAGAAAGCTGTTGGATCTAATAGATAAAATATATTTCACATCATGCTTATAATTAATTTATTTAATTTCATAAAGAAAATAATACATGGATCTTCGGTGCATTCCTTGTTGATGATGTTGATCATTCAGAATGACCCTTTTGGGTTGTCTCATTGTGCTTGTGAAGATCCAAACCACAATCCCTCCATAGGTGATCTAGATGTGCTCTGATGGACTCTGATCGACACCACTCATTCTTCAAGTGCTAGAATAGTGAAGTGAGTGTCTTGTGTCGGTCGTTCTTGATCGCTTGTTCTTCGGTCTTAAAGAATGTCTCTTGTTCTTGAGAGGGGAGGGAAGAGGATTTAAGAGAGAAATTATTTGTCTCAAAAAATCTCAATTCACCGGGAGTGTAGTTCGGTACATGGCACAATAGAAATACTTGTCTATTTATCGACATGGGGCTTCAATTATAATATTTAATTGCATAATAGAAATTAAATATATTCATAACCTTATAGAAAACTCATTCTATTAATAATAATATCGTTTCATTATTTATGATCACTACTGGAAAACTAACCTATACCAACGGTTTGGAACTGTTGGTATAGGACTCCAAACCGTTGGTATAGCCTATACCAACGGTTTGGAGAACCGTTGCCAAGTAAGCTGTTGGGATAGGTCTATACCAACGGTTTTCCCAAAACCGTTGGTATAGACCTATCCCAACGGCTTTGGAAACTGTTGGTATAATTAATATGAAAATCTATACAAATGGTTATAGAACCGTTGGTATATGTATTTCAAAAAAAACATTCGCTGGGATTTGATCCCAGGACCCCTAGTTTATTATTCAACGACTTAACCACTAACCTAACTTGACTTTTGTGAATATAATTACATAAATATATATATGTATTCTCATAATGATTTTAAATTTTGATTTATATAATGTTCTGGGTAAGAAGAAATGATAAAAAATCAAAGGATATATACCAACGGTTGTCAAAACTGTTGGTATAGGCCTATACCAACGGTTTTGACAACCGTTGGTATAGATTTTGATTCTGAATTTTGATTATGAGTCAAGGTTGATTTTTGGGGGACCTTTCCCAACGGTTTTGGAAAACCGTTGGGATAGGTATACCCTTTCCCAACGGTTTTGGCCAAAACATTGGGAAAGTTGTCCACAAAGTGGACTTTTCCCAACGATTTGGCCAAACCGTTGGGAAAGGGTATACCTATCCCAACGGTTTGCCAAAACCATTGGGAAAGGTGGCCAAAATGTGGGATTTCCCAACGGTTTGGCCAAACTGTTGGGAAAGCCATACCCTTTCCCAACGGTTTGGCCAAACCGTTGGGAAAGGGGGCCTCAAAGTGGGATTCCCCAACGGTTTAGCCAAACCGTTGGGAAAGGGAACCTATACCAACGGTTTTTACGAATCGTTGGTATAGAAGCATTGGGAAAGGTCATATTTCTAGTAGTGGATGTTCCAAATTTCACAAAACGGAATTATAAATAAAATTCTGCATCACAAAATAATTGTAGTTTTATTATTATTTTAACATGTGTCAGCTAGTAAAATATTTTTTTACTATCTTACAAATAATTATTTTACTATCGGACCGACCTTGGTCCGCTCAACCTCCACTTCCATTTATTGAATACCCAAATAAATAAATAAATAATTTATTCTCCTAAATAGATATTTTATTTACAAACTAGTAAATAAATATTTATAAAATGTTCAAAAAAATAAATAAGTATATTTTACTCACAATGTGATGAATAAATATTTATTTGATTTATGAGATCATTTTATCTTGAATAAAATTATTCAACGGTCTTGAGAATAATATTTATTTCATTAATTAAATTCAAATAAAATTTAACCGAGACCACTGAAAACACTTTGTGTGTGACCCTCTAGGATTATTTCTTGTTGGAAATAGGCGGGGACTTTCCTAAAGTTCAATGGTACTATCTAAAAATGGGTCAACACACCCAATAGAAAGAACATAAATTCACAACAACAGCATCCAAATATGAATGCTCATTGTGTAATATAATCCCTTTGTCTCAATATCTCAATAAATAGGTTTCATGATAGTGTGATGAACCTTTGTCTTGATACATCATACTTTGACTACCTGAAAGAAACTCATTGTTAAACCATGGCCATATAATTTTGCACAACAGTTTTATTTCAATCAAAGGGAAGTGATATCAAATTCTATAAATTGAAGATACAAATCCTTCCTCGACTTATACATTAATAACATGTCACTCATGACACACCCAACATACCCTACTTCCCGCCAACATATCGCATGACGGTTTTTGTCAGTAAATCAAAGTGGTCCAGCCGTGACAAGTATTATTGATAATATTAAAGTCTAAGGAACATTACACACGCTCTTAGATAGTAATATCTAATGACACCAAAGCATGTGTATTTCCTACTGGGGGGTCTATTCTCATAATCTCCCATCTCGGAGATTATCAAGTGTGAACTTAATGAGAGGAAGTCACATCTTCTTAAAAGTACTCACACCTGAATGTATGTATACTAGGTGTCTCATTATAGTATTTCATTTAACCGTAGAACTATATTTAAGAATATTGTTATAGTATTTCAAGGTTCTCATCATAGCAGAGAACTGCCATGACCTTATCAATGCAATAAATACTCTAGGACATTATTACATCATAGTCATGAAGAACAATGAACAATATGTAATAAGATGTTTAATATTTAAATACATTAAATATCCATGTAATCAAAGTACAAACAGTTGGTTCTAGGAAACAAAATAAAACAAACTCCCACTTGGACTAGAGTCAACTGCCTACAACTTTAAGTCTACAAGACCTCATATGTTGATCATGTTTCTACTGAGTCAAGATTTTAGTCAAGGGGACAACCATATTGTCTTCCATGGAAATACTACTCACTACAACTTCACCTATCTGAGAAAAATCCCTCAAGAGATGATACTTTCTAATTATGTGATTCATCCACTGATGTGACATTGGATCTTTTTCAAGAGAAACCACTTTATTATAATCACAATAGAGTGCTATGGGTTCTTTGCTACTAGGTACCAAATCTAGATCATAGACAAATCTTCACATCCAAACTACTTCTTTAGCTACCTTAGAAGTTGTGATATACACGGACTCGGTTGTAGAATATGCAACCATACTCTTCTTTGAGCTCTTCCAGCTCATAACACCTCTATTCTAAGTGAATATGTATCTCGTTTTTAACTACATGTCATCTTGGTCAGTCTAGAAACTAGCATCTGCATATCCTCTGATGACTAGTTACTCGTCTCCTCCATTAACCAGCAACATATTCTAAGTATGCCTCAGATACTTAAGGATATTATTAACTTCTATCCAATGGAAGTCACTTGGGTCAACTTGATATATTTCTATTGCACTCAATGTGTATGAAACATATTGCCTAGTACAGATCATGTCATAAATGACTATCCCAATTGCTGATGCATATGGAGTCCTTTCCATTCTCTCCCTTTCCTTGTGTGTTTTAGGACACATTTTCTTAGAAATATGAATTCCATGTGATGCTGGAAACAATTCCCTCTTGGATTATTCCACAATAAATCTCTATAGTATCTTGTCAATGTATGTACTTTGACTTAGGCCCAGTAATCTCTTGGATCTATCATGATAGATCTTGATCCCAAGAATATATTCTGCATTGCCCAAGTCCTTCATGGAGAAATATTGATTAAACCATTCCTTAATAGACTGTAAAACATGTATCTCATTTCTAATAAGTAATATTTCATCAACATATACTATTAGGAAAATGAACGCACTCCTAGTAAACTGTTTGTAGACACAAGGCTCACATTAATTCTTAATAAAACCAAATTCCATTATGGATTCCTCAAAATTAATTTTCTATGACTTGGATGATTTCTTTAATCCATAAATGTATTTATGTAACTCGCATACCTTATTGTAATCCTTTTGAGTCACAAACCCTTCGGGTTGTGTCATGTAGACATCTTTTTGAAGGTTCCCATTAAGGAAGGTTATTTTGACATCCATTTTCCAAATCTCATAGTCATGGTATACAGCAATGGACAATAGAATTATAATGAATTTAAGCACTGCAACTAGTGAAAAGGTTTCATCATATTCAATTCCTTTATGTTGTTTAAACCATTTTGCAACTAGTCATTCCTTATAGGTACTAACTTGTCCTTCCATATCTATTTTCTGCATGAATACCCATTTGAAACCAATAATATTTACATCAACTTAAGGATCTACCAAAATCTGGACTTTGTTTTGGTACATGTAATCCATTTCATAATTCATGTATTCTTTCCACTTGGAAACATCTGTACCACTTAATGCTTCCTTGTAGGTTAGAGGATCATTATTATCAACCAATAATGAGTCACCATCCTAAGTAACTAGAAAATTGTACCACTCTGGTTCTCTAACCTCTCTTGTACTCCTATGTAGTACTTGTGTCTCTTGAACAGATTCTTCTTCCATGGGGCTTTGTGGAATATCTTCTTGTACCAACTCTTGTGTAACTTGAGCCTCAACTTCATTGAAGTATATTTCTCTCCCACTATCTCTTTTAGAGATATGTTCCCTATCAGAAAATATGGTGTGTCTTTCCACCATAACCTTTTTTCTGATGTATTATATATGTAATATCTCCTTGTTTCCTTGGGGTATCCTATAAAGGTACACCTTGTACCTCAGGGTGTATGTTTGTTACCTGAAGAGGCCTTAACAAACGCTTCTCTACCCCACATATGTAAATTTGATAAAATGGATTTTCATACACTTCAAATCTCATATGGAATACCATTTATCAATTTAGTTGGTAATTGGTTTAGTATGTGTTCCAATTTTTGTGAATCATATCCTCAAAAGGATAATGGAATACTTACATGACCCATCATTGATCTCACCATGTCCAACAAGGTGCATTTCCTCATTTCTCTTAAACCATTTCACTAAGGCATGTAGGGAGGATTGAGTTGGGATAAGATCCAAAACTAAAATGCCCTGACCCCAGTTACCCAGAGTCCGTGCATTATTACATAATATTTTCATGATCATAAGGAATCAAATCCCAAAAGACCGATTAGTTTATTAGCCTTGGAAACACTAGATATATTCATAAGTTTTACATTACATCATAAATTGAAAAAAAACTACAACAACATCTTTTCTTCATATCCCATCATACTATCCCTGTAGGTCATTCATTAAATACTTCTTAAAATCCTGGGAAAAATAAAACATTGAAAGGGGTGAGCTCAGATGCTCAGTAAGGATAACAATATAGCAGAAACTTTCATAAATAAACATAAACATTTAAGGCAATGTATAACTAAAACAAAAGCCTTTTAAACTTGAACTTCAGCATAATATGGAAAAGAGAAAATGAAATAATGTCATTTAATTATTTACATGGATATTATACTAGTCTAATAATCACATTCAATATCAATAACCACTTTCATAATAATGGAATGCATAATGCAGGACATTCTGAAACATTTTGTCAAGGCCTCGTCCAAGACGTCTAAAAATGATTAAGGCCTCGACCAATACCATATATCAAATTGGGAAAGTCCTTAGAAAATTACACATCTAGTTATATCATGAGACCTAATGATTCATCGAGGAGCTATATCGGGCTCCACCCGTCACTTACTAAGTCCAATGCATTCCTCATATGAAAAGGTTTAAACATAACATAAACATTCGTATTAAAAATAACATACGAAATGTCAATACTTTATCCATAAACCATGAATGGTATAAAAATAAAACATCCATAGTCAAACATATCATAAAACCTTAAATACAATATGGAAGTTTTGTATCATAATAAATCAACTTCAAATAAGCTTAAAATCCATCAAAGGATGTTGACATGGATGAAATCAAAACTATTTCAGAAAAATATCTCCTTTTGAAATCATTTAAAAGTAACATAATTATTAAATAAAACCTTTATTTTGAATATACTCATATAAGCTTGTAAGGGAATCTTTGATGATGTTATAACGGTGTAAAATAGCCGCACCTACCGTATAAGTTAAAAAAAGACATTCTTACCTTAATTTTGTCGAAAAGGTTAAAAAGGACCTTGTTTGGAAACAACAGAAAGATTCCTTTATAAACATCTTATTATAAAAATTAAAACAAGGGTATAAATGACTTTAACCCATTGTCTATTAAATAGTAAAAATGTTTTGAAATACATTTTTAAGAAACATGGATGTGGATGATAAAGAGGTCCCAGTAGATAATTACGTATAAACAAACTCGGATAATGAAGAGATTGTAGAATTAACCCTTACCTTGTACTTTTCCTTAGTAGATGGTTGGTTAACCTCCTATATAATGGTGAAATGATTTTTATTAAATTATACAAGAATAATATACATTAATATGATATCATATATGATCTTTTAACATTGCTTTGTTAATAATATCTTAGTATTATCGTCGTTTTGGGTGTTAATTGACTCATTTTCCTTTATATGATTTGTTATGTAAGTTGTGTTTGTTATGGATAGGTTGTATCTTATTCATATACAGAATGATATCAAGTCCTTAAAAATTATTTTTAATCATCAAATGAAAATTATTCTTGAATGGATAAGAGGGGGAATGAATCTCATCGTGTTCGTGGAGACGATAGTCCGTACGTACGCACGAGCGACAATATCATTCTTTTGATATTAAAAGAGTATATAATTGAATGTTATATCATATATACATAATCATTATAATGTTATATTTTTTATTTACATCATTTATACTCATTATTATACCCATCCAAATAATAATGTATTGAATAACAATTACACCACGACGTGGAGATGGTAAGTCGTACATACGTACATATGGTGATATGTCATTCAAAGGATGGATAGAATACTGAATATGGTTGTACCATATTTATAACAACATAACAGTATATAGAAGATACTAGAGTTATTATTTTAGAATGTAAATAACAAAGAAAGAAGAAGTGGAAGAAGAAAGGAACTTGAAAGAGGGTGGTGAAAACATTACCTCTTCTTTGGTTTCTTCCTTTTGATTTGATCAAAAGGGATCCTTAGGTTTTCTTTCTGATCACACTAAGGCCTCTAGGTTCAAGGGAGGATAGTTGAGAGAGTATTTGGGTAGGTTTTGTCTGATCCAAAAGGCTTTGAAGGTGTGAAATAAAGAGAAGGGGAAGTGCCCTTTTATAAGAGGGGTTAGGGGCACCTTAGGAAAAGCTAGAAATATGATTTTATAATAAAATAATTTTCGGTTTATAATGGCTCCAAACTGATTTATTTCTAGGATAAGGTTGGTATGGGTCGAAATAAACTCAACCAATAGGTTTTAGACAGGTTTGGGTCACTATATTAACTTTATCTTTAAGTTTTAACTCTTAGTTAATTAGTTTGACATTTACCTTGTCTCTTTGTATTTTTATATTATATGGTTAATAAACATACTATATACTTCCAAGAGAACCCCAAGTGGTTCATTAATGATACACCTATCATTATATAAGTCTCTTGGACGAACCTTATATTTTTAGGAATAGAATATCAATTAATAATATAATATTTGTTTTAAAAACTCTTTTATACCAATTTTGACACTATTTGGAAATTGATTTTTGTGAAAATCATAACAGAATGATTACTTCTAAAAAATTTAATTAAATAAATCCTAAAATTTCATATTAACCTATAAAATTAGTGTAATTTATAAAAAGTCTCAAATTAAATTTATTAGGGTGTTTATAATATCAATTATTTTAATATTTCACTATTAAGGTAATTAATGCATCATCATTATGTCATAAATAAATTAAATTATTTAATGTATAAAAATTATAAATAAAATATCATTATTTAGGAAATATTTTTATATTTCTAATGAATATTTATAATCTAATTTATCTCATTTTTAACCCTATATTAAAAAAATTTACTTATTAAACTTTGATTTTAACTCTTTTAACTCTTCTTTGAATTAAATAATAATAAATGTCCTAATCTAATCCAAGTGGACCAAATAGGTTCATATTTTATTCATAAGGGTTTTTTTGGTCGAATTATACTTATCTAATATAATTAGGACATGTTGCAGGGTAAAAATAATATCATTTTTACCTTTAATTACCCTATTTACTTTTAACCGTGGTAAATAAAAGTAAAGAGTTACTATTCACCAAAAATTATTTTCATATCATTGAAACACATTTTACTTACTGATATCAATCGTGTCTCTTGGATTTTTTAAATTCAATTCACAGAAGTGGTAAAATTAAGTTTTATAAAAATTTGCAAAATCTCCTAGGAGGTGGGTAAAAGACGGTAAAAAGTTCAATAAAATTTTATATATCTAAACTTAATCTAAATTTAATCCAATGAATTACATTGAAATTATATAGGTATTATGTATCTATTTTGACCTAAAGTAATTTTAAATAAAATAAATAATTATTTAAATAAAAATTCGGTTTTAACCAATAACTTAGTGTTTTTCACTATTCATCAAAAATTGAAAGTTTTTAGAAAAATACCAAAAATTCACCCTAGGCTAATTTAGATATTCCGAATCCAAAAATGAAGTCCATTGTGAAAAATAAAATTTATAAAATTTCAAAAAGTTGGTATTACTATTCATAACGGCTAGTTTGGTTGGTTGTGGTGTGTTAGAACTCGAAGTTGCGTACAACAGACGTTGTTGTATTATTCCAAGAGAAGTGTATTGTAGAAGCTTGGGCTGTTACATTCTCCCCTCTTTTAAATAATTGAGTCCTCACAATTTCTAAAATATTACTATATAAAAAGACTCAGGTGGTTCTACATCACAAGTTCCTCGGGTTCCCACGTTGCCTCTTCCATCTTATGATTTCTCCATAGAACTTTTACCAAACGAGTCATCCAGTTTCTCAACACTTGTTCTCAGGTATCAAGAATCCTGATGGGCTCTTCGCAATAAGACAGATCAGGTTCCAGTTCTAATTTCTCATAGGTGAGTACATGCATTGGGTCAGGCATGTATTTTCTCAATAGTGATATGTGGAATACATCGTGAACTTTGGAGAGACTTGGCGGCATTTCCAAACAGTAAGCTACAACCCCAATTTGTTCTAGAATTTCGAAAGGTCCGATGTACCTAGGACTCAATTTACATTTCTTACCAAAATGTATAACTCCCTTCCATGGAGATACCTTTAGGAAAACATGATCACCGACTTGAAATTCCAAATATTTCTTTCGATTATCAGCATAACTCTTCTGCCTACTTTGAGATGCTTTGATGTGGGTTTGGATTACCATCACATTTTTCATCGTTTCCTCCACAAGTTCTGGGCCTATAAGTTTTCTTTCACCAACATCATCCCAACAGGTGGGTGTGTGACATCTCTTTCCATATAATGCTTCATAGGGTGCCATCTGAATGCTTTAATGGAAGCTATTGTTATAGGAAAATTCTACCAGAGGTAAATATTGATCTAACATACCCTAAAAGTCAAGTGAGAAATATCTCAACATGTCTTATAAGGTTTTAATAGTTCATTCTGATTGTCCATCTGTTTGAGGGTGGTAGGCAGTGCTCAAAAGAAGTTCTGTATCCAAGTCCTTTTGAAGACTTTTCCACAATCTTGATGTAAAATGGGGATCACAATTAGAAACAGTTGATAGGGGTACTTCATGAAGTCTCACAACTTTATTAATATATAGTCTTACTAGACGTTCAAGAGGTAGATCTTCTCTTATAGCAAGAAAATGTGCTGACTTGGTAAGACGATCAACAATGACCCATATTGCATCGTTCCTTCTAGGAGTCTTTGGTAATCCCATGACAAAGTCCATTGTAATATTATCCCATTTCTACTAAGGTATGGGAAGAGGTTTCATGACTCCTCCAGGCTATTGCCTTCCAGCTTTCACTTGTTGGAAAACCATACATCTTGACAAAAAATCAAAAATCTCCCTATTCATGTTGTCCCACAAAAAATGTTCATTCCAATCTCTATACATCTTGGTGCTACCAGGGTGTATGGGGAAATTGGAGCTATGAGCATCAGCTAACAATTCTCTTTTTAGATCGGGTAAATCGGGAACACAAAGTATCTTCCCAAATTTCAAAATTCCATCTTCATACACAAAGTCACTCAATCTCCCATCATTTACAGCTTTAATCTTCTTTTGAAACTCTTCATCATCGGTCTGAGAACTCTTTATACTCTCTAGTAAAGATGGTTTGGAAACCATTTGAAATAGTATTGATGTTTCACCTTCCATGGTTATTCCCATATCCATCTTCACTAGATCCATGAAAATAGGATCTCTTTAAACTCTCATCTTGTTCAAAACTCCATGATCTTTTCTTCTCAAAGAATTGTCCACCTTATTTTCCTTCCCCATGTGGTAGTGTATAGTGAAATCACAATCCTTGAGTAATTCAAGCCATATTCTTTGCCTCATGTTGAGTTCTTTCTGAGAGAAAATATACTTCAAACTCTTGTGATTAGTATAAATCTCACACTTTTCACCATATAGATAGTGTCTCCAAATCTTCAAAGAAAATATTATAGCTGATAACTCAAGATCATGAGTAGGGTATTTTTGCTCATGAATTTTTAGTTGTTGTGATGCATATGAAATAACCCTATCATTCTGCATAAGGACACAACCAAGTCCTTTCTTTGAGGCATCACTATAAATAACAAACCCATCATTCCCCGATGGTAGAGTCAAGATAGAAGCATTGACTAATCTTCTCTTCAATTCTTAGAAACATTCTTCACACTCTTTTGTACAAATAAATTTAACCCCTTTACATGTGATCTTCGTTAATGGGTTAGCCAATCGGGAAAAATTCTGTACAAAATATCAATAATAACCTGCTAAACCAATAAAACGGCGTACCTCATTTATACTCGTTGGTGCTGGAAATTCCTGGATTGATATTGTCTTGGAAGGATCAATAGAGATTCCATCTTTAGAGACAATATGGCCAAGAAAAGAAATCTTCTAAAGCTAGAAGTCACACTTGCTAAACTTCCCGTATAATTCATTTCTTCTGAGGGTCTTCAGAATGGTGCACAAGTGATTTTCATGATCTTCGTAGCTTTTGGATTATACCAAGATATCATTAATAAATACCACTAAAAAGTCATCAAGATATTCCTTGAAAAATCTGTTCATTAGATCCATGAAGATAGAGGGCGCATTAGTCAATCCAAAAGGCATTACTGTAAACTCATAATTCCCGTACCTGGTTCGAAATGCTATTTTTGGAATGTATTCCTTCTTCACACACAACTAATGATATCCAGATTGAAGGTCAATATTTGAAAATTATTGAGATCCATGAAGTTGGTCGAATAAATCATCAATGCGAGGAAGGGGATACTTGTTCTTTATTGTTATAGCATTGATCTCCCTGTAGTCAATACACAAACTCATAGATCCATCTTTCTTCTTAACAAAAAGAACAGGGGCTCCCCATGGAGAAACACTAGGGTGAATAAATCCCTTATTACTCAATTCCTCTAGTTGTTTCTTTAGTTCCACTAATTCCACAGTGGCCATTATATAAAGGGTCTTTCATATGGGCCTTGAACCAAGAATTAGGTCAATAGAAAATTCAATTTCTCATTCTGGAGGATGTCCAAGTAAATCCTCTGGAAAAACATCAACATATTCTTGAACAATAAGTACATCCTCTATTCGAACATTACATTCCTCACCCATAGTAATTTCATTCCCTTCCTCCCCAATAATTGAATTTAGTTGAGCTACTGGGGGTGGATCTAGATAAGAATTAGTTGGTGACATTTCTGATCTAATGATAAGGTACTCCTTATCATCATCAAAAAAAATTACCTCCTTATTCTTATAATAAATTTTCACATCATGGTCCGATAGCCAATCCATACCGAGGATTATATCAAATTCAATCATGGGTATAATGATGAGATCAGCAGATAAAGAACATTTATATTCTCTAATGGGAACTAATTCACAAAACTTTATTGCAACGATACTTCCTTTAGGAGTTTTGACTGACAACTCCCTTATTAAATCAAATTGGAAATATCTATTTTTCTTAGAAAACTAAGAAGATATGAAACAATGCGATGATCCAGAATCAAATAAAGTATTGGCTAAACTTGAGGAAATAATTAAATTACCTGCCAATACGTCTTTAGGAGCTTTAACCTCAGAAGTAGTGATAGCATAAGCTTAGCCTTGATCTCTTGGCCTCTTCTGAGGTAAGTTTCCCTAACGCTTAGGAAATTCATTTTCATAATGTCCCATCTCCCTGCAATTGTATCATTGAACATCGGTAGCATCTTTATTTCCCTTAAAATCACCAGCAAGATGGCCTTTCTGTTCACATTTGTAGCATACTCCTTTTCCTTTTATACAGGCACCTAGGTGCTTCCTTCCACAATTATCACATGGTGGAAATTCAACCCTTCCCTTATTCCATGTTCCCTTATTTCCTTTCCCAGAGAGTTCAGAGGATCTCTTCTTCTCTTGCTTTACTTTAAAGTCATAAGACTTAGAGAATTCCTTTTATGTCTGTATAGCACATGAGACAATATCTTCGTACAACGAGAAGGATTGTGAGACTAGTGCTCGACGGAGAAATGGTTTTAACCCATCAAATAAATGATCAATCTTACTTCTTGGGTTACATATATAATCTACATAATGCCTCGCTAACCTTGTAAAGTTATCCTCGTACTTTGCAACATTCTCATCCTACTTTTGCCTCAGACTGAGAAATTTCCTTTCTATATCTACTCGATGGTCATGAGGAAAGTATTTTTCTAAGAAAATTTCTTTAAACTACCTCCATTCCATACTTGATACTTCTTCATTTTCCTTTGTATTTTGAATTAATGACCACCATTGATCAGCATCACCAGTGAGACGGTAAACTTCCATGATAACTTTTTCCCTTTCGTTACTCCCCAAGGCATCGAATACTTTCTCTAAGGAATTGATCCATTGCTCAGCTACTAGTGGATTTGTATCCCCATTAAATTTTGGTGTTTTTTGCCTCATGAAATGATCTAAAATTGATCCTCCACGCTGCGGATCATGGTGCTCCATACAAGTAAGGTTAGTATTCAAAACCTGAGTGAGTTGTCCCAGTATAGTGATAATCTAATCAGCACCAGTTGTATCACCATCCCCACTATAATTATCTTGAGTAGTAGGTAAATCCCTACATGGAGTCTGTGCATTGATACGGTTTCCATTCCTTCCACTAGGCTCCATTTCTAAAAAATGTCATAAAATAGATTAGTTTATGAATCGAAATACATAATTCCATACTTGTAAAACACTTAACATAAATTGAACTGTTTATGGATATAATCCATAATAATAAAAATGTTTTCTTTGAGGAAGTATATACCCATAACCCTTTATAATGGTTTTTAAAGAAAATGAGAATTATCCTAAGCATATCCCCCAGGAGTGTCGTAACCAAGAGTGCAGCAAGGCCCATTGTCGTGCACCAGTTCTCGTTCGAGTCTAGCTCAAAGCGGTGTTTTCGGGTTTTACCCCTAGGTACATCTGTGCCAGAGCCACCTCTACCTGCTCGTATCCAGACAAGGATGTATTGCTCGGAAAACTCACAAAATCTCTACAATACCAAAATTCTAGGAAGTTCTTCTATAATAATCCTCAAAGTCTATCTTAGGTCTATGTGCTCTAATCAAAGTTTACCTAAATCTAGCTTCCAAGGTTTATTACTAAACTTCCTCTGATACCAACTGTAATGCCCTGACCCCAGTTACCCAGAGTCAGTGCATTATTGCATAATATTGGCATGATAACAAGGGATCAAATCCCGAAAGACCGATTAGTTTAGTATCCTTGGAAACACTAGATATATTCATAAGTCTTACATTACATCATAAATTAAAAAAAACTACAACAACATCTTTTCTTCATATCCCCTCATATTATCCCTGTAGGTCATTCATAAAATACTTCTTCACATACTAGGAAAAATTAAACATTGAAAGGGGTGAGATAAGATGCTCAGTAAGGATAACAATATAGTGGAAACTTTCATAAATAAACATAAACATTTAAGGCAATGTATAACTAAAACAAAAGCCTTTTAAACTTGAACTTCAGCATAATATGGAAAAGATAAAATGAAATAACGCCATTTACTTATTCACATGGATATTCTACTAGTCAAATAATCACATGCAATATCAATAACCACTTTCATAATAATGTAATGCATAATGCTGGACATTCTGAAACATTTTATCAAGGCCTCAGCCAAGACGTCTAAAAATGATTAAGGCCTCGGCAAAAATCATATAACAAATTGGGAAAGGACTCAGCCAATTCCACATCTAGTTGTCTCATGAGACCTACCGATGCATCGAGGAGCTATAGAGGGCTCCACCCATCACTTACTAAGTCTAATGCATTCCTCATACGAAAAGCTTTAAACATAACATAAACATTCGTATTAAAACTAGCATACGAAATGTCAATACTTTATCGATAAACCATGAATGGTATAAAAATAAAACATCCACAGTCAAACATATCACAAAACCTTCAATAAAATATGGAAGTTTTGTATCATAATAAATCAACTTCAAATAATCTTAAAATCCCTCAAAGGATGTTGACATGGATGAAATCAAAACTATTTCAGAGAAATATCTCCTTTTGAAATAATTAAAAAGTAAAATAATTATTAAATAAATTATTTATTTTGAATATACTCATATAAGCTTGTAAGGGAAGCTTGGATGATTTTATAATGGCAGAAAATAGCCGCACCCTCCGTATAAGTTAAAAAAAGACATTCTTACCTTAATTTTGTCGAAAAGGTTAAAAAGGACCTTGTTTGGAAAACGATGGAAAGATTACTTTATAAACATCTTATAAAAAGTCAAACAAGGGTATAAATGACTTAACCCATTTTCTATTAAATAGTAAAAATGTTTTGAAATACATTTTTAAGAAACATGGATATGGATGATAAAGAGGTCCCAGTAGATAATTACATATAAACAACCTCGGATAATGAAGAGATTGTAGAATTAATCTTTAACTTGTACTTTTCCTTAGTATATGGTTGGCTAAACTCCTATATAATGGTGAAATTATTGTTATTAAATTATAAAAGATTCATATACATTAATATGATATCATATATGATCTTTTAATATTGCTTTGTTAATAATATCTTAGTATTATCGTAGTTTTGGGTGTTAACTGACTTATTTTCCTTTATATGATTTGTTATGTAAGTCATGTTTGTTATGGATAGGTTGTATATTATTCATATATAGAATGATATCAAGTCCTTAAACATTATTCTTAATCATCAAATGTAAATTATTCTTGAATGGATACGATGGGGAATGAATCTCATCGCGTTCGTGGAGACGGTAGTCCGTACGTACGCACGAGCGACAATATCATTCTTTTGATATTAAAAGCATATATAATTGAATGTTATATCATATATACAGAATATTTATCATGTTATATTTTTTATTTACATCATTTATACTCATTATTATACCCATACAAATAATAATGTATTTAATAACAATTACACCACGACGTGGAGACGGTAAGCCGTACGTACGCACGTATGGTGACATGTCATTCAAAGGATGGATAGAATACTAAATATGGTTGTACCATATTTATAATAACATCATGTTATATAGAAGATACTGGATTTATTACTTTAGAATGGAAATAACAAATAAGTAAGAAGTGTAAGAAGAAAGGAGCATGAAAGAGGGTGGTGAAAACATTACCTCTTCTTCGGGTTCTTCCTTTTGATTTGATCAAAAGGGCTCCTTAGGTTTGCTTTATGATCAAAATAAGGCCTCTAGGTTGAAGGGAGGATAGTTTAGAGAGTATTTGGTCAGGGTTTGTCTGAGCCAAAAGGCTTTTAAGGTGTGAAATAAAGAGAAGGGGGTTCCCTTTTATAAGAGGGGTGAGGGGAACCTTAGGAAAAGCTAGAAATATTATTTTGTAATAAAATAATTTTCAGTTTATAATGGTTCCAAAGTGATTTATTTCGATGATAAGGTGTGGATGGGTCGAAAACAACTCAACCAATAGGTTTTAGACAGGGTTGGGTCACTATATTAACCTTATCTTTAAGTTTTAACTCTTAGTTAATTAGTTTGACATTTACCATGTCTCTTTGTATTTTTATATTATATGGTTAATAAAATTACTATATACTTCCCAAAGAACCCCAAGTGGTTCATTAATGATACACCTATAATTATATAAGTCTATTGGCCGAATCTTAGATTTTTAGGAATAGAATATCAATTAATAATATAATATTTGTTTTAAAAACTCTTTTTTGTCAATTTTGACACTATTTGGAAATTGATTTTTGTGAAAATCATAACAGAATGATTACTTCAAAAAAAGTTAATGAAATAAATACTAAAATTTCATATTAACCTATAAAATTAGTAGAATTTATAAAAAGTCTCAAATTACATTTATTAGGGTGTTTATAATATCAATTATTTTAATATTTCACTATTAAGGTAATTACTGCATCATCATTGTGTCATAAATAAATTAAATTATTTAATGTATAAAATTTATAAATAAAATATCATTATGTAGGAAATATTTTATAATTATAATTAATATTTATAATCGAATTTATCTTATGTTTAACCCTATATTAAAAATGTTTTAGTTATTAAACTTTTATTTTAACTCTTTTAACTCTTCTTTGAATTAAATAATAATAAATGTCCTAATCTAATATAAGTAGACCAAAGAGGTTCATATTTTATTCCTAAGGTTTTTTTTGGTCGAATTATACTTATCCAATAGAATTAGGACATGTTTCAGGGTAAAAATAATATCATTTTTACCTTTAATTACCCTATTTACTTTTAACCGTGGTAAATAAAAGTAAAAAGTTACTATTCACCAAAAATTATTTTCATCTCATTGAACCAAATTTTACTTACTGATATCAACCGTGTCTCTTGGATTTTTAAAATTAAATTCACAGAAGCGGTAAAATTAAGTTTTATGAAAATTTGCAAAAGCTCCTAGGAGGTGGGTAAAAGACGGTAAAAAGTTCAATAAAATTTTATATATCTAAACTTAATCTAAATTTACTCCAATGAATTACATTGAACTTATATAGTTATTATGTATCTATTTTGACCTAAAGTAATTTTAAATAAAATAAATAATTATTTAAATAAAAATGCAGTTTTAACTAATAACTCAGTGTTTTTCACTATTCATCAAAAATTGAAAGTTTTTAGAAAAATACCAAAAATTCATCCTAGGATAATTTTGATATTCCGAATCCAAAAATGAAATCCATTTTGAAAAATAACATTTATAAAATTTCAAAAAGTTGTTATTACTATTCATAACGGCTAGGTTGATTGGTTGTGGTGTGTTAGAACTTGAAGTTGCGTACAATAGACGCTATTATATTATTCAAAGGCAAGTGTACCATGGAATCTTGGGGTGTTACACAAAATCTCATAAGTAATCAATGAATTCTTGATTAATATACTCTCCACCTCGATCTGAGTGGAGTTTCTTAATATTCTTACCAAGATGGTTCTCAACTTCATTCATGTATTCTTTAAACTTATCAAAATAATCTGATATATACCTCATTAATTATATATATCCATATATACTAAAATCATTAGTAAAAGATATCAAGTATGAGTAACCACCACTTATTTCAATTGTAAATGGTCCACATACATCGGTATGAACCAATTCAAGAATCTCTTTGTCCCTTTCACCTTTCCCACTAAATGGGGATTTTGTCATTTTTCTTTGTAAACAGGCACGACATATGAAAAGTGGTTTTAGTTCAAAATAATATAAATACATATCTTGATGTAACATTTTCAACCATTTATCATTTACATGACCTAGCCGGTGATGCCAAAGTTGGGTGTGGTATAAGTTATGTGAAGTATCTTTATTATCTATTTCCATTACTTGTTTTGTATAATCCAACACGTAAAGACCATTGTATAAATATCCCCTACCATAATAAATGTTATCTTTCTAAAAGAAGAAACATCCATTTCTTAACATGAAACAAAATACATCTATATCTAGTCAGGATACATAAATAATTTTTGTGGTTATAGAAGGCACAAAAAAACTACCCTCTAACACCAAGATCATCCTAGTTGGCAATGTGAGGTGGTAATCCCTAACAGCTACAGTAGTAAGTCTGGATCTTTTGGATGATCATAGATCTACCTCCCCTCAGCAAATTTCCAAAATCTGTATGGTTCCTGTATTTGAATACATGTGTGATCACCACAAGCTATATCCAATACCCAATTTGTAGAAATAGATAAAATGCACTCAATAACAAATGCACTTGAAGCTTCCCCTTGCTTCTTTGTATTGGTGTAGTTTTTCTTCAAGTGGCCCTTGTTTCCACATGCAAAAAAAACCTCTTATTCCCTTGCCTCCCATATGATATTCTTTTTCTTAGAAGGGTGTGAAAATTCTTTGGGCTTAAAGATATTTTCCTTCCCTTTCCTATTATTCACCATATATACATAAGGCTTATCACACTTCAAATCTTTATCCTTTTGAAGAATGAGTATAGGAATATCAAATAGATACTTCTTAATGTTTTTCATATTCAAATTAACAATGAAGATGGATAATCTCTAAGGGGGTGATGTGATAATGAGATTAGTTCCCTATTCTTTAGGGAGTTTAAACCCTAGAACCTCTAGTCTCTCAATTTAGCCAATGATATAAACTACATGTGGACCAACTAGGGCACCCTCTCCAAGAATACTCTGATAAGAGTTCCTTAGATATCTCAATCCTTTCCTCTCTTGCTCTCTCTTGTTAAAGACCGTATAGCTTCTCGAGCATGCAATAGGCATCCATGTTTTCATGAGACATCATGATCTCACTATATATTTATGATAACACCAAACATTGAACATTGATTGTGTCATCCATATGTTGATTATAGACAAGGAAACCTTGATCACTCGCCTCTCGGGCTGGTGAATCAGGTAATGCTGACTCTATCATGTAAGAATTTTGTTCATGGCGTAGAGTAACCCAAAGGTTTCTAAACCTTTCCTTGAAGTTACTTCTAGTTAGGATGTTATCTCTATCCTGAATTGATCATAGGGATATTGTGGTTTACAATCTTATCATTTTATTCTACAATTAAAAGATCATATCATTAGTACTTTCTTGATTACATTTTATGAGAAATAATAAATTAGTTTTATTAAGTATCCCACTATTTTAACAAGTTCCAATGTCCCTCAACATTGAACTTCAAACGTCAAGTTTCCATGAAATTATAGTGGAAAGAATCCATATTCCCCTTCACATAACCCCAACAGGGGTTGGTCAAGATATTTGAAGGTATTTAGGTATGAAGTTCATTGCCAACTGTGGTCTTATAGCTCCTTGATCTGTTGAGTGGACTCCCCAATCCTGAAATCCTGACTTGGATTTCCTCAACTCTTGCCTCCATTATTACACCAAGTCTATAAAAAGATACTCCTCCTGATGCAATATGGTTTAGTCATCCTGGAACATTTCATAAGAGATTCCTTTATAAAATTAAGTTTCCCAACAAGGTTTGGTCAAATACATAGTTTTATTGAGTCTTTCCCTTAATCAAGTAACAGAAGGCTTAGTCTGACCTAATATTTTATTGAGATATTTTTATCTCTTATGAGTAAATTTCTTATTATAATTATCACATTATTGTTAATATTAAGTGGAACTTACTTAAGTTATTAAACATGTCTTGATAATATTTATGCATATTCATGGTTTATTTTAGTTCCATATTTCTTGCTTGTTAGTTCATTAATTAAGTGATCGCAACAACACATCCACAATGAAAAAACCATTCAACTAATAGAAATAAAATAAAGATAATAATCATAACATTTTCTAACGATTAGTTTATCTATCATTTGATTAACTAATCATGGCCTAGGGAAGAAACACCATGAACCTTTTTTAGTTTTTGTTTACAGTTTTCCACATGTTCACCATTGTATCTCCTCGAATTGGTTTCGTCTCGGCTCTAGCTTGAACAGACTCCACTATCTTGGGAGCTCCATCCATTACATATAGTTTTTAACTCACAAATATGTGAGGGGTAAAAAGGGGTTTACATAAAAGAAACCATGGGCACTCAAGACATATATATTAATGAGGAGAGATGGTGCATAGGACAAAAATTAATTTAACAAATAAACTAAAAGGGAAATGAACTACATACAAGGTCTGGTCTAGCTCATGATCATCCACATACATGAAAAAAAGTTACGCATTTAATAAAACTATAATTTAATTCTTTTATTGTTCATATTAGGATAAATCATGATCGAATAGATTAGTTATTATCTTTAATTAATCAATCCTTTTATCATAACCCTTTTTCTAAATTTTCTTGATATTCTCATCCTTGTACATAAATGCACTATGGAGGTAACCTGTGGAATACTTGTTTGAATCAACCCAAAATGTATTGTATTCATATACTATTTTACTCTTTTTAACATATGGAATACATGATGCTTCAATGCATAGAGTAACAACCTATAGTATGAGTTAAACATGATAAGTAGTTCTAAACAATACACAAACATTAAAGTTTTAACTTTTTATAATTTGGTAAAGTACACAGCGTATAGTTCCGACTATACCTCATGTACTACCTTCACCGTCTTTCCCAAACAACATTCCTAAGGACTCTGTGTGTGAGGCATACTTTAGAAAATTCAGATTACAGGGTGTGTACAGTGGGATACACACCATGTTGTCTCTACATTACATGGTTATCGGTCGGATCAATCCATGTACGGGATACATGGATTTACCCCTCACCCAAAGGGACTACATGTCGTGTGCAGTGGTCCACACGATGTGTAATCCGGTAAGTGTGTTCCTATCTATCTCGGTCAACATGTGGTGTAAAATTAATTACACTGTGTGTAATAAATGCACACGGCTGGAGTAATTGCCGAATTACTCCTGATGTGTTGAACACGACTAAAAAACGTATAGTCTGGATTGCATTTAAAGTATGGTAGAGAACACGACATCTAGGTCTGAACACACAGCCTATACTTTCATGTCACCTAGTTAGAATCATCGGAACCTCCTGATGTGTTCCTTGTTTTAATTTTAAACCAAAATAATATTCATTTCTGTGAAATCTGGGAGAAACGAAAAAATGAAGAACATATCTTGAAATTTCAAATGACAAGAATGATTAATCCATGAATTGAAAAACTAAATTATTAAATCTCAAATAATAAATGAAAATTAAATAATAATAAATGATGATGAGCTCCCTCTGATACCAATTGAAGGATCTAGACATAGTGGAAGCACATCATTGGGTGGGGCCCAAATCTGCCTTTTTCATAATCAATGACCAATTTAGGATCAATATAATGATGAAATCCAGTATCCACAGATTAAAATAAATGATTTGGAAAAAATAAGAAAGGCGCTGGATCCGAGAGATAAATGATCTTTCACATTATGTTTATAAATAATTTAATTAATTTCACAAAGAAAGGAATACCTAGATCTTAGGTACTTTCTTTGTTGATGATGTTGATCATCCAGAATGACCCTTCCAGATTGTCTTGTTGAACTTGCGAGGTTATAAACTATAATCCCTCTTGCGGTGGTCCATACAGGCTCCTATGTCCTCTGATTGACACCACTCATTCTCTGGGTACTATCGAGGAAAAGTGAATGTCTTGTGTTTTTCATTCTTGATCACTTGTTCTTTGGTATTGAAGAATGTATCTCGTTCTTAAGAGGGGAGAGAAGAGTATTCAAGAGAGAAATTTTTTGGATCGACAATTCCCAATTCACTAGGAATGTAGTTTGGTACATGGCACAATAGACGTACTTGTCTATTTATCGACATGGGGCTTTGGTTACAATATTTAATTTTGTAAAAGTAATTAAATACATTCATAACCATATAGAAAAATCATTCTCTTAATAATAATATCGCATCATTATTTATGGTGCGCCAACTTGGGTAAAATGGAATTTTAAATATAATTCTTCATCACAAAATAACAGTAGCGTTATTATTATTATTATTTAAACTTGTGCCTAGTAGTTAAATAATTATTTACCATCTTTAAAATAATTATTTTACTACCAGACCGACCTTGGTCCGCTTGAACTCCACTTTCATTTATTTAACACCCGAATAAATAAATAAATAATTTATTCTATTAAATAATTATTTTATTTAAAAAATAGTAAATAAATATTTATTAAATTTTTAAAAAAATAAATAAGTATATTTTACTCACAATCCGGTGAATAAATCTTTATTTAATTTATGCAATCATTTTAACTTGAATAAAATTATTCCACGATCTTGAGAATAATATTTATTTAGTTAATTAAATTCAAATAGAATTTAACCGAGACCACAAAAACTCTTAGTGTGTGGCCCTCTAGGATTATTTCTTATTGGTATTAGGTGGATTTGCCTAGATTCCAGGAGTACTGTCTAACAATGGGTCAAGGCACCCAATACAAAGAACATAAAGTTGCAACAATGACATCCACATACGAACACTCATTATTCAATATAATCCCTTTATCTCAATATCTCCTCAAACAGGTTTCATGATAGTTTCATCAACATTTATGATTGATAGGTATTTCTTTGACTACCTAAAATAAACTCTTCATTATACCATGGACAAGGAATTTTCCACGACATTTCTATTTCAATCAAAGGGTCGAGATATCAACTTCCATAAATGGAAGGGACTAATCCTTACTTAACTTATCCATTAATAACATGCCACTCATGACGTACCCAACATATCCTACTTCTAGCCAACATATGGCATGACGGTTTTCATTAGTAAAACAAATTACATGAGTCATGACACATATTTTTGATAATATTAAAGTCTAAGGACAATTACACATGCTTGCAGATAAGAATATCTAATGACACCAAAATGTGTGTAATTCCTACTGGCATGTATGTTTTCATAATCTCCCATCTTGGAGATTACCAAGTGTGAAATTCATGAGAGGAAGTATCATCTGCTTACGAGTACTGGAACCTGATGGTCTGTATATTATTTTTCCCATTATAGTATGACATCCAACGGTAGAAATATATTTAATAATATTGTTATAGAATTTCAAGGTTCTCATCAGAGCAGGTAACTATCATGACCTTATCAATGCCACAAATAATTTAGGACATTATTACATTATTTCCAGGTAGAACAATGAACAATATGTAATAAGATGTTTAATATTTAAATACATTAAATATCTATGTAATCAAAGTTCAAACAGATGGTTCTACGACACCAACTCTAACAATTATGATTTCAAGAATAATGTAGATGAAGTTCCATCGATGCTCATGCTACTATTTATTATAGCATACATCATTATAATATAATATTGTATGATTAATGTTTGAGGAACATTTTATGACGTCTAGGAGTTTTCCCAAGATATGAGAAATTATATTTTCTCTAGATTTCAGGAATCTAAAGAAACAAATTGAGTTTCATATTTTTGATATGTTTTTTGGATACTATTGATATAGTTTTGGATAAATATAGGGTATAGATTCAGTGGAGGTATTATATAAAGAGAAATTTGACCTTGATGAAGCATAAAATTATATTTTATTTGGCCATTTTTTAAAAATATAGATTACTTATTAGGAATATTTGTGGAATAATCATTGAGGTGAAAAATAAGTTCAATTGAATTCATTAAAACCTCAAATTGTAATAATATTTTGGTGATTTTATAGTGTAAGCTTTCTTTTATTTTTGATATACCATTTATGGTATTTAGCAATGAAAAATACACTAAATGTACCCATCTATTCACATGGGTTGGAGGAGACCAAGAAGTGGAGAAAAAATTGAATAAATCAATGTGGTGCTGGATACACAATAGTGAAAAAAATGAAGAGGTGATATGTAATTTAGAATATGAAAGAACTAAATATCTCAAATATGAATTATAAGCCACAAAAATGAGTAGGAAAGAATATTATGAATAAGATGTGTGTGGAATGCCTATGAAACCTACTGGGTCTTGAATAAGAGGATATATTTTATGTTTATATTCTAGATAAAAATTTTATGAAGAATTGGAGGGTGTAGTTGTGTTCAAAGGAAGTTTTTCAGGTTCAAAGTAAGTTTTTCAGGTTCTCTATGTGAAGAAATTTGGGAAGTCATAGTTCTTTGATTTAAGTAAGAAGATCAATTTTTGGGAGCATCAACATCCCTTGAAAGATTTTGATCTACTTCAGGAGGAGGAAGATAATGAGAAACTCATGGATATGAGTATAAAGAACCCATGGGAAAAAATTAAATCCATGTAAAATGCTTACCCCGCTTATTAAATATGTTGGAAGAATGTTTCAGGATGATACCTAGACAAAAACACTTGTAATATCAGCATGTTTTTGTGGATAATATGTACAATGGACATCCCAAGTGAGATAAGAAGTATGTTTCCATATATGGGTAAAAACTTGTAAAACTATTGGTGATATTTTTAAATTCATCATCATCACTATATATATTTGTTTGGAAGGGTAAAATACAAATAGATAAATTTATATTCAAATTGGTGATATAGGTTAATAACCAAAAGGGTATCAAGGTTATAAATTTTTTTTGTTAAATTTGATCTACACTTGATCCAAATCCATCTGGTTTATTTGAACAGTCTTAAAATAATTTCTATTGGTATCAAAACCTAAGTTCCATATGATTCGATATTTTGGATTTTTATAATTTGAATCAAAATAATAAGGTTCCCTCTGACAGGGAATAAAAATTCTATCCAAGTTATTTTATCTGATATGTTTGAAGGGAAAATTTAAAATGTGGGATTAACCACCTAATAAGTAATAATATACCTCCTCATCTTCTAAGATTGATTTAGACATCTCATAAAAGACCTTGAGATACATATGGAATAAAGGGGAAAATTTTGAAGAACTTTTTTGAAGAAGAAATAGGAAAATCCATTAGCTGGAGGTAATTAAATTTTCAATGATTTATTAGCTAACTTTTCTGATCATTATTCCTTCATTAAAATTAGATTAAACATATATAATGATTTCATTGAAAAATATGAAGACCTATATATTTATATTAAAGAAATATAAGTGATGTACTAATTGAAGTAGTAGTCTATATCTATAGATTCTTCAAGAGACCTCAGAATGAAATTTTATAGTTGGGAGATGAGGTTGATTCCATGGATGATATATTGGAAAGAAAGATGAATAGCTACAATACTCTCAAAATCATATAAAAAATAATAAAAAATCTATTACACTTTATAATTAATGATATTATTTAGTTTATTAACAATTTTAAAGATTTATTTTTGGTAAACATGTTTTTAAATAAGTTGTGATGAAAATGTTCCACTATTTTGAAAATATCATATTGCCTCATTGGATTGCAAGACATCACAAGTATACATCATGGATAACAAGGTAAAAGTTATTATAAAATAGTCTCAACGGGAAAATAGTAATCATGATGATTATTTAGAGAAGTTAAAAAGTCAATGGGAGGATATTTTTAACTCAGTTCTATTTCATATGAATATAATCAGTTTAATGGGTCTAATATTGGAGGTAAAACTAAAGAATCTAGAGGTAGAACAACTTGAACCCTCCCATTTCATTGGGAAAACATGTTTTTATATAAAAAATCATAAGTGATAACTAAATTATGAATTTATCATAATGGTATATTTAATAGTGTGGATTAATTGGGGGATAACTCAACCTCATTCTCATGGAAAACATTAACCCATGGATAAGTTAAATCGATTAGACTAATTATAGTTATTTTAAAGTATATAAAAAGTGAATAAATTATATAAACATGACATGAGAAGAATTCAAGGATATTAAAAAAAATTAAATGAAGTATGTGAGAATTTATAAGGGAAATTTTCCCCAAAAGGATCCTAAATAGTTGGGTTCCAATCAAAAAACAAAAAAAAATGTCAGGGTGGATAATCTGTACCTAAAATTAAAAGAATGAGGTTAATGGTAATGTGTTAGTGAGACTAAATATTTTGAAACATGGCTATGTATTTCTAGAAAAATATGTTCCTATTTTAAAATATTTTATGTCCTAAATTAGGGGGAAAGACAATGAAATAATAAAATCTGTTGGAAAGAATAAAACCTTTTATAAATGAAGAATCTTTCTTTGAAAAATATATTTGAAATTATAAGGAATTTTTGTGAGATTTATAATATATATTTTAATAGTAATAATGGTTAATGGTATAATACTACTATTTATCATCATTTTAATAAACAAATTGAGGAACCATAATAGGTTTGGTAGTTGGTAAAAAAAGATAGTGAATATTCTTTGGGTGATAACCAAAGAAAATAAATTAATAAAACCAACCTTGAGATGGTAATGGATAAAGTTAATAGGGATATAAAACCCATGTGAAAGAAGTTATTCTACCATAAGAAGAAAATCTAGATCATGGGCCATTAAAAAATGAACATCACACTCAAGAAATATATGAGTATGATTAAATCAAAAATAGATTCCCTCCAAGAGAGAGAGAGGGGTTTCCAGGATGGACTAATGGATGATTTTTATTTTGAAGAGGATGATGAGATGTCCAAAAATGGTAAGGTAATTGTTGATAAAGACGTGTGCAGATATTGAAACAAGATTTGATATTTTTATTTTAAATGTATTTTTTTCTTCCTAGGTATATATGATAAAAGGAGAATGCACTAATAATCTTATGTTTGGAAAATAGTTCTGTAAAGAAGAATACCACACTCAATGAGAGATCTGATAATGAGACTGCTGATATTATAATCCTATTTTTCGACAGATTAGAAGTGTCTAGGAGATGAGATCAAGTTCAAAAGAATAAAACTATTCATTTTTCTATGTTGAATAAGTTTATTCAATCTAAGAATAAGGTTCAATATGAAATGAATTTCATCATTCACAATGGTGAAAAATGTTGTAAAGTGAATGGTGAATCATGAATGAAGAGGTATAGACACTCCAAACATATAAGAAAATGAGTTTCTTGGTTGAAAAACCATTCTCAATTATTTTTTTAAAATTGAAGAGTTTTTGAATATCCACCATCACTCTATATTTGTTTAGTGGTTTTTAAATGATGGGGAGAGAAGGTGATAGAGGGTTAAGATTTTACATTGAGGTGGATCTATAAGATGTGTAATGAGACCAAATATTTTTATTTTCTATTGAATCTAGAATTATAGATATTCCATTAAAAATTTGATGGATTAGGTATCATATATAGTGAAAATAAGAAAAAAATTAATTTTTTAAACTTGTATCTCTTATTTTTCTAGAAATTTTTATCCCACATATATGTATTATAGATATGTTGATGAAACATTAATAAGAGAAATTTGATTCCATGTATATGTAATACAATGCTTGTCTGTGTTGGTGTTCTTACAATAAATTCCAATTCAAAATTAGTGATTTATCCTAATTTTCTTCTCTTATGGTATCAGTGATAGTTTAACAAAAATTGGGATCAATAAGTACCACTGAGAGAAGATATTTTTCTTTAAAATAAAGGATTTTTTTTATGAAATCCTTTTAGACAGAAACCAAAATAGGGAGAAAAAGATCCTCCCATGGAATTTCAATTGGTATTAATTGGAATCTTAATAGGTAAATCTATTGGAATTTTATGTTCTATCAATCGAAAGTGGTATCATAAACTTTTGGTGGAGAAGAAATTAAAGGATAGACCTACTATGTAAAAATGGGTAAGAATATCTTACCCTTTTCATTTATTATCAAAATTGGGAGAAAATATCACTAACTTAGCATGAAATGTATTTGGAAAAAACACAAAGGGGGTATTTATGTACCTAATTGTGTTTTATTATATTTATTTTCTATGATGTGAGTTCAAATGAAGATGTGGTCTTAAGTAAATAAGTGATAATACACTCATGTAAGAGGATTTTATTCCATGAGGAATAAATTTCAAAGAATAAGACTACAAGTCCTTGTAATAGATGACTAAACATAGTTTTTGGTGCTTAATGTTTAATGTATCCAAAGTTACTTGATTTTATTTGTTATTAAATATTTTTTTAATGTTATGAGATCAAGTGAATATGTGGTATTAGATAAATAATTTGGTATCCAACCATATAATAGGAGTTTTATCCATAAGAAATAAGTAGAAAATAATAATACCACAGTTCCTTGGAATAGTTGTCTGGATATATTCCTTAGTGCCTAAAATTTGAGAACCCATTCAGGGAGTATAAAGTATATTAGCTATAAAAATTAGTGTTTTATAACCCTTAGATGAAGTTTTTGTGATTATATATGGATCCATATTGATATAAAAATAGTTTTTCCTTATTTGGAATTATTCACTGAGACACACTTATCTGAGTTTTATATTATATGAAATACCTCAAAAATGTATTTTGATGAGTTTTGAATTATTATAATAATTTCAAAAATAATTTGGGTAAGTTTTTTGATAATTTGAATTTTTTTAGGAATCTCTAAAGTAATCAAAATTAGTTTTGAAGATACATAAATATGTTTTTTGGAGTTCATGAAGAAAAGGATATGTCCAGAGCATACAGCTTTATCTGCAAATCATAAGTCATTGAGTCCGAAATTATGTATTTTGGTGATGAACATAAGGTAGTGTGGTGATTTTAAGTATTTGAGCACCAATTTATTAATCGAATTGTCCTAATTATTCATCATAAGGTTAAACCAATGTTGATTCAGTCTTTTAAATATCGAGCATAAGACACCATCATATAACATTCTAAGCATAAGTATTCAAAGTCCCCAATGTAAATACTTGGTTGAGAATATAGATTCAATACATAGTGGATATCTCAATAATATAATAGATGAAATTTAAGTACCTATACTATAATTTAAGTCATTCTCATAATTTTTTTTGAATTTTATGATTTGATGTTCCCGTCATATATATTTAACACTTAGAAAAATTTTGGAAGTTCTTCTGGATGAAAAATTGAGTTTATAAATTTTAAATATAAGGAACATGAGATAATTTGGGATGATTAAATAACTATTGAATCATATTATAAAAATAATAAACACTTAAATTGGTGTATGATTCATGCTTGAGAAAAAAAGAAAATATGATATTCATCCATGGAAAGGAAAAATCTTAGAGAAATTAAAAATGAAGTTTCTATGATTATGAAATTTTGAAGAAATGAAATTATGAAGTTGTTATTGTTTTTAAATGTTCATAACTTCATAAATATTATTAAATCCATGATCCTATATGGTTTTAAGTATGATATATTGAGTAGAACCACTGAATGCATTTCGTGATAAAGAAAATGAAGTTATCATGTTTTATAAAGATATAGTTGAAGTACCATCAAATATCATGAGGATATTTACTAAATCTTATAACATTATGATATAAAATGTATCACTACATCTCAATATTAACTATGATAGATATCTAGGAATTTTCCTTATACTTTATAGATGATATGATCTCTATATTTTATGAATTTTGAAATGAAAGATGAGTTCCAAACTGTAGATATATATACAACATACTTTTTATATAGTTATGGAGATATGTAATGTGTGTATTCAATAGAGATAATTTGAGAATATGAAACTAAGACTCGTGATGAATAAGAAAATATTTTTTCATCCATGCCTCAAATATTAGGAAGATATATTAGTATTTTTTTGAAATACTTCTTGACTATAAAAAGTAGGGTATGGGAATTAATTGAAACATGATATTGGTAAAATATTATAGTTCTTATACACTAGAAGTATTATTTTCTTCTCAATATAACATTAATGGTATTAGTAAAATAATTATTTTATTTAATGTATCCATTTGTGGACATGAATTTTAGGAGATCGAGAGGAGAAGAAAAAAGAGAAAAAACCAATAGTGCGGTGGATAAATATTAGTGAAAAAACTAAAAGGTGAGATAGAATTGAAAATCCAAAAGGAATAAATCTTTTTAAAAATTAGGATATGTTTCTAAAACTTATATCAATGAATAATAATAAAAATAATAGTTAGTGTTCATAACTCTTACTACCTTCTAGGTCTTGAAGAAGAAGAGCTATTTTGAGTTAATTTTTTATCTACAATTTTGGTGTAGATATAGAATTTATTGGCATGTTTATAGTCTGAGTTTATTGTTCTTTGTGTGAATAAATTATGGAATTTTCAATTTTTTATTTTAGGGAACAAATTAACTTTTTGGGTACAATGACTTCCCAAGATATATTGTTATATACTTTTAGAGGATGAATTTGAAGATAAAATCATGGTATTTGAGTAAATATTCTATGAGAGCATATTTTTTCATATATATAATATGGTGAAACCACCCATGTAATGTTGTGTGAGAATGTGTTTTAGATGATATATGACTAAATCCACTTGAAATGGTGAAAATATTCTTATGGGGAATTCATACCATTGATATCCTTTGATAAATAAGGGGTTGGATTCCTCAGAAGTGACAAACTTTGTAAAAATACCAATATTGTTTTCACTTTCAGCATATACACACCATATAGGTATTTCTAAAGGTAAATTATAAATAGATCCATTTATATCCAAATATAAGAGAGTGGTTAAAAACCAAAGGGGTCTATGTTTAAAATAAATATTGGTTTTTGTTAAAATTGGTCCACACATGATTCACCACATTCTTTGGCGTGTCTTTACAGTCCTATGAGATTATCAATTTTAGAAGAAGAAAAATCATTATTAAATTATTAACATATTAACTTAGAATTAATTATTATTCAATATTCATCCATGTTATAATGTTTTATAATAGTTCATGTGGTTTTCTAAATTGACCCAAATAATAATATGTTATAATCTATAGGAGATTATGGTTATAAAAGTGATTATTTTGTTGTAATATAATTTTAAAGAAGTATAATTATACTATTCATGTTTAATTATGGTTATAAGTGATATTGGAGGATAGCGGAATGGAATATATATAGAATAAAAGGTTAGGTAATGGATTATACTCATGTTGATGGCTTGAATCTTCTCTTAAAGAGCCTCTTTAAAAGTGGTGATTTGGGGATCCTTCATGGGGAATGAAGTTTCTAAGTGTGGATGATAAATATATGAGAGGTAAAATGGGTATATATTGAAGGAAATTTTGAATTCTAAGTTTGTAATAGAGTGGGTGGATGTTAGTTCCTTTTAATGGTGACAAAGAGGGATATTTCCCTATAAACTTAAGTTAGGTGAGGGATAAAGTTGAAATCAAATGAGATTTAGGTGAGGAAATTTTTGTGAGACATGTGGGTATAATATCCCCAAATAATAAAAGTCTTAAAGAATTTCTATGTTTCAAATTGATTTTATAAAATTCAATCCATAGTAGATTACATCTTTTTATCCTTTGTTAACATATTATAATTATTTATTAAGGTAAATAATATTTTTCTAAAAATAAAATATGATCCACCCTAAAAAATTATGAATTAATGATTCTAAATTTCTAATCCATTTAATGTAATTCAAAATCTAAATATAATAAAATTATCTTTTAATTTAAAACATATAATATATGTATATGTATATGTTTTTTTAAGAAAAATGTCTTTTTAAAATATTAAGTTTTCTTAATATTTTTTCATATCAATTACTAATTGATGTGATTATTAATATATATATATATACACATATTAGTGTAGTCATCTAAAAGGTGTTAATTTAGTTTATTTAGAAAAATATATACAACACTTATAAAAAGTATTTGAAAATAACACTTTTAATTTTTCCAAGTTAACAAACTATTACCTTGGTAACTTATTTTGATACCCAATAATAAAATTGGTCACATTACCTAATTTTAATGTTGTGATTGAAAATATTAAAGAAATTTTAATTGATTAAATTCCTAAAAGTGGTAAAAAAATTATTTTATTATAAAAATACATAATAGAAAAAAAATCTTTAAAAATGAAATATAAAGTATAAAAGATTTTATTTTTATACCTCTAAAAGAAAAAATCATTAGATAAATAATAATTATTTTTATATATATACTATATATATTTTTCACTAACATTAACACACAATAATGATTAATTTATTAAGCTAAAAAATACACAATGCTGAAAAAAAATTCATTTCAATAAATAAATCTCCCTGTATCCTATTTAAATTATTTATTAATATTATAAAAATGTAATTTTATTAATAAATTTTTATTAATTTATTTTTTTGAGTACAAACAATTATTCTTTAAAAATATAATAACAATAATAATACTTAACACTTAATATGTATAAATATATATAATTATTTTAATTAAATATTATCATTTTTGTTTCATTCATGAATTATATTCTTTTAAATTTCATTATAACAATTACATAAATAAAATATACCTATTGGATATATGAATACATAAGGACCTTATATCAATTAAACATATCTCCAATCATTAAATTTCCAATGACCACATACCCCTTTACAATGGTCGTGTAATGACTATATTTCCCACATCACCTCCTCTAAATGCATTCCATTATTACCTCTTATATAACACTTCTCATTACATTATTTTCATTTTATATTTCTAATATTATTTCTCCTTTAATAATGTATTTTTCATTGAATATATAGTAATACTAATTATGATCCTCAAGATAAAATATGATACATGGGATTTCCTAGTTGTAAAATTATTTTTCCTTTATATTTATTTCCCCTTTTAATTTGTGAACTTTTAATAGTTTTAATATTTTTTGGTATATAATAATCCATCGTATGTAATAATTTTTCTTCATTTAGTTTTATTTTAATTTTCTAATAATAATGAATTGTGTTTTTTAGTTTTATTCATATATTGTACGTCTTATTTTCTAATCAATTTTAATTATTTTTAATGAATATAAATACATATTTTAAAAATATATAAATATAATTTAAGGAAGTAAATGGGTCTTAAAACTTGGGGCATTACATGTGCCTTCATGGATGACTCATATTCAACTCCCACTAATTCCATATTATCTATAAAACATATCAAGGGTGAATAAGTGGTTTTGATTGATCAAATGGATAATGATAAAGAAGGGGAATTTTTTAATTGGAATTTGGTTTCTGAAATTGGCTTCTAAATTCAAATTTCAAATTAAAAGAGTTTCATTCTACTATGGATGTAAAGAGTGGGTTGCATTAATTTTTTAGAGTGTTATAGTGGGAGATTAAGAATAAGTCTCCTAATAGATAGAGTAAGTGAATGAGATCTTTTTCAACTCATGTATTGAAGTTTAAATAGTTAGATGTTAAGATAGAGAATAATATTGAGGAATTAGTGGACTTTGTTTGTATGTACTTGGATGTCTTAAAATTTTTATTATTGATTAAGGTTATAAGGTAGGTAATTTTATCAATAATACTTAGTGAATAATAAATGATGAAGCTTTATTTTCAAGGATTATAATAAATCATTGTTTGATGATAGACACAATATATGAAGAAGATATGACATAGTGAGATTAATCTATAATATTTCAAGTAAAATTTGGTGGCTGTAAATTATGTATTTTGAAAAATATCAGTTTGATTTTATGGGAGCATGATACATAAGTTTTAAGACAATTTCATGTAAAATGAGTATTAATAAAATCCCAATTTATTTGTATCTATAATGATTAGTGGATTGTGTGATCTTGATATTTCCTCATTTTACCAAAGTTTCAACCATTCATTCTGAATGGTGAACCATTTAAATTAATAGTGTTAAAAGTGATTTTTTTTGTGTGTTTTTATTGAATTAATTGATTCAAATAATTAAAATTCATTATATATATAGGAAGAAAATAAAATAAAATTCAAGTTAGTTGATCACTTTAATAGGTTATGATTTTTTAGTAGTGTGATACAATATAAATTAATCCCCTAATTAACCTTGCCTCATTAAATACATGGAGATATTATATTACTATTAAAATCATCACCTACTGGTATAGGTATCCAACTTTTGGTTTTATAGAAGGATTAATTTCAATATAATAATCTGGTTAAAGCTTAAAGATAATGTGTGTTCTTTGTTTTTTAAGCAGAGATAGTTCTAAATTTTTTTAATACACTGAATCATTTTAATTTAATGAATAAATTTGGATTTTAACATTTTATCTACATTAATATCATATTTTGATGGATAGTATGTAATGAATGAAATGTTGAAATAAGAAATTCTTCTTCTGGATAATGTATGTTATATTTAGTAATGTCGTATATTTTAAAATAAATACACCACATAATAAAAATAAATTTCATTTTATTATAGAAAATTAATTTTTATTATATAAAATTACATTTTATCAAGGCATCCAAGAATAATCATTATCACATACAATGTAAGAAAGAAACAAAACATTAATTATGCAATTAAAATTTTGGAAATAAATAATATATAACCATGAGAATAATTGATGTGAATGATGAATAATGGAATTAAGAGGTATTTATAGGGAGTGTAAAACCAATAAGACTATTTTAATTGTAACCTAGATGTTAGGAGGAGTAAATTAACCATTAGGAATAGTAACTAAGTTGTTAGAAGGTAAAATAATATTTAGGAATCTTATAATAAAAAATATGAGGAATTTATACCATAATATAATTTAACTAAAGATCTAAATATGGTAAAATAATTATATGACACAAAAAAACTATAATTTATTTTTTGGAAAACATGTATATTTATTTTTTATTAAAATAAATTTTTACGATAAATTTTAAAATTTGAAAAAAAAAATATTTTTATAAAAATATTTTAAAAAATAATAATTATTTATATATAAATTAAAAATTAATTTTATGCACTCTTATGTAATTTTTATAACGGTGAGAAAAGTGATCATGTCAGAAAAATTAATATTATTCATTAAATAAGGATTTTATTTATAAATTAAATTTCTAATATTTATTAAAATAATTTAATAAAATGGATTTTCTTTTTATAATCATCACATAGAATTTAAAATCAAGGTTATTTTTTGATATTTTTCTGAAAAATTTAAATTTTTGGTGAATTGTGAAATTTGAAAAAAATAATGTATATTACATTATATGTTAAAAAATACACGATTAATTTTATATTGGATGATACAAGAAACCATTACCTCATACTCACAACCCTAATTACTATTTCTAGTCACAAGAATCATCACTATTAGTTGTATTGAGTAAAAATAATAAACTAATGGATATTTTGTTTAAAAAAACTCCTTTCCTCCCCTTATAAATACCACCCTTCTCTACCCCACATCTCTACAAAGAATAATATTCTTAGATCATCCAAAAATATACCAAAAACCATTTTGAAAACTATAATAAAAAACCTAGTGGTATTGGTCTAAACATAATATTATCCATTTAAGGCATAATTCTATTAGAAAAGAAGTAATCCCAAATAGTAAGGGAAGAAATCACAATCACTCTTTTTCATTTATATTATGTTAAATCACCTTCTTATACCTACAAAAAATCTATTTTATACTTCCTAATATAATTAAATGAGTTCACATATATAATTAATTATTATTATATTAATTAAGAAAATATTATCTATATTTCTCTCATTTATTACAAAATAAAAAACATCACCCATATTATGAAAAGTTACACACCTTCATGGATGAGCTATTTCATTTTTCATAATCACCTTTATGTTTGGTTAAAATAATAATTTTTTGGATACACATAGTCATAATAATTATGTTATATTTTATTCTATATTCTATAATGGTTAAATATTCATAAATATTAAATGAAACAATTTAAGTTCACTATGATAGGGAAAACTTCCTAAATGAACTCACCATTCAACTAAAATATTTATACTCTATAAAACATGCTTATTTTTTAAGACTATTTTATATCTTGAAATTTTTTAACTTCTGGAAATACATGAATTCTATACCATTTCAATTATAGAGCTATTAAATCATTTAAAAAGAACACCCATAATTATTTTTAAATAATTGTGATTATGGAATCTTGAAACAAACATCCCTATGATGGTGAAAATAACCATAATTCCTTAAAAAAGTATTATTAAAAAAATAAAAGAATATTAACAAATGAAATATATAAAAAAAATTATATGTGATGTATTTAATAAACCTAGTTTGATTATTTAGGAGGTTGTACACATGTACCAAGTGATTCAGGAGATAAGATAAGGGTACCCTTAAACCACCTTCTTTATCATTTGAGTTTTGTTTTCTCTCTCTTTACCACAATTTATATCTCTTTTCTAGAATTTACTTCTTCTATATTTAATATATATTTCTCTTATATATGTACCCAGTTTATTTTCCCTTTATTTTCTAGGGTTATATATTCCTCTCAAGTTTCCTTATTAATCTTTCTTTAAAAAAATTGTTTAATCAGAAATTTCATATTAATTAATCTTTTCCACGTGTTAGTATTTTAATGTTTTACCATTATATTATTTCAAAAATTGTTAACTATTTTAGGAGAATGACTCTGGTTTATTTATAGTTTTAAGTAAATTACCATTTGCAAACCTTCTATGATTTTTTTACCCATCTCTTAAAACAATGTTTAAAAGGTTCATTTCTACACCTAGTCCTCCACTCATTTCTTATGAATTATTCTTTACATAAAACCCATATTTAATATCTATACTTTTTTATTAAAATATGAATTTTTATAAATCGTTATTTTTTTATTCTCTTGTAAATATTTATGATATATTAGTTAGTTATTCTTTTAGAGAAGATTATGCAACCCACTTCCTTTTCATGGGTTTTATTATTATTATGACTCATTAATTATTACCTTTCATGGTATAGATATACATGTAAGTTTTTTGATATCCTATGTTTACCTAGAATTATACCCCCTACAATGTATTGGTTAATTTTTCATCTCATGGGATACCATGTATAGGGAATATATAATCATCCTAATACACTATGTTATGTTGTCTTATGAGATATCCCTGAGATATGATGATGATATTAGGAATTATTTTAATTTCAAATTCTTATGATTACATGATATTATTAGAAAATCTTATCTTTAACATTATTTAATGTGATTTTATATAACCCTCCTCTTTTATGATATAAAGTTATGTCTCTTGACTCATATTATCTACATCGTTATCATATTTTAACCCTTAATGGGATTTATAACACACCATTTTTTGTGTATGTATCTAGGATATCCTTTTCAGTAATAAAAGAATAAAGGGACTTCAGAGAACCTTATGCAGATCAATATAAATATGATTTATTTTATTTTTATATTTATTTATTTTTTATATAGTATTCCCAAGACACCAATACTATAGATTTATGGGATGTGATTAATGTAATTTTATGTTAACAATGTCATAATAATATGTGTTTGAGTCTCATATTGTTATAGTTATTACCATAGAAATGTATAGATATTTATGGGGATTAGGTTAGAGAATGTAATAGTAAATTGATCATTAATAACCTATATTGAAACCAAGATATTAATAATTTATGATATTCATGTCATTAATGAGTTATTCATTTTATGTCAATTGATTAACATTTTATTTACTTATTTTTTTCAGTCTCTAAGTTTATTATGGTTTTAGTAAATTATTAGAGGTTGAATAAAATGTGGAAACATATTCTTATTAACTATTCATGAAATTTAAATATATTATATAATTATAATTCTATACATTCTTTCATATCATGTGATCTTAGTGGAAATATTCAAACAATACCTCCAGAAATGGTGGTTTATTTATCAGTGAAAAAACCAAGAAGTTGGATTATTTCATCTCAAGTATATAACTCATATATAATTAACATTTTTGGAAATAATATCTATGAAAACATTATTATACTCCCTTTAGTTGTATTCTACTCAATACTTGGCATAGAATAAATATTATTATTTAGATACATCATTGACAACTAGGATATATAAATCATATTCTATATCCCAAATAATTCTCTATTTCTATAAAAAAAATTAAGTATAATGATGAATATACTTTGGAAATTCCTTCTCAAAAAATAGGTATTTCTTCCTTATGATAAATAATTTATAATCCAAATGATTGAGACAAAGGATTGGGTCATCCTTGATTACATAACCATTATAAGGGAATATGTTGATGTGTTTTCTGAACAGTTTCTTAGTCTTCCATTGAGTAAATAGGATGAGTTCTCAATTGAACTTATACCTCAAGCCTTTTTTGTATCCAAGAGTCCATATAAAATGGTCTCCATAGAATTATATAAAATAAAAAATAATCTTCATGAGAATATTGATAAGGGATTTATATTCCCTAGAACATCACCATGGGGTAAACTGGTCCTCTTTCTCATGAAGAAAGATGCTTCAATGTGCCTCTTCAATGATTATTTTGAATTCAAAAAGATTTTTATGAAGAAAAAATACCCCCATACATAGATTTAGGACTTTTATAATTAGTTATATGGGTCCTCATACTTCTCCAAAGTGGACCTTCGATCATGGTATCATAAATTAAAGGTGATTAAGGAGGATATAACCATAGATTACTTTTTTACAAGGTATTGGAATTATGGGTTTATATTAATTCCATTCAGAATCACACATGCTCTAAAAATCCTCATATAATTAATCAATATAGTATTTTGAGATTATCTTGACAAAATTCATAGTGTTCATTAAACATGACATTCTTTTATACACCAAAATAAAAGAGGAATATAAAATAGATTTTGAGTACTATATAATAAACATTGATAAAGGAGAATTTATATTAAAAGTATAGTATATGAGGATTTTTTATGAAGAAAATAATATTCTTTGGGCATGTTATCATAATAAATGTCATGTTTATAGATCTATCATAGACAACCAGAATTGAGAAAATGACCAAAAAACATATTTAAGGGATATTTATAGATTTCTTGGATTATATGGGTAATATCAATGATCTATGAGGAACTGATCATGGTTTTCAAACCCTCTAACCATGCTAAATTGTAAGGGAAAGGGTTTTTCTAGAATGATGATTGTGAATAGGTATTCAAGGAGTTGAATAAGAGGAGAAGCATTGCACCTATACTCCAAATTCCTTTAATAGGTGAAGGGTATTTGATATAAATTGATTCATAAAAGAAGGATTTAGGTTTTTTACTCGCAAAAATATAAAATTAATATCTTATGATTCAAGATAGTTTAAGGTGTGTGAGAAAAATTACCTAATTCATGATTTGGAGTAGGCTGTAAAAATTTTCACATTAATTATTTTTGATGGACAATTCCCGTGGAGAGAAGTGTGAAAAATATATGGATGATCGTAGATTAAAGTTTACATACACATAGAAAGAGCTCATCATATTCCAATTAAGATGGTTAAATATAGTCATGGTGTATGACTACTCAATCCATTACCATTCTTAGAAGGTGAATAAATTAATAGATTATCTAAGTTGTAAAGATCATGTAAAATTATCCATAATGAGGATTGAGAAGGATATAACATTCTTATACTTGAAAAGGATAGACATTAGAATAATAAAAAAAACATCATTCCTTAATAAATTGATTAATTTATCATCTATTATATAGATGATTAAGAAATATCAAAGGTAGAATATATATGATAATACATATTTTAATAAACCTCAAATCATGATTTATTTCATAAAGGTTCACATATAAAATACCAGAAGGCCATAAGGCCTAGTGTAATTGGGAGATTAGAAATATATCACACTAACTTTAAACATGGGTGCTACAGTATTTTTAAAAACTCTACAACATCCCAAAAAATTCATCACTCTTATAAAACTGCATGGGATATTCTAAGGATGTACATAAGAAATTGGTGATATTTAAATCCTCGTACGGGAATAATCAATTTATATAATAAGTTAAATTAATACATGTAAGTTAAGAGGGATATAAAGGTAACATAAGAGGGGTAAGAATCATAAACCTGAACATTGAAGAATTATCTAAGTTGATAACATAAAAGTAACATGGTAATATGGAAACAAAATAAAAGTTGACATTATAAACATAATTCAAGGATATACTTCAAGAAATTATAACATAGTGTTCTTTTAATAACCTCTCAGGCACCATATATGGTATCTCATTATATAAAATCATTACCTAATGTATTAGAGGGATATATTATAATGGTCCCATATGTCACACTCATATCGTGTACAAGAATAATTTTTCCACATAGATCACACAACATAAGGATTTAATTAATCACAAATAATCCAACAACTAATGAGTGGGGGTTAAATATATGGAACTCCAAAATCAATAAAGGACAGTTACATATAGTTTAATACCCTTGATTGGAAATACGGATAGGTATTCACTATAAAAATGTTTGGCATGTAAATTCATAGGGTAATTTCAGCAGTACAATTAAGGCACATAAATATTCATGGAAGGATTTATTGAGAGTGAAAGTAATCTCTCATCACTTTTACATAATTATTAAAGTAGGTTGGAAATTTAAAAACATATCCCAATATATAAAATTGGAAATAAAAATTCATAATATAAATAATGTACTTGAATAAAGAGGAGAACGAGATGATCTCTTACCTTGATAGGGTTCTTCTAAAAGACTGTGTGGAGCTTATTAAGATCTTGGGAACACCTTGGGAGATATATAGAGAGGTAAATATTGAATAACATTATGCTAAATGTATTTTTAATAAATTTAAAAGGGAGGTTGGGTTGGTTTTTATAGAAAAAAAAGAGAGGGTAATTCTTTATAAATTTCATAACATAGGTATTAGACTCTATATTATAAAATAATAAAACTTATAAACCTTTACATTCCTTTTCACATAGTTTGTTAAAATAAGAGTGGTTTTAAATATTTCAATTTTCTTTGAACCAACATTATTAAAATAATTCCCTTGGTGATGTAGAAGTGAGTAAAGTTCATAAAGAATTAATTTCCAACCATAATATATAATATAGGTTTTTGTGGATTCATTATGATTATATCAAATTAATAAAATAAATTCAAAGACACATTATTTTAAATAGAAAAAATAATTTTGGTCGTGGATGATCTTTATAGTATTTATTTCATCACTATTGGCATTTTATGATGTCATAGTACATATTTTATATTTATAACATATTTAACTTTTACCAAAATTTATACTATCTAAGAAAATTATAAAAATTTCAGCACTGTATAATTTAAATGTGATGATTTCAAAAATAATATTCTTTTTTCCAAAATTAATTCTATAAATATAAAATTTTATACTTTTTCATTAAATAACCCCCATTTATGAAATAAATATGCGTTTTTATGATGTTAATAGTTTTCTAACCTTTATAAAAAATATATTTTACTTCATAAAATTATAGTATCATTAATATTTAAATAAATATTATTTAATAAGAATATTTTATAAAAATAATGTTTATTTTAAAAATTATTTAATTTTTTAAAATGATTTCCTTGATTTAAGCTATATATTTCCCAAAAATAAAATTTGAGTCTCAACATATCAAAATATAATTTTTATCAAACTCATTATTTAATCATTTATAAAGTAGTAATAAATATTGGTAAATATTATCATTATTTTATTAAAAAAATATAAAAATTAATATTACTAGGTTCTAGATACTTAATAACTTATTACACCATCATATTCCCTAAAGGTAAGGTGTGTGATAATGGTGTTTTCTTGGGGTGGTTCAACCAACATTGTTTGTGATTTGATCCTAATAATCTTGAAGTTCTCCCATAAAAATATTCAATCGAGCTTTAGTTTTTAGATCTTATCTTGGGCTTGGTAAAGGGAAAATCCTAGTGACTATATCTCCATTAGAATATTCAATAAATTGGATTCATATGGTATAATTATACTAGTTTAGTCCATCACTTCTCTCATATATATCAATTAGATTTTATCATAACCATTAATATATACTAATAGTAACAGTCATTGTACAATGGATATATTACCAATGGTTATCATTCTTAATGATAATTTAAATTTGGAATGATATAACTTATAACAATCCAAAATAACCAAAATAATTAAATTTTTTTATAAATACATTTCTTAATATTTAATTTATTTATTTTAAAAAGGTAATTTCATTTATAAAAATTCAGGTCATTACATTCTTTCCCACTTCAAAAAATTTTCCCTCAATCTATTATTTTATAAAAAAAATAGATTAGGGAACTTCTATTTCATCACAAGTTCTAGTTTCCAAGATTATTCCTCGGACTTGTGGTTCTACCACAATATTGGGGTTGGGTGAGTCATCTTATTTCAAAGAACTTTGTCTCTATGATCTAAGGGCATCATCAGCTTCTCCACATATGAGAGGCCATTATACAATGTTATCAGCTCTAGATTGAGTACATGTGAGGGGTATCATACGTACTTCTTCAAGGGGATAAATGGAACATATCATTAACATAAGATTGGTTAGGTGGGAGTGCTAGTTGATATGCCACATCTCTGATGCATTAAATAATCTCAAATGGAACAATGTTTCATCGACTAAGTTTTCCCTTCTTCACAAACCTCATGAATTTCATCCATGGTGATATACAAAGGAACACCTTTTCTCCGAACTCAAACTCGAGGCCATGAAAAATATTATCAAAATATATTTTATTTTTACTTTTCATAGATTATATATGAAAATTAATGTTTTGAACATTTTATATAATTTCTTGAACAATATCAGGTACCATCAGCTTCCTCACTACAACATCATCCCAATATGTTAGAGTCTGACACCACTTATCATACAAAGACTGATAAGTTTCCATTTTAATTATAGAATAGAAATGATCATTATATGATAACTCCACTAGTGTAAAGTTTTGATCACATCGTCCTCAGAAATATATATTGAACATGATATCTACATGTCCTCTAGAGTTTGAATGGTTCACTCAGAATGATCATCTGTATGAGGGTGATAAGAAATATTTAATCTCATCTCCTTATACAATGATTACTAAACAGTTATCTAGAACCTTGAGGTTGAACTTGGATCTCAATCATATATAATGGATAGTGTTGGTCCATTTAGTCTTATATCCTCTCTTATTTATATCTTTGTGAGTTGGTAAAGATATAAATCTTCCTTTCTAGAAATAAAATATGGTGACTTTATAAGGTGATCGACTACCACCTAGATGGAATTATTGTCTTTAGATTTCAAGGGAAGTCTTGTGATGAAATCCATGGTTATGTTTTCCCATTTACTTACTAGTATATTAAATTATAACATCATACCCTTAAACTTATTTTGTTTAGCCTTGAACTATTAGCATACCAATCATCAAAATACATATTCTTTAATCCCCCTATACATGTTACCGCACAAGAATTTTTTCTTAAGATCTCAATACATATTAGTACTTCCTGGATGGATAGTGAAGGATGAGATATCCACATAATCTAGAATTTCCCTCTTCAATTTTGTTTTTTATGGAACACATATTTGGGTTCCAACCATTATAAATTCATATTTAGAACAATTGAACTCTAGAATATCCACTACCATTTATCTCCTCATTTTCTTTATTTTCCACCTTGAACCTCTCAAAAATAGATGTTTGAGTAGTTGTTTGATAATGGTATGATGAAGTTCCCTTAATTATTCCTATGTCCATCACTTTCAAATCCAATAATAATGGATCCCTTATAAACCTTATCATGGATAAGGTTAGGGGATCATTTCTACTCAATGAATCTACAACTTTTTTCACCTTACCATAATGGTAATGGATTTGATAATAATAATCCTCGATTAGATATGACCACCTTCATTGGTGAATATTGTGATACTTTTGTTTTAATGGATACTTGATGTTTTTAGAATCTGTATATATGTAACACTTCTCCCTATAGAGATAATTTCACCAAATCTTCACTGAGAAGATCATTACATCCAATTCTAGATCATGTTTTTTTAGTTCTACTCATGGGTATTTAATTGGTGGGTGGAATAGGATATCACTTTTTCATCTTGTATAAGGACACAACCCAATACCTTTTTTGTAAACATCGCTATAGATCAAAAATCCATCCCCATTGGTGGGTAATTTTATTACGGGTGTAGTGATTATACTCTTATTTAAATATGTAATGATCTCTTTAAATTAATATATATTGAATATATTGAATCCCATCTACATTATCATGGTTAGTGTGATTGAAAATTATGATAATTTTCTCAAAAATAAAGGATAGTACCCAAATAATCCAAGAAACTAAGGATGTTAATCATAGAAATTGGTCTAATAAATCCTTTAGTTTCCATTAATTTTAAAGAATACATTGGTATCCCTTTTATGATGATAACATTCCCCAATAATGTTAGTTGTTCTATCCCAAAATCACAACTATTATACATTGCATACAAGTTTTATTTTATAAATTTATTTATTAAAGCATTCATATGATCCTCATGTCCCACCTTGATTTTGGAGTAGATAAGAACATTGACTATAAATAATACCATAAAATTTTCAATATAATCCATAAATACTCTATTTCTAATGTCTATGAGGATATATAGAGAATTAGTGAGTTGAAATGGTATCACTATGAAATAATAATTCCCACACCTTGCATGGAAATAAGTCTTGGTTTTATCTTCCTTCACATTTACTAGATAATATCCTAAATGAAGATCATACTAGGAGAATTATTATCCTTCATGTAACGAATAGATAAATTAATCTATCTATCTAATAGGATACTTTATAATTAGTATTATCTTATTGAGATCAAAATAATTCTCCTAGTATGATCTTCATTTATAAAGTATCTTATTAGATAGATAGATTAATTTATCTATTAGTTACATGAAGGATAATAATTCTACTAGTATGATCTTCATGTAACTAATAGATAAATTAATATATCTATCTAATAGGATACTTTATAATTAGTATTATCTTATTGAGATCAAAATAATCAATGCATTGGTGTCTTGGCCTATCCTTCTTCTAAAAAAGGATAAATGAACCCCATGGTGTAGCACTTGGGTGTATAAACCCTTTATCGAGATTTTCTTATTGTTTATTCTTATAATCTTGAAGTTGAACATTGGATATTCTATATTTATTCTTCGATGTTTCAAAACCTCCAGTTATAAGTTCAATTAAAAACTCAACCTATTTTATAGGAGGAAGATGAGGAAATTATTTTGGAAACACTACGTTAAATTCCCTTATAATGGGAATTTCAATAAGGTTGATCTTTTCCTTAGTCTCAATAATTTAATATAGATACAATTTCTCATAAGGCAATAATAATCATGCTTGATAAGATGATACCAAAGGATATTCTTCATCCTTATTGAACAAGTATAGAATCGGAGGGTGATTTTTGAAATAGAGGGTGATTTATTTCCCTATGAAATTTATGTTGGCTCTATACAAGGAAATAAAATCCATGCATAGAAAAAAAATCCACAAAAGGGAGTATCATAAGACTTTTTGATAAATTCATCCCACAAGTTTTTAAGGGGATGAGTTATACACTTTGGAAACAATAATTGATCCATTTTCAATCCCCACCAATAACTTGACTTACATTTTTTGAGGTGGTTATTGAATTGTTCATCTAAATAGGTATGATATTAAAGAATTTTTAGAACTAGAATCAGATAGTTCATTCACAATACTTGAAAAAATAATTAGCATAATTATCACCACTTCACTGTTGGGACACACCTTAGTAGTTGTGATGATATAAGTATAACACCCCAATATTTTATGATACTTATATTCTTAAATAAATTCAATTCATTCGATATTTTACATTTCAAAAACAAACCATGATATACTATTAAATAGTAACTTGACTATTAAAATAGTAATGTGGCCATTAAGATTAGTAATATAACCAATAAAATTATAAACTCACCTATGAAAGTATAAATAAAATTTTGGTATCATATTAATGAAAATATGATATATTTATATCATGGAATAATTAAATAAATGTATTAAAAATGATAAATTACGTGTTGGAATTTTTGTGAAATGTAAATGTTTATTTAAAATTTTATAATTAATATAATAATTTAAAATAAAGTTTATTCTCTTAAAATATATTCATAAATTAATATTTTGTTGTCTTATGATTATAAGATAATATTATTATACCTTAATTGTTTTTCCAAAGCATCATAAAATCAGTCATAATTTTAAAATCTGTATTTTTCAAATAAATTGTTATTTTAATTAAAATTAAATTTATCATATTTAAAAAATTGTTTTCAAAAAATGGTGTCCATTTTTTAATTCTAAACATCTAAAAATGGTTTGGGTGAATTTTTAGTACTTTTTAAAATAATTGATTTTTTCGTGAATAATGATATATGATAATTTACGGTATTAGCTAAATACATGAATTATTGAGTCATTAATGATGAATGGATGATGTAAGAACAAATATCTCAAAATATACTTATCCCTTTAATATATTTTCATCATTACTATTTATATTATTGAGCCAAACTAATAAACTAATGAATAAAATAAAAAAACACCCCTCTCTTCCACTATAAATACATCCCCTCGTCACCTCTTCTCCTCATATTGTACAAGCCTTAAAGCTTGTAAAATTTATATCTAAAAATATTATCAAGTATAACCCCCATGTCTAGGACCCTTTGGTCTCAACAAAGGATCAAATAAAATTTACCTAAGGTGGTTCTCTAGGGGAATAAATTCAAGAGGTAAAATCCTCTTTCATTTAATTTTCTTTTAAATTTATTTTATTTCCTTATACTCTCCTTATATAGTATATCCAAATATGCATGATAACTCCAATATATTATATATACTAGAATTTTATTATGTTAATTCAATATCTATCATAAAACCCCTTCTTCTCTCCCTTTCATCCTAAAAATGAAAACATTATATGAAATGCGTTGATTCCCCATCTTCATAAACAATGATTTTTTATTTTATAAAACCATATTCAAGGATAGTAATTAAACTATTATAATGGTTAAAATAGATTGAAAATTTTATAATAAAACTTATTTTATGTTATATAAGAAATATATATACATAATATTAATTAATAAAACAAAACTTGTTCATGATGATCAGGAAAAATGCCAAAATAATCAAAACTGTAATCATTAATGTTGTATCTAATGAATCATCCTCATATCTATAAAAAATTATATATAAGACCATTTAATATTCTGTAAGTTCATTAATAACATATAATTTTAATTCTGGAAAACAATTCTAATTTTATATGATCTTTAATACATGGATATATGTGAACCAATCATGAAAACTAAGGAAACAAACACTCCCAAATGACGAAATTGAATCTCATAAATGAATTTAATAAAATTATGCTAAATAAAATACATGTTTAATAGTTTAAAAATTAAATTATTAGTGAATATAATTTCATTATCCAGGATAGTAAATGCAATGAATAACACTTTTAAAATAAGGTAGGGGATTCTATTTAAACACCAATTTTTCCTTCGGGTTACATTTTCTCTCTTTTTACCCAAATGTAATTTGTAGTTCTTCTAATCTACTCCTACTAAATTCTATTTTAATATTAAAAAAATATGTACCTATGACAATTCTTCTTCATTTTTATGGGGAAATACATTTTTTAAGGTTTCCTTTTCAATTCCTCCTGATAAACAAGCCTGATTTAAGTGAAAAACCCAATTTCATGTACAATAAATAATCGATTTTAATACATAAACATTTTGCTAAAATCAATCCTTTTATCATGAAAAAATATCAATTTTCAATTCTGGTTTTATGAAAATAATTATTTTATTTCCTTCTTTAAATACTCTTTAATGTTTTCCCTTAAACCACACTAAAGATGATCATTTATAATGTTTTTTAAACACTCTTTTTACATGTTTTCAATTTAGTTGGACATAATTTATCAAGATCTATTACTATATTCACTTATGAATGTCCAAGTATGATTTAAATCCATTTTTTCATGGTCACCTTTACGATATTCTATTTTTTTATGCCTTATTCACCATTTATTCATTATGTGTGGTGTATGTATACTTCCCTTTTATTTATGATCATCATTTGTTGAAGATTTCATTAAATATCCATATTTATTGTATCATGGATATGATTATTAAATTATCTGTATACCATTTTTACATATGGTGTTCTATTTGGATGTTGTTATTAAATTAAATCTATGTATGAATAATTCTTTGGACTTATAGTGATGGGTGGGGGACGATATTATATATCCCCTCGATGCATTGATGGGTCTTATGAGAAAAAATAATTGGAGAAAAACCCTTCAAGTTTGTTTACTGGAAGAATCAGATGAGATTATACCCACAAACTTAAACTATCATGACGAAATAATAGTTCACATGCCAGGTACATGACATCCAATGATTAACCATTTTCTTCATCCATTATTTAGTCATTATTTTCCAGGAGACTTTCACTATGAAAAAATCTATGGATGCATTTCCATTATCATTTTATTGATGGAATGTGTTTTTTAGTTATTTACCTTTCCAAAATGACTATGCCTTATTGACTTTTATTCACTTATTTTTTATTCATGTAACCCTTAGTGAGAATTTGAGTTCACCCTTTTATTTATTTTTCTTCTTGGGGTTATAAAGATATAATATTTGATAAAGTATCAAGGAAGTATTATATTTTCCTTTATTATGTTTTTTTAATTACCAATTTAAAAAGGGAACCATATATGTATCTAGTTCTTCTAGACTACAAAATTATTATATACTTGGTTATGTGATCTCTCATATCTACTCCATTGTAATAAAATAATGAGTGAATATGGACTATTTTGGTTGGGGTTGTTATAGTTGGTATCAGATAAAGATTAATAGAAACCATGGGAACTAGATGTTAAATAAACATGAGAATTTTAATAATTTCTTATATTGACTTTTTAGCTCAACACTCATGATAATTATTATCTAACACAGTTTTCTCCATTATTTATTGATGTAAAATAATGGAAGGAAAGGAATAAATACACTTATACAACATATGGATTTCCCTACTAATCAAGTCAACACAGTTAGTGTTGGAGCTGAGCAGATCATGAATATATTTGGAAAATTTACTGAGGTTATGAAGAATAACCATACTACAGATTTTTTGGATCATTTCAGGTGGAATAATCCCCCATATTTTAGTGGGACTATTAATCTAGTGGTAGATTATAAGTGGATCAAGTACCATGAAAAGATATTTCTAGCATTGGAATGCAATGAAAATAAAAAGGTGGTACTTTCAGTATATTGTCTCAAGGGAGATGTTGATCAAATTTGGTTGTTGATCCATAATAATAAGGAGGAATATGAAATATAAGAAATTTAATGGAGAACTTTTAAAGAAACATTCTTTAAAAAATATTTCCCTCATGATAAACGAACAGAAATAAAGAGAAAAATACTTAGCTAAAAGAAAAAAGAAGAATAGAGTGTTGCAAAGTATGAGGATACCTTCACAAGACTATCCAGATATGTTATATATTACATATGTGATTTGGAAGATAATATTGATCATTTATTTGAAGGTCTTAATCTAAGTCTCTGATGGGAACTGGATTCTCAAACATTTTCATCATATGATGAAATATTATTAACATCCTTCAAAATAGAGAAGAAATTTGGTAGATCCTATATGTTTAAGGTAAATAAAGAGAATAAAAGGCCTTCTAATAACCATGAAAAATGTGAAGAATAAAATAAGAATAGGGGAACAAAGAAATTTTCATTATGAAAAAATTGTGTAAATAATCATCCTAGTAAATGCTTGAAATTCATGGGAGTTTATCACAAGTATGGAGAAAAGGGTCATCGAGAAAATGAATTTAAAGCGAAGAAATAAATAAATTATGTTCAATGCTAAAACTATAACAAAATGAGTTATTATTCAAATAAATTTCCCCAGAGTTAAGGTAATATACTATAGAAGAGGAAGAGTGGATATGGTCAAGCTTATGACATCACCACAACTGAAGTAAAATACTCAATGATGTGGTGGAAGGAACAATAATACAATCACAAAATGTTTCCAATGCCTTATTTGATTCTGGATCATCGCACTATTTTAATTTTTCCCAATTTTCTAAGAAAATTATTTATTTCCCTTTTGATTTTAAAAGTTATTTTTCATTAGAAATACTTAAGGGAAGTCTCATTACAATAAAAATGAGTCAGGGAGTTCCCATTATTTCATATAAACATGCTTTATCTGCTGAATTTATCATCATACCAATGGTCGAATTTGAAATAATCCTAAGTATGGGTTGAATTTAAAAATATGATATGATAATTTATTTCAAGAAGACATAAAATACTATTTGTGAGGAAGATATATAATTCATTATCTTTAAAGAATAAACCTCATCATATGATTCTTACATAGATCCACCCCAAATATCTCTAAAAATGGAATTATTAGAGAGGAAGAGAAAAAGGAATCCAGGGATGAGGAAATTCATCTCAAAATTGAGGATGTACCAATTTTATAGGAATAAATTGATGTACTTACTGGGGAATTACCTAGAAACCCCCCAAAGTGTGAAGTTGAGTTTTCCATTGATTTAATCCCTCATCCAAGACTAATATCAAATACTTATAAGAGAATGGACACTATGGAATTAGTAGAGGTGAATAAAAAACCAAAGGAGTTAAGTAATAAGGGATTTATTCACCCTAATATTTATTCATGGGGATCCTGTGTTCTCTTTTTTATGAATAAAGATGGATCCTTGAGGCTATGCATTGACTATAGAGAAATCAATACTATTAGAATAAAGAAAAAGTATCGTCTGCCTCTCATTGATGATTTATTTGATCAAATTCAGGGATTTGAATATTTTTTGAAGTTTAACCATCATTATGGGTATCATCAATTATGAGTAAAGAAGAAACATATTCCAAAGAATCCTTCCTGTATGAGGTGTAAACATTAGGATTTTACAATAATACCATTTTAATTGAATAATGCACCCTCTATTTTTATGGATCTGATGAACGAAATATTCAAGGAATATCATGAAGATTTTGTTTTATCATTCATTTATGATATTATGGTGTATTATAAAATCAATTAAGACTTTGATAATCACTTATAGATCATTCTTCAGACTCTAAAAGGGAAATAGTTATATGTAAAAATTAGAAACTGTGAATTATGGATTCAGGGAATTTCTTTTCTTGGCCATATTGTCTCTAAGGATGAAATCTCAGTTGATAAAGTAAAGAAAAAGGAAATCCAAAAATGGCCTACACCAATGAACATAGCCTATGTACATGGTTTTATTTGTATTGGAGGTTATTATCATTTTTCCGTTTAGAATTTCACCCGATTAGCTAACCTATTAACCAAACTCATTTGTAAAAGGGGTTAAGTTTATATGGACAAAAGAATGTGAATAATATTTTGAATAATTGAATAGAATATTTTTCAATGCCCAAAGTTAGACTTTACCATCAAGAAATGATGGGTCTATAATATACATTGATGCATCAAAGAGAGTATGGGGTTGTGTCCTTATGAAAAATTATAAAGCTAATGCATATTCATCAAGGTAGTTTAAGACTCGCGAAAAAAATTATTGAAATCGTGATCTTTAGATACCATCCATAATAATTTCTTTGAAGATATAGGGACACTATCTCTTAGTGAAAGATGTGAGAAATATACGGATCACAAGAGTCTAAAATAAATCTTTACATAGAAAGAAATAAACCTGAGTCAAATAAGATGGCTTGAGTTACTCAAAGATTAAGATTTCTCAATAAAATACCTCTTAGGAAAATAAAATAAGGTGACATATTCATTAAGAAGGAAAGATCATGGAACAAGGCCCAAATAAGGATTGTGAAAGATCCAATATTCATGGATTTTGTAAATATCGTTATGGGAATTTTTTAGAAAGGGGATACATATCTCTTTTTTCAAAGGATTCATATCCCATCATTACCAGAGAAGAGGAAAAAATTTTAATCTTATGATGATAATTTTCAAAATAAAATTAATGTCATTAGGGATAGAATATGGGAATACTGCATGTATAAGGATGGAATTCTGAAATTTGGAAATAGGTTATGTGTTCCATTAATACTTGATCTAAAAATGGAACTGTTAGATAATTCTCATCCTTAAAATTTCTCTATACCCCCAGGTAGTACCAAGATGAATAGAGATCTGGAGGAACACTTTTGGTGGGATAATATGAAGTGGGAAATTGTTGACTATTTGTCAAGGTGTCTATTTTTACAACAATTAAATACTGATATATAGCATCCTAGATGATTTATGCAACCTCTATATATTTCGATGTGGAAGTGGGATGAAATTACTATGGACTTCATCACTGGATTACAAAAGACCCTCAAGAAGAATGATATGATATGGGTTACTGTTTATTGCCTTACAAAATCAGTACATTTTATTTATATAAGAGAATATATACCTTTTTAGTGCCTATAAATAATCTATATTAATGAAGTTTTAAGACTTCATGGTAAACCTCTATCAATTATTTCTGATCAAGATCCCCATTTGACATCAACATTCTAGTACAGTCTTCATAATTCTTTGGATACTGAGCTTCATTTGAGTACTATTTTTCACCCTAAACTGATTGACAGTATTAAAGGACTATTCAAAAATTGGAATACATTTTGAGATCATTATCACATGAATTTAAAGGTATTTGGGATCAATATTTAACATTGGTGGAATTTTCTTAAAATAATATTTTCCATTCTAGTATTCATATGGCGCCATATGAAGCATTATATGGAAAGAGGTTTTGTACTCCAAATTTTTGGGATAAATTTGGTGAGAGGAAACTTTTCATACTAGAACATATTAAAGAGACAATGAAAAAGGTAAAGACTATTCAGGATCATATTAAAGTAGCTGAAAGTAGGCAAAAGAGTTATGTTGACAACTAGAGAAAGGATTTATTATTTCAAGTGGGTAATCATGTCTTTTTGAATGTATCTCCAAGGAAGGGTGTCATAAGGTTTTTTAAGAAATGGAAACTGATTACCAAGTACATCGGACCATTTGAAATTATGGAAAGAATTGGGGTTCTAGCTTACCGATTATAAATTCCACCAAGTCTCTCCAAAGTTCATGATGTGTTCCTTATATCATTGTTAAAAGAGTGCATTTCAGACCTAACTCATGTAGTCACATATGAAGAAATATAACTGGAACCTTGTTTTTATTACTATGAAGAGCCTATTGATATTATGGGCACTAAAGATCAAGTATTTTGAAATTGTATTGCTCGATTGGTAAAAGTTCTATGGGGAAACCATAAAATGGAAGAAGCGACTTTAAAACCTAAGGATGTTTTGAGGAAGAACTACCCACATCTCTTTGGATTAAAATATTCGTGAAAAAATTTTGATTCATGAATTTCTGAAGGAGGGAAGAATATAACACCCCAATATTTTATGGTATTTGTATTCTTATATAAATTCAATTCATTTGATATTTTACATTACACAAACGAACTGTGATATACTATTAAATAGTAACTTGATCATTGGAATAGTAATGTGACCTTTATGAATAGTAATCTGACCAATAGAATTGTAAACTCACCTAAAAAATTATAAATAAAATTTATGTATCTTATGAATTAAAATATGATATATTTATATCATAAAATAAGTAAATAAATGTATTACAAATGACAAATTAAGTGTTGGTATTTTTTTGTGAAATATAAATGTTTATTTAAAAGTTTATAATTAATATAATAAATTAAAATAATATTTTTTCATAAAATAGATTCAAAAATTATTATTTTTTCATCTTATGATTATAATATAATTTTCTGAGACATTAATTAATTTTAAAAGTGTCAAAAAATCAATTAAAATTTTAAAATCGAAATTTTTTGAATAAATTATAATTTTAATTAAAAAAAATTACACATATTTAGAAACTTATTTTCAAAAAATGGAGTCTATTTTTCAATTCTACACACCAAAAAAATGTTCAGGGTGAATTTTTGGTATTTTTCTAAAATAGTTGATTTTTTTGTGAAAAGTGAAATACAGTAATTTATGGTATTAGAAAACTACATGAATTATTTAGTCATTGATGATGTATAGATAATTCAAGCTCCAATATATAAAACTATCCTTATCCTTTTAATTTATTTATTCATGTGAATCATCTCTATTTATAGTCTTGATCCAAACTAATAAACTAATGAATAAAATAAAAAACACCCCTCTCCTCTACAATAAATACAACTAATCACTACCCCTTCTCTTTACACCTCCCAATCCATGTTCCCTATCCAATTTCTTCAAAATACTATTCCCAAATCTCTACCCCAGGTCCATGATCCTTTTTTCTAAAAAAACACTGAATCTGATTTCCCTAAGGAGGTTCTCAAGGAGAATAAATTCAAGAGGTAAAATCCTATTTTATTTAATTTTCTTTTCAATTTGTTTTGTTTTATTATCCTATAATTATCTACTATATAAAAACATTCATGATAAATACATTATATTATATATACTTTAATTTTATTATGTTAATGTAATATCCATCATCAAACACCTTCTCCTCTCCCTTTTATTTTGAAAATGAAAACATCATCCAAGAGGTGTTGATTCACCATCTTCGTGAATGATGATTTTTCATTTTCTAATAATGTTATAAAGGATGTTGATAAAACCATTATAATGGTAAAAAAATATTGTAAATTTTTTATTAAAACTTATTTATTATTCTATAACCAGTATATATACATAATATTCATTAATAAAACAAAACTAGCTCATAATGATAAAAAACAAGCCAAAATAATCCAAATGGTTATCATTAACGTTGAATATAATGAATCATATTAATATATATATATATAAGACCATTTAATATTATATAATTTCATTAATAACATATAATTTCAATACTCGATAATTATTCCCATTTTTCATGATGTTTCAATCATGCATACAAGTGAATAAATCATGAAAACCAAGGAAACAAACCCTCCTGAATGATGAAATTGAATCTTATAACTCATTAGAATGTTCATAAATGAACTTAATAAAATTATAATAAATAAAATATTTTTTAATAGGTTCTCAATTAAATTATTAATGAATATAATTTCATTATCAAGGACATTATGTGTAAGTAAAGAATACTTTCATACATAAGGTAAGGGATTTTTTTAGAACCCCAATTTTTCCTTTGTGTTTATTTTTCTCTCTATTTACCCCAATTTATTTCTTTATTCACATTATTTAATCCTATTAAATTATGTTTTAATGTTACAAACATATTTTCCAAGCACAATTCTTCTTTATTTGATGGTAAAATGCATGATTTAAGGATTCCTTTTCAATTCCTCCCAATAAGAAAGCCCGATTTAAGGGAACTTCTAAATTTATTATCCATTTTCAAGAACACTCCATAATATATTTTAATCCAATAATATTTCTATAAAATAAATTTTTTATCATGAAAACTATCATTGTTTATTTTTTGTTTTACGAAAACAATTTCACCCGCTTTAAAGACTCTTTAATATTTTCCCTTAAATCGCACTAAAGAGACAATTTTTTTATGTTTCTTAAACACTCTTTTTACATGTTATCAATTTAGTTGGACATAATTTATCTATATCTATGCTTATATTTCCTTATGAATGTAAAATTATAATTTTATTCCATTCTTTCATGGATGCCATTATGAAATTTTATTTGGTTATGCCTTATTCACCACTTATTCCTTATGTGTGGGGTATATATACTTCCCTTTTATTTATGATCATCATTCATTGAATATTTAATTAAATAACCATATTTCATGTATCATGGATATGATTATTTTCTTATATTATACCATTTTTACATATGGTGTTCTATTTTAATGTTTTCATTAAGTTGAATCAATCTATGAAGAGTGATTTGGACTTGTAGTGATGGGTGGGGTTTAGTATTATATAGCCCCTCGATGTGTTGAATGGTCCCATGATACAAAACAGCTAATGAAAAACCCTTTGTCTTTGTTTTCATGTGTAATCATATGGGTTTCTACCCATATACTTAAACTATTATGATGATATAGTGGTTCATATTATAGTTACATGATGTCCAATGATTAGGCATTTTCTTTATTCAATATTCAGTCACTAATTTCCATTAGATTTTCAATATGAATAAATATATGGATGCATTTTCAATCTCACTTTATTGATGGAATGTTTTTTCAGTTATTTACCTTTTCATAATGACTATGCCTTATTTAATTTTTCTTTAATTATTATTGATTCATGTTACACTTACTGATTTTTTGTGGTAACCCTTATATTTTTTTCATTCACAAGGCTTTGAAGATGAAATCTTTGAATAAGTGTCAATGAATTAATTTATTTTCCTTTGTTAGGTTTTATGTTTAATCACCAATGTAATAAAGGAATTATGTATGTATCTAGTACTTCAAGACTACAAAACCGATCAATCCTTGGTGATATGATCTCTTGTATCTATGACATTGTAAAAAAAACAACCACTGACTTTGGGATACTGGGGTTGGGATTGTTACACTAAGATCTCCCTTTATATATAGGCCTTAGAGGTTGTTGTTGTCTGTTTTAATCAATGACCCTCAGCTTAGTGCGTTGATTAACATAGTTTCCCTATTGATTCCAGCTGAAACATTGGATAATAGGATGAGGTTTGAATGGATCATTCCTTTATTCTATCATATTGGTGGGTTTCTCCCATCAAAAATCACTATCTAAGTGACCTTACTTCTTACACCTAATTCATTTTCTTATCCACTTCAAGGAATTTATCGTATTTATCATCCTACACTTTTGAAAATTGAGATGTTTGAATTTATTACATCCATGAGATTTCTCTATCATAACACCAAAAATAAAATCCATCCTCTTCTTCCAATATCCAGACACATGATATCCTTAATATTATCAAATAAATATTTCAACTTTGAGAGAACATTGAATAATTTCTTCATACCAATAAAAGTCTCAAATCAACACTAATTTTTATATCCCCTAATTTATCTCACCAAATATATGGTCAAATATACTTTTAGGGTCAATGAAAAATATAAAGGTGTATCATGAAAGTATTTTAAAGTTCACCTCATACCAACCAATGTATCCATCATTATTTTTCTTAAGTAAATATAAATCTATTTCTATATTATGTTATAGAGTACAAGGAAATATTTTATCAAAAATATTAGAATTATTTCCACACCATTACCTTGATATCCTCCTTGGGATATAATTTTTTTATCAATATCTACCATTGATATGTTTCTCCCTCTATAGGATAAAAAGTCAGAAAAAACTTTTCATTTTAAGAGTATTAAAGGACGGAGAAATTATTTTCAATGTATTTAATCCATTTTTTGGTGATTATGGGAACATAATATCCATAAAAGTCATAGGAAATTTCCTTATCCTCAGTTATAACTTTCTCATTATTAGGGGGACGTTTTTTCTTCTTGATTATTGTTTCTATTTGAAAATAGTATTTATTGAGAATGTACTAATATAGAGTTCTTGACTCCTACTCCCATCATGTTGGGAATGCCATTTGGGAAGCCATCACTTTTTCCCTCATAATGGTTGTTAAATAAGTTTCTCCAATTTCTATCCATTAAGTAAAATAAAGTAAAAATAGGGATGATAATTTCTAAACTATTAAACACATAAATGGGAAACAATGAAAATTAAAGGGATAACTCATAAATGAAAAAAAATATTTAACCAATGAATTTATAAGTTTCAATATATGTTATCCATGATCTATTTACGAACATAAAATCCTATGTGAATTTTTTTTCCATTAATAATGGTTGATAAGAAGAATTTTAATTTACCAAAGTACATACCAGGGGAATTTCAAACCAAGTGTATAGAAAGGCCTATTTTCCATACACTAGGTGATGATAGAGTCAAATCAAAATGTTCCCTTTTATAGTTATTACCCATATGTACAACTATGATAGATCCACATCCACTTATATTATCTAGATAGGGATGTATGTTTTTTATAACACTTAGACTATGAAAACAATTTGATATTTTTTCATATTTTTAGTATTATTTTTAAGGCTTTAACTAGGGTTTTCTAATTGAAATCCCCAAAAATAAATAGACATTACATTGATACCAACTATGAAAACCCATATTTTAATACACCTAAACTAGTGATTTATTATATAAGTTATAGATAATATAATACTAGAAGATCATGAGGCCTAGTGACCTTGGGAAATTTTCTACATATCACATTAACTTGAAACATGGGTACAAAAATATTGTTTAAAAACTCCACAACATGCACTTAATATTCCATAACTCTTCTAAAACTTCGTGGGAAAACCTTATGAAGTACATAAGAAAGGGGTGAGATATAAATACTTGTAAGGGAATAATAAAATATTAGAATAAGATAAATAAGTACATTTGAGTTAAGAAATATATTGAGGTAATATAATATGGGTGAGAATAAAAAAATTGAACATCAAATCATTATAGAAGATGATAACAAAAGGAAACATGGGACTGTAGAAACAACATAAAACATGACATCATAAACATAAGTCAAGGATAACAAAATAGAAATCATATCATTGTGTGATTAGGATAACCTAAAATTTACCTTATATGGCATATTATGAGATAAAAACATTACCCAATTCATTATAGGGTCATATAATTCAGGGACCTCTCGTTACTTTAAAATTGTGCTCATGCATAAGTGTTCAACATAGATCATAGAATATAAGGATGTATTTTATCAATATTAATCCTAATATTAAGTAGTGTTGGTCACATTCATGTAAGTACCCAATAAAATAAACATAGGAATATCTAAGTGAAAACCCTTTATTGTAAAAGGGGATGGGTATTCACTATACAAATATTTGGCATGGAAAATCACAAGGTAATTTTGATTGCATTATGGGGGTACGTAAAGATTCATGGAAGGGTTTAATTAGAGTGAATGAGGTATATCATAACATGTAAATTATAATTAATGTAATATGGATATTAAAAAACAAATCCCAACATGAAAAATAGGAATATAAATGCATAATATAAATAAGTTTCATGAACAAAAAAGAGAATGATAAGATCTTGTTCCTTGAGAGTGCGCTTCTAAAAGCTTTTGAGGAGATTCTTAAGAGCTTGGTAACTCCATGGGGGTTATCTAGAGATGTAAAGGTAGAGTAAAAGTGTTCTCAAAGGTTTTTTAGAGAAGATTAATGGTAGGTTGGGTAGGTTTTATAGAAAAAGATAGAGGAATTCCTCATTGATTTCTAAACTTTGTTTTTAGACTCTATATGAAAGAAAATCAAAATCAAGAAACATCACATGCTTTTATCCCATAGTTTCTTAAAAATAGGAGAGTTTTTAAATATTTTATAATGATAAGAATCAAAAACCTTAAAATAATTCCATTGGTTTTGTGGTTGGGATTCATTTTTATAAAGATTAATTTTAAAACCTTAAAATATAATATAGGTTTTGGAGGATTCCTTAAGGGTTTATAAAATTTAAAAAAAACTTCAACTATAATTTATCTTAAAGGGGAAAACTAATTTTGGTCATGGATACTCATTACAGTATTTATAACTTCACTTTTTGGATTTTATGACGGCATAATACATACCATATTTAATTTTTACCCAAATATTTTACTAAGAAAACTGTGAACAATTCACCATTGGTTAATTTTAACATAATGATTTTAAAATTAATATTAATTTTATAAAAATAATTCTATAAATATCAATATTTACACTTTTAAATAAAAATCCCAATTTATTGAAAAATAAAAGTTTTTTATGACGATAAAAATTTTATGACACTTATGAAAATTACATTTGTATTCCTAAAATTATATTATTGTTTTTATTTAAATAAAAATTATTTAATAGGAATATTTTATTAAAATAATATTTTTTCAAGAATCTATGAATTCATCAAAAAGTGTGACTTGTTTGAAACTAAATATTTCTCAAAAATACAATTTTAGTTTCATTGTATCAAAATCTAATTTTCATTAAAATAATTATTTATTAATTTATAAAGTAAAAATAAAAAGGTAAAATTTTAATTATTAGTTTGTTAAAAATTTAAATATACAAATCCATATTATTAGGGTCTACATACATAAATCATTATTAAACTCGTGTACTCTCTAAGCGTAAGGTGTGTGATGGTGGTGATTTTTTGGGGTGGTTTGGAGAACATTATTTGGTTCATGATCTCGATATAATTTAAAATATCTGGTAAATGATTTAAAAATATCTATAGTTGTTGGATCTCATATTAGGATTAGACAAGGGAAAATAGAAGTAATTCCATCTCCCTTAGAATCCTTAATAAATAGCCTTCATAGGGTACCATCCAATTAGTCAAGGCCATCGCCTATTTCATATGTGTAAATTGGATTTTATCATAACCCTTGATATATACTAATTATAATAGCCAAATTACAATTAATATATTATAAATTATTATGATTCTTAATGGCCTTATAAATTTGACATCATATAAATTATAACGATCCAAAATAACCAATGTAGTTCATGTATTTTCTATAACTACATTTGTTAATAAGGAATTTATTTCTTTAAAAATGGAATTTCATTTATAAAACCTTGATTCATTACAATATATAGGTATAAAAGAATTTGGATACTATAAGGAAGGATAAAGCATGAAAGATAGATACTGTTAAAGAAGGATTTTTGTGATTGGGGAAATAATTGTGCATACCATTAGAGATTTAGATACCGAAGGAGTTATTAATGTATTCTTATAACCCAAGATTTTCTATCCTATTTGGGGGAAAAGATGTATATTGATATCTAAGAGAATAAATATTTGGATAATATAAATAAATATATTTCTGAATAAACATCAAAGTTCTTTGTATCCCAATAAGTGAAGATCGAGAGGAATATTTCAAAATAGATGATGTGTCATTTACCATATATTCATGAAAATGAGATAGAATCACCATCAATTTTTTCATTGGACTTGTAACGTAATCTGAAGAAAATAATTCCTTATTGGTTATAGTGGATAATCTTATAAATACTAATAAATTCATCTCTATTCAAGAGTAAATGTCACTCAATCAATTTGAAATGTTATACATTATAGAATTGGTGAGGATGGATGGAAAACCACTATAGATTATATCTGATTGTGATCCAAGTTTCATATTAATGTTTTGGAAAAGTATTCAACATGGAAAAAACATAAATTTGAACATTAACATGTCCTATCACCCCAAAATATTTTCAAATCTAAAAATATATCCCAACATTTAGGATATAATAAGATCTAACTTTATAGATTTTAAAGGACACTAGTATCAATATCATCCTTCATTCAATTTCTCATACAACAGTAGCTTCCATTCAAGAATTTTGGTGGATCCTTATAAATACCTCTATGTGAAGAAATGTTGAAGTCCAAAATGTTGGGATGAATTATGATAATTTAAGATATTGGGGCCTGAACTATCCAATTAAATGATGTATATAGTCAAATACATTCAGAAATACAATATAATTTCGTAGAGTACATGAAGGAGTAATGATGATAAAATCTAATAATACCTTGGTTTTAATGTTTATTATAATGTTTCATTAGATTTTCTCTATAAAAGAGAGGCATGAGGTGTGGGAAGAAGTAAAAGTGAAGTCATAGATACATTGACTCCATCGAGACTGTTGATTTCATCCGAGTTGTGTCCTATCGACAAACATTATAACTAAACCTATCTCAAGTGAAAACCTTGTTTCATGTATCCCTCTTGAATAAGAACATATCAGATCCATCACATGTAATTAATCCAGATGTGCTAAATTTGAATCATGATCTCTCTTAATAAGGTAAGTTGGTGAAGATCTTAAACCATAGAGAAAAAGTTCTATGTAATAATGAAACTCACCGTGACAAATTAATATAGTGGAACTATAACTGAAAAGATGAGACATAGGTATCTTAAGAATCTATGAAATATAATTACCCTTATTTTTTATCACATGTGTGTGTGTAATGAAATTTCCATGGTGAAATTTCTATAAGGGGAATAATGTAACAAACCTGACTTTTATATATAGAGTTTTTTTCTGAATAAACAAGTATTATATTTAGTAATGTTATTCATTTTAAAAATACGTCACCACATAAAAAATAGCACAAAATATTATTATATAAAATTAATTTTATAGGATAAATGTACCCAATAAAAATGAAATTAGTTCAATGGGACAATAAACGTAGTAAAATAAAATAACAAGAATAGGGATATTTGGAACATCTTGGTATCCTAAAACAATCACAATTATAGACAATACTATAGAAAGAAATAAAATATTAGTAATATAATATATATTTGGAAACTAAATAATATATAACCTTCAGATGAATTCAAGTGTATGAAGAATGTGGTAATTAATAGGAATTTATAGAGTATAAAAAAATATAACTATTAGAATAGTAACCAAAACATTAAGAATACTAAACCGGTCATTTAGACTAGTAACTAGGCCATTTGAAGGGTAAAATAATGTTTGGGTATATAATAATAAAAATAAATTGAATTGATACCATAATAAAATTTAAAAAAATATATTAAATATGAAAACATAAATATTTGATGCAAGGAAACCATAATTGTTTTTTAAAAAACATATGTGTGTTATTTTCATTAAAATATATTTCTATAATAAATTTAATAACTAGAAATAAAATTTTAATTTCATAAAATGGTTTTAAAAAATATATATTTTGATTTAGATATTTGAAATAAATTTATAAAATCATAAGTAATTTTTCTGAGGCTCTGAAATTTGATTGTGTTATAAAAATTAGTATTTTTCAATAAATATGTATTTAATTTTTTTAAAAAAATTATCATATTTAATAAATTATTATAATAAAATGGAAATAATGTTTGGAATAATCACATCTATATTATATTAGAATAAGTTTTTTTTGGAATTTTTATGAAAAATTTAAATTTTGTGAATAGTGAAATATAAAAAATATTGTATTTTAATTTTCAAATTAATTACAAGGTTAATTACATGTTCAAAAATGTAAGGATACATTATCTCATACTCAAATATTCCAATTTGTTTTTATAGTCAATGAGTCAAGTATATTTTTAGTCTTGATCAAAAATAATAAATTAATGAATATATTATTTAATAACACACCTCTCTTCCCTAAAAAATTCCACCCTTCACTACCCCACATATACAAATAACATGGACATATTATCCCATTAAAATATTTAATGACCCGGATTCCCCTGGGCCTTTCCTTTTTGAAAATCAATTGCTTGTAGTGTTCTTGGGGGTCACATTGGCTTGCCTCGGGAGTTTTCCAAAAACCTAGCTCCGCCAAACAGTTTCACCAAAACAGTGGCACTGGTAATGATCGCACCATCATGATCCCACCAGTAACAGTCGTACCATGATGGTGGCGTTGTCACGGCCCCACCGGTAATGGTCTCACCATCACGTCAGCACCGTTATAGTGGCACCGGTGACGATCGTTTCATCACAGTGGCACCATTATAGTGGCACTATCATGGTCGCACTGTCACGCTCACACTGTCATGGTCACATTGTCATGGTCGCACCTTCACAGTGGCACCGTTACGGTGTGTCACCAAATGATGTCTCACCCTTTGCCAATTTTTTCCAATTTCCCAAGTTTTTCCCAGTTTCTCCCCTCTAACATCTTATTTGATGTAAACTGAGTTTCAAGCCTTCCATGGGAATTTTTAAGGGATTTTCAAAGGTTATTAATTATATTTTGAAATAAAGTAGTGTCCTGGGAAATTTAAGATACCCAAACCACGTGATCTTGACCATGATCCCATGTTAAGGACTTTTGGAAACCATTCTTCCTTTAAAATAGGATTTGGCTCTTCAAGTCCGGGATATTTCCTTCCTTGTGTGTTTTCCATTTCCCCTTGGTACTCTAAGATCCTTCCTCTCTAGACAACTCGTGTGCCTGTACTAGAGCTCTCCTGCTCAAATTTATTGGAGTTCTTTCCTGCTACCCGTGTGACCTATGTTCTTGGTGCAAGGAGGAACTTCGATCCTTTGATCATCTAGGTAAGGATTTCTTCTATCTCTCTTTATTTGTGAACCATGCATGGTGGGTGTACTAACAATTAATTTTGAGGAACAATTGAATAATTTTCTTAAAAGGAGAAATAAATAAGAAGTATATATAATCAAAAGATAACAGGGGTAAATAAAATGACGAATAGGGAGTGGTTTGATGTTGATCTCCTATTTTATTTGTTATTATGGATTATTTTATGTATTTTTTGACTTTATGACTCCTAAAAATCCTGATCATTGGTGGTATTTTCTAGTGCACTAGTGATGTTTTGTTTTGTTGTGATGCTTTGACAAATGGTCGTAACATGAAAAACTATTAAACCATATATACATACTTAAATAAATGGATACCCTAGGATCAAACCTATTGTGTGATCACCCCAGTTATATTAAAGTGTAATTGGAGAAACTCTGATGGTTAAATATGAAAACACTTTAATTGATCGATGTGTTTGTGTGTTGTTTGTTCTATTTTTGTGGGCTTAGTGCGGGGTGGCACATGGGGTGTGTTGGTATCCTAGTTTTAGAGACTGGTTGATTTTGTAATGGATGGAATTGTAGGCAGTTGGACTGTCTTTGTTTGTGTTGTGGCTATGGAGTGATATAATGCAGTGGGACAGTGGGTTGGTGATGAACATTTTATGTATTGGGATTGTATATGGGAATTTTTTAGGCAGCGGGGCTACAGGGATGGGTTGTGAGAGAAGGATTTTGTGGTATAATTTTAAAGAATGATTGTTGGCAATCGATGAACAGGTGTCTATGAAGATTGGGGGTTTGTGCAGTGGACTATAAATTTGGTTTTGTGTTGTTGTGCAGTACGACTGCAGTTTAGTTTTTCAGGTTTTTTTGTATGGTTGTGGTTTGTAGTTTTCTGATAGTGCTAGAATAAATTATAGTGAATCCCATAAATAAATAAATTTCATGTGGTTAAATGAAAAGGGGTTAGGTTTTTGTGGTTGTGCATATTGGGGTAGCTGCGAAAGTGGTTCTGAGTGTGGTAGTTGTTTGTTTGGAAACCCATAGGTTGGGCTGAGTGTTCTCTTATCTATAAGTATAAATTGTTGTTCCTTGTGATTTCTATACTCACCTCACCCTTATTTATCACCATGTGCTGAACACCCCCATTTCGTGGGGGAGGGTGAATTTCCAAATATTCTAGTGGGAGGATGTATGGCTGGTTACTGACTTTCTTTCTCACACCCTCTTCCAGTTTCTTACCGCTCGAGCATATCCAGACAGGTTGTAATGGATTTAGGATTACCATAGCCTGAGATCCTTTGGTAAATGGTATGTTGTGGATGAGATTCCTAGGTGTTTTTAGTCCAGGTTTGTTTTCCCAAGTGTCTTTGGGGTGAGGCCCAAGTGTATTCGGAGGAGAGACATTGTTGTTGTGGCCCAGGTGTATATGGGTGGGGTTGTGTGTGTTTTGAGGCCCAGGTGGGTGTCAGAAGGTTGTGTAAGTGGGACTGTGTATGGGAAGATTAGTAGCATCAAGACGTTATCCATTAAGAATGAGAATTTAACCAGTGGGAAAATGGTATGGGGTACCCAAACATCAATGTGTTTATACTACAACTTTACTTAACTTGCATTATTTTTTGATCGTGCCTTGGTGAGGCTGGGTTGGTAATTATTCTGTGGTAGGTGATTTGAGGTTCTAGTATTTTCTCATAGGAACATTAGTATGTTCCCCCACTTGTGCATGGGTAGCTTTAGTTTCCCTACTAAGTATACTTGTATGCTCACCCTACCTATATAAAATTGTTTTCAGGTTTCCAGGAGGACTTTGAGAACCATGATGGATTTTTCTAGATCAGGCATTGGGTTTAGTTTTTATTGTTACATAGTATATTTTCTTTCAGTACTTTACCTTTGGATATTTTTTTGTACTTTGTATCATCTTTACTTTTGAACATGCATATGGGAATTAGTTTTGTCCTTACTTTTACTTTTAGTATTTGGAGTTGTTTCATATTTACCATCTTATCTTCCGATCTTCTTCTATAAAAAGGGAAATGCCTTCTATTTTTTTGTGATTCTATACCCTTGGTGCTAGTCTCTGGTCGGGGGCCTATTGAAGGAAGGAATCAAAGGTCATTATCACTCCTTCATCTTGAGGAATGAAGGGCGTGGCACATTATTGTCCCTTCCCTCATATTGAAGAAGGAAGGTCATGAAAAAGTGGTTTCATATGGGAAGGTTTTTTAGGGATAGAATGGAGTTCGAGGTTAGGCATAGTAATAATTTCATGGGATGGTATGGAAATAGTGTAAGGTGATCTTGGTGTGTGAAATAGGATAGAGAAGATTGGCTGGGATAAGGGATTTTAGGACCCCCCCCCCCCCCCCATTATCTGATGTAAGGAATCTGGACCTACTGAATGACCAAGTGAGGCTACACTAATTAAAGGGTAGATAATCAAGTAAAGGTACATTCATCATAATGACTTGTGTTCTTATTTGAGTTTGGCGTTTTAGGAAACTAAAAAATGAAGGGTTAAAATGAATTTAAAATAAATTTTCTGTACTACCTGGGTTTAGGAGTTCCTTGTTTCCTTTTCAGCTATGGAATCCAGATGTTTCCTATGTGTGGTATGAGTGGTATAATCCCATCAAGTTTACTTGGTTGATCAGTGGATGGATGATCGAGAGGAGAAGGATGACCAGTTTTTGAAGATGCTTCATGCCTTACAGCGACAGACTCTAGGAAAGTATGAGGGTAGCATCTCAGGCATGGAGATGGAGAGTTGGTTCAAGGATCTAATGATCTCTTTCATCTTAATCTAGGCTCTAACAAAGTAATGGGTTCCTCTAGTAGTGATACAGATGTGAGGAATGACGTGTCAGTGGTGGATTCTTTACCATGGGGAGAGGAAGGAGACCGATGTCTCATAGGCTGACTTTAAGAAGGAGTTCCGGGTAGAATTCCTTTCTTCCATGATGAAGGATGAGAAGAGGCAGAAGCTACTCTCCCTCCAGTATGATAGTATTTCAGTGAGGGAACTAGGGATCAAGTTCCAGTATCTTCTACGCTTCGCAGTAGATCTTTTTCCGGATGAGGAGTCTCGAGCGATATGCTTAGAGGAGGCGTTTTGACCTTCTCTTCAGTATTTCGTTACTCCCTTTACTTGGATCCAACCAAGTTCATCGAAAGGGAAGGCAGTCAGAAATATGTCTCTAGCATTAGTGCCTTTCTAGTTTCATCCAATGGGGAGTTGCAAATTCAGGTTGACAACCTAATGAATAAGGGTTTTATCCATCCAAGTGTGTCGTCATGGGGTACTCCAGTCTTGTATGTGAATAAGGTAGATGGTAGCCTAAGACATTTTATAGAATACCAGAGATTGACTAAGGTTACCATCAAGAACTGTTTCCCTCTTCCAAGGATTGATGATCATTTCAACCAGTTAAAGAAAGTAGGTTGGATCTCTAAGATCGATTTGTGGTATAGATACCACTAGTTGAGTGTGAAGGAGGGTGACATACCGAAGACTACTTTCAGATGCTAGTTTGTAAACTTCAAGTTTGTGGTAATTTCATTTAGCATTATGAATGTGCCAGCTGTGTTCATGGGGCTCATGAACTCTGTTTTCCATGATTACTTGGACTGGTTCGTCATTGTGTTCATTGACGATATCCTGATCTACTCAAGGTCAGAGGAGGAGCATGCAGAGCATTTGAGGACTATCTTGGAGGTCCTCTAACACCACCTACTCTACATATATTTGTCCAAGTGCAAGTTCTATACATGATAGGTGCACTTCCTTGGAAATGAGGTGTCCCAAAAAGGGATGGAAGTGGACCCGTCAAAGCTCAAAGTGGTTTTTTCTTGGGCAGCACCCAAGAACGTGGCATAGGTCTGTAGTTTCCTTGGTCTAGCAGGATATTACCGAAGGTTCGTACCTAACTTCTCACGAGTTGAAACTCCAATGACAGCATTGACCAAAAAGGTTCAGGCATCCGTATGGAGTGTGCAGTATCGGGAATCCTTCAGCTATCTGAAGGGGAATATGGTCAGTGCTCTAGTGATTAAGTTTCCGGAGGAAGGGGTGTTGTTTGAGGTGTTTTGTGACACTTCTGGTTTAGGGTTGCGATGTGTGATGATGTAGCATTGGGGATTGATCTCTTACGGGTCAACGTAGTTACGTCCTCACAAAAATAACTATTCCACCCATGACCTAGAGCTTTCAGTGGTCATGTTTATGCTGAAGTTGTGGTGGCATTACCTCATCGGGGAGCACTTTTTGGTCTTCACGGATCACAAGAACTTGAGGTATATATTCTCCTAGCGAGACCTGAACTTGAGATAGTGAAGGAGGATGGAGTTTCTCCAAGAATACAACTTCAATATCTCTTACAACTCGGGAAAGGTGAATGTTGTGGCTGATGCTTTGAGCAAGAAATCATATAAGGAGGTAGTTTGAGAATCCACAAATACTTGGAAAGCAATGGAGGAGTTGGTCACCATTGTGCATGTATGATGGGGAGGATAGTGGCATAGGTTATCTATTTTAGATGACAGTGTAGTATTCCATGGTGCAATAGGTGGAGGAGTCTCAGTGGGGAGACTCAGAGGCTGAAGTCATGTGAGATCGCATTGGACATGGTGATGCTCCAGAAGGATGGTCGGAGGATAGTCAAAATCAGATGTTGTTTCATGAGAATCTGTTTGTCCCAGTAACAATGCATGAGAGACTTATCCATGAGTTCCATAAATCACCCCTGGTGGTACATCTAGGAGTCTACAAGATGTACTAAGGCCCAAGGGAATAGTTTTGGTGTCTCAAGATAAAGTGGGATGGAGAGGATTTTGTGGAAAAGTGCCAAGTGTGTTATCAGGTGAAGGTTGGCCATCATGTTCCCAAAAATCTGTTACATCCCTTAGATTTTATTGAGTGGAAGTGGCATGATATCTTGATGGATTTTATCATAGGACTACCTAGGGCTTAGGGAGGATGTGATGCAATCTAGGTAGTGGTATATTGATTGAAGAAATCAGCTCACTTCCTTGAGATCAAGGAGTCAAGTGCAGTGGATGCCTTAGCAAAGAGGTACATAGGTAAAGTGGTGTGGATGCATGGATTTCCAATATCCATCATCTCAGATCAAGATTCATAGTTTTCCTCACGATTATGGAGGGGATTATAGCATGACTTTGGCACCCAGATATGCCTCAGCACAGCTTTCCACCATCATATGGATGGGCAGACTGAGAGGACCATCCATATGTTGGAGGAAATGTTGTAGGCGTGTATTCTAGACTTTGTAGGATTATGGGTATGAAAATTTTCTATGGTAGAGTTTTCTTACAATAACATATATCACTCTTCCATTTACATGGAACTATTCAAAGCCTTGTATGAAAGACAACATCGTTCACCACTATGCTGGACATAGGTTGGAGAGGCAGGCGTTCTTGGCCTAAAGGTGGTTCGGAGCATGAGGAAGAAGGTTTAGCTTGTGCGTGATAGGATGAAGGTGGATCAAGACCGGAAGAAGTCATATTCCACTCATAAGAGGAGGCCCTTGAAGTTTGAGGTTGGGGACCATGTTTTCCTGAAGGTTTCCCCTCGACATGGGCAGTGGAAGTTTGGTAGAGGGGGAAAGATTTTCCCCAGGTTCATCAGACCTTTCAATGTGTTGGGATGATTTGCAGAGGTGGCGCATCATCTGGAATTTCCTCCACAGCTATAGAGGGTCCACAATGTCTTACACCTCTCTCAGCTCTATCAGTATCTACACGATGACTCCCAAGTCATTGTCTATGGAGAGTTGGATATCGAGAATGATACGATGTTCATTGAATGACTAGTAAGAATGGAGGATCATAAGGAGAAGGTTCTTCATGGATGTATCATTCATTTGTTTTGTTTTCTCTAGATGCATGGTGGCCTCGAGGAAAGTACTTGGGAGCGGGAGGAACAGATGTGTGCCCAATACCCGGAGTTGTTCTAAGTTTTGCTTCTATGTTTTACTTTTGGGCTTTGCCTTGTGATGTAATGATTGGCCTAGTTTGCTATGAGATGCATTGTTTCCCTATTCTATGGATGTGTGTGAAAAGAATTAATGTGTGGGGATGGGAGGACCTGATCCCTAATCAATACTTATTAATACGGATGCGATTAAACCAGTGTGGGTGAGTCAGTTCCACCCAAAGAGGATAGTATCTTGACATAGTGGAAGGAGATCCCTAATCCATGTGTCTGGATAATGTGACCTTTGGAGTTGTTCGGTTGATTGGGGGGTAGTGGAGCCTCATTTTTTCCCAGTTGTTCAAGAGATATATGTCACGGAGGTGTTCTCAGATGTCGAGGTTTTATCTCCAGTTTTCAAAAAACGCAAGGTGATTTTTCCTTGATAGGTATATATGGGGGGTTGTTCGGACCTCTCTTCTTCTAGTTTAGTTTTGAATTCTTGAGGATGAGAATAGATTGAGAGTTATCTGATGTAATGACCTAGATTTCACCAAGACTTTCCTTTCTGAAAATCTAGTGTTCGTAGTGTTCTTAGGGGTCACTATGTCTTGTCCCGTGAGTTTTCCAAAAACTCGGTTCCACCAAACAATTTCACTGAAACAGTGGCACTAGTAATGGTCGCACCATCACGGTGGAATCATTATAGTTGCACCTATAATGGTCACACCATCATGGTGGCACTGGTAACGGTCGCACCGTCACGGTCGCACCATCATGTTCACACCATCACGGTCACACCATCACAGTCGCATCATCACAGTCACACTGTCATAGTCCCTCCTTCACAGTTGCACCCTCACAGTCGCACCATCACAGTCGCACCTTCATGGTTGCACCGTCACGGTGACACCGTTACAGTGTCTCACCAAATGGTGTCTCGCCCTTTTCCAATTTATTCCAATTTCACGAGATTTCTCTATTTCTCCCCTCTAACATCTTATTTGACGTAAATTGAGTTTCAAGCCTTCCTTGGGAGTTTTTAAGGGCATTTAAAAGGGTATTAATTATTTTTTTTAAATATCATAATGTACCGGGTGATTTGAGATACCCAAACTAAATGATCATGACCAAGATCCCATATTAATGACTTTTGGAAAACATTCTTCCTTTAAAATAGGATGTGGCTCTTCAAGGCTGGGATCTAACCTTGTTTTGTTTTCATTTCCCCTTGGTGCAGCTAGATCCATCCTCCCTATACAAGTCATGTTCCTATGCTAGAGCTCTCCTGCTCATCTTTCTTAAAGTTATTTCCTGCTACCCACATGACCCTTGTTCTTGGCACGAGGAGGAACTTAGATCCTTTGATCATCCAGGTAGGGATTTCTTTTGTCTCTCTTTATTTTTGCATCATGCAGGGTAGGTGTACTAATGATTCCTTATGGGGAACGTCTGAATAATTTTCTTAAAAGGAGAAATAAATAAAAAGTAAATATGATCAAAAGATAATAGGGGTAAATAAAATGATAGGCAGGGAGTAGTTTGATATTGATCGCCTGCTTTATTTGTTTTAATTGATTATTTTATGTATTCTTTTGATTTTATTCCTCCTAAAAATTATGACAGTTAGTGGCCTTTTCTTTTTTACTAGTGATGTTATGTTTGTTGCGATGCTTTGAAAAATGGTTGTAACTTGAAAAATTGTTAAACCACATATACTTGGTTAAATAAATGTATGCCCCAAGATAAAACCTATTGTGTGATCACCTAAATTATATTAAAGTGGAATTAAAGAACCTTTGATGGTTAAATCTGAATACACTTTAATTTATGGATGTGGTTGTGTGCTATGTGTTCTAGTTTTGTGGGCTTAGTGTGTGGGGTGGCACAGGGGGTGTGTTGGTATCCCAGTTTGAGAGACTGATTTATTATGGGTAGTGGGTTTTTAGGGATGGGTTGTGAGATAAGGATTTTGGAGTATAATTTTGAATAATTATTGTTGGAAATGGTTGGACAAATGTCTAGGAAGATTGGTGGTTTGTGCAGTGGACTGTAAATCTGGTTTTGTGATGTTGTGCATTAGTACTGTAGTTTGGTTTTTATTTTTATTTTAGTATGGTTGAGGTTTCTAGTTTCTCAGTAGTGCTGGAATAAATTATATTGAATCCCTTAAATAAATAAATGGTATATGGTTAAATGAAAAGGGGTTGGTTTTTTGTGGTTTTCCATATAGGGGTAGCAGCGAAAGTGGTTCTAAGTGGGATGGTTGTTTATTTGGAAACTCATAGTTTGGGATGAGTGTTTGATTATCTATAAGTATAAATTTTAGTTCCTTTTTATTTCTATACACACCCCACCCTTGTTGAGAACCATGTGTCGAACACCTCCATTTGTTGGGGGAGGGTTTATTTCCCAACATCCCGATGGGAGGATGGATGGTTGGTTACTAACTTTATTTCTTGAACCCTCATCCAAATTTTTACTGCTTGATCATATCCTAGAAGGTTTTAATGGCTTGAATATTACCATATCCTAAGATCCTTTGGGAAATGGTTTTTTGTGGATTAGAGGACTAGGTGTTTACTGGCTAGGTTTCTTTTCCCAAGTGTCTTCGGGATGAGGCCCAGGTGTCTTCAAGAGAGAGACATGGTTGTTGTGGCCCATGTTTCTGTGGGGTGGGGTTGTGTGTGGTTTGAGGCCTAGGTGTGTGCGAGCAGGTTGTGGCATTGGGACTGCGTATGGGAAGATTTGTAGCATCAATACGTTAGTCGTTAGGAATGAGAAGTTAACCAGTGGTAAAATGGTGTGGGTTACCCAAACATCGATGTGTTTATACTACTACTTTACTCAACTTGTGTTATTTGGTGAGTGTGCCTTGATGAGGATGGGATGGTTAGTATTCCTTGGTTGGTGCTTGAGGTTCTACTATTTTATCACAAGTACAATAGTATGTTCCCCCACTTGTGCATGAGCAGCTTTGGTTTCCCTACTGAGTATACTTGTATGCTCACCCTATGTATATAAAACTATTTTTAGGTTTCCAGGAGGACTTTGATGATCGTGCTGGATTTTACTAGCTCGGTCATCGGGACTAGTTGTTGTTGCTGCTTAGTCTATTTTCTTTTGGTACTTCACCTTTGGAGATTTTATTGTACTTTGTATCAGATTTACTTTTCAACATGCATATGGTAATGAGTTTTGGCCTTACATTTACTTTTAGTATTTGGAGTTTCTTGGGATTTACCATCTTATCTCCCAATCTTGTTCTATAAAAAGCGTAATGCCTTCCATTTTTGTGTGTGATTATATACCCTTGGTGCTCGTCACTACTCTAGGGCCTATTGAATGTGGGACTCATGGGTCATTATCTCTCATTCATCCTAAGGAAGGAAGGATGTGGTGCTTTTTTGTCCCTTCACTAATCTTAAAGAAGGTGGTCCATGATAAAACACTACCAAAATTCCTCCCTAGAACTCTTATCCATATATTAGTGGTTCTTTTTACATAAAAATAGCACCCTTGAAAGGTGTAATCCAATTATAACAGGTGTCTCATTAAGAAGTATGGTATGAACTCCTAATCACTCTTTATCATTTCTATTCCATTAAATGGTATTCTTATAACTCATAAAAATTTCTTCCAATAATTCTAATATAATGATATAAATATCATAAATATAGTAAAAAGTAATTATATTAATGGAAAATTCATCATCTATCTTTCTCTCATTTGTTATAAAATGAAAACGTCGCACATATTATGGTATGTTCACCACCACCATTGATAACATATTTTATTTTTCATCACCAACTTCATAGATTGTTATGATAATAATTTCATGATAAATTATCAACATAATAATTATATTTAGTTTTATTTAAAACAATGGAATGGGTAAATAAAAATAAAGATTAAATCAAACAAATTAAGCTCATCATGATCAGAAAAAACTACCTAAATATACTAACCATTAATAAATAAAATTTATATTCTATATATCATGCTTATTTTTTTGAATATTTTATATTTAGAACATTTTTAACTTTTTGAAACACATGAATTACATACCATTACAATTTTATAGTTATGGGCTCATTTGTAAAGAATATCCATAATTACTAAATAATCAATGCGACCTTGGAACCATGAAACATTCTCGGGATGGTGAAAATAAACATAAATTATTAATAAAATTATTATTTAAAAACATAAAACAATAATAATAAGTGAAATATAAATGATAAAATATCTAATTAAAGTGTTTAATAAACTTAATTTTATTATTCAGGATGTTATACACACCTACCAAGTGATTCAGTACCTAAGGTAAGGGAACTCATTAACCACCTTCTTTATCTTTTAAGTTATTCATTCTCTCTTTTAAACTATATTTATCTATTTCTAATTCATATATAATTCATCTATATTATACATATATACTTATATATCACTTATATATATGATTATATTATTTTCCCTTTATTTTTTGGGGTTGAACTTGTTTTAGAAGTTCCCTTTGTTATTATTTATTTGAAATAGACTTGTTAAAAGGTAACTCTACTATTAAATATTCTATTTCAAATGTTACCATTTTAATGATTTTTAAAATTAATTATTCCTAAAATTATAACTATTTTATGTAAAACTATTCTGTTTCATTACTTATTTATATAGAAAAAACTATTTGCTCGCCTTCATTAAATGTTCTTTACTCATCAAAAAAAACATTGTTTAAGAGGTTAATTTATACACATACTCATCCAGTACATTCTTATGAAATTTTATTCATTTGAATTACATATTTAAAACTTATTCTTATTTATTCAAACATTAATATCTATAAATTTTTAACTTCTTATTATCTTGTAAATCATTATGATATATCATTTGGTTATTCTTTGAGACAAGATTATGCATGTTATTTCCTTTTCATTGGGTTTTGTTATGATTATACATAATGAATGATTTCTTTATCACGATCACATATTCATTTACATATTAATATGTCATGGGCAGACAAAATATTATTTATCCCCCATTGTATTGGGTAATATGTTCATCTAATGAGATACAATGTATGGTGTACTGACAACAAGTCGAGCACACTATGTTATATTGTCTTGGTAGTAGTTATTAGATTAGGCCTATATTTTCTTGTACTATGTAATTCCAGATTCTTATCAAGTCATGATCATATGATATATTCTTCTTTATTTCATTCTTCCATGTGTTTATGTATGATCCCTATCTTCTATGATATCATGTTATGAAACTTGACTCATATATTATACTTTATTTTCATGCTTATTCCATTACTGGGCACTATAGACCACCCTTATATTTATATATGTCGCTAGAGTATCTATTGTAATAATAAAATAAAAAAGTTAATTAGGATGACCATATTAAGATCAAAATAAATATGATTTTTTTTATTTTTAAATGGATGTATTATGTATCCAATCTCCTAAATACAATAGAACTCTAGATCATGAGGGAGCTTGTATAGAGATTTACTCTATTGGGAATAATGAAATGGAGGAGGATAAGTGGGCTTAATGGGTTAAAAGTAGAGATGGGATAAAATTTAAAATCCAAAATTTATATTTTGGGTAAGGGGAAAGGTTTTGAAACATTGTGTACCAAACTATGCCAAAACCATAAAAATCCATTAACCACCTGGGAACTGACTTATGGTTTCTTTGTATTGTGTATCAAACCTCACCCTAATCATATGCCCAAAACTATATATAATTTCAACCTATAAAGGATTAAACTACGTGGTTTTCACTAACCATGTGCCAATCATGTGAGGTTACTTAAACAAAAGACATGGTTTTACAATTACCACTAACCATGCACTGACCTTGAAATTGGGAAAATAAATTAAAATTATAAAAAAATTGAAACCTAGACCTCAATAATTAAAATTAAATCAATAATTAAATAAAATACTATGTAAAAGATACATTGGTCTGTGAAAATTGTTGACGATGATGTGGTGGATTTGGATATGTAGAAGGAAAATATTAGTGTAGTTAAGGGTAAATTTATAAACCCAGATGATTTATAAGGTAGGAATTATGATGGATCCAATCCACTAAAATAATACATATCAAGATAAAATAATAAATTTCATAATTAAAGATAGAAAATAAATTTTAAATATTAAAATGACTTTCTATTCGGTGTAACCAAATGGTCTATGATGTTAAGGATTATCATATGACCTTTTCTGGATCAGTTGAATATGAATTTTAATTATCAAAATGTTCAGAATAAAAAGGATAAATTAAATGAGAAATATCATATGGTAGACGTTGAATTTAAATATTTATAAAAATAGAATCCATGGATTCTTAGTATTTGGCAGTCATCACATATAATATGTGAAATGTAGCTTATAAAATATTTAATAATAGGCAATGAAGGTTGAATGCCATTTTAAAATAATAATTGACTCAAATTCAATGGATTTCACTTAAACAATATTAAATATAATATGTTGAAATAAAATAATACACTTTATGTAAATGGGATGAAGCATAAATTTCTTATTGATTATCGATTTTATAATAAAATAAGTGAAGTAATTTTTCAATGGAATGGATACTTGGTGAAGAAGTTAAAGGATGTTCATGTTGTGACTATTGAAAAATAAAATCGGTATCTTATTTCAAGTGTGAGATACTGATTTTTTTTATATTTATGTATTAAAGAGGATAACTAATTATGATATCAAAGACATGTAAATCTTGGATAGAATAACATGAACAATATTTCTCAAAGAATAAATTTTTTTGATGTTCCTATGTTTAAAAGAGAAATAAATTTGATTTTTTACAAATTTTAAAAGGGGTTATTGTTTTGTCCTTACATAAGAAGTATTATATTCAAACATCTCATCCACTTGGATGTATTCATTTGGATTTTTTTGGTCTAATGTGATATAAATAAATTAATGGAGACAAATTAATTTTTATATTTTATTAAGGGATTTACTCATATTTGATGTATTATATTTATAAAGGATAAATCGGAGGCCTTGAATATGTTTTAGTGTTTCGAGAGAAGTGTAGAATATAAATGTGGTTTCTCTTTAAAGGGTATTAAAAGAGATAACATATTTGAGCATATAAGTATAAATCTTGATGCTTATTTGGAAAATAATGACACTAGACATGAGTTTAATACACTATACACCCACAAAAAAAAGGTTTCACTAAATGGTAAAATATAATCTTGGTGGATATGAATTGAATGGTTTTTGTAGAATATAATAATTCATGATTATTTTAGTGGTAAGTTGTTAGGACAACAAGGAATATTTAAAACCATTGTTCATATCATCCAAATTGAAACATTTCACTATAAAAAATATACTAAAAGAATACTCTTAGATTAAATTTATTAATGTTATTTGGAATCTCATGTATTTCTAAAGTGAAGAAATAATATATAAGAATGATTGAGAAACAATTTGTTAGTGGAATTTTTCTTTTTTATCCTCCAAATAGATGTAGATATCATTTCTAGAATAAGGAAACAAGGTATATTATTGATAGTGATAATTTCATGGTGTTAGAAGACTCATATAATGTCTATAGAAAACAAAGAAAAATCATGGAAGTGACAAAGATAAAACCAAAATTTTTAGAAAATAGATTAATAATTATTTAAACGATGAAGATTTAAGTGACTTCCATGAAGAAGATGATGATTAAACTGTATCAAGTGATGAAAATAAAATGTTTATTCCATTCAAGTTTAATATTGAATGTTTAGATTTAAAATATAATTGGTTATTGTGAAAAATAAGTCTAGAGTAAGAGAACTTTAAAAAAAACATATAACTCATTATTTTATCAAGTCAAACCAATAAGTGTGAGTAAATAATTGAACAATCAAGAACCAGTGAATGTTGTGAGAAAATAATATTATCAAATTTAGAGTGAACAATACATGGTAGTTGTTACATAATCCCATGAATAAAAATGTTACTAGAGAAAATTGGGTTTTTTGTAACAAGTTGAACAAAAAGGGTGAAGAGATGAGGAATAAGGAAAGATTCATCTGTAATGGTTATTGTTATGTTGAATGGATTGGTTATGGGGGGAAATTTTCACTAGTTACATGGCCTAGGATCATAAGGATTTTTCATACTATCGCTATATAATTACAATACAGGACCTTCTAAATGGATGTAATGTTTTATTTTCTAAATAGAGAAAATGAAGAAAAAATTTATGTTAATAAATCCAAATGATTATTACTTTAAGATGATTAAGGGAGAGAATTGTGGTTGAATAATATATTTTATGGGTTAAAATTGGATTTTATGGCATGATATTCAAATCTTGAATATTTCTTGATGATACTAAATGTCAAAGATGGAAGAGTGGAAAACATATTCTATATATAAGAAATTGTAGAGGTTTATGTTTTTGTTATTATTTAGCTTGATGGTATTTTATTTATAAAAATTAGAGAAGATTTTTTCAAGGGTTTTTTTAACTAAATGAGGAATATGTTTTATCTGTTGATTTTGGAAGAAATGAAGTACTTATTGGGAAATTAAATTTCTCAAAACAATGATTATATATTCCTTTCTCAAGAGAATTATCCAATAAATATTGAAGAGGTTTGGATTGGAGGATGAAAATGATGTTTTTAATCTTATAAAAGTGAGAAAAAAATTTTACGCTAATGATAAAGGTAAATAAGTGAACCAAAAAGAGCTCTGTAAACATACCTTATGAGTACTATATTTGATCATGTCAATATTGGACATCATATTTACTATCACATTGTTTTTTATTTATCAAAATAAACCAAAGGAATCTCGTATCATTATAAAGAAGTGAATTATATGTTATATAAAATGTATTCTTGATTTTGGAAAAATATATTTAGTAAAGTTAAGTTAGATCTATATGGATTTACTGATCTGTATTAGGCCAAAATTATTATTGATAAAAAGTATACTTTTTGTAGAGTAATCTTCTTAGGAAATAAGTGTGTTACGTGGAATATAAATAAATAGTGTTCATCTATAATGAGTATAATTGAAATATAATACGTTATAAAATCATTAAGGAATGGGATCCCGAGGTCGACGGTGCCTCCATCCCTTTTATCCCCTTATCAAATCCCGATTTCATTCCCTCTTTCCCCCAGATTTCTCAAAGCCTGAAAGTTATCGAACGCTTTGACGGTACCCCGCCATTGTCGATCTCAAATTCGGAATTCACGGAGGCGTACTCTCTACTACATCTGGCCTTGATTGCATGCTTTAAGCGTCGTCGGCCATCGGCATATTTCATCGAACATTGGATTTTTGAATCATGGGGTCTACAAGAGTGAGCGACGGTAGGGCTACTGGACTCTAAACATATCATGATTTGATTTTCTTTTGAAGATGACTTGATCCTGGCATCGTCGAGCGCACCTTGGGCCTATGATGGTTTAAAATTTCTCCTCATCAAATGGTCATATGATTTTCTTATGAAGCGAGATTAATCCTCAAGGGAGATTTGGGTATGTTTTCCGGAACTTCCAATCCCCTTCCGAAACCCTTCGATCATTCGTATTCTTGGAAACATGGTTGGGCGCTATCTCTATTCGGATAGTAAGACCAGGGTATTGTGCCATCCGATCTTGCTGAGGGTTTGTGTGGAAGTTGATGTATCTAAGGTGCCTGTCGAATACTTTTGGATTCCCTTGGGGGAGGAGTTCCGCTATAAGTAGTGCGTTGTGTTTGAATCTTGGTATGAGTTCTGTTCATCGTGAAAGAAACTGGGGCATAACATGGAAGTTTGCAGGCGCAGGGGGTTGAGGTACTTTGGTGCTGGTGTTTAGGAGACTCGGGCCTCAGTTGGTCCTACTATTTGGTGTAGCGAGCTACTAGATGTGAATCGCAATGAGGATAGTGAGGGAGGTGTTGATCCTACGGCTACTGGTCCTGTCTTGTGTGAAGCAGTGAAGCAGAAGCAGACAAGGGTGTTACCTTCTGAACCGAGTGTCACTGGAATCTTTAACAGGTTGATTCGAGATTTGGTAAGCTCTTCAGGTGCTACTAAGGTTGCAGGGGATATTCATCTGACTGCTATGGTGGATTTGAATCTACATATATAGAATGGTGGTGTTAACCAAATTGAGGTGGATGATGGCTTTTCAAGTCGAAATGCTCAGGTAGGAAGTGCTGGTACCAATGTTGGTCTGGTCCAGGATAATGCTGCTAAGCATGAAGAGGTGGAGGCATAGTTGGATCTGAGTAAGGAAGCTATATAATAGAAGGCTGGCGGTTATGACCAAGCATTTGGGGAGAATTATTATTGCTTGGTCTTAGAGGATACTAATACCCAACCACAGTTCATGGGTTGTGGATTAGTGCAGCCGAGGAATGAAGATTTTCCTGTACAGGAATCAAGAAATGAGGAGCATGGAAATGAAAAAGTGAATGACAACAATCTTACCCGAGAGCTAGTGGGTCATTGGGCTACAGGACAACAACAGAGCTAGGAGGCCATCCAAATATTTAACTGCTTTGCAGGTATGGAGGGCTTGGCTCAAGACTTAGAGAACGCCATGGAAGTTCAAGTTACAGGCGGGATGGTGTCGGATGAGGAATCCCCTGGCTATTTTTCAGAAGACACTTTGGGAGGGAATCATAGTACCTGCATGTACAATGCAAGGAAGAAGAAGGGCTAGAGGTATGATCGAGACATGGGTGGTTGCATCTTGGAAACAGGGAAGAAAACATAGGGTGTAAGGATTACTCATATCTTCCAAACCCAATGGAGACCAGGTAAAAAAAATAAATCAAAGAAGATAGAATTCATTCTACTTGTATAGATAATCTGCAGGGGAACCCTAAAGATATAATGGCCAATTTGGGTGAGGTTGGTACAAAAAAACTAGGGTGTAAAATGGAGCTAATGAGAAATCCCTGAAACTTCTTGTCCATTCAGAAGAATAAATGGTGGAGGAGTTTCTTTATATAAATTCTACTCAAGAAGAGGTAGACAAGATGATGGGGAGGCTGCTTCGCATGGATGTCAATAGTGAGCAGGCTGCTTGGATTGACAAACAGGACCATATTCTAATAAGGGGTTTTAATGAAGAGAAGATAAGTAAGGAGGAGTACGCTCAAACTTGGGATAACTTGGGGGATCGCTTTGAGGGCATCATTATTGAAGATCTCGAGACACAGGTGCACCTTATTTCCTGGAAACTCTTTAGGAAGGAATCATCTAATATGCTCAAGTTATGTTTCAAAAATTTTGTGATCTCTTATAAGGCCTATCCTCCTGGTTGAACGTCGGCAGTTTCTCACTTTTCTTTCCAAGTGTCTGCTAATAAAAATTTAATTTTCAGGCAGTCAAATATAATATGTTACTACTCCATAAAAAACCAAATTAATGCGAATGAGAACTCAATATAAGGATCTCAAGGTTGAAGTTAAATTTCCATTACTATTGGGTTATGACAATCAATGTCTTATTTATATTTTAATGAATTAGATTCAAAATTATCAATATAAGAACATAAATATCAAATACCACTCCATAAAGGAAATGATTGAGAAAATAGTTCTAAAGAAATAATTTAGTCCTACGAAGGAGAAATTGGAAGTTATTTTTACCAAACTATTGATAAAGAATTCATTTCAATGGTTAAGGTCGATGACGGGAATCCAACCTCATTCATTTTAATTCCAAGGTATGTTTTTCCTTCCCCTAACTTATTATTTATTTATATTAGTTATTAGAAAGGGATATAACATCATAAATTCAAAGAATATGAATTTTCTTATGGGGGATAATATATTTAGGGGTATTTTTTAAAAGGGGAAAGTTGTGAATTTGGTTTGTGTGTGTGTGTCAATGATTCTTTGAACTATTGTATTTTTTTTCAAATATGCGTATATGATGTTTTGTTTATCACATGTACTAAAATATTTTTTGAAAAGATTAATTGAGAAGGGGAGTGAAAGACGAAAATTTAAAGTTGATGTTAGTTACTCTTTTATGGAAAGATTTTATATTTCTATTCATTATGAAGTGATAAGTGGATCATGAATGGAAATTGAGAGGGTGGGATGAGGATGAATTAGTATTACTCTATTTTAGTTATTCTTACATTATATTTAATTATTTCATCATTATGCTTAAATTTATATCTCGATTTAGAGGTACATATCTATTGATGTGCACTCAACCCTTACCATACTGTGCAATTTTTTACGTAAATAATAAAAACAACACACTAGATTTTTAAAAGGCTTGGTCCCTTCAAAGAAAACACACTCCACATTGTGACTTATTATTCATCATGATTCATAGATTCTATCACTAACATATTGTATTGACTAAAATTTCCTAAAAGTCATAAAACTAGAGTATGGTAGTTATTTTCAACTTCCCTGCATGTTTTCCCTACATTTCAGAGGTGTCCAATTGTTATCCATGTCTTTTGGGTGGTTTTCAGACTAAATAAAATCTTTATTATATTGCATAAGTAAATTTATCTTTATAATACATCCCACAATCTTCATCCTATCGACTATAATGATGAAATTGTAATACCAGTACCACCGATCTTCAACGGTGCTTATAAGAAACCCATGAAATGTTCTCCAACCACTAAACTATGATCAATAATAATCATTCAATGCATCCTTTTTATTATTCTAAATATCACCAAGATATTTAATCATAGCGGTTCTTTAATCTCGCTACATCTCGATACAAGGAATTGGAAGTAGCAGCATTAGTCGGTCTCTTTCTCAGTCACATTTTATGATATAAGAAAATCATTGACTCCAATTTCTTCTCAATCCCTCATTCAAAAAAAAATCAATTCATTTTACAAAATAAAATCACTTTTTAGTGTCGAGTGGGGACCCGTACAGTTTCAAAATTAGACTCAATGGTATGAGATGTAACATTCTAGTATAATTTTAAATTGATGGAACTGTGGACCCTGTGCAGGATCCAAACAAGTTGGAATTTACTCCACTATGGCTCCTCATAGATGAGATCCTAAAATAATATATACATCTTGTACCATTTCATGATGAACTCCTCCATATTGATCTCTCCCAAATTAAAACCACAAACCAAAATATAGTCACTAGTGTCAATCCATTCCAATTGATCTTAGATAGTATCAACATGAAATGATCTAGAGGACATTCTATTATATTCTTCCATTAGTGATTTGATAGGGAGGAACTTTTCATTTTTTCCTCATTTTAGTGCATTAGTATGTTCAAATTAGTCCCACATGCTCCCCTTATTCTTTGCGTCTAAGTGGTTGTAGTACTGATCTTATTATGGGTCATTATCTTTGTAGTAGTAAGTGTATTTACTGCAGTAGTTTGTTCCTCCACTTTGGTCTTTTGATCATTATTTTATTTTTTAACTAGAATGTAGTTTGATTATCTAACTATATGACCATCTAAATCAAAAATTTTAGAAAGTATATGTGTCCATTTAACTATTCATTTTCTGGGGGGGGGTCTCTAAAGGAGTTTCGACCCCAAGTGCCCTACTATTTATATTATAGGAGAGATCATCTGCAACACCACTTTCAAGAGTAGTTCCTTCTAAAAACATTCTTTTAGCTCAATATCCTTTCACCATATGGATACTAGACTTCTTAAGAAAATTTACATTAGGCCCTAAATCCTTACTCATTGGTATAGTCTCATGGGTATGGTAAGTTTGGAATAATCCATACATTTTCTGTTTTTTTTCTATTGATAAAATATCACCCAGAGCCAATAAGTTTTATCCTAACTTACTAATTTAATGAAGAATGGTTTCATTATAATATCCCACTTCATAGTCAAAATCATCCTATATAGGGATTCTAGATTCATTAGATTCATCCAAAATTTTATCGTTTCCCATTTTAGGATGATTAGGCTCACTCCCGACCTTAGAGTTCTTAACACTAGCTTTTTTCCTCTTCCATCTTGCAATAACATCATATCATCCATACTCTTTCTTATTTATTTAAGACTTTGTATCTATTTTATTGAAATAATTTTACAATTTAATTATCAAGGATAACTACTACACAGAATTAATTATAGTTAGTATACATCCAGTAATACCTTGATCAGGGATATATAGCACATCGCTAGACCCCTTCTCCAAACTAACCACTTGAAAACTATTTGATACATGGAAACCCACATTCCTATATTCTAATCAAGGTGATATCTAAAAAGGGTTTTGTAGTTATTTTTATGATATTTCCTCATGGATTATGATTTATTTTTCATGATTCCTCGCCTTTAGGACTCGTTTATTTTATTATCAAAAATCCTTATTCCACAACTCATGTTTTATAGTCTATGAATTATTGGGTACTATACCTTTTGTTAAAATCATATTTATATAGACTTATACTTATTTAATGATCACTTATGATTAGAAATTGACATCTCACATGTTTACCCATACTGACCATCTAATATCAACCTTTCTTATGTTTTATTTCCCCAGGATGTGAAGAATTATTTTAAAAAGGAAATGTATAAGAGGGGTACTATGTAAGAATAACATTATGGGATATGTTGAATATATTTTTTGAAATATGTTGATTATGTATCTAGTTTCCAAAGAAAATAAACTTTTATGGTTCTTAGGTTTGTATTATTATGATATAAAATTAATATTTATCAAAAATAATATAATATTTATTTAAGTGAAGCTTGGATCACTTCAATTTGTATTATAATAGGGATTATTTATTTTTAGAGATTAGGTTAAGATAGATGAGAGGACTACACCTATGATAAAATGTGATAAACCTATGTGATATTGGATGAACCAAATGTGTCATAGGTTGATAAGAAAGTGTCATAATTTTAGATATATTATGTATTTTTATCAATATCATATTATTTCTCACTTTTATTACGGATTCTTTATACTCAAACCATTTTTTTGGATTTATTCAATGGCAGTAACAAGGAGGAATCGAGTAAATGATGAATGTTATCGTCAATCCAATGGTAATCTTGAAGAAAAACCAAGTGGAATTGGAGTTGGTAAGAAAATTATTATGTTTATGTACACCCAAATCTCTCAATTTATGAATGGTAACTTGAATAATGTTGAGCTTCCAAGTGTACAAAGGAAGAAACAACTCATCATTGAGTCTTTTATACAGAAACTCCCAAATTTCTTTACTGGGTCATTTGATCCACTTGTTTCTAAGTATTGTATCAAAGATATTGGAAAGATATTCCCCATTCTCCAGGTCTTAGACTCTGAAAAGGTTGTTTTGGTTATGTATCATTTGGAAGCTGAGTCTGATTAATGGTGGACTCTTATCAAGAATATGATGTAAGAGGAAGAAATTGACTCCATGACATGGGGATATCTTAAGAATATATTTTTCAGTATGTATTTTCCTCAAACACTTCATACTGAAATTGAGAGGGAATTTTTGGAATTAAAGTATAAGGATAATTATTCCATTAGTTCATATGAGATAAATTTCATCAAACTTATAATGTATGATTCTAGTTTTGTCATTGATCATGAAAAAAAGTTGTCCAAGACTTTTGTGTCTTAAAACCAAGTCCCTGAAAGGCATCAGAAAACTATGAAGAAGTCATATAATGTTCTATCAAAGTATAAATATAGGGAATAAAATCTCATTGTTCTCTTTATTTTGGGAAAAAGAATAAAACATATGAGTTTTGAGTAAATTCTAATAGTAAAACCCTATGAAGAAAGATAATATTACTTCATATCAAAAGTGTGGAACAAAGAATGGGTGAAATTACCTTAAGGGGACTAGTAAAAGTTTTAAGTGTGGGAAATAAATCTATAGAGAAAATTAATACCGAAGAGATATGGAGATTCAAGTTAATGAAATTAATATATAGAAATCTCAACTAAATGTCCCACCATCACTCCAAATTCAATAATTGACAACATTATGAACATTACACAAACATGTGCATGAATCCAAGGTTTATTGATGAAAATAGGTGTGTATAGCCTTCTAAGACAAGGGAAAAAGGGAAATTATATGCAATAATAACTATTAAATTTGGTGTTAAGAATTAAGTGGTGAAAGGTGCTCTTATAATCCACCATAGGATTCTAAATGACATATTTTATTCATGTTCTACCCACTCTTATATCTAATGATTTTTTTAAGAGTTTCATATCACCGCCATAATAGTTATATATTGATTTATTATTAGAAAGACATAATGGTTTGGTGATTATATCTCATGTGTATTGTCCATCTCTAATAGACATTTTTTTGGAAATGTGATTTCTATAAATCTTTTTATTCTTCCCATAATTGAATTTTATGTTATTTTTGGCATGGATTGGATCTCTATATATAGATCCCTTATAAATTTATGATGAATGGAATTCATGTATGATATTCCAAATTAAACTATGATCATCTATAAGTGAAATAATGAACATGAACACCCAATGGAAATTATTTCTATTTTATGGGTCTGACTACTTATTCATGTGGTGTATTTATCTCAAATGGTTGGGGGAAACTAAACATTGAAGATATACTTATTATGAAATAATATGACAATTTATTTTCTAATTAGTTCCCTAGTATTCCCATGAATTGTGAATATGATTTTTCAATAGAACTAATAGTTAGTGTTATTCCTATTTATATCAATCTTTCTAGAGGAGACTAAATCGAATTGTAGGAATTAAAGAATAAAATCCAAGAGATTCTAGAAAAGGGATTGATATTCCCTAGTGCATCACCATGGGGTGCACCTATTCTTTTTGTTATAATGAAATATGGGTTAAATCATATTTGTATTGATTATCAAGAACATAAAAAATATCACTATCAAGAATAAGTATCATATACTCTATATTGATGACTTGTTTAATCAACTGCACAGAGCCCAATACTTTTCCAACATTGATCTTCAATATGGATATCATAATTTAAGGGTAAAAAGGGAGGATATGCCTAAGATTACCTTTTACATGAGGGATAAACATTATTAATTTATAGTGATTCTATTTGGACTTACCGATAACCTCACGATCTACATGGATTTAATGGATATAGTCTTTATCGATTACCTTGATCTGTTAATGGAAGTCTTTAAAGAAGAAATTATTAATTATTCTAAGTGTGAAGAAGTAATTAATGTAATTTAAGAATTATTTTTATGAACTTGAAAAAGGAGAACCTATTTTCCAAAAATTTCAAGTGTGAATTATTGCTAAAAAAAATTATCACTCTTGGGTCACGTAATTACAAGAGAGCAAATATAGATGGATCTTTCAACGATTGATATTATTAAGAAATGGCATAAACCAACCATGGTAAATAAGATCTATATTTTTAATGGATTCGATGGATATTATCAATTATTTTTGAGAAATTTATCATTTATCTAAACTCCATGAACTAGTTTGACATAAAAGGGATTCAATTTTATTTGGATGGATGAATGTTAAAATAATTTTAAGTAACTAAAGAGATGTTTGGTTATATCCAACAATTCTCACACAACCATAAAATGGATAAGGGTTATTTATATATATTTATGCATCAAAGAAGGGATTGGGATGTGTTTTCTTGAAGAATGACGTGGTTGTAGTGTATTTCTCATGATAATTGAAGGTTTGTGATCTAAATTACCAGACTCTGAATATAGTGCTAGTAGTGGTAATTTTTTATTTGAAAATATGGAGGAATTATCTCAATGATGAAATGTGGGACATATATACTAATAATAAATTCATGAATTATATATTCATATATAGGGATTAATATGTGCTAAAGGGGATGATTGGAGTTGATTAAGTATTATTACATCTCAAAATAGTAAAGCCCTTGGAAGGAAAAAAAGAGGTTTTTTATTTGAGTCAGAAAGACCGTTCTATTTTGTCCATGATGAGGATTGAAAGAGATCCAATACTTATATATTTAAAAATAATGAAAAATGAAATTGTGTGGTAAGGGTAGATATCTAATATTGATCTATTGAATGTGTAACCAACCATTTATGTAAAGATTAAAGAGGTGGAAAAGGAGGATTTAGAGCTGCAAAGGAAGGAATGAAATGTTCATGAGTTCAACTATGATTGTGATAGAATTATTAGGTCCAAGAACTCAATATATATCCCATCAATAACAATATTTAATAAAGATTTGTGGGATGACTCACATAGTTCATGATTCTTTATCCACCCTGTGAGTATAATGATTTATAGATATCTCAATGAGAATTTATTATTGGAAAACGTGAAGAGGGATATTGTGGGATATTTATCTCGATGCCTAGTATGTCCTCAAGTCAACTCTTAACATAAAAATTATAAGGTGATGATGAAACCATTTCCCAAACCTTTATGTAAATGTGAAAACATCACCAGGTACTTCATCACATGACTCCCTAAGACAAATAAAATCCATAACTCTATTTGGGTTAAAGTAAATATCCTTATGAAGTTAGTATAATTCATTTATATAAGGGGTGATTTCTCACCTAATTGAAATTCCAGGATATAAATTAAGGAATCTATAAGCTATTATAGAGCACTATAATGAATCGTATCTAATCAAGATCCAAGCTATTCCAAAAATTTTAAGAGAAGTCTTAAGTAATAATGGAATTTAGAGTTGAGCTTTAAAAATTCTTATCATTCTCAAATATATGTTCAGTTTGAGGGGACCATCCAAACCCCATAAGATATTCTTAGATCATTCACTATGTATTCTAGATGTGATTGGGATTAACACCATCCTATAGTAAAATTTTCTTACAAAAATAGCCATCACTCAAGAATTCAAAATGTATCCTTATGAATCCTTATATAAAATGAAGTGTATAGGATGAATCTAGAGAATGAAATCAATTAGGAATTAATCTAGTTCATTAAATGGTTTATAAATTTAGTTCCTTTCAATAGAACATCAAGTCACCTCGGAGTTGATAGAAGTGACATACCGTTAACCATCGATGGGATTTAGAGTTAAATGTTATAGAGAATAAATTATTACAAATATCTCCTTTTAAGAAGTTTATGAGATTTGGAAGGAATGAGAATTTCAACCATAGGTATATTATTCCCAATTATATTCTTAATCATATCAGATCTGTAACTTATCACTTTGCACTTCCATCATACCTCTCCCGTGTTTATGATGTTTTACGTGTATCTATACTGAGGAAATACATATATGATCCTTAACATATACTAAAATCATAGGATTTATAGTTGGATCATGAATTTTTTTATTAGGAACATCTAGAAGAGATTCCGGATCAAAGAGATATAGTGTTAGGGAACAAGACAACAAACCCAGTCCATTTTTGCAGTGAAACCATAAATTTTAGGAATCATAGGGGAACCTAAGGATGTAATGAGGTAAAAGTATCCTAATTTTTTTCTTCATATTAAAAGAAAAATCAAGGGTAAATTCTTATAAAGGGTTGGAATATAACACCCCGAGTCATTAGAATATATTTCTCTTTAACAAATGAAATTATTTCGATAGGTTTCAATGCATGAAAAAAATAAGTAAATAATATTTTACGAAAATATAAAATTAAATATTTTATAATATAATTAAATTAAACATAGTTTTTAAAATAAATTATTTAATTATAATAAGTACTACTTTAATTATTTTTTGTTAAACAAAAATATATTATTTATAAACATTGTTTCATTATATAAATTTTATTTAAAAGTTAATTCTATTATTCAGTGTAATAAAAATATATAAAATTATTTTTAAATATTTATAAAAATAAATAATCATTCATAAATTGTTTATAAATAATTTGAAAAGGAGATAAATTCATCTAATGGTAAAAATTAATTTTTTTAGAAAACATTATTTTTTATGAGAAAAATGTATTTTCATCTTAATAATTTAAATCAATAACTATTAATGAATGGTTAAAAATAAATGTGCAGATAATGTATTCAATAATTTAAATTAACATTCATATAATGGTTTCTACTAGTCCATAAATGATTATAAAATCATTTTTATGATTAAATATAATTTTTTTTCTAAAAATGGGTTTTACACATTTTGTGCGTGGATATATGAATTAGTTTCTGCCACCTCTAAGATTTGAATCATAAAAAATATATTCAGTAGGTTTAGTTATGATAATAAATATTATATAATAATTTTAATTTAATTTTTAGACTTAATGAATATTTACCATGGTAAAAATGTTCTCACCAATGTTAATATTAAAATGGGTTAAAATGGATTAAATGAAGGGATAAAGATTCTAATATCATATAAAACATACATTAAACTAATCTGTTGATTTTATATAAACCTACGCTCACCATATATTTTAAATTTGACTAAAGTTTACCAACATTCCATAAGAAATAGATTTATGATATTTTAATGTTTTTAATTTTTAAAAGGGTTTCAATCCCCTTACTTATAAAAGGAAACCAACTCTTCTAACTTCTCAAAAACATTTGAGCACTGTATATTAAACAAGATATATAAAAATAGCTTAAAAACCTATTACCCACATCATATAGGTTACATGAATACCAGAAACCCATCAAACTATCATAATAGTTTTTTTCAAAGGGGATTATCCAGTTTAGATGTATGTGTTCTTACCAAACTTTTTTAGGTTTCGTTCATATTAAACACCAAATAAATATTATGAAGCCTTATTAATATAATTATATATGGATATTTACTATGATTTTTTTGTGTTAATAGTACAACCATTTTCTATCTATATTCCATCCAATGGAAAATGAATGTGTTTCTCATGCGTACATATAGACTATTATCTCCATAAAGAGACATGTTTCATTTTTTCATCACCGCCTCACTTAACATGTTATATAGATGGATTTGAGTAACATAGAGGATATTTATGGTATTTTTATGATTCTTATAAGATAAATTAGTGTTTAACTTTCTTTCATTAAATACATTGAATAATGGAATCATCACTCGTGCGTACATACGAACTATTGTCTCTTTGAAGTGATTTATTTTTTTCATCACCACCTTACATGAATGGTTATTGAAGTTTATATAATTAGTAAATGTGATATTTATGATATGATTAATATTTTTAGATGATTAAACCATGACAAAGTTGAAAGGAATAGTTTGATATATGCTTAAAACTAAGAGGGGGTGAGTCCGTGTTAGGTAATTTTTAACCAAATACAATATTTTATCCCTATAACTCTTAGAACTATTAGGATATATATTATCTTTATATTTTTCCGATAAGAATAAATTATATAAAAATAGTAAAATATATCACATGATATTTTTACAAGGTTCACCGCTCAATGATAGTAGCTAGTTCTAGGAATGGTATGGAAAGATCCAACCACAAAACCACTAGAAATTAATGCTTTGAATGTGGTTACAAAAAATAGGAATTTTTTTCAGAGTATGAAACTCAATAGGGGGTGAATTGAGTTACTATAATTTTTTTTCTAAAACCTTTATTTAAAAATTATTTACAAGTTCCCCAATTTAAACAAAACAGCCCAGTTAACTAAAGTAGCAGATTTATAAAAGTTTGGTTTGTTCAAAATATTTCTCAAAGATTGATTAGTTCTAAGTTAAAAAAATATACTTTATTATCTCAACTTTTGAAATTAGTTTACTAAAATAAATTCCGATATAAAGACTATCTAATATTAACTATCAATGTGAAGTTATTTTTTTTGAAAAAGTAAAAAGGATAGGGAAAATGAAACCTGAAATCACACAGCATAAGTAAACAAGAGGTTCAGTCTCAAGCCAAAACCTAATCCTCTCCACTTGGTGATCACCTACCACCAAGTAGTTTATATTAAAAAAACTTGATACACATCTTAGATCGGGTGAACAATGGTATAAAAACTATCCAGGTCACTAGACCTCTTCCATAGTTTTCATGGGAGTATAAAACAAATAAACGAACATGCCATGTAGGGACCTCTTCCACTGTTATCTATGGGAGTGTAAATGTAATTTTTTTTGAAGATATTTAAGTATATTTCAGTTTAGCACAGGATTCGGTATGTGTTTAAAATCAGAGACACACACTGCTCAAAATGTAAAATAAAGTACATAGGCAGAGAAAAAAGATAAGAAGAGTTTAGAATGCTCTGTGTGATGTTCTATAAAGCTTTTAGACTCCTTCATAATGATAGAAGTGAAGTTGGAGTCACCATCCAGAAATAGAAAAAAAAAAAGAAGAGTCGTGGTTGCTTATGTGTTCTGTTTCTAATGAGGTAAAATATTCCTCAAAGTGTTATTGTTCTTTAATTTGTTTCTTCAGAGACTTTTAGACTTTTGGTTCTTAATAGTGTCTTCATGTAAGCACGGTAAGTAGCTCTTGTATTTTTCTCTAAGGATCACGAACAGATCTATGTGTTTCTTCTAGGTCGCTTCTTTCTCACACTCTTCTCTTATTGATTGAGATATTTCATTTATACAGAAAAGAAACATGTTCTTTGGTACCTCTTACCTTATACTGGCCTCTGGAACCATTAAATATTGTCTACAAAAGACATACATTCTCATTAATATAATAATCAGTACTAAATTTCATAAATATGACTATTAGAATTAAGTTGTAATTTAATAGGAAAATCATTGGTGACTCAGTCTGTCGGTAGCTCAGACTGTCAGTGTCTCATGTTGTCGGTAGATCATTTCTATCTTTAACTCATTATATCGGTAGATCAAACTTACGTTGGTCAATCATGTCATCAGCAGATGATGTGTTGGTAGGAGATGTGTTGGTAGCTCAGTTGTTGGTAGCTCATATTTAATGAAATTATAAGTGTCATTCAGTCACCCTCTTAGTAGGTTAGATGTTGATAGGTCAGGTTGTTATTAGGTCAGTCTATCAGTAGGTCAGGTCGTCAGTAGGTCAGGCTATCCGTAGGTCAAGTATTAGTGACTTGTCTATCGGTAGGACAAGTATCAGTAGATCACACTTAACAAAAATCTATAATGTTGTTTTATGATGCAAACACTAACACCAGAGGTTAAGATTATAATTTAACATGATTAAACACATTGTATCTTAATAAGTCATATTTATCATAGTTAATCATGATTTGTGATCATTAAAACTAGAGGAGCCCAATAATCTCCCCCTTTTTATGATAAAAATAATTGCAATATAGACCACAATAATTGAGTTAATTTATGATGATCAAGGAAAAAATCTTCTTAACATATTCCATAGATTATTGAGATGAAATTCAACAAAAAAAGTACAGATTAATTGATAAAATAGATTATTGGTTAAGCTCCCCCTGAGTGAGATGTCATATTATTTCTCCCCCTTTTGGGATTATCAAAAAGGAAACATAAAATAATGATAACTAATAGATAAGTAAATATCAATGAGATGAAATCAGAGAGAGTATTTCATTAATCAAGTAGTTCAAGGGAGAACAAAATTAGTACAACAAAAAATAATGTACATCAAATCCCTATCAAAAAGCGATCCAACTACTTCTTTAACAAAGTAGAGTCTATCACTTCCTTCCTTTATCATAAGAAGAGGAGGGAGGACCAAAAGGTTTAGAAGAGGTATTAGTTAGGGGATCAATGCAGATAGAGAGGGAAGGAAGAGGAACTCCTGTGAAAATAGAAGGAGCAAGGTTGGGTCTAGTGGATGAAGTGGGTCATGTGAGTCCATGTTAGATGACAGGTCGAATCTAACTAAGAGCTTGTGGAGGAGTCATGGTCAAAGGTGACAAGGGTGCAGAAGAATGAAGTTCCCAGCCAGGATCCAAGTATCACTGAGAGGGGGAGGGGGTGAATTAGTGATATGTTTTTCTTTTTAAGTTTCCTTCTTTATGAAACAACCTTCACCTCCTGTTGAAGAGTTTCTTCCCTGCTGAACACACACAACCACAAGAACACAAGATTTACAAGATTCACTACTCAATAAGAGTAGCTACGTCCTTGGTATGGTACGGAAAAAATCTAGTACCACACAATCCACTCGAAAACAATCCTTTGATGTGGAATAAATGAGTAGGATATACCCTTACACTTGTGTAGCACTTCAAAAACAATCCAATAGTGCATGTGCTCCCTCTTAGCACAAATAGGGCAATGAAATAATTCTGTGCTTCTTGATGACCTTTCCCAGATCAAATCTTTCAAAACAATTCTTCACTTTCCTACCCAGAAGCTGGTAGAAACCTCATGGAGAAAACAGCTTGCGCGCCTCCTTACACTTGCGCACCTCCTTACCACTTGCGCGCCTCTATACTTGCGCAGCCTCTGCTTGTGCGCCGTCTGATTTCAAGTCACTCTGCTTGTGCCTTCCAGCTTACACACAACTCTACTTGCGCGCCTTACTGATACCTGCACGCCTCCCTTCTACTTGCTCATCTCCTTGTGGACAACACAACACTTGCGCGCCACCTTGTGGATATCACAACACTTGCGCGCCACCTGAAAATGAGGCTCAACTTGCGCGCCTCAACCACTTGCACACCACGTCTTCGACTTGCGCGCTCAGATCTCAAAATATTTCTCTAAGTCTCGAGCCCTTAAGAAATGAGGAGGCTAGTTGTCTATTTATAGGCATTTTTAGGACTTGCGCGACCTAGACCTACATGCCAATACCTGCGTGCTGCCACTTGTGCGCCACCACCTGCGCGCCACCACCTGAACGCCACCACCTGCGCGCCAATACATGCGCACCACTTTCTTTCCTTTGTCATATTTCTGAAATAATGCTATTTTGAAATATGACTTGCACGCCTCTTCATACTTGTGCGCCTACTGCATACTTGCACGCCTCTTCATACTTGCGTGCCTACTGTATACTTGCGCGCCTACTTCTTTCCTTTGCCATATTTTTGATCTGATGATATTTGTGATATGACTTTTCCAAAAACACTTATTTTTCTCTCCCTTTCCTTCATAAGGCTTGCAGCACAAGTTCTCTAAACTTATGATATTTGTGAAATACAAATCAGCAAAGCATCGTCTGGTTTTCAAGTCTTTTACAAAGTGAATTGATTTAGCTACTTTGACAACAATAACCAACACTCTATAATAGAAAACTCTTCTTACTTCCTTAGCCATCCAACTTGGACCCAACAATCTCCCCCTTTGGATTTTGTTATCAACCAAGATTCATAAATCACTAAACTTTGTAACTTTAAGCAATGGATTACTTATCAACAATTCTAATCCTACATGAGAAAACTCATTGTAGGAAACAAGAATTATCAACATCCAAAACCATGCTGTCCAAAAGTAGTGACTATGAAGTCAAATGATCGCATCTCCTCATCTTTCATCTCCTCAGCCTTCTTGCGAACATCTTTCAAGCTTTTACTTCAGCATTCATCACTTCTTCAACTTTCCTGGAAAACAACATTGTTTCCTACAACCACTCCAACAAACAGTTAGAATAGTTCACACACATACATGCTGGATTCATAGCTTACCCACAACTCCCCCTTTAAGCATGCATCTTTAAAGATAGAGTTTTGAAGCAATTCTACCCCTTGACAACACTATCCAAAGGCAATATGAGAGTGGGGATAGAAACACATACCTTGACCTTGATGAGGAGGTTGCACAGCCATGTTCAACCTCAATTTTTCATATGGTTCTTTCGGTAAAGGCTTGGTGAATATATCAGGAACTTCACTAGTGCAGAAAACGTTTTTTACGTCGGTTATTTTTAATTTTTTACGTCGGTTTCTAGCTGACGTTAATACGTGGGACGTTATAAATAAGGTTTTTGACGTCGGTTATTTAAAAACCGACGTTAAAAAACATAAAATCGCGATGTTTATCACGTCGGTTATCGAAGAACTGACGTTATAAACTGGGGTTAGGGTGGTTTATCACGTCCGTTCTATAAGAACCGATGTGATAAACCGGGCTGAGCGTGGTTTATCACGTCGGTTCATATAAAACCGACGTGAAAAACTGGGGGAGGGGGGTTTATCACGTCAGTTATTGACAAACCAACGTGATAAACCGGTGGGAGGGGGTTTATCACGTCGGTTAGTCAATAACCGACGTGATAAACCCTTGTGCAGGCCATTTAGCACGTCCGTTATTCAACAACCGACGTGCTAAACCATTCTCTAGGCCCTTTATCACGTCGGTTATTAAATAACCGACGTGATAAACCATTCTCCAGGCCTTTTATCACGTCGGTTATTAAATAACCGACGTGATAAACTAGTTTACAGGCCTTTTATAACGTCGGTTATGAAATAACCGACGTGATAAACTATTTTCCAGGCATTTTATCACGTCGGTTATTAAATAACCAACGTGATAAACCCAATTTTTTTTTAAACAGAATGCAGTGATCTTCTCTCCACCAGAATCAACCAGAAAATAAATCAAGAAATCATACCACAAAAACAGAAGTACATAAAAAATAAGCATGTAAATAGATAACATATAAAACTTACCCACTAGACAGAATCCACCCTCATTTATACCCCATGGACAGCCCTCCCCCACCCCGTTGGAGCCCTCACCCTCATGTATACCCCCTGGACAGCCCTCCCCCACCCCGTTGGAGCCCTCACCCTCATGTATACCCCCTGGACAGCCCTCCCCCACCCCGTTGGAGCCCTCACCCTCATGTATACCCCCAGGACAGCCCTCCCCCACCCCATTGGAGCTCCCACCCTCATGTATACCCCTTGGACAACCCTCCCCAACCCCATTGGATCCCCCACCACACTTCTGGACTGCCCCCGACCCCCGGACACCCCCAAACACCCCTCGACAACCCCCCACCCGCCTGAACAGCACCTCCTCACCCCCTCACCCCACTTGACAGCCCCCACCACACCCCTGGACAACCCCCCCCACCCCTGGACAGCACTCCCACACCCCTGGACCGGCTTCCCACACCCCTGGACATCCCTGCCACCCCTCCCCCACAGACCCAAATCCATACCAGAAGAACCATCAAAAGTAGACCAAAACAAGAAGTAGAGCAAAATTAAACATTCAATTATATAACATTCAAAACTTACACTGTCAACTTCAAAAAAAAAAACTAAATCAAACCTAAACAACTACCAAATAGACAATTAAAACGACAATATTCAAAATTACATTTTACATTACAAACAACTAAAATTCAATCAAACCTGTAAAATAATTTGACCACTCCACTTGTACGTGTTTGATGTCTTCAGCAGTATAGGGTTGAGGGTCATCAAAAAGCTACAAATGAAAAAGAAGATAGTTTACGTGTATAATGAATAAATCAAATTGAAATATGATGGCAAAGTTTAAGAGGAAATCGTACCAGGTCAAAATTCACAACTGTCCCAGTTGTTATTATTTCATACATAAATCTTAACATATAATATCCGCATTCGATGAGGCCTTGTTGTTCATGACAATTCTGTTTTGAATGAGTGTAAATTCAATATATTATTTTTATGTAATAAATCAAAAAGTACAAATTATAAATGGAAATTTACCTTCGCCTTTACATATTTGATCTTTGCATTTCTTTTCTTTGTGTTTTTTCGAAAGTAGGCCCATGCACTGTTAGAAAAATAATACGAATGGGGTAAATTTAAAATTTATTATAATATATAAAACTATTGAGAAATTGAAACTTACTTTTCCAATATATTCTTAAAACTTGCCCGCACATCCCCATGAACAGAGCATATCCAATAAAGAGCTTTCTCCCTTGGGCAAAAAATCCCTAACATCCAATGATTACTGATAAAAGGAAATTTAATGTTAGTGGTTTTTTATGTTAAAAGATAATTAACTATTCGAGAGAAATGTGTTTCATACCTCTCACAAAAAGGCATCATCCAACATTGTTGGATTATATTCTTTTCAAATCTTTCAGCAATATAAACCATTCTTTGTTCCTCAGTCAATGCACATGCTTCAGGGGAAATCAATTGCGGGTCCATGAATCCATATACTTCTGTCAGTTCATTCCTCTCACAAATTTTATAAAGATACCTAATACAAAACATATATAAGTATACATTTTTAATAAATATAACGCAGGGAAAAGGTGTTAAGACTTACATGGAAAAAATTTGCACCACGTTGATGCCCAACTTATCTCCAGTAACAAGCTCCATGATATCAGATTTTGTAATCCCCACAGTTATTTCATGTCCACAAACATGAGATTCCATTGGAAACTCATAAAAACCCAACAACAAATGTGAATATCTTGACAATCTGTCAAGACCACTGGAATCTGTATCTGATGTCATAGCATGTTGTCTTTGTTGTTGTCTATACAGTATTTCTTTACCTTTGAAGTATTCCTGTGAAAAAAAAATTGAGAATTATAGTAGTTTTCAAATGATAAAACAACTTTAATAAAAAAATAAAATAAAAGATATAACATTCATACCTCTATGGTAATGAGTCGAAGAAGTCTGGATGGCCAAACTAAAAAATGGCCGATACTCTGTCCAACTATCGCCACCTCATCTGTAGGTATTGGTACCCTAGCTGATCTATCTATAATATCCTGTACAGTGACCCTCTGATTGTCTACCTCTAATTGTTGATGATGAACTGTATCTCCTATACAATATACCAACCTGTATGCTACTATATGATGTTGAGAATCATCAATATACAACTCGCAATATGTAGGAAGCTGCGGCGAAGGCGTAGGATAAAAAATGGGGTCTGCAGGCTGAGGTGGGGGAGTGGGAGCTACTGGCGGAGGTGGAGGATAAATAATGGGGTCTGCAGGGGGAGGTGGAGGAGTGGGAGCTGCAGTCTGAAATTGTATTTGCATTTCTGCAAACATAGATTGCACCGAATCTCTAATCTTGTCTTCCATCGTCGCATTAATATTTTGAACTTCAACCTCCAAGGATTCTATTTTTTTTTATAAACCCCCTCAATGTTAGAAGTTGAAGAACGTGTAAACACTTTTCTTACCGATACACCTGTCGGATATCCTCTTACACGACCAGGATGTTCGGGCCTTCCCAATGCTGCAAATAAAATATCTTCCCTCCCAGTAGCTTTAAATGTCCCCTCTGAACTTTGCTCCTCAAGAGAGTCCTGTATTAATTAATTGAACATTTCTGTAATGATTGAAACTTATATGAAGAAAAAAGTTAACTTAAATAAATTAAATAGATATCTTACAATCCTCTCAGCTACGATTCTCGATTCTTCCGAAAGATATTGCCCTTTTTTCCCTTCCGAGCTCTCTTCCATTTTTCATGTCTAGATGGAGGGGATGGAGGGGCCACCTCTCCAGAGCTTGAAGACTTAGCTCTTAGTTGTTGAAATTTTTCCGCTATCATTTTTTCTTCCAATAATGTATACCCTCCCCGAGATAAACTATGAGGGTATACATTTTTAGATTGGATCTCCTGATGAGCTTTCCTTGTTTGCTATAATTTAAGAATAAGAAATCATTAACAAAACATTAATAAAATCATTTATATAAGAAAGTATATAAAAGTTTACATTGCCCTTACCAGAAATGACTCTTTTTTTCTACTTTCAAAAAACTGTCTCCATGTGTCTTCATCTATAAAAGGATATATACGACATGGATTGTCATGACTCCTATGACCATAAATGAAATCAGATGTGAGGGTTGATTTAAAATCCCTCCATCTCCTGGAAGCCAACGATAATCATTTCTTCTTGACTCCTCCAGTGTCAGGAATATCAAATGTCATCTGATAAAGAAGAGGTTAAACATATTATATATACCAGAAACATTAAAAGAATGGTCAAACAATGACAAAAGATCTTACCAAAATTGTCTCCCACAACTGAGAGATAACCACTTTATCCACACCTCTCCAATCATCATACAGAATGCTTACTTTGGTCTTAGCCTGAGTTGCAACAAAACTCTTAAAATCTTTGGCATTCGGACCTCTAGGAATATCATCATCATCAAACTCAACTACTATCCTCTGATCCTGCGTACGGGCAAGTGATAATTTTGGTAAACGTGTGCAACCACGTTTACCAACCTTTGAACTCTTTTTCGTAATAGTAGCATGTGAATGTTCATCCCCAGAGGTATGACCAGCAATATGCTCCTCCCCAGAATCATGTGGTTGATCATCTGAATGATCTGTCATTATCCTTCAAATCAAAAAAACAAATGTCAGTTCACAAATATACAAATTCAAATATTTTAATACTACTGTAATCAGAAAATAGAAAAGTGTACTGGGTTATATAATAGTAAACATTGGTAATATGGTAATCATGTTAAACAATGGTAAAGATGGCAAAGATGGTCAAGATGGTCAAAATGGTCAAGATGGTAAAAAATGGAAAAAATGGTAAACCTGGTAAACATTGTAAACATGGTAAAGTAAATGTCATTGAACAAAAATAAGCATTTTAAAAATCATGTAATGGTTATAAACTGTTGGGTCGTAGAGCATTTCCTTCTGTCTGGGTTCCACCGGCTGACCGGTGGTCATCCACCGGTTGGCCGGTGTCACCAGGCAGTGGGCAAGCCTACGGCCTGGGTCCTCCGGCTGGCCGGTGGGCAAGAACCGGTTGGCCGGTGCCCATACCGGCTGGCCGGTGCGCTAACACCGGCTGACCGGTGGCTCCGACAGAAAGCAATGCTTCTACCAGAGACCACCGGCTGGCCGGTGGTCATCCACCGGTTGGCCGGTGTCACCAGGCAGTGGGAAAGCCTACTTCCTTGCCCTCCGGCTGGCCGGTGGGCAAGAACCGGTTGGCCGGTGCCCATACCGGCTGGCCGGTGCGCTAACACCGGCTGACCGGTGGCTCTGGCAGAAAGCAATGCTTCTTCCAGAGACCACCGGCTGGCCGGTGGGAGTCCACCGGTTGGCCGGTAGACTCAGAGAGTCAATATCATCCTTCTTGGGCCAACTCCTGGGCAACCTTTTTCCTAGCATCAAAACACTTGAAAACAAGTTAGAACACGATGAGAGTGATTTTGATCATTAAAATCCAAGAGAGAGGGGTACAACAATAAACATGATAAAGTAAACTAAACAAACTTAAAACAAACAATAACATATACTTATTTTATTTTAAAACATGTTTTAATAAATAAAAAACTTACAATATCTAACATTTATAGAAAAAATAAATGTAAACAAGAAATAAACATATGTTACCTGTAATTTTAGGAATGTACAGATGGATTGTTTTCCCAAATTCCTTCGTCGTGATCGTTCCTTATGGCACAAACTATGTCTTCAACATGATCTTCATTATGTTCTGTTAATATTTCCATTGAAGTAGGGATCTCACATAAATCAGCATATTCATCAAGTTCATCCTCACCAACATATTGTTTTTTTCCTTGTAAAACAACAGCCCACTGCATATCTGATTGATCTACTACATAAAAAATTTGTTTTGCATGTGTTGCCGTTATAAAAGAATCAGCTGTGTCTTCCAATCTATTCAGATTAACAAGTGTCATTCCAAATTCATCGTGTCTGACACTGTTGTTACCGTTAAACCATTTACAGTTAAAAACGGGAACTTTAATTTTAAAGTAATCAACCTCCCATATGTCTTCAATCACTCCATAATATGCATTTGATGTAGAAATTGGGTTTTTGTCCTTAGCACTTGAAAAATGCATTGCTTCTGCAAACACCAATACACCACTATTCTGAACCACACTTCTATTGTCCTGAGCTTTTGTATGAAATGTATAACCATTAATGTCATAACCAGACCATGTTATCACATTTAAACATGGACCACCCACTATCCATTTTAATGTCTCTGATACATCTGATCTACCAAGCAAAGTCTTTTTAATCCATGACAAAAAAGTTTTGTTGTGCTCATTCAAAATCCACATTTCTTTCTTCTTTGGATGACATTGTTTCAACTCATTAATGTGCAATGTGATATATGGTTGAGCATCAGCTATGTTCTTCAAGATGTATGATTCTAACTTCTTCATCTGTTCAGCTGACAATGATTTGACTTTCAAGCCACGAATCCCCTTTCCCTCATTATTAACTCGTTCATGGCGAGATGGAGGCAAACCTATGTGTTGTGCCGCAGCCAAGTAGCTCGTACAAAACTCTGCTACCTCCTCAGAAATATACTTTTCAATAATGGAGGCTTCAGGTCGATATAGATTTTTAACATACCCCTTTAATATTTTCATATACCTTTCAAAAGGATACATCCAACGAAGATATACAGGTCCACAAAGCTTTATTTCTCGAACCAGATGAATCATTAAATGCACCATTATATCAAAAAAAGTTGGAGGAAAATACATTTCCAATTGACAAAGTATTAAAATTGCATCCTTTTCCAAAATGTTCAAAGCATTCACATCAATCGCCTTGTTACAAATTGAATTGAAAAAATAACACAACTTCATTATAGTCTTTCTGACACGAATGGACAATATTCCACGCAATTCAACTGGTAGAATTTGTTGCATCATGACGTGACAATCATGTGATTTCATACCTATCAACTTCAAGTCCTTCATTGAGACAAAATTTTTTACATTAGAAGAATAACCTTGAGGCACTTTGGTATCATGAAGACACTGACAGAAGCTAATTTTCTCCCTCTTCGATAATGTATGACAAGCCAGGGGAAGAAATGTTCGTCTTCCTTTAGGAGTGGGAGCTAACTCCAAACGTATTCCCATTGATAGTAAGTCTAATCTTGCATTCAACCCATCTTTAGTCTTTCCTTTAATATCTAACAATGTTCCAATCAAAGAATCACAGATATTCCTCTCCACGTGCATGACATCAATATTATGTTTAACTTCATGATACCTCCAATATGGTAGCTCAAAAAATATTGACCTTTTCTTCCAAATATGTCTATCATTACCAGATTTCTGTGTCTTTCCCAATGTCACGTCAAGGTTTTTCACCCTCTCAAAATACTGATCATGGGATAAAGGTTTTGGAGCAGTATCAAATTCTTGTGAGCCATTAAATGCCTTTTTTAGTCTTCTATAAGGGTGTTCCATAGGCAAAAACTTTCGATGACCCATGTACACTGTTTTCCTCCCATGATGCAATTGACAATAGGACGTCTGTTGTTCGCAAATTGGACATGCTTTATGCCCTTTAACACTGTATCCAGACAAATTTCCATACGCTGGGAAGTCATTTATAGTGAACAGAAGCACTGCATGCAGTTGAAAATATTCCATTTTATAAGAATCATACACCCTAATACCATCAGCCCATAACAGTTTCAAATCATCAATCAACGGTGACAAGTAAACATCAATATCATTACCGGGTTGCTTTGGACCAGAGATCATTGTACTCAAAATGACATATTTGCGCTTCATACAAACTTCAGGAGAGAGGTTGTAAATTACCAATAAAACAGGCCATGAACTATGTGTGCTACTGAGTGTTCGGTATGGATTCATTCCATCTGTGCACAACCCTAGTCTGAGATTTCTTATTTCATTTCCAAATGTAGAATACTGCGCATCAATTTTCTTCCATTGTGGACAATCAGCTGGATGACGTATTTTTCCATCACATACCCGCTCTTCAGTATGCCATCTTAACCTTTTTGCATCATGTGAATTAGCAAATAAACGTTTTAAATGATTAATTATAGGAAGATACCAAAATACCTTTGAAGGGAGCTTTGTAATATCTACATCACCCTGTTATTTTTCTTTCACCTTATACCGTGATGTCCCACATTTTGGACACTCTGACATAAATTCATATTCCTTCCTATATATAATGCAGTCATTCGGACAGACATGTATTTTCTTGTATCCCAATCCCATCGGGCATAATATTTTCTTGGCTTTGTAATGTGAATCTGGAAGATCGTTATCTTTTGGAAGAATGTCTTTCATCAATTGTAGCAGCTCTGTAAAACTTCTGTCACTCCATCCATGCTTCGCCTTTAGGTTAATCAATCTTAACACCGCCGACAGAACCGTAAAATCTGTACAACCGGGATATAATGATTTTTCAGCATCACCATATAGACGTGCAACTGTCGGTTCTATCTCAATTTGTTCTGCTACAATATCGCGAATCATTTCTTCAATTCCATCGGAGTTACCATCTTGCGAATCATCATCATCAGTGACATTCCGTCCAGTTTTACCATGCCAAATCCAAGGGCTGTAACTCGGATTAAAACCATGACATATCAGATGATCTTTTATCTCTCTAATTTTCAACTTCTTCATATTCAAACATTTCAGGCATGGACAGAAAAAAATGTCACTACTTGGAACATTTCGTTTTGCAAATTCCAAAAAGGCATCAACACCTTTCTCAAATTCATTGCTCATTCGATGTGCCGTAATCCAACTTTGACTCATTATTACCTATAACAAATATCAACAAAAAATATATATTTTTAAGATAAGACAAAACATGTTTATATGAAAAAAATCATAATTTGAATGTAAAACAATTTAAAATATAAAACCAATCTTGAAAGTAGTAGTAGTTTTCATAAGTACCCAACACCAAATAGCTATACATCGTAAGTGTCATGTTAAAAATATGAATATATACCATTTGTTTTATGTTTAATAATATTGTCATATTATCTGATCATTCTGATTATATATTAGAATTACTATATCTTTTTGATCCGATATATAATCTAAGGACATTAATATTTCTTTAGAAAAAGTAATGTTAATATCATAGTAATGTAAAAAAAAGTATATGTCGAACTATATATATGTAATACCAATAAAAAAATACATATGTGTTTGGCCTGGGTTTCACACATAAATCAACTCATCTCACAGATTAAATTTTTGAATCATCCTACATAATACTTATTTTTATAACTTAGGGAATGAAAATAATAATGTTGCTGGAAGAATGGAACGTTACAGTACCACCCATTATTTTTCAGATTTTGCTGAAGCTAATCCACAATGTTTTAATAATCATTTGCGAGTTGAATGTTGCGAGTTGAATGAACATAATAACCATTTGCAATAAAAAAAATTCCACGAGATTCAAAAACGAACGAAAAGAACATCAAGAATCAAAACGAAAACGAACGAAATAAATTCGTGGAAGGCTTACTTGAATGTCGCGAGTTGAGATGATAGATCCGAGAGCAGTGAAGAAGATAAAAAATGAAGCCAAAATGAGTGTAATGCAGGCGATCGACGAGCCGATTAGAGTTTACCGCGCGAGAGAGAGACGAGCCGACGACTGTCAATCGAAAAAATCGTAAATGACAGAACGCGGGCTTTAATTTTTTTAAATGCTTTATAACGTCGGTTATTATATAACCGACGTTATAAACTATTTTTAAGATTTTTTACCTTGGTTATTTTATAACCGACGTTATAAACCCCAGGGTACTTTGGTTTTTTACGTCGGTTATTTGATAACCGACGTAAAAAACACGTAGATATCGGGTTTTTTTATGTCGGTTATTTGATTGCACTCTGATTGTCACAACCCAAGAGCAATGGTAGCTTTACTTCAACAAGTAGATCTTATAACTGAGTCTTTATCCACATCAGTTGGGTTACAGCTTGAGTAGCAACAACATATTCCACTTCATCTGTGCTAAGAGTTACTGAATTCGGTTTCTTGGTATTCAAACTAACATAGCTTTTCCCCAGAAAGAAAACTCCACCAGATGTGGATCTTCGATCATCTACATTTCCTGCCCAATCAGCATCAGAGTACCCGAATAGATCAATATTTTCTGAGCCATCATACTGTATTCCAAAATTTGTTGTGCTTTTGATATATCTGAGAATTCTTTTTCCTACAATCATATGTGATTCTTTAGGAGCACTTTGAAATCTTGCACATAAGGTGACAACATAGAAAAAGTCTGGTCTTGAGGCAGTCAAATACAACAGACTTCCAATTAGCTTTCGAAACTCTTTCTGATCAACTTCCTTTCCTTCTCCATATTTATACAACTTGGTTCCCACTGAGATAGGTGTGGACACTGGTTTCAAATTTTCCATGCCAAACTTATTCAGAAGTTCCTTAGCATATTTTTCTTGAGATAGAAATATATGATTCCTTTTTTTGTAAGATTTGTAACCCAAGAAAGTATTTCATTTCACCCAGCATGGACATCTCAAATAACTTCTTCATCTCCTCAGAAAATATTTCACATGATATTTCATCATTCCCAATAAAGATGATGTCATCAACATAAACAATAACAATCAGTGAAAACTCTTGGCCCTCCTTGATGTAAAGATTTCTATCAACTCTACCTTTCTTAAAATCCATCTTCTCCAAGAAAGTATCCAATTTAGAATACCATGCCCTTGGAGCCTGTTTTATCCCATACAATTCCTTCTTCAATATGCACACATAGCTTTCATCCTTTCCAATAAAAAATCCACAAGGTTGATCAATGTAAACTTCATCATCAAGGTCACCATTCAAGAATGCAGATTTTACATCCATTTGAAAGATTTTGTAACCTCATTGTGGAGCAATGGAAAGAAAGATTCTGATTGTTTCTAATTTTTCTACCGAAGTAAAGGTTTCATCAAAATCAATGCCTTCAATTTGTGAATGCCCTTTGCAAACCAATCTTTCTTTGTCTCTTATTACTTCACCTTCTTCATTCAGCTTGTTCCGGAAAACACACTTTGTACCAATAATGTTCTTGTTGTCTGGATTGGGTACAAGTTCCCAAGTATTGTTCTTCTCTATCTGATCAAGCTGTTCGTTCATAGCATGAACCCATTCTAGATGCTCAAATGCTTCATTTACATCATTCGGTTCAACTTTCGAATAAAGATAAGTATGTGATATAGCATTTGTTGTTCTTCTTGTTTGAACCCTCTAGTCTTTATCTCCAATAATGTTCTGAGCCTCCACTTGATTCCTCATCCGAGGATGAGTTGTTTGAACTAAATCCTCATCACTCGAGATCTTTGAATCAGATTCCTCTTCTTGAGTAGGATTAACACAGTCAGCAACATTATCGGAATTTTTAACAATATCTTATTTATCCTGCTCAACTTCCACATCAACATATGGATGCTTTTCTTTCTCAGTATTTTCAACAACTTTTACATATGAAGAATAAAAAATTCTTCTTATTTCTTTATTGAGGCATCTATAAACTCTTCCTTCTGGATCATAGCCAAGAAAAATTACGTCATCTCCTCTTTGCTCAAACTTTCCCAGGTTTCCAACTTTCTTCTTTATAATGCATGGACTCCCAAAGACTCTCAAGTGTTTCAGACTTGGAGATTTTTTATAGAACATTTCATATGGAGTCATATCTGAGTTTGGACTATAGAAACATCGGTTCTGAATATGCGCTGCAGTTCTCATGGATTGCCTCCAATAATAATGAGAAAGACTATGTTCAAGTAACATAGTTCTCCCCATTTCTACCAGACTTCGATTCTTTCTTTCAGCAAACCCATTTTGTTGAGGTGTGTATGGTGAACTGAACTCATGCTGAATTCCATGTTTGTCAAGGTATCTTACAAACTCCTCATTCTTATACTCTCCACCATTATCAGTTCTCAACTTCTTCACCGAATACTCACATTCCTTCTCTGCTTTCCTCCTAAAAATCTTAAATATTTTCAGAGCATCTGACTTATGTCTCATGTACATAACACAAGTAATACGAGTAAAGTCGTCAATGAAAGTAATGAAGTACTTATCTCCATTTGTAGATTGCTTTATCATTGGTCCATAGATATCAGAGTGTATGAGTTCCAATGACCTTTTTGAGCGAATTTAAACTCTCTTATGAATAGAGTTTGTAATCTTCCCTTTCTCACAAATGGTGAAATACAAATATCTTTTTCTTGATAAATCAGGCATTCTCAAACACTATCTCTCTTTGATAACTTGCACATATTTCTCTGACACATATGTCCCAGCCTTTTATGCCATAAATGATTTTCATCCACTACACCCATGTAGTAGGAGCTCTGAACTTCACCAATTTGAAACAAATTCCCTTTTGTGTGTTGGACTCTCGTAACTATATTTCCATCATTTTCACTTTTAACAATAAATCCATCTTTTCTGAAGATAACTTTGTTTAATTCATCACATAGTTGTGACACACTAAGCAGGTTATGTTTTAGTCCATCAACATATAATGTTTTCCTGGATTTCATCTTTTCTTTTCCAATGATGGCTGATCAAACACCTTTGATCCTTAGAGATTCATTATTTCCAAATGTCACTATTCCTTCTTTGAAGTCTTTCACATTCTTCAGCAGCTTTAAGTCTCCTGTCATATGAGATGAACATCCACTATCAAGAATCCATGGACATTCTCCTTTTATATCTTTCAAATTGGTTTCAACAACAAGAGCTTTTACTTCTTCCTTTTCTTTCTTCACCTCCAGCTTCTGAGAATTGTTAATGAGCTTTTTTTGTGCTGGTAACAAAAAAAGGCATCCTTTCTCAAGATTTCCAGGTTGTTCACATCTTTCACAAATAGTTTCCAGAGGTTGGACCCTATTTTTAATCTTTACTCCAACATTCTCAGGTTTCTTTACAACCACATTTTCTGAATTCTTTCTTTGAGGAGATTGACTACCCCTCAAACCCTGCCTTTCATAACCTATGGAATAATAGTAATGTTGTTGGTTGAACCAAAACATATTTGTAGTATGTCCGAATCCACCACAATACCAGCAGTATCCATAGAAAAAGTATTTGCCTCTGAAACTTTCATACTGACCAGAATTGAGAACACATTTCTCAGCCACCTTCCTGTCTTTCTTTTCTGAGCCACTAGCATTTCTGTTATAAATCAAAGTATTGATTTCTATTTCATTTATATCAAATCCAGAAGTGTTGGAAAATTTTCTAGATTCAGAATGTTTTGAATCCTTTTTGAACTCAGGGTTCTTTGAAACATCTGAATTCCTAATTTTGTTGGTCTTTACAACATACATGGCTTTCCCAGCATTCTTCATTTCAGAACCACTTTTACTTTTCTTTTCAACCTTTGATGGAAACCCATTTTGATCCTTCTTAGGTTCCTCCTTCAAAGAACATTCACCAACTTCAGAGATAGAGTTTTTAAAACTTTTATTTCTCTGCTCAGATTTAGAAAGTTTTTGTTGGAAAACTTCCAACTCTTCTTATTTTGCCTTCATCTTTAGTTCAAGATGATCATTGCGATTATTTGCATTCTCAATAGAATTATTCAGATCATCAATCTCCTTTTTCATATTGATTTTCTCATCAGCAAAACCTTCTTGATTGTTTACTGTGGAATTCTCATTTGTTAACTTCTTGTTTTCCTTCTCAAGCCTTTTGATATTTCTCAAGTATTCCTTCAACTCTTCTTTAAGATATTGTTCAAGTTGAGTTTCTTCTTCTTCAAAATTGTTGCTCTCATAATTATCATTATTCACAATTGAAACAAAGGTCTTCTCTCTAGCTTTCTCAGCACAAGATTTTTCAGATTCAACTTCACTATCTGATTCTTCATCACTTTTCGAAAACAAGCTTCTTTTTTTTGATTTGAAGAACTTGTTATCCTTACCTCTTCCAGAATATTTATCATTTCCACACTGTTTCTTCCAAGACCTTCTTGGTCTTCTGTCTTCTTCATAATTGTCTTCATATTTCTCTTTTTGAGGGAAATTAGCTGCAAAGTGGCCAATAGCTCCACATTCAAAACACTTCAAGGGAAGTTTCCCTTTATATTTTCCTGTACCTTTCCTCACATTTTTAGAAAACAAGGATAACATTTCATCAAATTTTTCACATACCTCATTTTCAATGTCAGAGCCAACAACATCATCTTCCTCAAGAGCCTTCTTAGGCATTTTTCTTTGGGTGGCTTTAAAAGACATTTCTCTATCAACTTTGGTTTTGTTCTTTAGAGTCTTCTCCCTTCTCATTTCATAAGTGATAAGAGTGCTATGAAAATCATCCAGAGATAGTTCTTCAGGGTCTCTGTCTTCCAATGAAGAAACTTTAGCATCAAATTTGTCGGGAATATTTCTTAAGATCTTTTCAACGACTGTAGAATCCTCTAGATTTTCACCAAGACATCTGATAGTGCTGACAATGTCATTTACCTTGGTAAAGAAGTCCCCAACAGATTCATTTTCTCCCATTTTCAAGTCTTCATACTTCAGTCTCCAGATTTGTAGTTTAGACTTCTTAACTTTCGTATTTCCTTCATAGATGTTCTTCAGTTTGTCCCAGATTCCTTTAGTTGTAGCAACACCTTTCACTCTTAAAAATTCACTCTTAGACAGAGATGAGAGTAACACATTTTTAGCTCTTCCATCATTCTCAAGATTCTTCTTATCGACAGGAGTAAGAGGAACCTTGTCATCAATAGAAGGAAATCCATCTGTTGTAGTTTAAAAAACTTCATATACAAGAGACATAAGATAAGGCATCATTCTTTCCTTCCATATGTGATATTTCTTTCCATAAAAAATCAGAATCCCCTTACTGTTCATGCAGTTTAGATTTTCCATCACAACTTCTCTTCAACCACTTCATCAAAGAATAAACGAAGGGAACCTCGCTCTGATACCAATTGAAGTTCTCAGTCAGGATCCAAGTATCACTGAGAGGGGGAGGGGGTGAATCAGTGATATCTTTTTCTTTTTAAGTTTCCTTCTTTATGAAACAAACTTCACCTCCTATTAAAGAGATTTTTCCCTGCTGAACACACACAACCACATGAATACAAGATTTACAAGGTTCACTACTCAATTAGAGTAGCTACATCCTTGGTATGGTACGAAAAAAATCTAGTACCACACAATCCACTAGAAAACAATCCTTTGATGTGGAATACAATGAGTAGGATATACCATTACACTCATTTAGCACTTTGAAAACAATCCAATAGTGCGTGTGCTCCCTCTTAGCACAAATAGGGTAATGAAATAATTCTGTGATTCTTGATGACCTTTACCAGATCAAATCTTTCAAAACAATTCTTCACTTTCCTACCCAGAAGCTGGTAGAAACCTCCAGGAGAAAATAGCTTGTGCGCCTCCTTACATTTGCGCACCTCCTTACCACTTGCATGCCTCCCTAATTGTGCGGCCTCTGCTTGTGCGCCGTCTGATTTCAAGTCACTCTGCTTGTGCCTTCCAGCTTACGCACAACTCTACTTGCACGCCTTACTGATACCTACGCGCCTCCCTTCTACTTGCGTGCCTCCTTATGGACAACACAACACTTGTGCGCCACCTTGTGGACAACACAACACTTGCGCGCCACCTGAAAATGAGGCTCAACTTGTGTGCCTCAACCACTTGCGCGCCACTTCTTCGACATGCGCGCTCAGAGCTCAATATATTTCTCTAAGTCTCGAGCCCTTAAAAAATGAGGAGGATAGTCCTCTATTTATAGGCATTTTGAGGACTTGCACAACTTATACTTGTGCGCCGCCACCTGCGCACCACCACCTGCGCGCCCCCACCTGCGCGCCCCCACCTGCGCGCCACCACCTGCGCGCCACCACCTGCGCGCCAATACATGCACACCACTTTCTTTCCTTTGTCATATTTCTGAAATAATGCTATTTTGAAATATGACTTGTGTGCCTCTTCATACTTTCACACCTACTGCATACTTGCACGCCTCTTCATACTTGCACGCCTACTGCATACTTGCACGCCTCTTTGCGTGCCTACTGCATACTTGCGCGCCTACTGCATACTTGCGCGCCTACTTCTTTCCATTGCCATATTTTTGATATGATGATATTTGTGATATGACTTTTCCAAAAACACTTCTTTTTCTCCCCCTTTCCTTCATAAGGCTTGCATCACAAGATCTACAAACTTATGATATTTGTGAAATACAAATCAGCAAAGCATCGTCTGGTTTTCAAGTCTTTTAAAAAGTGAATTGATTTAGCTAATTTGACAACAATAACCAACACTCTGTAATAGAAAACTCTTCTTACTTCCTTATCCATCCAACTTGGTCCCAACAAAGAAGAGGTATAAGAAGGAAGGACTGGTCTAATAAGAGCAGTAGGAGGAGAAACAATAGTTGTACTATGATGTTGGATGTATAGTTTGATCAAATTGATGAAGTCTAGTGACCTCACCACCATAAGTCATTTCCTTCTCAAAATCATCCTGATTTTCCATGAACTTATCAAGGGTATTAGTAAATTCTTTCAACTACCCAAACTTCTATTTGAATGCCTGAGTCACTAGAGGCAACCTCAAATTCTCCACTAAATACTTAAAGTGACTAGTCAACTAGTTTTTGGTGTAAATTCTCTTGAAATAGAAATTCACTTTCTTGGTTATTTCTTCTCAAGCAGTAGTATCACCAGTGGAATAAAACTTAACCATGTCATAAATATGATAACAATTCTACCTAATTTTGGAAATACTTTCCTGGTTAGTTGTAAAGACTCGTAAATTTCAAGGAAATTTTTTTCTTAATTTCTTTGGGATTTTACGAGTACGCAGTTTCTAACGGCACCTTATTCCGAGGCCCGGTGTGCCCGGAATAAATTTCCGAAGTTTAGCTCAGGTACGTTCAGTGAACGGACAAGCGGGTTTTTCTAACTTTTGATATGGTGCTCAGAATTGAAATCTGAGGGCACCGATGAAACCGCAACGCTAGTTTTTGCTTAGGAGGACCTTTTCCGAAGGTGTGTTTGCTCGGGAGGAGTTGTTAAAAAAATATTTAAATTTGAAGTAAATAAAATTGTGTTACAATTTTATTTCATGTTCTAAGTTGTTATAACCTATGTGTGGAAGTTGGGTGGGACCCACTTGTTGTTAACTACCCTTGAGAGAATAAAGGTGGGGTGGGGCCCACATGAGCCCAACCCCTCACATTCCCTAACTCCTCTAAACCCCCCCACTTAAGAAGTGTAACTCATATTAACTTTTAAACTTCCCATTAATTGGGTGACTTCCCCTCTCCTCACATTTAATCATGCCAACACACTAATTAAATTAATTGAATTAAGTTTTTGAATTTTGAACTCATGGCATGACTTAATAAAATAAGAAGAGCTTATTTTATTTTTGGGTTGGTTGTTGTGTGAGGATAATTGAGGAGAGAGCTCTTGTGTGTTTTCCTGAAGAACTTCATCTTCTTCACAAAGAACGCCAAGACTTCGATGAAGAACGTCGTTACCGCAAGGAGAGATTAAAGTGTCGTCTCTTCTCCTCTCTGCAGCCGGTGTGTGATGCCTTTCCCGAAGAACGACGACGCGACCTCTTTAGATCTTCTCCCCACGTCAAAGGAAGGGAGATGCCACTTCCTCCTCGAACGTTCTCCATCAACATATATGGAGCTTCACCTCACGACGCCGTTTCCGGCGACGATCATCGTTCGACAACTTCTTCGAGGTAGGGGTTGTTTTTACGTTTGAGATTAATTTTGGAGTTATTCATTAATTTTGGCCACATGTTATCAATATAACGGGAGGAGGATGGACTGTACGAACATGGCCGAACCTCCTTCCCTTTTTTTTGATTGATTTTCTTCGTGGCTTGAAACGGAGGCGGTACCGTTGCACCGCACGAGGTCAAGAGAACCACGATCGAAGCGGGCCGCAGTGAAGGAGCGCAGCGCCGTCGCGCCGCGCTGGGCCGATCCGGGCCGCACCTAAACGGGCCAGACCTGGACCCGGGTCGGGTCGCCCGGTTTGGGCCGACCCAGGGGGCCGGGTCGGTCCGGGCCCAAACCCCCTAAATTCGGACAGAATCGTTCAAAGGCCCATAACTTGGACTACGGACCTCCAATCGATGCACCGTAAGTTGCGATGAAATCCTTGGATTGAGAAGGCCGTTTTGGTATATTACACTCAAGGTTTTAGAGAACTTTGGGTATGGTCGGGTTGGTTTGAACACGAAACCAACCGGGACCTCGGAGCGGAAACACTTATAACTTGAGTCCCAGACGTCCGATTGTCATGTCGTCAACTTCTTTGGTTTCATCTTAGTGAGACAGTTATTTTGGCTTACTCCGCTCGTAGTTTGGACATAGCTGGAGTACGTTCAGGTTGGTTTTAGCTTAAAAACCAACCGGGCCCCTGGGATGAAAAAGCCAATAACTCTCAGACCGGGCGTCCGATTGACGCGCCGTCTGTCGCGTTGAGTTCCTTTTGACAAGACGGAACTTTAGGATACATCAAATCCGGACTTCATGTCAGTTGATGAATTGACTCTCTTGTCTCGTGGAGCGGACCCTCCCCAAATCGAGCGTGCTGTGTGCGGGAACCCTTGAGTTGGCTGCGACGAAGATGACGACTACCGTACTAGGATCCTCCGTGGGTTCGACGACTGTGCTGGGATCCTATGTGGGTTAGAAAAGGACGTATACTGTACTAGGATCCTCCGTGGGTTCGACGACTGTGCTGGGATCCTCTGTGGGTTTGACGACGACGTCTACCGTACTATGATCCTCCGTGGGTTCGACGACGACGTCTACTGTACTAGGATCCTCCATGGGTTCGACGACTGTGCTGGGATCCTCCGTGGGTTCAACGACGATGACTACTATACATGGATCCTCCATGGGTTCAGCAACGACGACTACTATACTTGAATCCTATGTGGGTTCGGCAGAGGAGATGATTTAGAGGATACATCTAATCATCTCCATCCCTCTTTGTGAGTAGTATACCTGTGTGAGCTGAGTCTTAACTTGCAATCATAATCACCGATATGATTGTTGTGCTTTCCTGCGTGGATTGGGTTGTGCTTTCCTATGTGGATTGGGTTGTGAATTCCTTTGTGGAATGAGTTATGTTTTCCTGTGTGGACTAGGTTGTACTTGGGCTCGTGTGCTGGAGCTGAGCTGGAATTGATGACTTAGGTATATGTATGGGAATATACCTAAGTAGAGTTGGTTGTTACTTCGTGATTGTATCTTTCCTTTGTTGTTTATCCTTCGTGGATTCTGGGATACCTTCGGGGGTCTTGGGGTCCCTAATGAGTAGTGTATACTCACCCCTGCACGGGCTATGCCCGCACTACGTTGTGTTGGATGCAGACGAAGGACACTACTGATCGAGGTGGAGGCTCGTGGAGCTAGACGGTACCTGGAGGTGGACCACTGGATGAGACGTACTCAGAGTAGAGGGATAGACCCGAGGAGCTGAGGGGACTATCTGTACCCACCCTTCAGGTGGGATTTCCAGTGGACGACTCAGTGTTGCTGCTTTACTTTTCTGCTACTGTACTTCCTTTCAGTTGTACTTTACTTTCAGTTGGGTTTGTATTCTGGCCCATTACTTTCCAGCACGTACTTTGTACTCAGTTTACTTAGTGTTTACTTCATCTTGCGTACTCTGTGGTGTTTGTTTACTTTATAAAGGCAATTCCTTCCCTTTTATCGGGATTTACACCTTAGGTGCTAGTCTCCAACCCCTGGCCTATGGGAGGCGGGCTTGGGGTAGTCACGGCATGGGCCCCGAGGACGGGTCGTGACAAATTGGTATCAGAGGAGTTCGGTTCTACCGCAGAACTCAGGACTCTAACCTTTCTTATATGTGAAGCAATAGTGTTAAGGGTATTGAGTGTGGTTATCGGTCTAGGGAGTCCAGTGTTGGTGCGGCGGCCGACGTATCCATACACCAGGACCCTGACTTCTGATTTCCGACTCAGTGCACGAAAACATTGATTGCATGTGTGTTTCAAGTTTTCTTTGTGATTACTTGTGTCAGCTCACCAGGTATATCATATTGACTGTGGCGCACCTGTCTCTTTTTAGGATGTCCCCACGATGGCAGCCAGCTAGGGTTCCGAGCTTTGTGCGAGATGACAACCCACCGAGTGATGAGGCCTCGGTGTAGGGCCCTATTATAGTGGAGGCACCAGCGGTACCTCTACCCGTCTAGCCACCGATGCCACCAGCCCTAGCCGCTGAGAGTGCACGTCGCCTTAGTGCACTGCATGAGTTTCAGCGTCAGAGACCACCCAGGTTCTGCAGAGAGACAGACCCTCAGGCAGTCAAGGATTGGTTGGAGGCTGTCGTTAAAGTCTTCAGGTTAGTAGGGACACCAGCTGACCTCATGGTGATCCTTGCGGCGAGTCTCCTGCACGTGACAAAAGGTAGATGGTGGAGCCTGATGCTCCAGGTGCACGACGAGGCATCACTGCTTTGGATGGACTTCGAGATCCTCTTTCTCTCGGAGTTTGTTCTAGCCACCCTCCGTGCTGTGCAAATTCAGGAGCTACTACAGCTGCGGTAGGGCAGCATGATGGAAGCCCAGTACTCAGTGATGTTTACCGATCTCTCGCGCTACTCCACGGACATGGTATGTGACCCATTATTCCGGGCCCGGACCTTCGAGCAGGGACTGAGGCATGAGATCAGGGTTTCGATGATCTCCATCAACATCTTGACGCAGGCAGGGGTGCTGGAGAGAGCCCTTATAGTGGAGAGTTTTCTTACCGAGCTGTTTCCAGCGGCGAGACCCTCCGCAGGACGACCCATAGCGGAGTCTTCTACAGCTGGAAGTAGACAGTTGACGCAGAGGTCCAAGTGGGCTAGACCATCAGATGAGAAATCACAGGAAACAGGTTCGTTTGTGTGGGGCACATGAAACAGAGCCATCCACACGAGGAGTAGACATTGTTATGCATGAGGCAGGCAGAGTCACATGGCTCGAGATTTCCCTAACCGCCCTGCAGATGAGCAGCATGCATTAGAGGTACTTCCCAGGCAGAGGTTCAACCATGGTGGTCCGCAGGGAGCAGGCGGACGTGGCGGAGGAGCTGACCGAGCAGCAGGTGGTGGGCGATGCTTTGAGGCCCTACCACCACCACCACCAGGAAGACCACCCTGACTGCAGGGAACAGGTGGACATGAGAGACCTCAGCTTCAGGAAGATGAGGCTTACGACCATGGAGCTCCGGGAGTAGAAGGACAGGAGCAGGACTAGCTCCAGACATGGATACTTTTGTTCTTGATGCTTCTATCTTTGTTGATGTTTTGTTTGTGGATGCTTTGTGTCTTTGTACCTTGAGCTGCAGTAATAAAAGACACTTGTTCTTATGAATTTTTGTTCTCTGTCCTTTTTATGTAGTTGATACTAGGAGGTTATGGTTTAAATTGTTGACTTGACTCTCACTTTTGAGATACCTATTGGAGGAGACCCAATGACCACACACTGATGCCGACAGTGTGACTCAACCCTTGGAGGCGAGAGTAATGGTTGGATCTCTTAGTAGTAGCATCGAGGCCTTACGACGTCATCCATGGCATGGATTAGTATCACTCATGTCAGGATTGACTATATTAGGCAAAGAACATGGTTCATCCATGGGATGAGACCAGATTTATCTTATCGGAAAAGAAGAAATCTTAGCAACTCTTGTAGGACCAGAGAAGGTTCAGGTCATTCAGGAGCGGATGAGGACAGCTCAGAGCCGAAAGAAGTCTTATGCTGACAGGAGTCGGAGACCACTAGAGTTCAAGGATGGAGACCACGTTTTCTTACAGGTCTCACCTCAACGTGGTTTATGGAGATTTGGCTCGGGCAACAAGTTATCTTTGAGGTTCATCGGACTCTTCTAGGTCCTCAACAGGGTTAGCGAGGTGGTTTACCGCTTGACCCATCCACCTCAGCTGCACCAGGTGCATGACGTCTTCCACGTATCTCAACTGAGGAGAGACGTGCACGACCCGACCCATACCATCGACCATGGGGAGCTGGACGTCGAAGACAGGGCTACATTTGCAGAGGTTCCAGTGGAGATCGAGGATCGACAGGAGTGGGTCCTACGTGGATAGTCGATTCCTCAAGTGCACATCGGGTGGCAACACGAGAGCCTCCAGGAGAGCACATGGGAGTGGGAGGCACAGATGCGTGCAAAATACCTTTTTTTTTCCCTTAGTTTTTGATGTAGCTTTACGGGGACGTAAATCCCTAAGGTGGGAGTAATTTAAAGACCCATAAATTTCAAGGAAATTTTTTTCTTAATTTCTTTGGGATTTTATGAGTACGCAGTTTCTGACGGCACCTTATTCTGAGGCCTGGTGTGCTTGCAATAAATTTCTGAAGTTTAGCTCAGGTACGTTCAGTGAACGAACGAGCGAGTTTTTCTCACTTTTGATCCGGTGCTCAGAATTGAAATTTGAGGGCACCGATGAAACCACAACGCTGGTTTTTTCTTAGGAGGACCTTTTTCAAAGGTGCGTTTGCTCGGGAGCAGTTGTTATAAAAATATTTAAATGTGAAGTAAATAAAATTGTGTTACAATTTTATTTCATGTTCTAAGTCGTTATAACCTATGTGTGGAAGTTGGGTGGGACCCACTTGTTGTTAACTACCTTTGAGAGAATAAAGGTGGGGTAGGGACTACACGAGCCCAACCCCTCACATTCCCTAACTCCTCTAAACCCCCCCACTTAATAAGTGTAACTCATCTTAACTTTTAAACTTCCCATTAATTGGGTGACTTCCCCTCTCCTCACATTTAATCATTCCAACACACTAATTCAATTAATTGAATTAAGTTTTTGAATTTTGAGCTCATGGAATGAATTAATAAAACAAGAAGAGCTTATTTTATTTTTGGGTTGACTGTTTTGTGAGGATAATTGAGGAGAGAGCTCTTGTGAGTTTTCCTGGATAACTTCATCTTCTTCGCGAAGAAAGCCAAGACTTCGAAGAAGAACGCTGTCATCGCAAGGAGAGATCAAAGTGTCGTATTTTCTCCTCTCCACAACCAGTGTGTGATGCCTTTCCCGAAGAACGACGACACGCCCTCTTTCGATCTTCTCCCCGCGTCAAAGGAAGGGAGACGCCGCTTCCTCCTTGGACGTTCTCCGTCAACATATACAGAGCTTCACCTCACGATGTCGTTTCCCGCGATGATCATCGTTCGACAACTTCTTCGAGGTAGGGGTTGTTTGTACGTTAGAGATTAATTTTGGAGTTCTTCATTAATTTTGGCCGTCTGTTATCAATATAACGGGAGGAGGACGGACCGTACGAACACGGTCGAACCTCTTCCCCTTTTTTGTTGATTGATTTTCTTCATGGCTTGAAACGGAGGCGGTGCCATTGCACCGCGCGAGGTCAAGAGAACTGTGGATAGAGCGGGCCACGATGAAGGAGCGTGGCATCGTCGCGCCGCGCCGGTGAGACCGAAAGAGGCCGCGGCCAGAGCCGGGCCGCAACGGAGGAGCGCGACACCGTCGCACCGTGCCAGTGCACCGAGGAGGGCCGCGGCCGGGGCGGGCCGCGGCGGAGGGGCACGGTGCCGCCGCGCCAAGCCGGACAAAAGGAAGCTGCGACCCTTGGCCACGACGGTTTAGTAAAGGGGGAGTCCGGACTCACCCGGCCGCCGGTGCACCTGGAGGCGGGACCGGTAGGTCCCGCGACAGCTACCCCCGGCCGGCCATAATGGCCGGATGTTAACCTAGAAAACCGGGGGTTGAAACCCACGACCAGCATAGCAAGGCGGACCCCTTGGGTCTGCCATTTCCAGGAAAGGGGCGGCGCCCCTCCTTCGCGCCTGCTCGGTCACGAAGCGAGCACCCAGTCGAGCCGGGCCGCTCGCGCTGGGCCGGGCCGCCCGCACTGGGCCGGGCCTCCCGCGCCGGGACGGGCCGTGCCAGCCGGGCCGGGCCGTGCCCAAACAGGCCGGACCTGGACCCAGGTTGGGTCGACCTGGTTCTGGCCGACCCAGGGGGTTTCGGGCCAGGTCGGTCCGGGCCCAAACCCCCTAAATTCGGACAGAATCGTTCAAAGGCCCATAACTTGGGCTACAGACCTCCGATCGACGCACCATCAGCTACGATGCGATCCTTGGATCAGGACGGTCATTTCGGTATATTACACTCAAGGTTTCGAAGAACTTTGGGTATGGCCGGGTTGGTTCGAATACGAAACCAATCGGGCCCTCGGAGCGGAAACACTTATAACTTGAGTTCCGGACGTCCGATTGTCGTGCTGTCAACTTCTTTGGTTTCATCTTAGTGAGACGGTTCTTTTGGATTAATCCAATCATAGTTTGGACACAACTGGAGTACAGTTAGGTTGGTTTTAGCTTAAAAACCAACCGGGCCCCTGGGACGAAAAAGCCAATAACTCTCAGACCGGGCGTCCGATTGACATACCGTCTGTCGCGTTGAGTTCCTTTTGACGAGACAGAACTTTAGGATACATCAACCCCGGACTTCGTGTCAGTTGATGAATCGACCCTCTTGGATCGTGGAGCGGACCCTCTCGGAATCGAGCGTGCTGTGTGCAGGAACCCTAGAGCTGGCTGCGACGAAGATGACGACTATCGTACAAGGATCCTCCGTGGGTTTGATGAATGTGTTGGGATCCTCTGTGGGTTTGACGACGACATCTACTATACTAGGATCCTTTGTGGGTTTGAAGACTGTGCTGGGATCCTCTGTGGGTTCGATGATGACGTCTACCGTACTAGGAACCTCCGTGGGTTCGACGACGGCGTCTACTGTACTAGGATCCTCCGTGGGTTCGATGACTGTGCTGTGATCCTCTGTGGGTTCGACGACGATGACTATTATACATGGATCCTCCGTGGGTTTGGCAGCGATGACTACTATACTTTAATCCTACGTGGGTTCGGCAGAGGAGATGATTCAGAGGCTACATCTAATCATCTCCATCCCTCTTCGTGAGTAGTATACCTATGTGAGATGAGTCTTAACTTACAATCATAATCATCGATATGATTGTTGTGCTTTCCTGCATGGATTGGGTTGTGCTTTCCTATGTGTATTGGGTTGTGAATTCCTATGTGGAATGAGTTAGGTTTTCATATTTGTACTGAGTTGTACTTGAGCTCGTGTGCTGGAGCCGAGCTGGAATTGATGACTTAGGTATATGTATGGTCATATACCTAAGTAGAGTTGGTTTTTACTTCGTGATTGTATCTTTCCTTTGTTTTTTATCCTTCGTGGATTCTAGGAGACCTTCGGGGGTCTCGGGGTCCCTACTGAGTAGCGTATACTCACCCCGACACATGCTATGCCCGCACTACGTTGTGTTGGATGCAGATGACGGACACTGCTGATCGAGGTGGAGGCTCATGGAGCTGGACGGTACCTAGAGGTGGACCACTGGACGAGACATAACCGGAGTGGAGGGCTGGACCCGAGGAGCTGAGGAGACTATCTGTACCCACCCTTCAGGTGGGATTTCCAGTGGACGGCTCGATGTTGCTGCTTTACTTTTCTGCTGCTGTACTTCCTTTCTGTTGTACTTTAATTTCAGTTGGGTTTGTATTCTATCCCATTACTTTCCAGCACGTACTCTGTACTCAGTTTACTTAGTGTTTACTTCATCTTGCGTACTCTGTGGTGTTTGTTTACTTTATAAAGGCAATGCCTTCTCTTTTATCGGGATTTATGCCTTAGGTGCTAGTCGCCAACCCCTGGCCTACGGGAGGTGGGCTTGGGGTAGTCACGACACGGGCCCCGAGGATGGGTCGTGACATTAGTTCTACCCATCATAGTCTTAAGTTCCTCTATAATCACATTTCTTATCATCTCAACATCTAGAGAGTGATCAACAGGAGCAGCTGAGCTGGAGGGACCTTGCATGATATCTCAAATATCTAATCTCAACTGAGTTAGATCAAGAGTGGGAGTTTGAGAAGGAGTATCTTCCTTAGAATATTTATAAGTGGTGTCTCTAAGATATTTCAGAACTATTTCCAAATATTATTTATATTGAGTTATCAACTTGTTAATGGCTAAGAACATAGAAACCGATTCATTCCTCATTTTCTAATTTTCTATGAAAACTACTTCCACAAGAGTGATCAATCTTAGCTCAACCTGAGATACAACCCTCTCAGTAACAAACTCAACATCTTCTTTACTGACCCTAGAAACTAGAGAATATGGCTATGAATGGGGTTGATCGAACAATAGATAATAAATCTTCCTTGAAAGCATTAAAATCATCTTTGCTGATATACTCAATAGATTCTGAACCAACCATCGGATTAGTAGCAGTCCTTTATTCTACATCAGGATAATCCAAACCAAGATTCACATACACTGGGTCCCTCCTCCATATAGGTACCACAATATTATCTAAGAGAGAAATCACATCAACCTTTTCTCTTTTATCTTGTCTCTCCCCCTTAGATGATGGAATCTTTCTTGAATAAACCAACTCCCTTATTAGAGTCACAAAAACATCTCTTATAGCATGAATTTCCTCCTGAACATGAACAGCAGGCGATCTCTCTTCAACCACAACTGGCTCAGCATGAGAATCAGGAGTCCTTTCCTCAATCACAACTTGTTTAGTAGCCTTATAGGATTCCATAATAGGTTCTTGTTCTGCTAAGGCAGGATCATCAGGATTCTCATGTTCAATATGATCTAGCGTTAGATCAATAATATCTCCACCAGGACCTTGGTTATCAATTCCATGGTCTAATCCACTATCTGAATCATCACTTTCTACATCTTCCCCTTAATTTTCATATTCTCTATCATCCTATCCTAATTATCCATTATCTTCCTCAACTTTAGTTCCATTTTCTTTTTCTCCTTCTCCACTTCCATTTTATTATTTACTAGATTCTTCCTCATCACTACCATATTTTCTCTAATACTCAGCATTCGCAGACTCTTCAGTATCATCACTTTCATTCTCAGGTAGAAGTGGTTCCTTAGAAGGTAAAGGTATTGGAGGACTTGTATGACCATAATAAATCCTTGCTGGACTGTCAGCAATGTTAGGATCACTCTTGTCATCTATAGAAGACTCATTTTCTCAACATTACTTATCCACATCCTCGTCAAAATACTCACCATATTTATCCAGTCCTAGACCAGGATCAACCATGTTCCTTAGACTTGAGGGACTCTCAATCGGATTGAAAAATTCATACAGCTTGTCATTATCCTCAACCCACATCTTCTTCCATGGATTCCAATTTATTTTCATCCTTTTACAGATAGATTTTTTTAAGAAAAAACCATCACAAGCAGAGACTTTCTCTTCATCTTCATTTAAAAATTCTTTATCCTTCAACATGGAAGAGATAATTATAGGATAAAATAAAGAATTTTTTTTTGCAATAAGGATTGATCATTTCACTAATATGAACTATCAGATACTCACATAGATTTACCTTATAACCTTTCTTCAATAGATACAGCAAGTAAACATCCTGAAACTTAAGATAAGCAAAGTCCCATTTCCTAGGACATAACTAATGTTGGATTAATTTAAACAAAATCTTGCACTCACCATCAAGTTCTATAGCAATAGGCCTCCTAAGTTATCCATTTCCAGTCAGCTCAGCCAAAGCTGCCACATAACTAAAGTGGTCACTTTTTTGATGAGCACTTCTCTAATGGTCATCAAAAACACCCTCATAGGGTACTTTCAAACATTATTCTCAATTCTTAGAAGAAACGTATAGTATCATTCCATCCACTATTGAATTTATCTAAAACACTTCAGATACTTATAGTAGAAACTCATAATTCAGGTAGAACTCATGTACCAACCTTAGATAATACGAGCTCTCATTATTGGAGAACCACTCCAACCACCCTTGGGTTTGCAACACATTCAACAAAAGAGATTTAATGGATAATAGTCATTCCGAAAGCACTTCCTTATCAAGGGTTACAATACAGTTTTCATGTTTGGGATGAATAGGTTTAGTCTTAACCTTTGACTAACTATATACATCTCTTTGATTCTTGGATGGATGTGACTCATCCTCAGATCTCTCAGAAATTCACTTGATATGATGAATTGAGAGAGGTTTGCAGGGATCAGTTTGAGAAAGAAAGGTAGAATCTAGAGAGATAAATATTAGAGATTAAGAGTTTGAGAGTAAGAGTGATGGTAAAAAGTATTGGATCGACCCTTAATTTTATCACTTAGGGATTTGAAAACATAAAATACTAAATCTGGGTTAAAATAAAATAAAACAAATAAAATAGAGACATTCCAAATTACAGACAGAGAAATAAAATTATTAAATTTCAGTTGATGAGACACATAGGTAAGTCACCATCAATGAGTCCTTTCATTGAGATATCATCGATGAGTCACGTTGATGACACATCATTGGTGAGTCACATCGGTGAGACATCATTGGTAAGTCATGTCAGTGAGTCATGTCGATGAGACATCATCAGTGAGTCATGTCGATGAGACATCATCAGTCAGTCACATCAGTGTTACATCATCGGTGAGTCCTCAAAAATTGATTATACCTAACTTATGACTGATGTAACTCATCCTATCACAATTTAAAGGCTTAGTAAAAATATCAGCAAGCTAATGTTCTGTGCCAATGAATTCAAGAGTTATATAACCTTTTTGATAATGATCTCTCTAAAAGTGATGTCTTAAATCAATATTTTTTGTTATAGAGTGAGAAAATGGATTCTTAGAAATTTTAATAGAACCTATATCATCATAGTTTATAGGGAAATTCCTAAACTGATATCCATAATCCAGTCATGTGTGTTTTATCCACAAAATCTGAGCAAAATAATTACCAGTAGCTATGTATTCAGCTTCTTCCGTAGATAATGAAACAAAATTTTCCTTTCTACTACAACATGATACTTGAGACTTATCCAAAAAGTGACATGTTTCAGAGGCACTTTTTCTATATAACTTACTACCAACAAAATCATTATCTAAATAACTAACTAAATCAAAAGGTTATCCTCTAGGATAGAACAATCATAAGTTGGTAGTATACTTGAAGTATTTGAAAATTATTTTAACAACAGTTAAACGAGATTATTTAGGGTTTACTTGAAAACATGCACACATACACACACTAAACATAATATCAGAATGGCTAGCAGTCAAATAGAACAAAATTCCAGTCATTCCTCTATAATTGGTTTTATTAACAGATTTTCCACTTTCATCAAGATACAACTTATAGGTGGTACTCATTGGAGTATCACTACTTTTTATACTATCAAATCAAAACCATTTTAAAATATCTTTAGTGTACTTACTTTGATTTAAAATAATACATTCTTTATTTTAAAAATTTTGAAATCCAAGAAAGAATTTTAGTCTGCCCGTTAAACTCATTTTGAATTCATTTTGCATCATTTTTTAAAAATAAACACATAAAGAATTTTTAGAATATCCAAAAATAATATCATCAACATATATTTGAATAACTAAAACATCTCTGCAAAATATTTTTATAAAATGAGTAGGATTATCTATTAATTTCTTAAAACCTTTTGAAATTAGAAAAGTGTTAATGTTATCATACAAACCCATTGGAGACTATTTTAAGTCATACAAATCTTTGGTAATTTGAAAACATGATTTGGAAAATGAGGGTTTGTAAAACTGGGGGGTTTTTAAAAAAAACATCCACATCTATATACCCATTTAGAAATTAACTTTTAACATCCATTTGATATAGTTTGAAATTAAGATGTGCTGCATATGCTAGAAAAATTCTAATGGATTCAAGTCTAGAAATAGGTTGAAATTTTTTTTCAGGGTCAATTATATTTTCCTAAATATATCCTTGTGCAACCAGTCCAGCCTTATTTCTCACTATGGTACCTACTTCATCTAATTTATTTATAAATACCCATTTAGTTCCTATAATCAAGATGTCTTTGGGACTATCGAAAAGTTTACAGACTATATTTATTTTAAACTGATTCAATTCTTCTTGCATAGACATTACCAAAAATTCATCATTGATAGCATCATTGATATTTTTAGGTACAAGCTATGAAAAAAAGGCTTGATGTTCAACCTAGTTCCTAAGAGAAGATTTATTTTGTGTCCCCTTATCTAAGTATTTAACTAAAATATCTAAGGGATGGTTCTTAATAGTTCTAATAGCTCTAGAAAAATAAGGGCTAGTTATTTCAGGTTCTTATATAGGTTTGGGTTCACTATTATTAGAGTCTAGAGATTTTCCATAACTGGAGGATTTTGCTGCTCTCTTAATAGTGGTGTTAGAAGGGTTACCATTTATGTACATATTGGATAGATCATCCCCAATATTCTCTTGGGAGGTTTTAGGTTCATATATATTTGTTTCATCAAATTTGATATGTACACATTCTTCCACACACTTGGGTCTTTTATTGAAGACCCTATAGGCCTTTTTAGAGGTGAATAACCTAGTAAACTTCCTTCATCATTTTTGGAGGAAAACTTGTCAATATTATCTTTTTTATTAATGATAAAGACTTTGCAACCAAAAACATTAAAGTAATACATATTAGGCTTCATATTGTTCCAAAACTCATAGGGAGTTTTCTTAAGGATATGTCTAATTAAAACTATATTAATTATATAACAAGATGTATTTACAGCTTCTACCCAAAATTGAACAGGTAAATCATACTGATTGAGCATAGTTCGAGAAATTTCTTGTAAGGTTTTATTCCTTCTTTCTATAAATCCATTCTACTGGAGTGTCCTAAGACCAGAGAAGTTATTACTATAGCCATTTTTTGATCAAAAAGATTCAAACTCTTGGTTTTCAAACTCACAACCATGGTCACTTCTTAAAGATTTAATTCTAAGACCACTTAATTTCTATACCATTCTATCCAACTTGGTGAAGTAGAAACAAGTGTAAATTTTGTGAGCTAAAAAGAAATTCCAAGTATATCTAGAAAAGTCATAGACTAGAACATAGACATAATGATTACCATTTAAACTAGAAACTCTAGAAGGTCCAAACAAATCCATGTGAATGAACTCAAGAGGTTGAGAAGCTAAAACTTCTCTCTTTGGTTTGAAAGATATTTTATGATGTTTTCTCTTTTGGAAAGTATTATAGACTTTTTCATTTGGAAACTCAAGATTAGGTAGATCCTTGACTATTCCTTTCCTAGTTATCTTTCTAAGGGATTGAATATTACAGTCTACTAATATCTTATGCCAGATCCATGAATCTTTGTGAAAATAACTCAAGAAAGAAACATTTTGAGAGACTAAAGAATCTAAATTCACAGCATAAACATTTTCATTTATAAAATAAGTGAAGAATAAATCATTTTTGTAATTAAAAGCATTACAAGCATCATTTTAAAATTTAACATGAAATCCATCATCATATAATTGTAAAATTCTAAGAAGATTATACTTAAGAACATAAACAAAAATAACTTTAGAAATTAATATTGAGTTAGTGTTACTGATTTGGCCAAGGATAATTATTTTTCCTTCTGCATTGTCACCAAAGGTGACATGCCCACCATCAATATTGATAAGGTTTTTGAATATTGAATTGTCCCATGTCATAGGTATTGAACATCCACTATACAAGTAACATAATATCTTACAGGATCTCTTCAAACAACTTTCCTACAGGAATAGATCAAACAAGGAAATGTTTTGGCACCCATACTTTCTTGGGTCCAGTAGCATTAACAATTAAATATTTGGGAACCAATATTTTCTTCATGGGTTTCCTATAAACAACTTTTAGAGTGTTGGAAAAGTAAACTCTATTTGGTCTATAAAAACTAGAAGCAGCAAAGGTATTTTTATTCCTGTAACATGTAGCATATTTTTCAATTTTGGGCACAAAACAAATTTTTTCCATATTTTGATAAAAAAATTTATTTAGCAAAATTTATTTTTCTAGGTTAATAACCAATACCATTAGTATATTTAGGAATAACCTATTTAAAAATAATTTGAACTAAGGTATATTTACCATTTTTGAACTTCTATAAATATTTCTTTAATTGATCATTAGACAATTTAAGTTCATTGTTCTCATGAAGCAGTTGAGCATTGTTTTCCTTTTCATTAGTAAGTTTATATTCAACAGAAATAGTAAGATCATGTTGTTTCTTGAGGTATTTATATTTATCTTTCAATTAATTGCATGTGTCCTCAATCATTTTACAATATTCAATTTTTTTTTTTATTTTTCTTATTTTCATAATCAGATTCATCTCTAGAATAATAAGAATTATGTACTAGAGACTCAAAGGTTACATCCAATGTGTTTTTCATGAAAAACATATTGTATTTTTCATCCTTCTAATCATGTGAAGATTCTGAGTCACTGGATCTATCCTCAGTAGCACTCCAGGTGTCCTTTATTTCCTTATTTTACTTTCTATCCTTGTATTCATATTTATTTTTGAACTTTAATTTGGGAAAACCAGCCTTTACATTTTCCCTTCTCTTACACTCATATAAGACTATTTCATTAGTGTTTTCATTTTTATTCCAATACTTTTTATAATTGCCTTTATTGAATTATTTTCATTTATAACTGGGCTTCTTAAATAACTTATTTCTTTTGTAAAAATTCTCAAATATTCTATCCAACTAAGTTATCTCCTCATCACTGTCACTTGGTGATTATTCATCACTAGAACTTTCAACATGATCTTGCACTTTCTCTTTTTTTGGAGGTAGTAGTTTTTAAAGACATTGAATTTATCTTTGGTTCATAATCTTCTTCTCTATTTAATTTCATCTCTTCCTCATACATCATTAGTTTACCTATCAGTTCTTTTATAGGTAGAGTGTTGATTTCACATGATTTCCTAATTAAAACTAAGGTTCCTCTCCACCATTCTGGTAAACATATGAGAATTCACATTACTTACTCTTTGGATGTGATTGTATTTCCTAGAGAGACCATTGTATTTACAATTTCATTGAACCTAAGATACATGTTATAAATAGGTTCATCAGGCTTTATCTTAAAGTTATCATATTTAATATTAAATATATTAAGAATAGTTTCTTTGACATTAGTGGTTCCTTCATATGAAATAGCCATTGTATCCTAAATTTCATGTGCTATTTTACATGAAGAAATCCAATTAAATTCTTCATCCCCTAAAGTACATACCTGACCCTTCATATTTACTAAACCGAGAGGTGGTACAACTGGAACATGACCTCTCTTATGAGGAGCAGCCGGTGGAGATCTTGGATCGTAGAGGCAAGGTTCTATGCAACAAGTCTACCCACCTTTTTAAGGTGTTGTGGAGGAACCACAAATATGAAGAAGCCACATGAGAACCAAAGGAGTCTATGAGGCAGAAGTACCCACACCTTTTCTCTTATGAGGGTACGAGTTAAAAATTTCGGGGACGAAATTTCTTAAGGGGGGAAGAATGTAACGGCCCAAACTTTTTAATAATTTTTGTTTCCTAATTTTGTGTGTTATTTTATTTTATACTCAACAAAACTATTTCATTTAATGAAATGAGTATAATTAAAATGATACCGTTGGGTTTCGACTGTTATATGACCGTTGGTCAATATGACCGTTGGTGAATATGACCGTTGGTCAATATGACCATTGGAAACTAAATGTTGCAATATTTTCCAATAAATACAAGTGATCTTGGTTAATTAATACATAAAGAAGATTCGATAGCCTCATATAGTAGTCTCAGGCTGATCAAAGGCCATCTGACGGAACTTGGGAAGGAGGTAGCACCACTGGGCTTTGCTCTGGACCAAACCCAAGACGAAATTCAACGTGTGAAGATGGAACAGAATCTCCTTCGGAAGAAATTCAAGCTGATAGAAATCACCACTCGAGAAATATTGGCCAAGCCACCCCCAAATTCTATCACCTTATCACACCTTACACATAGGTCCTATGCTGGTGTTATAAGGGGATATGTAACGAGACCGTAACTACTTTGTGTAATCCTTTGAGATAAATAAAATTGTGATTTCTTCTTATGGTGAAGTTTGTTAATTTTCAAATGTTCGGATAAATATAGGATGTATATTATTGATGATTTTTGAAAAGAATGATATTTTAAAATATTTATGTAAACCTTAAATAATTAATGATGTGTAATGATTTTCAAAAAACGGTCTTCTGCAAATGTGTTTAGTAAGAAATTTAGAGTCTAATAAGATCAACATAATTTTTGGTGAATAGTAAATTATGAATAGTAATTTTATGCTTATGAATATTAATGTGACCAAATGGATTAGTAACCTCACTTAAGAAAGTATTAATATATTTTAGACACCTTTATTAGGTAATGTGATTCAGTAAAATAAGTAAATAACTGTTTCAGATTTTATTAGTTAAGTATTAGTTTTTTTCAAGTGAATAGTATTTTTATTTAAATATCAAATTAAAAATATTTAGAAAATTATTTTTATAAAATGGAGTTCATTTTTTTAATTCAGAGAATCAATATTAGGTTAAGGTGAATTTTTGATATGTTTCTAAAAAAGTTGAATTTTCGGTGAATAGTGAAAATACAGTTTTGAGTTTCAGGTATTTAATGACATCATTAAGGATGTAATAATTATGTAATAATTTTTTTCGACTTATTAATAGTGATATAAGCTATGAGGTGTCCAAATTGGCCAATACCATGGGAAAATACCATGGGGAAGCCCATGGTTTAGCCAATACCACCGATAACGTGTCCCTTTGAAATTAATGCCTTGTTCCCTCACTTTTCCTATAAATACCAAGCCATTCCCTCATCCATTTCATTCCAAAATCCTCCTCAATGAAGTCCTGGTCTCTTTACATCCCAAGTAGTCCTCCCAAGGTTCTCTCAAGCCTCCCAAGGTCCTGACCTTCAAGCTTTCAAGGTAAGAGATCCTTTCACCCACCTCTTCTAAGTCATGATTTCTTCTATGTTGTGTCTTATAGTTTCTATATTTTTATGTTGAGGGTATGTTATTATATGTTCTCATTACTATCCATTTCATGTATAATTTTTGAGAGACCCTTTCCGCTCTTATCAATTATTTTTCTGGATTTTTAAGTGATGCTGTTAGGTTGCCGAATTTCTTATAAAAGATATCATCTTCTCTTTCCTTTCAAGTTTACTTTTCTTGTGGTATGTCATTAAAATATCCATACCATGTTATTATCTCCATGTTATTATGTATTTATATTGTAATATGAGTTATTTATGAGTGGGTTAACCTTGTACCCTCTCTTTTTATTATTTTCTAAAACCATGTTATGTAGCCGTTATGCTGCAGAAATTTCATCTCAAAATTTCTCTCTCTTTCTCTCAGTAAATTATCTTGTTTTATTTATGTGAATACTAATACATATTTAATTTCTATGGGTTTTCATAAATACACAAAAAAGATATATTTTATTTTGTAATTTACATACATATAACCCTCACTCTTTTTCCATGGGTTATAAATGACATAATGATCTTATTTTTAAGTACTTTAAAAAAATCATGATTTTGAAATGAAACCTATTTATTTTATTATCTATGGGTTATTTATGAAATGTTTTATTATGATCTATGTGTCTCAAATTAAATTAAAGACATATTAAGGGTGCGCCCTGATAGCGCTCCAATGCATTCGGTAAAGAATTAATCTCTAGAGATGAGAAGTTTCACGATACCTTGGTGAATAACCTTGGTAATTTTTATGACACCTTGGGGATGGACCTTGGTGATATGTTCATGAATGTCTAAATGAAATTTTCTAGCCACATATTCAAGTATGTTTCAATTTATTTTCATTATGATATGACTATACATCCATTGCTCATGTATTTATGTTTTTATTCAAGTTCTTATTGATATCACAAGTAAACTGATTCCTTGTTTACCCTTACTAGGCCTTCTGCTCACCCTTTACTTTGATGTATGTCTCCAGGATATGAGATGTTGTAATTTTACATAGGATGAACATATGATGAAGTATTACAAGTGGATTAGAATAATGTTTTATGTTGTTTTCATGTTTTATGTCCTTGATTTCCAAGACACTTGACTTTAAAGATCCTCTATATGTAAAATGTAATGAAAAGTTATGTAATAAAAAGGAGGGATTCCATAATTAATTACACTACACTAAAGATCTCAGCTAATTCATGTATTTTAATTATTCATGTAATTATCAAAAAAACACCACATGAACATAATTCCTTTCTTTTATTATTAATGCATGTTTTATTCATGGTTTATACATTTATTATCATTACCATTACTATTCATGCACACTTCACTATTCTTATTATTTCTTTTGTTATATTCATACAGGTGCAACTGCATAGAACTATTTCTTATTATTTCAAGAACAAACCCAAAAATATATATGAAATATAATTCTTTGGTATTTTATATTCTATCTATGTAAATACTCCAACACTAGTGGCCAATAGTCAGTGGTTACTTTTTTAAATTAGCATAAGATAAAAGAAATTTCATCCCAAAGAGATAGACAATTTATTAGTCTGGGTAAACTATATACATACATGAATCCCATATTATATTTGAAAACACAAATTATAATATTTTTTTAAAATAACATTTCCCCCTATCATATCCACACATAACAGTCTTAGTACACTTCAAGGATGTCTGGATGAAGGAATCAAAATAAGGGTAAGATAAAATGATCATTAAGGGTTAAATATAGTGGAAAATACTAAGAATCAATAATCATAATTAATATAGAAAGTTATTTCACATAAAATTCATTCCTTTTAATCAATAAATCAAGGATAAAATGCATCCATATAATTTTTCATAGTGAAAATATCATGGATAATAATTACTTAATAATGAATGTAGGAAATTTTTAATTATTCTACGTCATGTTTCTGGATCATGATACCACTTTCATCAAGACCTTTCACAAGATGGTTTAATCTATAGGTAAAAACTTGTTTAATTCTAGCTTAATTGAGTTTTCTCATGAGACCTACTGATGCATTGAGGGGATATATAATATTGGCCCCCACACATAATTATAAGTAAAAAGAATTACTCATATATAAAATAATAGATTTAATTGTAACAATTTTCCTAATCATCAAGTATCCAAATTTAGTAAAATGTACAAATTTAATAGTATTTCCCCTATTAATCAAATAACTTTCAAAGTAAACACTTTATGTAAAAATGGTATATGGTTTAGTCAATAATCATATCTATAATATAATAAATATGGATATTTAAGAGAAATTTAATTTTCAATGAATGAAGATCATAAAAAATCAATGGGGAAATATATACACTATAGAAACTAATTTTTTTTCATAATATTAAAATATGTCTCAATGATGAGAAATTGAGATGAAATCCCTTAAAAAGGTCATATCATTAAAGTGAGAATTAATTAAATGAATTCATTATGTGTATAGATTATCAATACACATAAAAAAAATTGGAAATAAAATATAAGATAATAAAAATTTATTTCATATAAAATCTTAGCATGGCATAATCAGTGAAGTAAAATTTTAACTCAATGAATGGAAATTGAGTTAAGAAATCTCTTGCCACATTATAATCAGTCAAATTGTATGACCCATAAAATTAATAATCATCATATGTAACATTGAATACTATAAAGATAACTATATTCATCATACTATATATCAAAGGGGTAATTCACTACACAAAATAAATAACTGGTGAATAAGTCATATATCTCACAGAAGTAAAAGTGAGATGAGAAATCCTTACCTTGCACCTTCCTTTAATTGAATGTTCTTTAACCTCTTTTATAATGGTTTAAATCATTTTATAAATATAAAAAAACCATATTAATATTTATGATATCATATATGATTATATTATATCATTTTATTACCTATTTATTAATAATATTTCATCATTTTTATAGTTTCAGGCGTTAATTGCCTTGTATTTTCATGTATATATTGTCATGAATGCCTATTTATTTTGAATAGGATATAAATTAATCCTCCATATAATGATATTAATATTATTAATATCATATTTAATCATTAAATATAGTTTTATAACCATTATTTAATGTTGAACAAGGAAAATGAATCACATCTCATCGTGAAGATGGTAGGTCGTACATATGCACGAACGACAATATCATTCCATTAATGGGTGAAATAGTAAGGTAATTGATGATATATTAATAGTAAAGATTAAATATAATGTCATAATTAACATATATATCCATTATTTAAATCATTATAACCATCTTAGTAAATTGGTTATGAAAAAAAATCACACCACGATGTGGAGATAATAGGTCGTATGTACGCACGTATGATGCATTCATTTTTTCATAGGATGGATAAAATGTGGAATATGATTGTCCAAAATTCATAATAAAATATTATAATATATATGATACTTTAGTTATTATTTTATGGTGGAACCAAAACATGAATAGTAATTAGAAGAAGAATTAAAATGAGAGTTGAAAAAAATGATTACCTCATATTCGGTAGAGCTTCTTTAGATCTTCAATTAAGGGGTCTAAGGATGGTATTTTTCAGATACAAGAATATAAACAACTTGTATAAGGATGTTGGGAAGATAAATTGGTATATTTTAGTCAAGATCTATTTTTTAAGGCGGTGAAATAAAGTTAAGGAAGGGGTTCCCATTTATAATTAAGGTGAGGGGCAATTTAGGAATTTCTCAAAATATTAAAATATAATTAGTCTATTCTAGATAAAAAAGGTTCTAAATAGAATATAAATGTATAGGGTATGGTATTATAGACCATGTATTGTCCCATTTATCCTTATTTTATATTTTTATGATTTTTAAATAATTTGATAAAATATTATACTCAATAAATATCATTATTGTCAAATTTGATATTATTCATTACTTTGACTTTAAAAACATCAAAACAAAGTTAATTTTTTTAAAAAAATTATTATATCTTAGACATGTAATAATAATCTATATAATTCATGGATCATCTTAATTACATCAAATTATAATTATTTTAATATTTTTAATATCATTTATTTTTTTCCATTAATTTCATAATTACCGCATCATTATTGTGTAAGAAATTATAGTATTTATATCATCCCTAAAAATTAAAAATAAATTTCCATGAAGACTATAAATCTTTTAAATTTTCAAATACTCTTTATGGTTGAACATATCTTCTGAAAAACTATATATTAAAAATGTTATAACTCATAGTGTGAACAGTTTGACATTATTTTAAATAAAATACTATAAGGGACTTAATGTCAACTAAGTAGATCCAAAATGTCTTAAATTTGACCCAAGTATGATTATGGTATAAAATTACTCATCCAATAATATTTATTCAAATTTTTGGGTCATTTAGTGTTTCTTATAATTTTAATTAAAATCATTTCATTGATTTTTTTCATTAATTAAATAGTTATTGCATCGTCATTATGAAAGCCTTTAAGGAAATTATTTTTTCCCTAAAAATTAAAAAAAAATACCATAATTAAGATAATTAGTTTATATTTCAAAATAATATTTATGATATAACATATCTTTTGGATAAACATATATTAAAAAAATCTAATAAAAACAATAGTATGAAAAGTTTTACTTTTCCTTAAATAAAATACTATCATGGAATTAATGTCAACCAAGTGGATCCAACACGTCATAAATTCATCCCATGGATGATTTTGTTTTAAATAAACTCATCTAATAATATTTAGTCATATTATTTGGTCATTTAATTATTATTATTTTAATTAAAATTATTCTATTAATTTTTCTTCTCCTTGCACAAGAACTATGTTAGTGTTGCATAAGCATATAATGTAATTATTTAAAATATAAAAATTAAAAATAAAATAAAATAATAGAAATATATTAATAAGTCTCAAAATAATCCTTTATATTCATTCATTATTTATATTTACTCATATCCATGTCAATATAACTTATTTAACTTTTCAATTTGACTTTTCTACCCTTATGCAAGCATTGCACAAGCATTTGGTGAAGATTCTTATTATATAAGTCAAAAATTGGAAAAAAATACGTCAAATTCATCATTTATGAATTATATTTAACAATAAATTCATTAAAATAATTTTTAACTCTAGATTAATATCTATAAGGCACTGAATTTGACATTTTTTAGTGCTCTGCAGGTGCTGCGTCGGCACTGAAAATGATTTTTGTTGACCTCACCTGTTTTGATAATCCCAATTATGCTTTTAATTACTTTGATAATCCCAAATACATGTTTATCTATATATTAATTCTTTCTATAAATTATATTCTAGTTCACAATAATATTAAAATAATCCTTGAAATATGTTGATCAATGTTTATCCATGTTTATATGACTTCTAAAATCATTCTAACTCAATCGGATATGTTTTGCATAAAACAGACAAGTATTATGTTTACTGATATGCTTATAGCTACTGTTATAGACAAATAGACAAGTCTACTAGTAATTAGTCTACCGATAGACTAAGGTCACTGATAGAAGCAGAGTTACTGATAGAATAAATCTACCGGTATGCATAAGTCTACCGATATACACTTAATCGCTAATACAGAACAGAGCTACCGATATGTGTAAACCCACTGATCAAGTCTACCGATACAACAAGGTTACCGATAGAAGTAGTCTACCAATATAATGAGATAACGGTACATAGAGATACTGATACACAGAGTAATAGCTACCGATTCTAGTGAACTGCTAAGACAAAGGAGCTACCGATAGAAGCCAAGCTACCGATGAGAAGCTACCGATATAAAGTCTACTGAACCGTACCTCATACCTCTGAAAGCCGGAGCCCGTGGAATGAAAGGAAGATCGAGCTTTAGTAAATATAATATATAGAATATGAAATACAGAAGAGTGTGGACATACAAAAATGAGAAAGAATTCTTCCATGCACGTACATGAATATAAGAGCTTGAAGAACACCGATACACCTCAAGAACACAAGTTCAAAGAAGAAGTTCAAGAGCTATAACGACTAAACATACTCGAGCTGAACACCTACACTGGAATTGAAGGAACAGAACCACGACACTCTTTTTTTCAGGAGAAAAACCAGAGAAGGACTCAAAAGCATTTCTACTGAATCCAACGAGTCTAGAGCTGCACTACTAATCACTAGAGATTTCTAAACTCTCATATACTCTCTCTAAGTGATTTATTATTTACTTTCGAGCAGTGTGTGTACTTTGTATTATTTTACACACACACTGTCTCCTGTGCTGAACTGGAGGATATAAAAATCCTCAAACCAAATTTGTCTAATCTTGTTTACCCACGACAACTGTGGAAGAGCTCCTTGTGTGACCGGGTCATTGTTTTGTTTCCCACAAAGAACTGTGGTAGAGGTCCCCGTGTGGCCTGGATAGTCTTGTACTGTTGTTAACCCCGATCCAGGGTGTGGATCAAATTTATATTAATTTGAGAGGACTAAGTCTCTACTTGAGACTGAACCTCTTGGTTACATTTGCTGTGCTTTTTAGTTTAAGTCTAAAGTATAATATATATATATATATATTTATATTTCGTTGTTGTCACTTTGAAATACAAAAATATTTTAAAGTTACTTTGATAGTTAAATTAGAAAGTGTTTATACTTGTTGTGAATCAGTAAGTTAGTTTCAAAAGTTAATTTAATCTTGTGATTAAATTAACTGAAACCTAATCACTCTTTGAGAAACTAGTTGAACATTTACAATCTGTATAAATTCACTACAGTTTAACTTGTTTTTAAATTGGGGGATTTTAAGAAAATCTTTTTAACATAAATTTTAATTGGAACTCAATTCACCCCCCCTCTAGAGTGTCCACTCCGACCAACATTTGGTATCAGAGGATTGGTTGTTTTTTATAAAAGTTCTCAAACACTTTGTTTTTCAACTGTGATTTAAGTTTTATTTTAAATATCTTAAATTTCAGTTAGTTCTAAATTTTATATCTTTAAATTTATTTTCTAAACTCTAGTTATGGATAATAGACTAGAAGGTGCTGCTACCAACATGCCACCTTTCTCTAATGGTACAAACTATGCCCAGTGGAAACTGAAAATGAAAATACATTTAGAAAGTATGGGATTTGATATCTGGACTACTATAGAAACTGAATATAAGATTCCAGAAACTGTTAGAAATACTTGGTATGAAGATACTAAGACTGCTTACAATAATAATTGTAAAGAAATGAATGCCCTGTATTGTTCTTTAGGAGATTAAGAGTTTAATAGAACATTTGCCTGCAAAACTGCTTATGAAATATGGAATAATTTGAGTGTTTCTCATGAGGGAACAACTAATGTTAAAGAAATGAGATTGAATACTTATACTATTAAATATGAAAATTTTAAAATGAATATCGATGAACCTATTTCTGATATGTATCTTAGGTTTAATGAGATAGTCAATACTATGAATTCGCTTGGCAAAGCTGTTCCAGCAAAGGAACAAATTATGAGGATACTGAGATGTTTACCATATAGATGGAGATACACATCTGTTTCAATTAGATAATCATGAGACATAAGAAAGATTCCTATCAAGGAGCTGATTGGTAAGATTATGATGTATGATGAAGAACTCAAAGTGAACAAGGAAGAATATGATGAGCCTAAAAGTATTTCTGTAGCCTTTAAATCTACTGCTTCAAAGAGCAAGGATAAGGAGAAAGTTCAAATAAAAACTAAAAGTTCAACCAGTAAAGATTCAGACTCTGATAGTGATGTTGAGATGGCTCAGATATCCACGAGATTCAAGAAGTTCTATAGGAAGAAGAAATTTTTCAGAAAATCAAATTACAAAGGAAAGTATGACAATAAGGGTCATTGGAAAAAGGACTGGAAAAAGCTAGATAAGAATGATGAAGTTGTCTGCTATGAATGCAAAAGAAAAGGTCACATAAAAGCTGACTGTCCAAAATTAAAGTTCAAAAATAAATATGACTACAAGGACAATAAGTATAAGAAAGCTATGAAAGCTACTTGGAGTGCTTTAGAAGACAACACAAGTGAATATGAAGTTTCTGATTCTGAAAAGAATCATGCCAACATGTGCTTCATGACCAATACTTATGAGGAAACTTGTTTAAAGAGTTATCACAAGAAGATATGGTACTTGGACAGTGGATGTTCAAGACATATGTCTGAAGATTACTCATGCTTCAAGAGATTAGTCAAAATTTATGGAGGCCATGTCACCTTTGGTGATAATTCTAAAGGAAAAATCATCGGCCTAAGCCAGATTGGTAACACTGATTCAATTTTGATTTCTAAAGTTTTATTTGTTGATGGACTTAAATATAATCTGATTAGTATTTATCAATTATGTGATGATGGATTTAATGTGAAATTTGAAAATGATTCTTGTAATGTTTTTAACTCTAAAAATGTTTTAGTATTTTCTACTTTAAGAAATGAAAATATTTATGCTGTTAATTTGAATTCTTTAGCCAAACAAAATGTTACTTGCTTAAATTCTTTTCATAAAGAATCTTGGCTATGACACAGAATATTTGGACACTGCAATATACATTCACTTAGAAAATTGACTAGGAAGAACTTAGTTAGAGACCTACCCAAACTTTAATTTTTAAATGACAAAGTTTGTAATCCCTGTCAAAAGGGAAAGCAACATAAAGTTTCTTTTAAATCAAAGAAATAAGTCTCAACTTCTCAACCTCTCAAGTTGGTTCACATGGACTTTTTTAGACCTTTTAGAGTTTCTAGTTTAAATGGTAAGCACTATATCTATGTCCTAGTAGATGAATTTTCTAGATATACTTGGGTATACTTCTTAGCTCACAAAAGTGAAGCTTGTTCTTACTTTATTAAATACTCCAAGTATGTAGAAAACCTTAGTGGACTTAAGATTAAAACCCTGAGAAGTGATCATGGTTGTGAGTTTGAAAATCATGAATTTGAATCTTATTACTCACACAATGGCTATAGTCACAACTTTTCTACCCCTAGGAAACCCCATCAAAATGGTGTAGTTGAAAGGAGGAATATAACCCTTCAAGAAATAGCAAGAACCATTCTTAATGAGTATGACCTGCCTATTTATTTTTGGGCTGAAGCTATGAATACAGCTTATTATATTATTAATAGAGTCTTGATTAGACATGTTCTTAAGAAGACCCCTTATGAATTATGGAACAATAAGAAAACTAAAGTTAGTTACTTTAGAGTCTTTGTCATCAAAGTCTTTATTCTCAATACTAAGGATAATCTTGAAAAATTTGCATCCAAGAGTGATGAAGGAATCTTTTTAGGTTATTCTATTTCTAGAAAATCCTATAGAGTCTTTAAAAAAAAGAACCAAATGTGTGGAAGAATCTGTTCACATCAAATTTGATGAAACTGATCCACATGAACCTAAGCCCTCTCTTGAAAATCTTGAAGAAGATTTATCTGTTCTTAACCTTAATGATAAAACCAATGAACCTGCTATAAAGATAACCAGTTCTAGAAATATTTCAGAATCTACTTCTGTAGAACCCGAAACTTTAGAGGAACCTGAAATTTCTAGTCCTACCTTTACTAGATCAACTATAATTCTAAAGAATCATCCTTTAGATGCTGTTGTTGGTAATCTTGATAGAGGAACACAGACTAGAGCTTCTCTAAGAAACCAAGTTGAACATCAAGATTTTCTTTCACAGTTAGAACCTAAAAATATCAATGATGCAATCAATGATGAATTTTGGGTAATGGCTATGCAAGAAGAACTAAATCAATTTGAAAGGAACAAAGTCTGGGAATTAATTGACAGACCCAAGGAAACTTTGACCATAGCCACTAAATGGGTTTTTATAAACAAATTTGATGAGTCTGGAAACATAGTTAGAAACAAAGAAAGGCTAGTTGCACAAGGATATAGTCAAGAAGAAGGAACATACTATAAGGAAACCTTAGTTATTGTATCTATATTAGAAGCTATTAGGATTGTACTTGCCTATGCTGCTCATCTGAATTTCAAGTTATATCAAATGGATGTTAAAAGTGATTTTCTAAATGGTTTTATTGTCAAAGATGTTTTTGTTGAACAACCACCTGGATTTACTAATCCTCATTTTCCAAATCAAGTTTTTAAACTCTCTAAAGCTTTATATGGTTTAAAACAATCTCCAAGAGCTTGGTATGATAGACTTAGTAATTTTCTTATTTCAAAAGATTTTACTAAAGGGATTGCTGATCCAACTCTTTTTATTAAAATAATTTCTAAAGATGTTTTGATTGTACAAATTTATGTTGATGATATCATTTTTGGATCTTCAAAACAGTCTTTATGTACTGATTTTTCAAAGAGTATACAAAATGAATTTGAAATGATTTTAATGGGAGAAATCAAATATTTTCTTGGATTTCAAGTCTTTCAAAATTAAAATGGTATTATTTTGAATCAAAGTAATTATACAAAAGATCTCTTAAAACGTTTTGGTTTGGATAATATTAAGGAAAGTGATACTCCTATGAGTACAATCTGTAAATTGGATATAGATGAAACTGGGAAACTAGTGGATCAAACCAATTACAGAGGTATGATTGGAAGCCTACTTTACCTTACTATTAGTGGACCAGACATTATGTTTAGTGTGTATATGTGTGAAAGATTTCAAGCTAACCCTAAAGAGTCTCATTTGCTTGCTGTTAAAATAATTTTCAAATATCTTAAACATACTGCAAATTTAGGTTTATTTTATCCAAAAAGTCAATATTTTGATTTAATCAGTTATTAAGATGCTGACTTTTCTGGTTGCAAGTTAGATAGGAAGATCACATCCGGAACATGTCATTTATTGGGAAAATCCTTAGTATCTTGGTGTAGAAAAAAGAAAAATTCTGTTGCTTTGTCTACTGCTGAAGCAGAGTATATAGCTGCTGGTAGTTGCTGTACACAAATTATGTGGATGAAACACACTCTTTTGGACTATGGATATGACTTTAAGCATGTTTTAATAAACTGTGACAACAATAGTGTAATTAATATCTCAAAGAACCCTGTGTCTCACTCTAGAACCAAACACATTGATGTAAGGCACCACTTCTTGAGAGATCATTACCAAAAGGGTGATATTAATCTTGATTTTATAGGGACTGGACATCAATTAGCTGACATTTTCACCAAACCTTTAAGTTCGGATTGGTTAAGTTACATTAGACATGAGTTAGGAATGATAGACTCTGTTTAGAAAACCTCACCGATGTACCCTCACCGATGAAATCTCACCGATAAACCCTATCGATAGGATGCGCTGTTTTAAACTTCTGTCTGCCACCATAATCTATATCGTTATATTTTATTATGATTCCTAAATGATAAAACATTGGTTTAGTCTCATTTTGATCCACATCAACCCTTCACCCTCAAAACTTAGCTCCCAAACCTCTCAATAACCCTAACTTCCTTGAACTTGAGATGGAAAAGACTAAGATCCCTATGGTTATAGATGTTGTTGATGAGCTAAATGCGAAGAATCAGAAGACCGAGCCTGAAGCCAGTGGACAATGCTAGTAGAACAAGATCAGGAAGGCGACCAGTGAATCCAAACTTACAGAATAGAGTTATTGTGATCAAGAAAGAACTGTGCGCAGAATGGTTGATGTCCAATAGTTCATTATTTCTCGATGTACTGGAAGATCAGAAGTGGGTAGAATGATTCTCAAACAACAATGGCCCCTACTATCCAAAGTTAGTGAAACAATTTTATGACTATGTAAGCTTTAAAAAGTCTGAAGATGAGAACCAAGTAATTTCATTTGTGAATGAAAAGGAGATATATTTTTCATCTGTTGAGTGGGATGAATGACTAAAGGTTCCACACGAAGGTGTATCTAGATATGTCTCAAAATATATACCACCTACAAGTGATATATTCGATTATGAGACTGCCTTGGGGGAGCTCACAGGTAATGGAAATCAGAGACAAGTGGTGGCTGATGAAATGGATGGAGAGAACACATTACTATTCAAATTTGTTCAGCATGTCTTGATTCCAAGGAGAGGAGATTTTGCTAATATGAGATATCAAGATATCTATCTCCTGCATTTTTTGAGACATGGAGTCAAGGTGAATCTGTGTAGATTAATGATGACTCAAATGGAGGATATGATTAGGCCTAAGTCAAAGACTAATGCCTTATTATTTTCCAAGTTGATATCAGTGATAATAAAAGTAAAAGGAATAGCTGAGTCTCAATATTAGATAGTGGTAGTGAAGAACAATTTTTGTATCACTAGAACAGTGTGAAAGTACATGAAAATAAACTGGAATCCTTGGAGAGGAGAATGGGTCACTGATGACAAGAAGGTCTATGATAAATTCAATCCTGTGGATCATCCTTCTAGGCCAAAGGATGTGAGGGATCCAGCTCTTGGACCTAATGAAGAAGAGCCAAAATACAGTGATGACTTAGAAGAGGAAGATTCCTCTACTGATGAAGGAGGAGATCCTGACTTGCCTCATAGCCCAGCTCCTAAAAGTTTATCTCAAGGAAAGGCAGATCAGCAAAAATCAGATCAGAAAGAAGAGTTTCTAAAGGATAATGAAGAGGCTAATGTAGAGATTTAATAAGATTTTCATGAGAGTGAAGCATCTATTTTAGCTGGTATAAGCCTTAATCCAGTAATTGGATAGTCTTTAGTGCCTTCTAAAGATACAAATGAAGTTGACAGACCCTTACCTATTCTAGAAGAACCTCCTACTGTTGAAGTGTCACGAACCAAATCTGGTCACCACCAAAACCAGTGCCAAACCTAGCCCGTGACAAGGCCCGAAGGGCGTTCTCGATCCCCATGGGCTGGCACAAGTTCCTGGGTATCATAAAATGATAATTGGGAACTATTTACCTGAGTTTATAAACTTAAAACTACAAAATAATCCAATAAAACGAATCTGGATTTTTCAAACCAAACAATCTTTTACAAAAATTCAGAACTAAGTTACATAGCTTAAAACAACTAAAAAAGAATATACCAAAGGCACAAAACCAAAATAAAATATCCCAAGAACCCTCATGGTATGGGGCACTGCCCTCAAGCCATCTCCGTAAGACTTCACCACCAAGGACCTGCTAGAAACCCGAACCACTGGAACAAAAAAAATTGTACCCAACCTGCGACAACAAAAATAACCAAGTATACTTACACCCAAAGGTGTAAGTAGGGTGTGAGCCAATGCCCATTAGGATACCACCACTAAAAGAATCCATGCGATAAACATTCAAAGATGAAAAGCATGCAAGTTTTCAAAAACATGTAATTTCTAGTTACAATTTCTAAAAGATGCAACTTAAAAAAAAGCAGTTTTCAAGTGGGCTAATTTAAAGAATAAACACTTTTAAAATAAATACCAAGGCTACTGAATTTTCCAGCCATTCATACCGTATGTCAACGATAAACACAAAATATCTAGTGAGCAAAAGCAATGGGAAATAACCCCTAGGCACTAGCTAGTTGTGGGTCCTAGGTACCTCGTATCTCGGTGAGAGTAACCATCACAAATATCCATTATCGTGCACGAGACACTAGTAGAGTATATACCCATAACCTAGTGGTAACCAATAATCATAATAATAATTTAGTTAGAGTTGTAAGTGTTAATCTTACTAAGTGAAACTGAGGCGAAACCCCACGGATTCACTAGCATACTAGTACACGTCCACCCACCTAGATACCCGGGTTTTCCCTTTGTGCTCAAACAAGTTCAACAAGTCAATGAATATAATATTCACAAGAAAATAATATTTCCATATCATAAATTCACCAAACAGACCACATATATACAACACAAGTCACAAAAGTCCACTTTTCATTCAAATTGATTTTGAAATACGACTCACACCAAAATAGCCCACAACACTTTTCACATTTCTTTAACACTTCCACAAATTAATTATACAATTTTATAAAACCAATCCAACATATTACAACTCTCATAATAGCCCACTCACTTGTTACATAACACCCCTTTTACCTTCAAAATCATTTTATCATTAAACTTACACGAAAGAGCCCACAAACAAGTTTCGCTTCAACATCACAATTTACTAAAACATTACAGAAATTTACAAAACATTCTAAAAATATTTGAAATCTTAAAAAATCACTTCACCTTTCAAAACCCCATAATACGTGAACACATATACCAAACAGTACATATGCACCATTTTCCCACTTTGTTTAACCAACTAAAACATTTACAATTTTGATAAAAAGAACCCAAGTGGTGCAAATATGTCTTGCACAAAAAACCCATTTCAAAAACCTATTTTTAAGCCAAAATCACACCAATATCTTACCAAAACAGAATTTGCATCCCAATAAACATGTAATAATCCACTTTCAAATGTTATATAATCACCTTGAACAATATCGCAAAAGATACACATGAGAACACACAAATCCATAAAACACTTTCAAATAGTATAACAAGGTTACAAAGATAAAACCCATTAAATGACCCTCATTTTTAGGCCCATGTGACACTATATTATTACCCAACTAAAATTGGCAGCCCCGTTCAACAACTAATAAATCACTTCCACGTTTTACAAAACTACTACAAGAGATAACACAAGAAATACATTTGAAAAATACATACTTCAAACAAAAATGTAACTTTAATACCAAATGATTTACTATTGCTACCAAAAATAGTTTTCGCATAATAAAAAACATATAAGGAACATGAAAAATTATTTAATCAATCAAACTAACTCATCATTAAATGGTTACCCACGGAATCACCTACTGAATGTGTCGAAACCCTCAAATATTGGGGCGAAACATCAACCGCACGATCGCCTCACCTCAAGGAAGTTAAAAGAAACCTAAAAACTCAATATTTCACCCAAAATACAGTAATTTAGAACCTAGTCATGAACCCTAACTTCTGGAATTTTTATAATTCATGAATTAGGGAAGAAACCCTAAGCAATTTGAAAGAGGAAAGAAATAGACCCACCTACTTGAAGTATCCTGAATTAATCACTCCAAAAACAATATTTTCTGAAATTGAAAATAGCCAAAATTCAGGGATTGTTCGAACAAGATTTATTAGGTAATTTAGGAACTGGAATGGATGGAAAAGAGTAATAATTGAGAGAGTTAAGAAGGGATGAAGTTACCTCTCTAATTCTGGCCGATTTGAGACACCCTATGAAGATCAGCCCTAATTTGCGATTTCAAAGAGCTCTAAGGAGGGGGTAAAGGAAATGGGAGCGCGCCTGGGTTTCTTAGGATCGAGAGGGAGGTGGAATCACCAAAAAATCCATTATATTTAATAAGATATTAAAAAATTAAAGAAACATTTTAAAACTGAAAAATGGCCTTTCAGGTTGGCCCAATTGTTAAATAATAACCCAAATCCTCCATGATTATGGATTTATAAAGGCTCCAAATTTATATTTTAGTGTTAATAGGTCAGAGGAGACCATTTAGGAATTGTAATGGGTGAAAAATATTAAAAAATGAAAAATTTATAAAAGAAACAAAATTTATTTTTAAATCTGGAATTGGGCTCATGGTTTGGCTCAATTCATAAAAACTCATCTATTCCTCCATAAAACCTTTGGAACCCTTCAAAACAAAGCATGAATGGAAAATAAATGAAATTTAACTTCAAAATAAGTCATTTATGTGACATGAAGTGATGAAGTTGGTTGTGAAAGATTCTCCTGAGGAAGAGGGACCTACTGTGAATGCTGCTGAGGATGATGTTGTTAGACATAAGGATGCACCAATTGAGGGGGAGCAACCTACCAATATAGAAAATTTGTCAGTGGCTACTAATTTAAAGGACTGGACAGAGGATCTTGGTTTTTTAGTTTTTGGGTTGGATTACCCAGATTCTGACAATAAAATATCCCTTAACAAACCTCAAGTTATTTATGACATTGAGTCTGAAATTTTACCTGAAGATGTGGTTAGAAGAGGTGACATGGATAAGTTAAAGTCAGATCTAAAATCCATCTTTGTAGAATAAGTAAGAAGGATGGAAACATCTTTGGTTTCATCTATCCAGTCTGTTATGACTGAATCTGTGGTAGCTATAGTGACTGAAATAGCACAAGTTGTGGTTTCACCTGCTGTTGTACCTGAGAACATGGTCACCAGAGTTGAATTTGATTCCTTAAAGGAAGATCTGAAAGAATACTTCAATGCTTCTATTGCTGAGATGAAGATCAATTTTGCTGAAGAAAGAAGCTTGTTGGAAAAGTCTTTTGAATTGTCAATCGGTTTCAATGTTAACTCCTGTGTAGGAGAGATTGTAGATGAAGTTACAGCTTGTTAAGATTAGATATCTAGACTAAAAGAGGATGTTGAATGTCTGAAGAAAGTAGTTGTCTCTATGGAATCTGTTATGAGCTCAAAATCTCAAGCTGATAAGGACTTCGCCTATGTGAAAAGTGTGGTTAGTCAAATGGTTTCTGTTTTTGAAGGTTTTAAGAAATCAGTGGAAAATAATGTGAGTTCTTAAGATGCTTTTGTGAATAATCTAATCAGTGGGCTCACTAAAAGTTTCAAGGAAACTGTTGCCTTCTCTACTAGTTCTCTTGCTTCAAAACCTTCAACAAATTTAGATCAGATTCGAACTGTGATGAAGGAGGATCTTGGTTTAACGTCAACCAGTGGCTTTGTGGACTCATCCGACCTGAGCAATGTTGTAATTTCTACTAGGGATTCATCTAGAGAAATACTGAAAGTATTTCAAGACTATATGAGATAAGCTTCTGCCTCTCAGAAGGAAGTAAAAGACAAGGTTGATTACTACTTTCAAAGGTTGTATACCAAGCATCAACTGGACACTCATTTCAAGCTTATGTTAGAACACATGAAGCTGCCTCCAGTGACTCAGGCCTTTAGAGAGCAAGTCATCAAGATTTCAGAGTTAACTCCAGCCTTATATAAGTTTATGGAGAATAAGGATGATTTTATATCTGCTATAGAGAGAGGAGGGGGAATCATTATGGAGTTCAGGAATCTACTGTTACCTTTCTTGCATGTTGATGCTAGGCCAGCCATTGTACCTCCTGCTTTGCATGGCTCTGCCTGTACTTCTTCTCCTGTTCAGATGACTCCTGTCTAAGCAATCAGAAGCCTTAATCTAGTGATCACTCAGAGATCTACTCAGTATAGGCTAGGAACAGTGTCAGTAGCTCAGCCTCCTTTGATTATTTCTAGTATTCCTAAGCCTACACCTGAACCTTCCCAGTCAGAGTCTACCTCAGAACCTAAAGGAAAATCTAAACTAGACATTTAGGATGTGGATTGACTTGATGTCTAACACTTTTGATAGGAATATTTTGTATTCTTTTTGGTTTCAATGGTTGTAGTTCCCTGCAACTTTTTGATTTATGGAATGCAAGTACTTTTATTCTCTTTTGTTCCTTTCTGGTACTCTGCTAATTTCATTGTTTCCCACTTTTTGATTATCACAAATGGGGAGAAAGGAGAGAATACTAGGAGAAAATACATTATCTAATGTTTTTTTTCTCTACTTATGATACCTATATTTATTTGTCTCTGATAACAAAGTACTTTTTCTACCTCTAATACTTAATTTCTAACCTTTGATACTAACTTATCGACCTTTGATATACCTGATTATTTACTCTATAATGTCTCTGATGCATATGTTTAATAATATGTTGTTTTCTCTGATACAATTGGATTTCTTACTATATCCTCTAATACATTATTATAATATCATAAGTTGTGATTATCAAAAAGGGGGAGATTGTTGACCTCACCTATTTTGATAATCCCAATTATGCTTTTACTTACTTTGATAATCCCAAATACATGTTTATCTATATATTAATTCTTTCTATCTATGATATTCTAGTTCATAATAATATTAAAATAATCCTTGAAATATGTTGATCAATGTTTATCCATGTTTATATGACTTTTGAAATCATTCTAACTCAATCGGATATGTTTTGCATAAAACAGACAAGTATTATGTTTACTGATATGCTTATAGCTACTGATACAGACAAATAGACAAGTCTACTGGTACTTAGTGTACTGATAGACTAAGGTCACCGATAGAAGCAGAGTTACCGATAGAATAAGTCTACCAGTATGCATAAGTCTACCGATATACACTTAATCGCTAATACAGAATAGAGCTACCGATATGTGTAAACCCACTGATCAAGTCTACCGATACAACAAGGTTACCGATAGAAGTAGTCTACCAATAGAATGAGCTACTGGTACATAGATCTACTGATACACAGAGTAACATCTACCGATTCAGGCAAACTGCTAAGACAAAGCAGCTATCAATAGAATCCAAGCTACTGATAATAAGCTACCGATATAAAGTCTACTGATACACGGAATAATAGCTACCGATGCAAGGAGATACCGATAGACAAGAAGAGCTACCGATAGGATAAGTCCAATGGTACAAACAAGCTACTGATACAAGATGGAAGAGCTACCGATAAGAGATTACTGCTGTGAAAAGGCCACCGTTACACTTCTCCTGATAGAAGACTACTGATGACTTACCAGTCACTGATTTCTAAACTCTACCTTTGTCAATATTATTTAAATAATACTAACGGTCATATTTGATGATTTTAATGAAGTTAATGTTATTTAATGATATTTGTTGGTATGTCAGGGAACCGTACCTCTTACATCTAAAAAGGTAATCATTCCTACTTCTAGAGATCATGGAATAAAAGTAAGATCGAGCTGCAGTAAAGATAACAGATAAAATATGCAAGACAAAAGAGTGTGGACATAAAAAAAGGAGAAAGAATTATTCCATGCACGTAAATGAACAGAATAACTTGAAGAACAGTGATACAACTCAATAACACAAGTTCAAAGAATAATTTCAAGTGCTATAACGACTACACATACTCGAGATGAACACCTACACTGGAAGTGAAGGAAGAGAACCACAACACTCTGTTTTTCAGGAGAAAAACCAGAGAAGGACTCAGAAGCATTTCTGCTGAATCCAATGAGTCCAGAGCTGCAATGCTAATCCCTAGATGTTTCTAAACTCTCATATACTCTCTCTAAGTGATTTATTATTTACTTTCAAGCAGTGTGTGTACTTTGTATTATTTTACACACACACTGTCTCCTGGGCTGAACTGGAGGATATCAAAATCCTCAAACCAAATTTGTTTAATCTTGTTTACCCACGACAACTGTGGAAGAGGTCCTTGTGTGACCTGGTCATTGTTTTTTTCCCACTAAGTACTTTGGTAGAGGTCCCTGTGTGGCCTGGACAGTCTTGTACTGTTGTTAACCCCTATCCAGGGTGTGGATCAAATTTATATTAATTTGAGAGGACTAAGTCTCTGCTTGAGACTGAACCTCTTGGTTGCATTTGCTGTGCTTTTTAGTTTAAGTCTAAAGTATACTATATATATATATATTTATATTCCGCTGCTGTTACTTTGAAATAAAAAAATATTTTAAAGTTACTTTAATAGTTAAATTAGAAAGTTTTTATACTTGTTGTGAACCAGTAAGTTAGTTTCAAAAGTTAATTTAATCTTGTGATTAAATTAACTAAGACCTAATCACTCTTTGAGAAACTAATTGAACATTTACAATATATATAAATTCACTATAGTTTAACTTGTTTTTAAATTGGTCGATTTTAAGAAAATCTTTTTAATAGAAATTTTAAGTGGAACTCAATTCACCCCCCCTCTTGAGTGTCCACTCTGACCAACAATTTTTATATTTATCTTAAGATAATTTATAATGTGTATGTTATAAATTAGTTTTGTATTATATTTGTATTATATTATCATATATGAGTCTTTAAATAAGTTTTATTATTTTTTATATCATAATAATGTCTTGACAATATCCCAAAACATACCATATTTTTTAAAAACTATATTTTTTACTATTCACCAAAAAATTAACTTTTTTATAAAATTATAAAGAATTTACCATAGACTAATTTTGGTATTATGATTTAAAAAATTAATTAAAATTTGTTAAATACATTTATAAAAGTTTCGAAAATTAATTATATTTATTTTCACATAGAAAGCAATAAAATCACTTTTTTATTAAAACTTATATTTGAATAATAAAATGAATTTTCTAAAAATTGTGTGTTTATTTTCTTAGAATAGATTTTTTATTTAATATTACCTTAAAATATATTTCAAAAAAATACCTAATCTTATTCACACCCTCCAATTTAATTACTACGTTATAATGGTCATGTTAAAAATAATAATATTTAATAATATATCATGATTTTTTTAAGTACAGTGTTGCATGAAACATAAGCTATCAAAGAGGTTAAATATAAAAACAGACGTACTATAAAATCTTGGGGTGTTAAAATATAAAATTTTCACATATATGTTGTATGAAATAATTAATGTATTATGTTCTTTATGTAAGATTCAGTACATAAGTTCACTGCGAGCTTCCTTCGTGCAAACCGGGTTGGGTTTTAGATGTCCAATATTCTTCACCGAAGTTCATTTCTATGAACCTTTGTGCATGGTTATTCCTTGAACATGTATTATATTAGGTGTGTAACTAGTTCTATTCACACAAACAAAAATTGTGAGTTGATTCTAATTTTATGGGCAGCACAATTAGTACGTGATCCTTCTTCACTTTCCAACATGTATCAACTAAGTACATAAATGGAATTCAATTTGCATAACACTGTGGGGATATAATATCCAAGCACTAGTTTTTCAAACCAATATCCTTCACAAAACACTATGAGGGTGTTCTTACACCAGTAATTTTTTTTGGAAATTATTTATGCAGGATATGTGTGGTTCATCTTCAGAAAACTAGAATGGTTTTTGGGATTCCCCTTCTTCATGAAGCCTTGAAGACTCGTGGTTCTTATTGACTCATCACATAAAATAAAGACTCTGATAAACTACTTTTTTAGAAAACAATAGATCTTAGATATATTGTGAGTGACAACACTTTTTTCATCCTTGATCCTTTGGTATTTATAAATATATTATCACCACCTTTGGTTTATTTAATCACCAACTCAAATCCCACAAATAATGTTGTGTTGAATACCCATTTAGACTGAATGTCACGAAGGCCTTATTTTTGTTAGATTTTGGATAATCCCCCTTTAAAGGGTTTAAGGGGAACCGTTAGATGACCCATATACCCAAGGCACAAGGACCATGAACTATTCAATACATGAACTCAAAGGCCCAAGACCCAAAAAAATTAAAAAAGTCCCTCTCAAGAATCTACATCTTGAAGGATCCTTACCTCACCACCTCTTATGGATGATCGGCTAACATTTCCCCATGGAGAGCTACATGGTGCCTAGTCCTAATGATAGTTTTCATACCCTCTCATTCTTCCAATTGGGTTAGCTCTACTCAGGTGGTTGCTATTTTTTTCTCTGAATTTCCATCTAGGCCTTCTCCCGTATGGTCTGTGCTTCTTTAGTCTTTTTTGTGGACCAAAAACCCTTTGGCCCAAAGAACATTGGTGGCCCGAAGTACCTAAGGCCCTGAGACCCGTAGTCCCAAACCAGTGGCCTAAAGGCCCAAATCAGATGAATAGTGTCAGTTGCTACAATACCAAACAATACCTGCTATAGTAACTACTACATTACTTCTACAGTAACCTGAAAATTCACCCTCAACCATATTTGATCCTATGTCTCTTGGATTCCAAGAAGGATCCTATACTAAGGATCTCATCTTTGAATTATTCAAAGTGTGGGTTAAGTGATTTTGAAAAACCTAGAGTGTTTTCTTTAATTTTTATTATCTCATGTGCGTGTGAAAATAATCACATGATTCACTGTTAAATAAATCCAAGTTCATCCACGAAGATCACACACATGATTATCCTCATGCAACTACATTTTCATCTGGCAGTAGCACGTTATTTGGGTTATTATATTCATAAAAACTGTATCATGCATACATAGAGGTTTGTTCCTTCAATATCTCTTAAAATCACCCTTATAAAGAGAATGGAATCCTTGAGATTGATTGGTAGTGGTTCTGCTATCTACTTCATTGAGTGGAAGACCATCAGTGAGGCTAGAGGAAGGATATGATCTACTGTGGAAATTTGTTGACTCTCATGCATCGAATCAGACAACTGTGTTATGTCCAAGAGTTTTTAAATAAGAGAAATAGTACAATATCCCCACACACCCTACATCAAACCCCACAATAGTTTAGGCATGCTATATCAAATATTTTTTCCCACCATAACTTCGAGTCAACACTGCAGTTAGCAGCCAAATTCATAGCACACACCATGCCCTCACGGACCACGCCACATACAGTCCATGGGAGTCTTGTAGGCTTTTATCCCATCTATGTGAACCTTTACACATGTTCTCTATAGGCATACCCTCACCATATCTTACCTATGAAATAACTCTCTACATGCCACCATTGTTTCCCATGCATGGGCTGGCTCCCATGTGGGATGAGCTTGCTCCCCATATCTGTGCTTGATCTAGCCTCCTTGTGTGTCTTTGGTTGGATCCATTTTTTTCAACACTCATGATCTAAGTGAAATGTGTCATAAATTCCAAAACAAAATATGATTTATAATGGCCTCTTTTAAATACATTCATGGACACCTTCTTCCCTCATGAAAAATGAAATTGTTCATGGCCTTCTATTTATTCATTTAAACTCTTCTTCATGAAAATAAATATTTTCATGGTCTTATTCAAATATTATCCTTCATCAATTACTCTTTTATTTTTGAATATCAATTTCAAAGATCCCTTCACTATCAAATCACTTTCATCTCTTCTTCAACGTGGTTGTAATTAATATTTCACTATTGACTCATGCTCTTTGGACTTTGAACTAGTTCAACAATCATCAAAGTTCCTAGGATAATTGTTCAAGCATGAGATCCAATTTCATTTTAATAAATCCATAAAAATTCTCTAGAAATCACCTTGGAAACTCATAGTATTAAAAATATTTACATGTTTATTAAAATTATAATATTTGATAACTTCATCCAAGCTCCATTAATTTTGAAACTACTTCAACATATTTACATCTATGAAATATTCAAATTTCAATGACCAACATTGAAAACCAAAGACAATCATTAAAAAAATACAACTCATAAACAAAGTGTGATCTTCAATATCCCCCTTAATTTATTTATAAATACATTAAAAGTTCTTTTTAATCAAATGTGTCAATATTTGAATCATTTTCTTCTCTCTCCTTTACTTTTCCAAATTGTAATTTCAACTTTCTCTCCTCCTTATTGACAAGAAATAAAAATTTCACAAGAAAACAAGAGGATTTGATTTAGACATAAAACCTATCCCTTATAAATTGATCATGATATCTCATAAGATGAGAACATATATACATGTATTAAAGGGTAAGTCAATCTCATTATAGGATAAAGATACTAAATGTGACATTAAACTTTTTAAGAGCAATCAAACTAAAACTCTTTCTCTCACTTTAACAAATGGATCAAAAAAATAAAGTTCAATAAGCAGGATAAGTAACCTTGGATCATTTCCATTTTTCTTATGTTATTGATTATTTAAATTACTCCCACTTTACAAAATGGTATTTATCTTGAGTATATATGGATGTGATTTTCAAAAATACATACCATTTCTAATAACATGATCTTTATGAACATTCCAGATTAATTAGATTCGATACCAATTGAAATAATGATTCTGGAAGCTTCTTGATCTTTCTTCATTTTAATCCCCCTCAAGGGAAACACTTATCAAATTCATCATAATGGTGTATCTATTCAATAATGGATTTTAAGATGTTCTAAAATAGAGAATACACTAGAATGTATCTTCAAATTTTGACTATCCACATTAGAAAACTTTCATTGCTTCACCAAAGATGATCTTCTTAAACACTTTTTCTTCAGGATACCAATAATAAGATCAAGCCAATATGGTATATTATTTATCCTATATTTACAAAATAGGAATTCACATTCTTCAACATAATCAAAGATGACCCCATATCATATTTTTATTTGAATACAAAATTTAGGAATCATTTAAGGATAGGGACATGTTCATCTTTGCTATCTGGAATTGAAAACACTCACTAATTCTCAGGCCCCCCCTAAGAAATTTCTTTACCTTAAATTAAATGTATTATTATAACAAATAAAATACATGAACATTTAATTGAAAAATGTGAATACCCCTTACTTCATCAATTTTAACAGAAAGGTTGAGATAATTTTATCATCCAATTTTCTCCATTTGATTCAGTCTTCATTCTTGAAAATATAATACTATGTTCTAATTTATGTTTGAGCAGTATGGATATCATCACATTATCTTCTTCTTTGTGTGGAGAATTTTTATTCTTAACAACCTTCATGGATGATGCATTCATAATCCTGTTAAGTGATACTTTTTTTTTCTAGTTTAATTTTCAATCAACCTTTTTCAATATGACCATATTTCTTAAATCTCTCACATAAAACTTCTTTAAAATAAGAATTTCATCTTGTTAACAAACTCTCATACATTTTTACTTCATTATGTGGGATCTTTTATTTTAATTTTCACTAGACTTATCTTGTGCATCTTCCATTTTTTCTTATTCTTTCCAAATATTATATCTTGATAACTAACATCTCATTAGGAACTGTGGTAGTAAGTTTTGATCTTCCACATGGGTTCTTCTGAGTGTATCCCATTTTATTTTTTCTTCTGGATGAAGTAATTTCCTTTAGTATCTTGGATTTGGAATCTAAGGTCTTTTTATCTTCATTACTTGAAATATTCTTGGGATAATTGGTGTTTAGAAAATTATTCTAATTTATTTGTAAGGTAAATTATTCTTTATTATCCAAATTCTATGGTCCTCATTTCTTATCAACTTTGGTTACATGTTTATATGATCAAATAAAAACCTTGTGACCACTTCCATTGTATAAATCATAGATGTTATTAAGATTTAAAAATATTTCCATAGTATACAGATTCTTCTGGACCCATTGATATTGCTTCTTATTCTATGGATTTATCCCCCTTGAGATGGGATTACTTTATGCTCTTTCATTTTGAGGATTTTACTAACAATTTAATGCACAATTCCCAAAAATATTGTGGCACCAACATTGACCCAAAAATAAGAGACTAGCTGGGTGATATGTTCCTGCAAAGATTTAAAGACTCCATGAATAAGAGACTATTTCTTTTAGAATAAAAATCATAATATATTTTAATATATCAATTTACATTTCTTGAGAAATTGTAGATTGATCACCATCACCACTTGTTCTAGGATATTAATTTGGAGTACAATTTTCCAAGGTACTATCACATGCCTCCTAATCACTAAAGGTATGATGTTTTTCCTTTTACTTGATGGAAAATTGGTCCACCGACTCTTTACTTTCCAATCTTGATATGTATTCATTGACAAAAAGGCATGGAGAATCCAATACTTCCTATTCTTTAGGTAAGACGGATTTATTATTCAACTTTATTTTGTAATTTTTTTTATCATATTCATCACAGTCCTTTTAGAAATATAATTCTTCTCAAAGATAATTATATCTTCACTAAAACTACACATCATTATTAACATAGGAAAGAAACTAAAATCTATAAAAGTGAATAGATTTAAAGTAGAGAATCCAAAAGAGGTGAAACAATGCTCTGATACCACTTTAAAGGACCAATTTATAATATACATTACATTGAGAGTGGGTTGAATCAGTGTTAGGTACTTTTAACCAATTACAACATTTTATCCATTTTCCTATTATAACTTTTATGATCCCAATTCTCTTTCTATTTATTATATCTCATGAAATTATATGAAAAAAGTAAAATATAGAACATTCTATTTTTATAAGTCTCACAACTCAATTAGAGTATCTAGTCCTTGGCATGGCATAGAAATTATCCAACCACACAACCAATACAAATTCATCCTTTTAATGTTGTTATAGTAAGTAGGAAATACCCTTTCACTTAAAATGCACTATATTCAATCGACAATGAATGTTTTATAGCTCTTGGATAGATCATTATATTGCCTTTAAAGATAGCCACCACCTTGTTGATAAGGTTATTTCTTACACCAAGAAAGTATTCCACCTATTGAGATAACTATTGGATGTCACAATGTTATTTAGTTCTTCCACCAACTTCTTATTCACTTTCTTACTTTCACAACAGAAATCAAACAAAAATTCTTACTTCTTTCTAGTAGCAAAATGAAAGTTACACTTCTCAACAAACTAAAATCTACACTTATTTTTCTTCTGACTTCAGTCATAATTGTATGAATATGGTATGGAATGATAATCATAGAATTCTTCTTCAACCCAAATGATTTTTGATTGATATCAATTTGGTCACCAATTATTCTTCTCTTATTATCTCGTTATTCTTCAATATAAAATAGACTCCACTGAATCACCATCTTCCAATATAGATAAAATAAAAAAAATCTTATTTTTTATCATTAAAACAATAAAGATATTCTCAACATAGCATCATCACAATTATTTCTTCTTCAGTATGAATGATATATGACTATTGTTGTGGACTGAATTCTCCGAATTCCATGATACACAATATTATTAATTGAGTATGATATAGATTTATTCTTAGAGACACTGAATATTTTGTAATCACTAATTACACTTCACTGAACATCTCAAATTATGCATGTATTTTAATTATGCAGGCATTATGACCAAAAACCCATGTGAACATAATTCATTTATTTTATTACAAATTAATTTTTTTATCACAGTTGATTCATGTATTATCATTCTCACTACCATGAAAGCACACTTAATTGTTATTCTTATTTCATCTATACCTTCACGCAAGGGAAACTATGAAGAATTATTTCTTCTTATTTCAATCACAAACCCTAGAACATATATAGAATATAGTTCTTTAATGTTTTATGTGCTATAAAAATTGTGCATGTATGTGTTGTATAAAATCATGAATTCATTTTGTTTTTCATATAAGATGAAGCACATAAGTTCACTCCCTTCTTCCTTCATGCAAACCAAGTTGGGTATTAGATGTCCAAGATTCTTCATCCAAGTTCTTTTGCATGAACCTATGTGTGTGGTACTTCCTTGCACATGTATGATCTTAAGTGTGCGACTAGATCTATTCACCAAAAAAAAAAATTGTGAGTTTGTTATTCTTTTATTCACAACACAACTATTGAACAATACTTATTCATTGTATATCTTGTATCAACCGTGTACACAAATGGTATTCAATTTAAATAACATAGTGGGAATATAATATCCAAGTACTAGTTCATAGAACTAATCTCATTAATGAACCATGAAGAGGTTGTGTTTAAACCAGTTGTGTGTCCATGTCACTTATTCATGTAGGATATGCACAATTCTTCATCTCAGAACTAGAATGGTTCTAAAGACTCCCCTTCTTTGCGAATCCATGAATACTTGTGGTTCATGTTGCCTTCTTGTATAAAAACTGGCTCAAAGAAACTCCATTTTTCATAAAATAGTAGATCTCATATATATTGAAAATTAAAGAAACTCTTTCATACTTGGTTAATTAATATTTATAGATAGATGATCAATGCCTTTGGTTTGTTTAATCACCAACTAAAATTCCAAAAATAACGTTGTGTTGAAGAACCCTTAAACATCAGAGGATCTCAGCTTTGAATTCTTAAAATTGAGGGTTATGTGATGCTAAAAACCTGGTGTTTTTTCTTTCATGATGAGTATCTCATGTACATGATAACAAAATTTCATTTTTCATCATTAAATAAATTCAAGATCATCTATGAAGATTGGATGCATGAGTATCCCCATGAAACTTTGTTTTCATTCAGTAGTATCATATTATTCATGTTAATATATGCATGAAAATCATAGAATGAATGCATGGTGGTTCATTCCATAAACATATCCAAAAATAACCTTTATAAAAAGCATGGGAACTTTGATATTAATAAATGTAGGTTATCCCATATAATATGGCATGAAAAAAACTGTTAGTATGGCTAAAGGTAGGATATGATATATCATGGTAATTAGATGGCTCTTGAACATTGAATCGGATGGTTATGTTATGTATGAGAGTTTTTAAAGTAGATTAATAGTACCATATTCCCAAATGTCCCAAATCAAACCCTATAATGGTTTAGTTTCACTATATCAAAGATCACATTCTTGTTATACCTTCAATCTAGCACCAGGGTCAGTAATCATATACACAGTACACAAATTACCCACATGGGTTATGCCACATGAAGTCGACAGGCTTCCCTATAAGATTCTAACCCATATATTCACACCTTTTAGCATGCACTCTTTGGACCACTCGCACTATACCCTTACTATGCTGGACATATCTACATGCTGCTATTTTTTCCCATGCACTACCTAGCTCCCATATGGGTTGATCATGCTACCCATATATGTGGTTGAGATGGCCTCTTTGGATGGATTTGGCTGGATCCATTTTATTAAAAACTTAATATATAAGTGAAATATTCCATAAATTCCAAACCAAAATAGAATTTATAATAGACTCTTTCAAATACATTTATGGAAACCCTCTTCCCTTATGAAAAATGAAATTGTTCATGGCCTTCAATTTATTCATTTAAACTCTTCTTCATGTAAATAAATATTTTCATGGTCTTATTCAAATCGTATCCTTCATCAATTACTATTTTATTTTTTGAATATCAATTATATATATATCTTGATTATCAAATAACTTCCATCTATTCTTTTACATTGTTTTAAACATTGTTTCATAGTTGACACATGTTCTTTAAACATAAAACCAGTTCAACAATTATCAGATTTTCTCAGATAATTATTCAAGCATGACATCCAATTTCATTTAATGAATCTATAAAAATTATATAGGAATCACCATCAAAACTCAATGTATTCAAAACATTTATATGTTTATTCAAATTATAAGACATGGGCACTTTATCCAAGCTACATTAACTTTGGAACTTCTTCATCATATTGACATCCATGAAATCTTTCTATTTAATTCACCATCATTGAAAACCAAAGTAAATCATGGAAAAAATACAACTCATACACAAAGTGGGATCTTTATAAGTTGAAATAAATAGATTCATCTAACCAAAACATATAAGGAAAATTGAGCCATTACAACAAGAATATTAATTTTAATGAAGAAATAATAATAAATGGGTAATTGGAAATTATAAGGGAATTTTTTATAGTAATACAAGAATTTATAGGGTTCTAATATAGATTTATAATAAATATAAATTTATTATACTGGAGGTTAGAGAATGTATGACACAATTCAGGACTTTAGATAAGGATTTATATTACAATATCACTTTTATTGAGATTTTTTGTATTTAAATTTACGTTGGGGGAAATTTTATGTTTTTCCTTTATCAAACCCCATAATTTTTACAGTAATTTTTTTATGAGTTCCAAGTATTCTTACTATTTTACCTAGTTTCTACTCAAAAAGGTGAAAATAGTTTTTAAAATAAAAACCAACCTTATTTATCATTTTTGGTTGGAAATATTTTCCATCCATGTCCAAGTTCCTTAAATTGTTTCAGGAATGTTATTTTATATAATCCAATTAACATTTAAATTCATTTTAAACTATATTTTAATTTCTTTTTAATGGATTAATAAGGAATATTTTTAAATCATTTCCATATGACTCACATTTGACTTTTTTCAAAAGTGTGAAAATAATTTTTTTCTTAAACGCATACGACATGAATATATTTTCCAACCATCATGTAGTTTTCTAATAATTTAAATTCACTTAAATGATTCCATGGGTTTTAAAATAAAATAATATTTAAATTTTTCTCGATTTTTTTGTTTTAAAATGTTACCAAAAGAGAATGATATTTTTTTTTTCAAAGAATATTTCAAATTATTCTATAAAATTATTTTTCATCTATGTCAAAGTAATTTATGGATTGGTACGATTCCATAGGGATATGATATAATCATGCCATATATATTCTTTCTTTGGATGGATTGTGATTATGATTATTTAAATAAGTTATCATGAAAATCATTTCATTCTCAATAGTAAATTAAATCATGAATAAAAGAAGAATGCTCTTATATTATAGTAGCATATATGTGAATGGTTTAATATGTGATTGGTGAGTTAGTTATATCCCTAAAATACATTGAGTAATGTTTTATATATCATGATATCAAAATGGTACAAATGAAACTATCTCAAGGCTAAGGGTACACATGAGGTTGTCCTAAGCTCAAAGAGGGTACACTAGTGATTTGAAAAAGTTGAAGAGGGTACACAAGAAATTTTCCCAAGCCCAAGAATGTACATGGATAGTTAGAATAATCCTAGTATGTGATCAATGTTATATTTAGTATCCTTTACATATGATTAAAATATTTATGGGAATGAGGAGTGAACCAAATCCATTATGAACTTTTTTCACTATGATAATTTTGGAAGTGATCCTTGACCATGAGAATTATTTTCTATGAATATGTTCATGCCAAATTTTTATTCCAAAAATTTATGTCTTATTATTCTAATATGATCACGTGGATCATGATTTATTATTAATGATTATATTCTCTTATGGATCTTGATTTTTATTATAAAAAATCCTTATGCTATAAATCATGTTTTATGGTCTATGAATGTGTGGGTATGATCTCATAAGTTATGATCAATTTATAATACCCTTAAGCTTATCATATTCTCACTTATGATAATCTATTAATATATCTCAGGTTTAACCTTATTGAGCATCTAATCTCACCCATTATTATGTATCTATTTCCCTAGGATGTGAAGAAAGTTTTTAAATTGGAAATTTATAAGAAGAATACTATGTGAGAATAAAATTGTGAGATATATTGAAAATCGATCATGGAATAAGTTGATTATGTACATAGTGTTAAAATATAATAAAAATTTATGGTTCCTAAGTGTGTATTATTTGGTTAAATATTAAACATTCATCTAAAATGATGTAATATTTGTATAAGTGATGATCGGGTTACTTCACCTCAAAAATACACTATCACACTCAATTAAAAAAAATCACTCCCCTACTTTAATTATTATGTTTTTAAGATATCAGGAAAATCACTCTCACTTATTGTGTTTGCGTTAGGTAGAAACATATAATGACCACTCTATATGACAACTTAATCTTACCCAAGTTATCTATAACACTTAATCATTTATTAAATAACCTATCTCCCATCAATTATTTAAGGAAGGAAGAAGATAAAAGGAGATGCGTATGTAAAACAAAATCAAGAGAAGGAAATTTAGAAATATTTACAAGTATAGTGATGACCACCTACCACCTTATACATAAAAGTTACTCCTAAATAATGTTTGATATGGATAAATTATAGTAATAAAACCATTGGGATTCAAGTAAGGGAATGGTAGAACTCTTCTTAGATTGACCAAAAGTGGCTTATTTCACTATCATTGGAGTTATAAATAGGGAACAAATGAAAGAAATAGTATACCCCCATTAATATAGGTTTCATACCTATTATAAGTATAAGGATAATTTTCTATAATTATATACGAGGTCTCATTGGTTTCTATATAGAATAATTTTCATTATATTATCACACATGGAGACTTTTAGATTATTCCTTGTATCTTTATCTCCTCTTGAAAATCAACTTATGATACTTGGATTGATTTAATGATTTCCATGTGGTATAATCGATAAATATTATCCTGATTTAGCTAAACCTATTATGCAGGGATTTATTTTTTGTCTAAATCTATAAGTGTCCTTTATTATTTCCTATTTAACAATACACAACCTTCATTGATTCTATTAACACTTACATGGACAGTGTTATCCGAATAACCATTTCTTATCAACCAATTTTCTTCTTCCATTCTTTCACAGTGATTCAACTTCAACATAATTAATTAAAAACTATACCAACATAAATTTTGGATTTTTACATGAATATTCAATTTGAAAAATGTTCATTAAAAATCAAAAGATAATCCATTTTCTTTAAATTCTATTATTAATTTGAATCCAAATGTATGTGATTATTATCTTTATTTTAGTGAGAAAAAAGGTATTTATGTAATGAAAACTATACCAATAATAATAAAAAATAATCCATCCACGTTAAATGGGTTCATCTACATGGATCAAACATTTCAAAATATCTATATTGAAGACCATAATTTCACTAAAAACATTTCGAAAAAGATCATATTAAATTATTTTTTGAATTTTCCTTTTAGGCCTACCTATAAGTATTTTAATAAGTGAAATTATCATTAAGTTTAACAAAATAATAGGTTCACTTCTTGGAATTATACTACCATGTATAAACCTTCTTAATATAGTCTCACTCCCCATCTCATCAATCATATCCACTCTAAATTTCTCTCGAACACATTTACTTCTAATCTTATCTATCTTAGTATATCTATATATCCATATTAACATTTTCCTTCCTACAAACCTTGTTTTTTTCATATGTTGAATAAGATTCCAACACTCATAACCATATATAGTTGTTTTCTTAATAATAGTCCTATAAAATTTACACTTCTATTTGAGATGAATTTTACGATAATAATGCACCCCATAATCCATTTCTATTTTTTCTATTTGGTTTAATCCTATGAGAGACATCTACCTTAATATCTCCATCACATTATAGAAAGGATCCTAAATACAGAAAACATAATAAAAAATAATATAAAATGTGTAATGATCACTCTCTATAACTTAAACAATATATATCCTCAAGCAACCAATTTCATAAAGGTTAACTTTCTTATCATGTTAAAGACCTATTTCAATGCTTTTTATAATAATAGATATAAGTGGATACATAATCCTTATTAGAGACGCCTTTTTAAAATCCATTTATCATTGGAAAATTATTCTATAGTTCTATTTCACACATGTTTGATTAATCCTGTAGAGAAATTTGATAGTTCATCCAAACTTTATTTTTTTTTCCAGTATTCGCTACCCTAAAAATTTTCTTTGATAACAAGTAACACTTCAAATAATTTTTTTTCTTCCATTAATTTTGTATAAAAATTATTCTTATATTGAGTATAACTAATATAGAAATTATTCAATATAAATAGTAAGAATACCTAGAGTGTAGTTGTAATAAAATGTCCATTGAAGAAGGTTAGAAAACCAACTCTTGGATTTACCTTTACTCTTATAGAGGGTTTTGTTTTTTCACACACAAATACACTATATTAATAAATATTATAAAAACTCATTTTCAGTTTTCAAAAAATCATTTTTCACCACTTCATATATATTATTAATTTTTTTTTGGGAAAACCCCTAAGGTGTTACTCTTTCATAGTCTACATGTTACCCAAAATTAAGTTCAACATTCCATTTTCCTTATGTAAAAATTTGAGTCAACTAAAACCATTTCCATTAACAATTATATTAACTTATTTTTAAAAAAAATACTTGTTTCCCTTGAATTATTTTTTAATAGGGGAGTGAAATATAATTTAGATAATATATTTCATCTTAAAATCGAAAAACCCAACAAAAAATGAAAAACATGCAATCATTAGAAAAACATTTTCATCCTAAAACTAATATTCCCCTCCACCAAACTTATTTATAGAAAAAATCCCTATGATTTTCATTATGGATAATTAAATGAAAATAAGAAAAATAATTTTAAGTATCTCAAAAAGTAGAATAGATGGAGAAAAAAGAGTGAAATTATTCATATAAAACATAGATGAGAGTGGATATCTGTAGATAATCTTTCTAAAACCCCTCAGAAAAATACATTAACTAGTTTACATTCACCATAAAAGTATTTTTTTGATTTTTCCTCCATAATTTCAACTACACCATTTATAAGTGAATTAGTGAAAACTTATGGACTAGTCCACTTGTAATAAATCTGACACAACATGCAATTTAGCCTTGATGATAAATATAGAACTTTTTCTCCAACATACAGATATTTATTTTGAATATATCTATCATTGGTAATTTGATTTCTATCTTTTTATAATAATTATTTGTTATGTATCTACCCTCTCATCCCCTAATTATATAATTTTTAATTTCTTATTCTCTATAGCCTTACTCATTTCCATATTATGTTTCATTATAGGCTACTAATCATTATATTATAACTCAAAAAGTAAGTGAAAATTCTTACCATAAACAATTCTACACGGTGACATTCCTAAGGACGTTTTAAATGCAATCCTAAATTCCTAAAATTCATCATCTAAATTCCTACTGTAGTCTATCTTATTTTATTACAATTTTTTTACTAATATTATCCTTACCTCATGATTTCATACCTAAACATTCCCATTACATTATAAATGGATGGGTATTGATTCTTTTTTTTAAATCTATATATTTTCATATGTTCTTCCATACTATAGTTAATAAAAACATGTTCCATGACCGCTAATGATTTCCATAGGTACTTTAAATATATGAAATATTTATTATTCGAGCAAGTTAATACCAACTCAATAATAATCTCTCTGAGTGGACTTAGCCTCAAACTATTTAGAAACATAGTAAAATTCCAATATGATGTAAGAAAATCAAAAGTATATAGGGAAATTCCCTATAAAAATCTACTCCCAGGCATTGAATATCTCATGAAAACTCAAATTTTTTTAGTTCTATATCATGTACTTTAAAAATACCAATAGTTAATTAGTAGTACCTAAAAGATTAAAAAATTCATTGGAATATTTAAAATTGTAATCCAATTGATTATATGAACAAATAGATGTCTAGTAGTGAACTGGGAACCAAAATTTTCTCTACTAGAAAGTCTGTGGAAAAAAGTGAAAACCAGATTTTTCTCATCATCCTGATTATATATCAAGATAACATGATCACTATATATTATCAATAATTAGGATATTACCACACATAAAACATTAAATCATATTTTAAATTCAAATATTGATTCTTAGTTAATAAATAAAGAACCTCAAAATCCATAACCATATACCTGTCACCTTACTAGTGATTATGTAAATATGCTCAACAGGGAGTGAATCATGTAATGATATATTAGTTAGAGTCACAACCTTATCCATGGAAGGATATATAAATATATGATATTTAATAATATTCTCATATATTTTCATGTTTTTGACATAAAAATTATACTCTAGAGATAATCATCCATAATAGAGGACTAAATTTCTCATAAGCCTTCTTCATTAAGTTACTAAGAGCTATATGGATTGAATAAATATTCAAATTACATCATAATAAATAATGGTAAAATATATATAGTGAAAAAATAATAAGAACTACATTTCAGTGGTAATATAATTTATTTTATCTGATTACATGGTTTTTAAATATTTTTCTATCACATATGAATGTTATTTTTCATTATCAAACAAAACTTTTCCAATAGTTCGGTTTGAAGCATCACATACTAATTCAAAAGATGATTTCTAATATGGTATTATAATGGTGGGTTCTATAGTTAAAATATTATTTAGTTTATCAAATACATCCCTAGATGGATTATTGAAGACAAAATCAATGTTTTATTTTTAAATTAGATAAAGGTAATGCAATCTTGATAAAGTCTCTAATGAAACTTCAATAAATTCTTTTATGTCCCAGAAATAGTTTATTATTCATATCTGATGTAGGGAGTGGTATTGAGGATATGTAATAAAAATTTAAATTATTTAAATACATTACATATTTAGAAATGATATATCCCAAAACAATTCCTATTTCCACCATAAAATGTCATTTTACAAAGTTAAAGATCAGGCCCTTTTCAATGAAACACTTACATAAATTATCTAAATTCTAAAGATTGAAATGACCTGGGATTTTGGATCCTTTAAATTAGTACACTCTTTGATAGCTTATGTCACACAAAATACTAAAATAAAATGAGCTAAGACATATTAAATAATTATTATTATGAAAAATATAAGAGTGATAAATCCTCTAGAAAATAAACTAATAATAATCAATTTAAAATACTTATATTTAAATGATAAATAAGTAATACTAAAAGGGATTTTTTTCAAATAATTTTTTTAAAGTATTATGTAATTCACCAAAATGGATTAAATTCACCACTTTTAGATTATTTTGATTATAATATATGATATTTAAATATATGACTTAATATGTTAAAATTCTTTAAATTATAAATTAGTAAGAAATAATACTAAAAACAATTAATGTTAAAAAGTGCATTTTTTAATACAATCTATTTTTAATTATATATTTTCTTCCCTTTAAAAAACTAAATATATAAATTTTATAACAATAGCTTCATTTTTGAATTTATAATTTTAGAAATATCTTAAGGTTAATTTTCCATATTTTTCTAAAATAATTGATTTTTTGGCGAATAGTGAATAAATAAATATTTAACTAATACCATCACTTTTATGGGTTAAAATTAATTTAAAAAATTCAATAAAAATATATGTCCATAACATAAAATAAATCATTTAAAAATAAATTTTCACATTTTAAAACTCGTGTTTAACATTTTAGAAACTTATGTAATATTTTACTCTAAAAATGATTTTTATTCAATTATTTTAAAAATTAGTTTTCATCTCTTATGTAACTTAAATCTAAAAAATGGAATTCATATTTTAGTTTCACATAAACACATTAGAAATAAGTTCAATATAATCTTTATGAATAATAGTATGATGAATTAGATTAATATTAATGACCGTGATAATGGTGGCAAGGTTATTTTTAATGAAATGTTTTATTAATGTTGTGTAGTTTTTGTATAAAAAATTAAAAATATATATTTTATATAATTATTTATATGTGATTTTTAAATATATATAAAAATATATCACCACACATTAAACTGAAAATAAAAACTAAAAAGAACTCTTAATATTAAAAACAATATTTTCCATAAAAAATACTCTTTATAAAATGTTTTATTTTAAAAGATAATTTTATATTATATATAAATTAAATTAGACTACATAGAGACTAAATTTAGTTTCAGAACATCCAAATTTAGTCAGAATATTTACCTTATATTCTTAATAAAATATAATCTACTAGGGTAAAAACCAGTTACCAAGATAAAAACCAAAATGGTAAAATTTAAAAATAAAGTGGTAAATGGATTGAAAAATGCTTAGAAAATGTGGTAAAATGGTTTTGGGAGGATTTATCAACCTTATCTTACCCCAAAATCCATTATTTCTCACACTTTTAAACATTGACCCATTAATAGTGTCATTCCATTATTGATAAATAATGGGTGTTCACAAAAGTTCCCAATTATTCACTTATTAAATTCGATCACTTCCACCCTATAAAGGTTACAAATTAAAATTAAAATTTCATTTAAAAACATCCTAATTTTCCTCTCCTAGGAGTCTCTTTCATGACCAAAATCCACTCCTCAACATATGTTATCATAAGAACTTTATTTATAGGGAAAAATTCAAGAGAAATTTCAAGGTAACAAAGTGAGAATTACTTAATCCTTACCTTTTCTTCTAAATCTTTCACTTATAAACATATCCTAACTAAAATAATATAATAACCTTAATAGTAATAATATACTGATGTTTTGTTATATTAATGGAATAGACATTATTTATTCCATTCCATTTACTTATAAAAACAAAAGAAAGTTAATCATGTGTTGTGCAGACAACATCCTCCATGAAGTGAGGTTTTCTATTTTTCATCCTGATTTTATTTCTCTATCTAAACCAATTAAAAAATTATTCAAAAATAAAAAAAAACTATATGATAAAATTATTCTTCTATTATAATTATATTATGCACTTTCTTAACCACACTCACCCATCGAGATATAACGTGTTCATATTTGGTGTTGGTTTCACCACCTAATTAAAAAATACTATAAAACAATATCATTGATAAAAATGGGGTTAATAACCAAATATTTTAAAATAACACTTTGTTATAGAGCATACATTACACACAACACTAATCTTCAATTACTATATAATATTATTATTTATATGCGACTGTTATAACCAAGACACTAAATTGATCATATGTATAGGAACAACCACATTATGAATATATAATTTTTTTTATATAATTTGAATTTATTAACTAATTCATAATTAATAAGTACTTAATTTTTGGTAAATTCATTCTTTGAGAAATTCATTTTTTAAATGATTTTCATTATTTATTGTGAGTAAATATTAAAATAAATCCTACCAATTTAATAAATTTTATTTTATAAAAAGGATATTAATTTTGAAATCAGAGTATTACAATTAGCTAACGGTAATTTTTTTTATTTTTCTAAAAATATTAATTTTTTAGTGAATAGTAAAAATAGTGATTTTATAGAAAAATTATTGTCTTTTCAAGTATTTATAAAGAATTTTTTTTAATTGGTTTTAAAGTTTCATTAATAATTTTTATTAAAAATAATCCAATTTATGTTATTTAAATCACCATTATTCTTAATTTTGGTTTAAAACATTTTTATAAATAAACATGGATTTTTATGTAAAACAATTTTTCATCACATTTTGAAGGAATATTTTAGAATTAATTTATTCCACTTATAGGTATTTAACTTGATAAAATATATTATTTATTTATAATCAAAATTTCCAAAAAATTTAAGAAGTCAATTATATATTTTTTATAATGTATAGTAACTTTGGTAAAAATATTGTTAGCTTGGTAAGGGTAAATCAGATAATCAATGTTAAAAATGTTGTGATAAAGATTTAAAAATATATACAACACATAAATTATTTCTATTTTATAAGTTTATTTTGGAAATAATCATGATTTTTTTTAAAATATGGTGGCATGAAGCCATTTTTATTTGATAATGACCTTAATATTATATTAGGTTAAAAATAAATCCAAAATGTCACTCTCTTTGTATTAATTACTCAAATATTTTCTCATTGGTATAAAATGAGGTTATGTTTGGTTAAAAATGGTTATATAAAATATTAAATAATCCTTTATAATGATATTTAATTTTAAATTTCTAGTGATAAAATAATTACCTTAAATACTTATGCAACACCGACATGATGCTTATTCAAGGAGTAGAAAAGTCAAGTAAATGATTCAAAAAAACGTAAAAAGTAATGTTTTTTGGGTGATTTATGGTATTACATGATTTTTTTAGATAAATATAATACATTAGTGATGTGTTAAAAGTTTATATTCGAATTAAATTATTGTGTGGTTATTTTTTTATTTCAATAATGTGAATGGTCCCAAAAATGACATTAATTGTATTTTATGTTAAATAATATTTTATTAAATTATTTAAAGCTCATAAAAAATATTTTACTTGGTAAATTGAATGATATATGGTATATAATATAAACCATTATCCATTTATGGGTGAATTTTTTATTTTATCAATACATTATGGACTCTAATGTGTTAAAAACATTGTTATCATAGTAATCGTTAAAATGGTAAATGAGAGGTTAAAAATAAGAGATAAGGGTTAAAATGTTTCCTATACTTGTCTGGATTTTATAAAAAGATATTATTTGGATTTAAATACATCTTAGTTTCTAAATATATCATTTATAATCTAGATAAGTATGAAAATTAATTAACATTAATTTGATACTTTTAGTAATTCCATGGGTTCCCTCTACCCTCTTATATTGGGAAAACACCACTCCACTCTTACTCTTATTAATTCCCTTAGCTCAACGAAAACTTTAAAACCATCATATTAACTTCCTTGGATAAATTATAGAGTATATTTAATTCTTAAAATAATATCCATAGGGTTATTAAGGAGATATGGAAAGAAGATTCTTCAAGAGGAGATAATCATCACAATTGAGTGTTTTAATTTTAATACCACTTAAACCTCCTTCAATTATGTACTGAAAATTAAAATACAATAAAATAAGTTAATTAAATATAATAAGATGTTATTATATTAATATAATAAATTTATTAATATCTTTTTCCATCCAATGGTGAATGGAAATATCATTTATGTGTACGTGTGGACTACCACCTTCAAAAAGTTATGTGATTCATTTTTCATCACCATCTTTCATGGATGATTATTACGAAGTATTAAATTTAAATATATGATATTCATGACATAAATTTTATTAATTTATAATTTATCATCTATCTTCATACCATTCCAATCATTAAAAAAAGAATAATTAGACATGTGAACGTACAGACTACCCTCTCAATGTAGCATTGTACTTCATTTTTTAAAAAACTGCATCTCATGGATAGACATATGGATGGTTTTAATGAAATTATGTTATTTTTATAACATTATAATAATTATATAAAGATAATTTCTTATTTTTATCTTTATTTTCTATCTAATGAAATGTAAATACACCATTCATGTGTACATGCAACCTATTATCTCATGAGCTCGTATATTTTGTTTTTCAAGAATAATTTTTATGGAAGGATCTAAAATTGTATTTGAAGTTTCAATAATATAATTAGTTCATTATTACTATTAGTAAGATTATAGGTCAATGTAACCATTTAACATGATAATATTATCAATGATGTTTCAGGTATTATGAATCGTACATCCTCAAAACGCCTAACATGAACTTAATCCTATTAGTAACTATATAATAAATGGTAATAAATTAAATACAAAATATTATGATAAGGTAAAAAACCTAAAAAAGGTTATTATGATTTTTTGAATATAAGTTAATTATAAAGGTGTTAAATAAAATTAGTGGAAATTTGGGAGACAAGGTAATGGATTTATATTCTCAATTCACTTTCTTTGATACTTTAGTTATTTTCACCAAATATTTTATTTTTTAGTATGTATAAATATTCTTATGGATGTATTTAATCACTATTATATAAAAATTAAAGATTTTATATCTTTATTCAATTTTATTTCCCACAATTATTTAATTTTTCAAAACTTATAATGTCATAATGGATTTTTCTTTAATACCTTATTTTAAAAGTTTAAAAGTTTTTATTTAATTTTCCAACCATATCCATGTTCCTTAAAATGTTTCAAGTATTTTATTAATATTATTAAGTTTATTTTAAAATTCATTTTAAACAACTTCTTAGTTTATTTATGATGTTTTTAAAAGAATACTTTGAAACATTTTTGAAATGAGTTATTTTTTACATTTTTATAAAAGTATTAAAATGAAATTTTTTAAATTTATATGACATGAGAAGAATTTACCATATTAATGAATGTTATTATTTAATAGGATTGAAATTTATAATTAAATGGTTTTTCAAAAGAATATCCCATTTTCCATTCTTCTTGAATTTTTTTATCAAATGAGTTCTTGAAGAAAAAGGTTTTTTATCTTTCTTTTTACGTAAATACCAAAAGTGCTTCTGCATATATGTTAAACAAAACATCTTAAGATATTTTATGTTTTCAATGAATGATTTTGTGTGTTTTATATATGTTTTGTTCCTTGAACATTTCTTATGATGATGGGTGAACCCGATATATCTCTACAATGCGCTAGGTAATGATCATGTTCCCTGGATAATTATGTTTGAATTAAATGAGTATATTATTCCATTTGTAAGGGTTCTTGTAAGGGTTATATTAATATGATCTCCTAAAACACCCAAATTGCTTTTCTATTCTTGTAAATTATTTTTCATGGAAATAAAATTATTTCATAAAGTATGATAATGATATTTTATTTTATAGGAATGATTATGACCTTTAAGGTTAAAGTGTATGTTTTTAAGAAAATGTGTTTCACATATTATCATGTTTTTAAGAAACCCTCATGGTAATAATTTTTCCTTTATGTTTTATTATAAATTTTTTTTTATGAAATTATTTTGTAATTAAAACTAATTTCATGTATAATAAAATTATTATTTTATATCAATGTTTATTATGTTAATGGAAAACAATCTTATGTGATCTCATGATTTTGAAATGGACCAAAGAATCTAATTTATTATTTCCATATGTCCCTTAAATATCTTTGTTTTTATCATCCCAGATTTCAAATGATTTTTCATAGGGCCTAAAGATGAGTAGAAATGGTAATAAAGTTAGAGGTCTAGATAAGGGAGTTACCATAAATGAATAAAGTGTTTATTTATAACGTACTTGTTTTGAAGGAAAAATGGACACTATGTGGAAATGTTAACTTTGTTATGTAAGAGTTTTTTCTAATTTTCTCAAAATCTAAAATTAAATGGTCCATCAGTTTGTATGGGTTCCAATATTTGTATTTGATGTCATATTTTCTGGATGGAAAAAAATTGGGTCACATTTATCAGCATCAATTTCTATAAATATAAAGATTGTGTCTTTAGCTATGGATCAGGGAGTATAGGTTCTGGGCTTTTATAGTTGGTATCAGAGCACATTTTAGATAAATTTTGATATTATGATATTCTCATGGGATTTTAACTTAAGATTTATGGATATCAATATGGTTCTACAAGTTTAAGGTTAATAATAATTACAAATGCATAAATATCCCTTTTTTGGTTTTATATGATCGTATTTTAAGGAGATAAATGTTAATTTAGAAGATAGTTTTTAATTTTTGATAAATATTTGTGGTATATATATCCTTACTTTTTTACTTTTGTTATAGTAGAAAGGCTATTTAAGGAATTTTAATTATCTATTTTATGGTAATAAGTTCAAAGGTATTGATTACATTTAGAGTTAAAGTGATCCTTGATTATGAGGTAATTATTGTTTATTATGCTAAAAGGGTTATTATTTTTAAAAACATAAGTTTTATTATATAAATAACCATGGGATTGAAAAGTTATTTTGTGACTATCTGATTAATGTAATTTTTAAGAAGTTCTATATTATAGTAACATTATATGATTATGGTAAATAGAAATACTTTTGAAAAATATAGGATTTTATTTGAGTAATAAAGGATGAATTATCTTTTAGAAGTATATATGATTATATTTTTTCTTTATGGTGATTCATTTTATTAATGGAGAATATTATCATATTTTTGAGCTTATATGATTTGGAAAGATACATCTTTGGGTATATGACATTATTATTGACAAATCTTATTTGGGTATAAATATTAAATATATTTCAGAAAAATATGTGATCAATTCCTTCTAATATTTTGGTTTTGAACTTTTTTTGAGAATATTTTTGAAATTTTTTAAGGTTGGTTATTTATATAATCTATAAAGATTAACATTGGGTGTTATTTATTAGGCCTTCAAGATTAATGTATTATTTATTCATTTTAGATATTATCTTACCTTGTGATAACCATTTTCATTTTGGTAAATTTATAAAGATTGTACGAATAACTTATTATAATTTTATGGATCATGTTTTCCATTTTTGGTTTATTTTTGTGATTTAAACACGAAATTTTCATTTTGAATATTTATTTCATGGAATAAGAGGTGTGATAGAATTAAAGATTGACTGAATCCCAAAAAATGGATAAAATTGTGATTATTACATAGAAATAAATAAAGAATATTTTGTAGTGTTATCTATCTTGATGGTAAAATAGTCATTAATTTATATTAAATGTATCTTAAAATAAAAATTTTATACTTTAATGGTCATTTTTTATTAATTTATGGTCTCTTTTATTCTCAAAAAATTATAACGTTATCTATTAAATTTATCATCCTTCCAAGTGCATGTTTTAACTTCCAACCATTTTTCTCATTACATGGATACCTAGTCATGTGTTAATATAGGAAACATTCCTATTTTACTTTTCCTATTTTTATAAGGATGTTTTATTATCCCTTTTTATGGTGTGATCTTCTCACAAATATATTTTAAAAAAACATATATATTAGGATGTTTTCTTTTATTTATATTTTATTTATATTTTATTTATATTTTATTCCTTGAAATTGATGTTAAAAAATGATTTAATTTTTTTTATGGGGTGAAAGATAAAATTGTGAGGATGAAATAATTTTAATTTATCTAGAATATAATACCCTAAAATTTTAAAACATGACTATGTTCAATTGTGTATAGGACTTGTAACACCGAGCTTTAATGACCACAAAATACTATTATTTAAATGTGACTGAAATAACATATATTTTAAATTGGTTTTATGAATAGGAATAATCATATTATAAAAATATTAATGTTTACATAAATCAAACTTAATGATTAATGAATAATTAATAAGTACTCAATTTTATGTAAAGTCATTTTATGATTCAAAAAATACATTTTCATCTAAAATGATTTTTATTAATTTTTGTGAGAGAATATTATAATTAATTTTAATAAAATTTAGATAATTTAATTTATAAAATGGATATATGTTTTGAAATTAAAATATCAAAATTATCTTATGGTGAAATTTTTGTATGAGTCTGAAAAGTTTAAATTTTCAGTGAATTGTGAAAAATACAGATTTTATAAGAATCTATCTTTTCTTTTCAAGTAATTTGAAAGTTAAATTTTATTTTTAATTTGATTTAAAATTTCAATTATTTCCTTTTTATTAAACATAATAAAATTAATGTCACTATATTTTACATTATTTTTAATTTGGGTAAAAAACTATTTTTACACTTAAAATGTATTTTTGTAGAAAAATATTTTTCATCAAGTTTTGTGGATTTATTTTAAAAATAATTTACGCCACATATAGGGATTGGATTTTATAAAACTGATTAAATATTTTGAATAAAAATTTTCAAATTTGGTTAATATTTAAACTGTATTTTTTTCATAATGAATAGTAACCTTGGTAAAAATATTGTCCCCTTGGTAAAGGTAAATCGGGTAATTATAGTAAAAAATGATGTGATATAGTTTTAAAAAGATATATAAAACCTGAATTATTTATATTTTATGGGTTTATTTTGACTACATTATTCCAATATTTTAAAATATGGCAACACGATGCCATTTATCTTTGATAGTGACCTTAATATTAATTTAAGTAAAAAATAACTCCAAAATGGAATTATCATTATTTTAAAAAACTCAAATTTTTTCATAGGGATAAAAGGAGTTAATTATTGGTTAAAATGGTTAATATAAATAATAAAGGAGTTTTTTATGAGGTTAATTTTTTTAATTTTTAATGAATGAATAATTACCATAAATTCTGATATAATGCTAACATAATGCTCGTTCAAGTAGTATAAGAATCAAGTAAATGGTTTTAAAAAAACATAAAAAGTAATATTTTTTGAATTATTTATGTTGTTAAATGAATTTTTTAAATAAATTTAATGAATTAGTGATATGATATTTTTTTAGTTTAATTACTTTATATTCTTGATTTTTTTAAATCAATCAGGTGAATAGTCCTAAAAATGACTTTAATAGTATTTTATGTTAAATAATATATAATTAAATGTCTTAAAATTCATAAAAAATATTAAATTGGGATATTTAATTTGGATATGTTAAATAATAACAACCATTTTCTATTTATGTGTCACTTTACAATTTATTAATACATTATAAACCCCTAAAGTGTAAAAACATCGTTATTATGATAATAATTAAAAGGGTTAACAATAGGTTAAAACTAAGAAATATGGGTTAAAAAATCACCTAGACTTTTAAAAAAATTATTATATGATATTATTTTAAATTATCACTATATTATATTCTAAATATATCATTTTATATCCACTTTAACAAGAAAATAATTTATATTAATTTAATACTTTATGGAATTCCGAGGGCGCCCCTCACCTCTCTTATATATGGACACCAACTATCCTCTATTACTTATACTTATTGATCCACATATATCAATAAAACCTAGAAAAATATATTATTAACTTACATTTATAAATTTTATATATTATATTATTCTTAAAATACAATCCTTATGGCCCTTAACGATAGATCTAAAAGTGGTTCTCCAAAGAAGAGGTAATCCTCTTAATCAAACATTTTCGCTGTACTTATTTTACCTCCTTAGATTATATCCTAAAAATTCCAATATAATAACATAATTATCTATCATATACTTAGATGTTATTATATTAATTTATTAACATTATTCATCACATTTTCCTTCCTATGGAGAATGAAAATATCCTTTATTCGTATGTGTGGACTACCACCTCCATGAAGTGATGTGTTTCGTTTTTTAATCACCATATTTTATGGATGATTATTATTATGGATTTAATATAAATATATGATATTCATGAAATATTTATGATTTATTAAATATAATATATCACATATCTTCATACCATTCCAATCAGTAAAAAACGAATCATTATAGGTGTGTACGTACAGTTTACCATCTCCATGTAACGATGTAATTCATTTTTCAAAAAAAATCTATCATGGATGGACAAGGGGGTGGATCTAATAAATGTTTTTTATTTTTATAACATTATAATTATTATGGAAATAAAATAAAATATTTTATTTCTTAATTTTACATACAATAAAACTAAAAACATTACTCATGTGTACATACGGACGACCGTCTTGAGAGATAATGTAATTATTTATCATGGATTATTTTAATCCTTGTATATAAAATTATAGTTGATGTATAAAAATGATAATAATTTTATGATTATTTTTCTAAATATGATGGAACAATTATCCATTTAACCACAGCTAACCTACTAAATCTTTTTAGTGGATTACGAACTGAATGTCCTCAAAACACCAGACATAAACTTAATCAAATGAGTAACCATATAAGAAATGGTTATAAATTAAATAAAATACATTATTATAAGGTAATAATACTGAAAAAATTATTATGAATTTAAATAAATAATATAATTTCATAATATAGGAGTTATATAATGTTATTGGAATGTTGGGAGATGAGGAATGGGATTTCTAGTCTCAATTCCCTTTCTTTGAGACTTCAGTTATTTTCACCATATGTTTTATTTTGTGCAGTGTATAAACTAACTTATGAATGTATGTAATCATTCCCCACTAAAATTTTTTGTTTTTAAAATTCCATTAAATGTTCATTAAATTAATGATCGAATAGGAAAAAAGTTTTCATGTTCTAATGTATTTTTCATTATAACCATATTTTAAAAGTTTAAAAGTTTTTTTCTATCTTCCATATATATCCATTTTCCTTAAAATGTTTAAATTATTTAATTTTTATTTTTAAATTAATGTTAAATTAATTTTAAACTGTCATTGGATTTATTTACAATTGTCTTAAAATAATTCTTGTAAACTTCTTCCAAATAGTAATTTTTTTAATTTTTTTATGAAAAGTGTGAAAGGAATTTGTATTAATATATATAGAATGAGAGAAATTTTTCACCATCATGACTGTAATTATTTAAGAAAAACACCAATTAAATTATTAATATATTTTAAAAATAATATCACATTTATCATTCCTTTGGGATTTTTTGTTTTAATAGTTTTTTAAGAAAAAGGTTTTTTGTCAATATTTTTAGATGAACCTTGAAGGTGATTATTCATATATGTTAGAAAAACTATTTTATGAGTCTTTTATTATGGAAATGTAAGTTGTTTTTTCATGTATTTCATGGTCATTTAAATCTTATTATGATGATAGGTAAACTTGATATATCTCTCCAATGCATTGGGTAAGATAATGTTATGCAGATAATTATGTTGGAATTAATTGAGTAGGTAATCCACCTTATAAGGGTTATTGTAAGGGTTACATGAATATGATGTACCAAGGAACCCACATGACTTTTTAATTCATGAAAATTAGTTTTCATGGAAATATTTTGATTTCATATGTTATGATAATGACCTTTTGTGTTATTGGATTGATTCTTCCCTTTAAGGGTAAGAGGTATGTTTTTAAGAAAATACTTTCACGGATTCTCATGTTTTCTAAGAAACCATCATTATTATGATTATCCCATTATGTATTCTTATAAATCATTTTATGAAAATAATTTGGCAATAAATCCGATTTTATGTGTAAGTAAATGATTATTTAAGCTCAATGTTAATTATATTAAAGTAAAACTCTCTTATATTGTCTCATGGTTTTGAAATGGACCACCGTGTCTCCTTTATTCTTTGTATATATCCCATATTGAGATTTTTTTACTCATCCCAAATTTTCAAATTATATTACATATGGTTTATGGATTAGTATAAATGATAACCAAGTCATAGATCTATATATGGGAGTTACCATGAACAAAGTAAGTGTGTCTTTAAGTTAAGTGTGATTTGTGGGGAAAATGGAAACTATGTGGAAATGTAAAATTTGTTATATAATAGTTTTCCCTAATTCTATAAAACTATAAACATAGAAGTTACTTGGGTATGTAATTGATCAAATATTTTTTTGTTATATGTTTTGGATGTCTAAAATTCAGTCACATTTATAGGTATCAAAGCCATAAATGTAAATATTATGTTTTTAGCATCAGATACAAGAGTGTGAGTTTAGAGCTATTATAATGGGTAATTAAATATTAATGTTTTTATAATTTAATTATAAAATAAATATTTTATTATAGTTTTATAAATTTTATATTAATTATTTAACTTCTTATTTAAATATCATCATTGATCTCTAAAATTACCGAAATAAATCAATAAAGATTCAGTTTTCACACAAACATAATAAAAAATTATATAAAAAATAAATACCATATGATAATAAATGATAAAAATTAAAATAAATATATATTAATAAGGTTCAAAATAAGGTATCCAATAAAATAAATTTGATTATTGATCAAGTTAGGTGCATGTGTAGAATGAATTTAAAACATAGTTTGAGTTTTTTCTGAAATGTTCACCCCTTGAGACATATTTATTATTATACACCATATTTTTATATTAATAATGTATCTAATTACTATTTAATATTTTGTATCATTATTCTATTATATTTTGTTGAGCCCTCTGGAAGATTGCTGATTTCATGTTTATAACTGATGTTTTAATAATCACAAATCATCACAACTCATTGATGCTTAATCTGGTTTGATGTCTCATAAACATAATTCCAATCTATGAATGAATCAGTTATCATGCTTTTAACTATGCTTATTGACTTACAAAGTATGTTGGAAGTCTTATGGAGTCAACAGACATCAGACTCACCGATCCATCAGACTCACCGATCCATCAGACTCACCGATCCATCAGACTCACCGATCCATCAGACTCACCGATCCATCAGACTCACCGATCCATCAGACTCACCGATCCATCAGACTCACCGATCCATCAGACTCACCGATCCATCAGACTCACCGATCAATCAGACTCACCGATCCAAGGACTCACTGATGCAAATGAGTCACCGATGCAAATGAGTCACCGATCCAAGGACTCACCGATGCAAATGACTCACCGATCAGATGACAGACCGATGCTGATCAAAATGACTCACCGATCAGATGATAGACCGATGCTGATCAAAATGACTCACCGATCAGATGACAGACCGATGCTGATCTATCTGAGTCACCGATCTTTACTCTAATGCTGATGACCTACCAATCTCTTGAACAGTCATAAACAACTGTTTGAATTTCTTTATCTTTATCTTTATTTATTCTAACCAACGGTCATATTAGTTATATTTTAATACCCTGACAATTAATTAATAATGGTTGTCGGATGTCAGGAAACCGTACCTCGTACCTGCGGAAAGGAAACCTTTTTGTCCTACGGAGCACGTAATGTAAATACAAGAAGACGCTGCTGAAGAGTGAGTGCAGCACAGTAGAGAAAAACGAAGAAGTGAAAAACGAAGAAGACAGAGACAACACACACAGAGACAAGGAAGCATACGACATACTCAAGAAGAGTGGTGTGCATACAATAGAATATTGAAGAGCTTCATCGACTACATTCCACTGCCTGTGAACCTGAAGCATACGACACTCTGCTTCTCAAACAAAATCGAGAAGAGGATTCAGAATAACTTCTGATTAATTCCAAAACGAGTCCAGTGATACACTGAAATCACTAGAGCCATTTCTAAACTCTACATCTCTGCTCTGTGATTTATTTATTCTACATTTTGAGCAGTGTGTGTTATCTGCTGTATTAAACACACACACTGACTCCTGTACTTTCACTGGAGGATCTGTAAATCCTCAGCAAACCTTTTACACTACACTTCCCACTGTGGATAGTGGTAGAGGTCTTGTGACCTGGACAGCTGGCTGCTGTTGTTTGTTTTTTCCCACGTAGAACTGTGGTAGAGGTCTTGTGACCTGGACAGTGTGTTCACTGTTGTTAACCCCGATCCAGGGTGTGGATCACTTTTATATAAACTTTTGAGAGGACTAAGTCTCGGCTTGAGACTGAACCTCTTGGTTACTTCTCTGTGTTTACAGTTACTCTATATCCATACTATACATATTTATTTCATATTCCGCTGCTATTACTTTGAAATATAATCTATCTTCAAAGCTACTTTGATAATTAAATTCGCAAGTGTTTATATTTATTATAAATCAGTAAATTAGTTTCAAAAGTTAATTTAATCATAAGATTAAGTTAACTGAGAACTAATCAATCTTTGAGAATCTAATTGAACCTTTATAATCTATATAAATTCACTACAGTTTAATTTGTTTTTGAAATTGGGGGATTTTATTAGAAACTGCTTTTAACAGAAAATTTTAATTGGAACTCAATTCACCCCCCTCTTGAGTGTCCACTCCGACCAACACTTGGTATCAGAGGTTGTAAATACTTTCTAAAAGTGCTCTGCTTTTGACCTGTGATTTTAGTTGTATTTTAATGTTATTAAAATTTCTGTTATTTCTAAATTTTTATCTCTTTAAAATTCTTTTTGGTAATATCATGGATAATAGACTTGAGGGTGCTGCTACTAACCGGCCACCTTTTTTCAATGGAACTAATTATGCTCAGTGGAAACTGAAAATGAAAATTCATCTAGAAAGCATAGGTTTTGATATTTGGACTGCTATTGAATCTGAATACAAAATTCCCACTACTGCTAGATCTACTTGGGATGAACCTACAAAGACTGCTTACAATAATAATTGTAAAGCTATGAATGCTCTGTACTGTGCTCTAGGAGATGAAGAGTTTAATAGAATTTCTGCATGTAAAACTGCATATGAAATTTGGGATACCTTAGCTGTTTCTCATGAAGGAACAACTAATGTTAAGGAGATGAGATTGAATACCTATACTATTAAGTATGATAATTTTATGATGAAGCCTGATGAACCCATTTCTGATATGTATCTCAGGTTCAATGAAATTGTCAACACAATGACCTCTCTGGGAAAGGATGTTCCAGCAAAGGAACAAATTATGAGAATTTTGAGATGTCTACCTGAAAGATGGAGAGGAACCTCTGTCTCCATTAGAGAATCCTGTGACATTGCTGCTCTACCTGTCAAGGAATTAATTGGTAAGCTGATGATGTATGAAGAAGAGCTTAAAGTAAATAAAGAAGAAGATGATGAACCTAAAAGGAAGTCTATTGCCTTCAAGACTACAATCTCAAAGAATAAGGATAAGGAAAAGCTTCAAGCTATCAATGAAAGTTCGAGCAGTGAGGAAAGTGAGAATGATTCTGACAGTGATGATGAGATGGCTCAAATAGCCAGGAGATTCAAAAAGTTCTATAGGAAAAAGAAATTCTTTAGGAAACCAAATTACAAGGGAAAGTATGCCCAACAAGGCAAATGGAAAAAGGATTGGAAGAAGAATGACAAATCAGATGATGTTGTCTGCTATGAGTGTAAGAGGAAAGGACACATTAAAGCCGACTGTCCAAAGCTGAAGTATAAAACGAAATATGAATACAAGAATAACAAGTACAAGAAGGCCATGAAGGCTACTTGGAGTGCTTCAGAAGATAGCACAAGTGAAGCTGAATCTTCAGACTCTGAAAAGAATCGGGCCAACATGTGTTTCATGACAAACACTTCTGAGGTAACATCAGAGACTCCTGCTTTTAAGTCATACTATTCTGGAGAAGATTCTGACTCAGAAAACATGTCAAAATCTGAATTGTTTGAATACTGTGACATGCTAGAAGAAACATGTAATGAGCTTAAAGATAAATATAAAGGTCTAAAGAAACAGCATGCTTTAAGTGTTAAGCATAAATCTGATCTGGATATAGAAGTAGAAAAGAATGCTCAGCTGCTTAAAGAGAATACTGAACTAAAATTGTCTAATGAGCAACTCAAGAAAGACTTAGAGAAGTTCACCAATGGTAAAAATACTCTAACACAAATGCTAGGAAAGCAAGTTGCACCTAGATACACTACTGGTATAGGATACCAACCTGGACAAAGGAAAGTTGCCAAAACTAGATTCATTCCTAAATCTAGACAGAAGATAGTTAATTCTGGAACTTCTTATGCCTCAACCAGTTATATTCATAGTTATGAATCTAATAAGGTTTATCTTTCAAAGGATGTTATTTCTACAAATTATATGAGACCCATTAGACAAATATGGGTACCTAAAGTGTTATTGGCTAACCTGTCTGGACCCAAGAAGATCTGGGTACCAAAATCATCTTCCATCTAAATCTGTTTTGTAGGAGACCTGCTTGAAGAGCTGTTACAAAAAGATATGGTATTTAGACAGTGGGTGCTCAAGACACATGACTGGAGATTATTCTTGCTTCAAGAGCTTAATAAAAGTTGATGGAGGATTTGTCACTTTTGGTGATAACTCTAAAGGAAAAATCATCGGCCTAGGCCAGATTGGTAACACAGATTCAATTTTGATTTCTAAAGTTTTATTTGTTGATGGACTTAAATATAACCTGTTAAGAATTTCTCAGTTATGTGATGATGGTTTTCATGTTAGATTTGAAAATGATTCTTGCAATGTTTTTAACTCTAAAAATGTTTTAGTATTTTCTGCTTTAAGAAGTGAAAATGTTTATGCTGTTGATTTAGATTCTTTAGCTAAACAGAACATTCCTTGTTTAAATGATTTTCATAAAGAGTCTTGGCTTTGGCACAGAAGATTAGGACACTGCAATGTGCACTCACTTAGAAAACTTTCTAGGAAGAACTTGGTTAGAGACTTACCCAAACTTGAATTTCCAGCAGACAAAGTTTGTAATCCCTGTCAAAAGGGAAAACAACACAAAGTTTCTTTCAAATCAAAGAAATAAGTTTCAACTTCTCAACCACTTGAACTGGTTCACATGGATTTGTTTGGACCATCAAGAGTTTCTAGTTTAAATGGGAAGCACTATGTCTATGTTCTTGTAGATGACTTTTCTAGATATACTTGGGTATATTTTCTAGCTCACAAAAGTGAAGCTTGTTCTTACTTTGTTAAATACTCCAAGTCTGTAGAAAATATTAGTGGACTCAAGATTAAGACCCTAAGAAGTGATCATGGTCGTGAGTTTGAAAATCAAGATTTTGAATCTTACTGCTCACTCAATGGCTATTCCCATAACTTTTCTTCCCCTAGGACACCCCAACAGAATGGTGTAGTAGAAAGAAGAAACAGAACCCTGCAAGAAATTGCTAGAACCATGCTCAATGAATATGACCTGCCAATTTACTTTTGGGCTGAAGCTGTTAATACAGCTTGTTATGTCATTAATAGAGTCTTGATCAGACCTGTTCTAAAGAAAACCCCTTATGAGTTGTGGAACCATAGGAAACCTAAGGTAAACTACTTCAAAGTTTTTGGCTACAAAGTCTTTATTCTGAATACTAAAGATAATCTGGATAAATTTGCATCCAAGAGTGATGAAGGAATTTTCCTAGGTTACTCTGTCTCTAGTAAAGCCTATAGAGTTTTCAATAAGAGAACCAAATGTGTGGAAGAATCTGTTCACATCAAATTTGATGAAACTGATCCACATGAGCCTAAAACCTCTCTTGGGAATCTTGAAGAAGATTTGTCTATTCTGGACCTTAATGATAAATCTAAAGAACCTGTTATAAAAGCATCCAGTTCTGGACATTCTCCAGAATCTGCTTCTGTTGAACCTCAATCTCTAGATGAACCTGAAATTTCTAGCCCTATCTTTTCAAGACCATCTAGGACTCTAAAGAATCATCCCTTAGATGCTGTTGTAGGAAATCTAGATAGAGGAACACAAACTAGAGCTTCTCTAAGAAACCAGGTTGAACATCAAGCTTTTCTTTCACAGTCAGAACCTAAAAATATCAATGATGCTATCAATGATGAATTTTGGGTAATGGCTATGCAAGAAGAATTAAATCAGTTTGAAAGAAACAAAGTCTGGGAATTAGTCGACAGACCTAAGGACACTTTGACAATAGGCACAAAATGGTTGTTTAGAAATAAAGTAGATGAATCTGGAAATATAGTCAGAAACAAAGCTAGACTAGTTGCACAAGGATATAGTCAAGAAGAAGGTATAGACTATGAGGAAACTTTTTCACCTGTAGCTAGACTAGAAGCCATTAGGATCTTACTTGCATATGCTGCACATCTGGATTTCAAATTATATCAAATGGATGTTAAAAGTGCATTTCTAAATGGTTTTATAATTGAAGATGTTTTTGTAGAACAACCACCTGGATTTACTAATCCCCATTTTCCAAATCAAGTTTTTAAACTTTCTAAAGCTTTATATGGTTTGAAACAAGCTCCAAGAGCTTGGTATGATAGACTTAGCAATTTCCTTATTTCAAAAGGTTTTACTAAAGGGATTGCTGATCCAACTCTTTTCATTAAAAGAATTTCTAAAGATGTTTTAGTTGTACAAATATATGTTGATGACATTATTTTTGGATCTTCTAAAAACTCCTTATGTATTGATTTTTCAAAGGTTATGCAAAATGAATTTGAAATGAGCTTAATGGGAGAGCTTAAGTATTTTCTTGGATTTCAAATCTTTCAAACTAAAAATGGTATTATTTTAAATCAAAGTAAATATACAAAGGATCTTTTAAAACGTTTTGGATTGGATAGTATTAAGGAAAGTAATACACCTATGAGTACCACCTGTAAATTGGATGTTGATGAAACTGGGAAACCAGTTGATCAAACCAATTACAGAGGTATGATTGGAAGCTTACTCTATCTTACTGCTAGTCGACCAGATATTATGTTTAGTGTGTGTATGTGTGCTAGATTTCAAGCTAATCCTAAAGAATCACACTTATTAGCTGTTAAACGGATTTTTAAGTATCTTAAGTATACTATAAATTTAGGTTTGTTTTACCCAAAAGGACAATCCTTTGAGTTAATGAGCTATTCAGATGCTGACTTTGCTGGTTGTAAGTTAGATAGAAAAAGCACATCAGGAACATGTCATTTTCTTGGAAAATCCCTAGTATCATGGTGTAGTAAGAAACAGAATTCAGTTGCATTGTCTACTGCCGAGGCAGAATACATAGCTGCTGGAAGTTGCTGTGCACAAATTTTGTGGATGAAACACACTCTATTGGATTATGGATTTGATCTTAAACATGTTTCAATTAACTGTGACAACACTAGTGAAATCAACTTATCCAAGAACCCTGTGTCTCACTCTAGAACTAAGCACATTGATGTCAGACATCACTTTCTAAGAGATCATTACCAGAAGGGTGATATTTCTCTAGAATTTGTTAGTTCTGAAAATCAATTAGCTGACATCTTCACAAAGCCCTTATGCTCTGAAAGAATGAAATTTATTAAACATGAATTGTGTATGACTGATCTGTGAAACTAATCTGTGAAACTGATCTGTGAAACTGATCTGTGAAACTGATCTGTGAAATTGATCTGTGAAACTGATCTGTGAAACTGATCTGTGAAACTGATCTGTGAAACTGATCTGTGAAACCGATCTGTGAAACTGATCTGTGAAACCGATCTGTGGAACCGATCTATCACACTATTCTGTCAAACCGATTTTTTTTAAATACGTTTTATTAATTAGTAAATTATTTTTTATGGAAACCCTAAATGATAAAATAAATGATACGCGGCTATTTATCTTCCCTAAACCTTTGACCTTTCATTTCCCGCCGAACCTCTCAACCTCTCTTCCCCTCTGCTTCGAACCTTCGAATCTTCGAACTCCTGCCTCTCCAAAATCCTCGAATGGCTAAGCAAAAGAGACCGAGAAAAGGACCAGATAGCCCTGTACCTTCAAAGCGTGCTCGAGGCGAGTCGAGCAGTACCTCTCAACGCTCAGTAAATCCGAACCTGGAAGCTCGGATTATAGCTGTAGAAAAAGAAGTAAACTCGGAGTGGCTTCTGTCAAGTAAGTCCCTGTTGCTACAAGTTCTTAAATCGCAAGGATGGATAGACTGGTTTTCAGACAACGCCCGAATAGATTATCCAAAGCTAGTACATGAGTTTTACATGAACCTGAAAGTCACGCTTGATGGTGTGGAAGCTGCTAGGATGTCGTCTGTTGTAAAAGGAAAGAAAATATCTTTCTCATCTAAGCAGTGGGCTGAATGTTTAAACGTACCTCATGAAGGTCGATATGAGGACTATGCTGGCAATATACCCCCAGTCACTGACTATTTTTCTTATGAGCTAGCGCTAGAGCTTCTAACTGGAAACAGAGAATCGAGGAGAATCACAGCTTCAGAATTAGATGGTGAAAGCAGACTCCTATTCAAGTTTATTCAGCACCAACTTTGCCCTCGAAGAGGAGATTTTGCTGCTGTTAAGTATCAAGATGTTTTTCTATTGTTTCTGCTCAAAACCCATGAAAAGATAAACCTGTGTAGATATGTGATGGTCCACATAGCTAGTATGCTGAAACCTTCCAAGAAAGCCACAGCGTTGTTTTATTCAAAAATGATATCTACTATGCTCCAGAATCTGGAATGTGTTGATGAAGATGATGAAGTTGTTGAAACAGAGCGTACCTTCTGTCTCAACAAAGAAATCTGCAAGAGGATGAAAATCAATTGGAATCCATGGAAGAAGTGCTGGGTTGCAGGTGAAGATAAGTTGTATGAAACCTACAATCCCATAAATCATGGCAAGAGGCCAAAGGATTTGAGAGATCCTGGATTAAAACCAGATGAGGAACCAATTTATTCTGATGATAATGAACAAGAAGAAGCTGCAACTGAAGAAGGAAGTGTGTCTTCTCCTGATGATAGGAGTGATCCAGACACTGCTAGCCCCAAGAAAAGAATAGAATTTGGACCTGCTAGTCCACCCTTAACCCTACCAGAGACTGAACCTATTCTTGATGATGAAGAAGATTCTGATACTGAGGAATATCACAGTGAAGCCTCTGAGCAGAGTAATAATGAGCAAGGTGATGCTGATGACAATCATGGTGATAATGATGGTGATGCTGATGATGTTGAAGCTGCTGTTGATGGTGTTAACAGACCAGTGGATGGTCTTGCTGAAGATCAAGTAGAACAACCTCAGTCAGTACCAGAAATCCATATCAGTGACAAAGCTGACTCATCAAAAATTAGTGGAACAGCAAGCTATGAAAAACCCAACTACACCCTGTGTGCTGCTGTTTGGGATGACTACCCTGGATATGCTGTTTTGGGCTTAGAATATTCTGAAGAAGAAGACGAATTGCCAGAATCTGCTGCAGCTGTGACAAGGAACCTTCCAAGAGAAGCAAGGTCTATTCCTACTGTTGATCCTGTACATGTGAATTTACCTGGTTCTGAAATCTCTCGAGCTGATCTTGATAAGTTCAAGACTGAATTGCTAACCACTGTGAGAGATATAGTCAGAGAAGAACTTTCCAATGCCCTTCATCAAGTATCTCTGCAAGTTTCTGAAAATTCCTTGAAAGCTTTTTCAACTGCAGTCTCAGATGTTCTCAAGCCAGACTTGACTGCTACTGGTGAATTTGTTGGTAGGCACATAGCCTCTTTGACTCAAACCTTGAAGGATCTCCAGGTTAGCTTACTTTCTCTATCAAATGAGTTCAGATCAACCATCTCTGGTATGATGGAAGTTTTGAGAAATCTGATTGAACATCTCAACAAGTCTGACCTGAGGAAGTTGAAAGCTGAACTAACTCATATAGTCGGCCAAGCCAGTACAGGCAAGGTAACCAAAATCACTACCCGTGAGATAGAAGCTCTCAGAGAAGTTGTGCATGCAGAGCTCGCTGCTGTAAGACAAATTCTTGACTTAGAATCTTTGAGGAAGATGAAAGATCTCTGTGATTATAGTCATAAGATGACCTTAGTATATTCAGCGGATGCTAAGAATACCCTGCAAGAGATCAAGGAAAAAGTTGATACTTACTTCTCCAAGATTTATACAAAACATGAGATGGCTGCAAACTTCAAAGTCTTGGCAGAGAATCTGAAATTACCTCCAGTCACTCAGGCCTTCAACACTCAAGTTCTCCAATTGCAAGATTTTGTCCCTTCCTTGGCACAGTTCATGGAAAACAAGGATGATTTTGAAAAAGCTATGAAGTATGGAGCAGAAGTCATTCAGGACTTCATTCATCTGTTGAAGCCTTACTTGGATGCACATGCCACTGCAATTGTACTTCCTACTTCTGAACCTCTCAGTGCCTCTGATGTCGCTCCGAATCAGCTGTCTGTTGCCCAAGCTCTATCTCAGTTGCGGCCAGTCTCTCAGAAAGCTTCTCATCCAACTCCTACTCCTTCTCAACAACCCTCTGTGACAACTACAACTGCACCTGCCAGAGTTGTCCTGCCGCCACTTCAGCTCCGTGAACCACAGCCTGCCTCCAAGCCTTCTACCTTACCTACCATTGATCCAAAGGATAAAGGGAAAGCCCCTTTGTATCCCAACAAATAGCCATGTATTGTTTTTGATGGGGTGATCTATGTATTGCTTATCTTTTTCTGTGACTTTATCAAATTTGTTTTTTCCTTTGTGTTATGTTCTATCCTCTCTGCACCCTGCTTCTCTTTTCCCTTATCTGTTTTCTATCCTTTTTGATTATCCCAAAGGGGGAGAAAGATATATATAATGGGAGAAAGATATATATAATGGGAGAAAGATAGAAAGATATATATAATGGGTGAAATATATATCTAAGGGTGAGTACTCTATATATATGAAGAGGGAGATCAATATCTCAGGGGGAGAAATCTGAATACTATATATATGGGAATGTTATTTTAAGAGGGAGATTTTTTATTTTATTATTTTATTTTTTTTATTTATTTTATTTTTATATATATATGAAGATTTGTGATTATCAAAAAGGGGGAGATTGTTGAGCCCTCTGGAAGATTGCTGATTTCATGTTTATAACTGATGTTTTAATAATCACAAATCATCACAACTCATTGATGCTTAATCTGGTTTGATGTCTCATAAACATAATTCCAATCTATGAATGAATCAGTTATCATGCTTTTAACTATGCTTATTGACTTACAAAGTATGTTGGAAGTCTTCTGGATTCAACAGACATCAGACTCACCGATCCATCAGACTCACCGATCCATCAGACTCACCGATCCATCAGACTCACCGATCCATCAGACTCACCGATCCATCAGACTCACCGATCAAACAGACTCACCGATCCATCAGACTCACCGATCCATCAGACTCACCAATCCATCAGACTCACCGATCCATCAGACTCACCGATCCATCAGACTCACCGATCCATCAGACTCACCGATCCATCAGACTCACCGATCAATCAGACTCACCGATCCAAGGACTCACCGATGCAAATGAGTCACCGATGCAAATGAGTCACCGATCCAAGGACTCACCGATGCAAATGACTCACCGATCAGATGACAGACCGATGCTGATCAAAATGACTCACCGATCAGATGACAGACCGATGCTGATCAAAATGACTCACCGATCAGATGACAGACCGATGCTGATCTATCTGAGTCACCGATCTTTACTCTAATGCTGATGACCTACCGATCTCTTGAACAGTCATAAACAACTGTTTGAATTTCTTTATCTTTATCTTTATTTATTCTAACCAACGGTCATATTAGTTATATTTTAATACCCTGGCAATTAATTAATAATGGTTGTCGGATGTCAGGAAACCGTACCTCGTACCTGCGGAAAGGAAACCTTTTTGTCCTACGGAGCACGTAATGTAAATACAAGAAGACGCTGCTGAAGAGTGAGTGCAGCACAGTAGAGAAAAACGAAGAAGTGAAAAACGAAGAAGACAGAGACAACACACACAGAGACAAGGAAGCATACGACATACTCAAGAAGAGTGGTGTGCATACAATAGAATATTGAAGAGCTTCATCGACTACATTCCACTGCCTGTGAACCTGAAGCATACGACACTCTGCTTCTCAAACAAAATCGAGAAGAGAATTCAGAATCACTTCTGATTAATTCCAAAACGAGTCCAGTGCTACACTGAAATCACTAGAGCCATTTCTAAACTCTACATCTCTGCTCTGTGATTTATTTATTCTACATTTTGAGCAGTGTGTGTTATCTGCTGTATTAAACACACACACTGACTCCTGTACTTTCACTGGAGGATCTGTAAATCCTCAGCAAACCTTTTACACTACACTTCCCACTGTGGATAGTGGTAGAGGTCTTGTGACCTGGACAGCTGGCTGCTGTTGTTTGTTTTTTCCCACGTAGAACTGTGGTAGAGGTCTTGTGACCTGGACAGTGTGTTCACTGTTGTTAACCCCGATCCAGGGTGTGGATCACTTTTATATAAACTTTTGAGAGGACTAAGTCTCGGCTTGAGACTGAACCTCTTGGTTACTTCTCTGTGTTTACAGTTACTCTATATCCATACTATACATATTTATTTCATATTCCGCTGCTATTACTTTGAAATATAATCTATCTTCAAAGCTACTTTGATAATTAAATTCGCAAGTGTTTATATTTATTATAAATCAGTAAATTAGTTTCAAAAGTTAATTTAATCATAAGATTAAGTTAACTGAGAACTAATCAATCTTTGAGAAGCTAATTGAACCTTTATAATCTATATAAATTCACTATAGTTTAATTTGTTTTTGAAATTGGGGGATTTTATTAGAAACTGCTTTTAACAGAAAATTTTAATTGGAACTCAATTCACCCCCCTCTTGAGTGTCCACTCCGACCAACATATTTCATGATATTCAATTTTCAATTCCATTTTATTTCTCTTATGGGGTTTTAAATTAGAAATTGTAAAAGTTGTAGGGGTTGTTTCTAAGTCAATTATCTTTTATAAAGTTATAAACATTATTATTGAAATCTATTGTTTTAAGTTTTATTTATTCTAATTAATGAATAAATTATATGCAATTTACAAATTAATTTTTAGTTTTTTAATTATTCTATATAAAATCATTTTCAAATGTTTCATACCTCATATATTATATTACTTGAAAGGGGTTTCTTGTCTCAAATTTCACCCCTTGAAACAAATTTTTTATTATACACCATATTTAATTTTTTTATAATGCATTTCTTTCCCTTATAATTTTTTATCATGATCCTATAATTATTCATGATATTTAAGGTTTCATTTTGATTTTATCCTTTATGGGGTTCTGATTAAAATATTTATAATGTTGTAAGTGTTATTTGTCACAATTTTTAATTCTATTATACATTTTTGATATTGTGAAACATATTTTATTTTATATAGTTTATTCAACAAACTATTTACTTTAACTATAATTAATATATTTCATTTAATAATATTATAATTTAATTTTATCCTTCTTCTAGAATCACATGCTTGTTCGGGCATTTGAATTTCAAAAGAAGTTTGAGTTTTTCAAATGGTGGATAGAATAGTTTTTTAGACCTCAAAATGAAATTATGGGAGTTTGAGGGACTCATTATTAGTGTTTTAATCTTTAAATGAGGCTTGTTTGGTATCACAAATCTCAAGAGTCCATGAGGAAGTGGATTGGTGGCTACTTCAAATTAAAGCAGAACACCGACCAACCAGTTGGAAACAACAGATCCCTAGTGGGATTTTTAAATGGGGGAAATTTCCTAGTTTTACCAAATTATTTTTAAGGGGGAATCCCACTCTTCCCCTATCTTTTAGTGTGTGTGGCCTCTAATAATACCTAACCAATCTCCCTCCAACACCCCTTGAGATGGTGTGTGTTTTGGAGTGATTCTTTGGGTATTTAAGGTTAGTTTCACCCTCCTCCCTCCTCCTTTGATCTTCTCAACATGTTCTCCCTAATTTTCATCTTACAATTTATGATTTTAATGGAGATTCTAATATATAATTGTATAATAACCTATTCCACTTGTGGATTACATTTATCCTTGGTGTAGAATGACCTTGGGAGGTGTTTTCCCATGGTGGAATGGAATTTTGTTATGATATGAAGCCATGGGGAGTTTTCATAGCATTCAATTACTTATGGATCTTATACTTTGAGATTTTCTAGTATGTGTTTTTTCGCTTATGCATATTTAGAGTTCTATGACTAATTAATTATAATTAATTATATTTGGTTTTAAAACAATTACAATTTTTTATAATTAATTATCAGAGTTTTGTAGTGTGAGTTAGGTACCTGGTTTGTGACATGAGCTTTAAGTGGGCCTTTGTAAGATATAGGTACTTGGGGAAATTTTTATACTTATTTAAATTTAGGTGTTCTAAATAGTTTCTCTTAATTTGTATCCCTTATTTTGTGTATTTTTCTTGTACGGTCATGCTGACTATTCTGGCACTTGAATTAAATAATCTAATTGGATGGTTTTGTTTCCTTAGTGATGGAATAGATCCCCTTTAGGCATAGGATGGTAGGTTGGTTTGGGTGGATATATATGGAGCTATTAAATAGTTTATTTGAATTTTACCTTACTTTGGGTGATTAATGTGGTATTTTGGGGTGACCCCTAGTATAATAGTGTCTTGGTATGGGATGTGGTTTTCTAAGGATGACCTTTAGGGCCCCTTATTGCTTATGGACTTGGATTATTTAAATAAAAAGTAAATTAGAGCCTAATGGTGAAATTGTTTTAATATTTACTTTTTTTATTATTTGAAAAATGAAATGATGACATGGTTGAGATCTTCGGTTATAGTTATGACTATGGAATTCCTAAGAGGAACTCCTTGAATTTATTTTGATAAAATTAAAGTTGAATGCCATGGATAATATTTTGATTTTATTTTGAGGAATATATTAATTCTGAGGTGTGAGAAACATTTTTATTCAAATTGGTACAATTATATATAATTCCTAAAGATCCAATATACTCTAACTAGATTCCATACTATGAATTCCATGGGGTGTCACTCTCTTGGATTTGACTAATATCTATATTTTTTGAATTCTATGGGTTATTTCTGTGGATTCTTGATGTTTACCTTATTAAAGGATATGGGATGAGCTCCCTATATTTAGATCGGTTAGTATTGGTATAGAATTCCCTATGTGTGAGACAGGATTCTAATCAATTTATTCTCTTGATTGTTAAGGTTGTTCGCATAAGCTAGTCAAGTCAGATAATGTTTATTGCGAATGGTTGGGGTATTTCCCAGTTGAGAACTATGGATTGTTCTCCTGATCTTTGATCATGGTTGTCTTGGTTATGTGACTTAGAAATATATTTTGATATGATATTTCCATTATGATCAGAGTTACCAATGATGAAAGAAGAATGTACTATCAGTCCAGATTGTTTTACAAAGATTTAGGTCTTGACTTGGTTCATTTTAGTTTTCACAATGTATTATTATTATTATTGCTATATTTAAATATTTCACACCATTATGATTTAAAATTATGGATTTTATTCTCATTAGAAACTATTTATGGTGGCCAATTTATTTTTTACTCAGACCCTAATTGGGTTTCCATGCCACTTGGGTACCTGATAAGATGCTCTTTTTCTGTAGGTTATGTGTTCAATTCAAGGCCCAATGTGATGCATGTTTTTGTCAAAAGGATATAGTCTTGGGATATATGATCTGGGTTATAGATTAGGACTTCAAGTGGTTAGGGTATCCTTGATTATTTTTCCATTTATTTATCTTCATGTTATTGTACTTATGATTGTTGTACACTACCTCATCATATGGGTTGTAACATGGTATTGTAGTGCTATTTTATTTATTCTAAATTTGATTATTATAATATTTTATTTGTTTTACTTATATGTTAAATACTCTATTAAATAGGGTATAACCTCCCTAATTTACCATCTATCAACCCTCACTACTAGTTGGGAGTCTTTGGTGAATGGGGAGTTTCGCTCGAGGTCAAGTGGCATAACATCTTGGGGAATGAGTTCAGTGGATTTAGGGTCTGGGCATTAAAAAATGGTATCAAAGAATTTTTATTTTTTATTATTATTTTGGTGTGGTAGAGAGGACACTAAGATGTTTTCGTGTATCTCTAATGAGATCATTCCTGAGATTTGTAGACCCATGTATAGTGGGGAAAGTTTCTAAGGTTGAGATTTTTTGTTCTTGATTTAAAATTTTATAGTCGATTGATTTCCACATCATATAGTACACTTATGGGAGATGTTATTTAATTATGGGTTTTTATATCTTTAACTGGTATGGTAATATGGTGTGTGTTTTCATACATCATGTTAGGCACATAGGTTTTTATGCCATTTTATGTTTCATGTGATTGATAGTTGTTTTTTATTCTTATACGCTAGTGTTTAATGAATGTTTTATGGATTATCTCCATTATTAATTTATATATAACTATAGATTTATTTTATTGAGATGTGTTGTTTATTTAAAGTGTCTATATCCATTTAATTGGAGTTTTACATAAATAACTGTATGGTGTCACTTGGCTTCACCAAATCATATATTTTCCACTTAAAAGTTGTGGGAATATATAAATGGGTTATTAAAGTAATGTTTTGGTTATATAATGTTCCAACAAGAAACATATAAATTTTTTCCCACTATGACATTTGAATTTCATCCTATCTAACCAAACTAGGGGTTATGATATCAAAATAAATTTTGAATGGTTAAATAATGAATTATTGATGAAAATGGGGAAGTCTTAAAATGTGAAAACTTAGAAATTATAGTATGTTGGTTCTTATTTTTGATTTATATTGTTTTTAATTGAATATGATTCTAAGAATAACTTATAACGCATTTTACCCTATAATATTTTTGGAAACTTCATATAAAAGCACACAGGTGATTATCTTAGAAAATTAAAATGTCCTGAAATGTGTCTAATACTTGAGATTTGGATAAAATAAATGATGGTCTTGGTTGAATAAAGTTCCAATAAAAAAACTATATGGTTTTTTCACACATAGATTAATAATTAAACCTCATATAACTAAGATTTAGAACTTTATGTTTTGAAAATTAAATACTATGTATTCTATATTATATGGAGCTCAAAGGATAACATATGTCATGGATCAGTATGTGTGATCTTGTACCATTGTATGGGGGGTTGGGCTGTTGAGAGTGGTTGTGTTCATGTGTAGGCCTTAGGTGTGTGATCCAAAATTGGGTCTTAAGGATAGAGTGTGAGCCTAGTTCGTGAGACCACGGTGATGTCTATTGTGATGGAGAGTGGGAGGTTCTTGTAACACACCAAGATTTTATGAAGTAATTCTCTATAAATAAATTTTATATTTTCTATATCTTATGTTACATGAAATACCAAGTATAAACAGACCAAAATATACTGTTAAACTATTATTATTTAATGTGATAGTTATTTTTTATCCATTTTATTGGTGGGTATGGATCAAAATAACTAAATTATGAAACAAATATGGTTTATATATGAATAAAATTAATTCATTGGTTATCAATTAATTAGAAATGAAAATAAAAATCATTTTAAAATAAAAGAGATGTTTTTCTAAAAAATAGATTTTATGTGTGCAATTTGTTTTTTATCAACAATAAATTTGTCGCTATTGGGGAATGATTTTAATGAAAATTATATATTATATTCAATAAAAAAAATTAACTATCAAATAATATTTTTTAGACTTGGGATAAGAATAAATCCAATTGAACACTTAAAAATATATTTTTTTTCTAAAAAAACAATTTTCATAACCATTTGTGTTCTTATATTAAAATTAATTTTTAACACTTATATAAAATGAATTTTTTAAAATTTATTCCATATTTTTATTTATAAGGTTAAAATTTTGAAAATAGTCCCTTTTTATTTTTAGGTGTTATGAATAGTATCCTTAGTAGAATTTATAACCTCAATAAAGGGTAAATCGGGTTAATCTTGGCTAAATGTAAGTTTTAAGGCCATAATTTCCATCAAAATTCTTATTGGATGAATTTAATTTTACCACTATCACCTTAGTCTCAAAATTTAATGGTTTAAGGGACAATTGTCCAAGAAAATGAACTATATTATATTTAAAGCAAAGACAAATTCAAAATTCCACTTTCTTACTTTTAAATATCCATTATGTATCCAAATTGGGATAAATAAAATTCATGTATGAATATATATATATATATATATATATATATATTGAGTATAATGAAATTATTTTCATGGTAGGAATTTATTTATAATTTCTAGTAATTATATAATTACCTTAAATGTTTATGCAACATTGATGTAGTATTTATTCAATTAATAGAAAAATAAAATAAAGGACTTAAAAAATATTATAAGTAATATAATTTTATTGTGATATAGTGTTCCACATATTTTTTAGAATAATAAGATATATCAGTTTTGTTTAAAAGTATTATATTAAAATCAAAAACTTTATCCTTAAGTATTTCAATTCAAACTAAATGAATAGTGTCAAAATTGACATTAATGATGTTTTATAAAATTATATTATATTAAATTATTTAAAAATCATAAAAATAATTTGAGATGAAAAGGAATATTTTATTTTGTCTAAAATTTCATCCCTTTTCCATTTATGAGACAATTTTTACCTTATATTTATAATTATAACCCTTTAAGATTGAAAAATATGTTACCACATTTATTGTTAAAATGGGTTAACTAAGGGATAAACCAATGGAAAAGGTTTAAAAAAATGTAAAATTTTATTAACTTTATTGGTTGAGTTTATTTCAACCCCATAATACCTTATATTATAATCCCAATACATTTTTAATAATTTTCTAGACAATTAATTTATTATATTTTTAATCTTTTTGGAAATCCCAAGAGTTCCCCTCCCCTCTATTATAAAATGGCACCTATCATTTCTCTTATTAATGCCACATTGAGCCTTATATCTGGAAAAAAACCTGAAAAATTTTCTTTTATACTCCCCTATACACATTCTAGAGGTTTTTGTCTTCCCAAAATATCATCCTAAGGTTCCATAAGAATATATCTAAAGGATTTGTTTTGAAGAATAGGTAATCACCTTAACTGATCACTTCCTTTTTAATTCATCATTTACCAAATAAAATCTATGGTATTTATCATGAAATAATATTTTCAATATCATAAATATACTTAAATTTAATTTTGATTATGAAACTGCTATTACCCACCCTTTTTCTCATCAAATGTGAAGTAAACGTATTGCTTGTGTGTATATTTGGCTTACCATCACCATGTAACTATATAATTCATTTTTGACAAAAATATTTTATGGATAGGTATTAAGATAGTTTTAATGTTTAAATATGATATTTATGACATAAATATGCTACTATAATGATAATACCACATCTATATTCTTACCTTCCTATCTGTTATAAAATAGTAACGTCACTCGTGTGTACGTGTGGACAACCACCTCGAGGAAGTGATGTAATTCATTTTTCATTCATATTTTACATGGATGGTAATAAGTTTTTATTTTATGAATATAAATGATTTATATGATATATAAATTATTATTTAATAGTTAATTATTATTTACCTTTATTTTATTCCACCAATCAAGATGAGAAAGCAGCATTCATGCATATGTACGACCTACCATCTCCAAGAATGGTATAATTAATTTTTTATATCTATATATTTCATGGATGAATTTGAATATATTTATATTTAATATATATTAAATTTATATCATGAATAACATTAAATAAATTATGAAACCATAATCAAAGTACAAGTACCAAGACTGCCAAACCAAAACATGCATGAAAAATGTGGCAGTTATCACCCATAACATTGATTTTAACAACAAATTGTTAATAAACATATGATAAAATGTAATAAGTAAATCATAAATTTTATTATAAAAATTAGTATTTTTTTAGTGTATTTATAATATATCTATATTTATTATTTTGGAGGTTCTAATGCGTATGAAGAAATGTGAGACTTGTGAAAAGTGATTTTCAGATCAAATTGTCTTCTTTAAGAGATAAGTTATGTTATTCATCTATCATCATTTATAAGGTGTATAGACATCCCCTTTGACATTTTATATCATAAATTTATATAAATTTATTATATTTAAATTTTTATTTAATTTTATTCTTTCAATCGAATTATGATTCAAAAGTTACGAAAGCTGTAAGAGATTTATGTTCCAGTTTTATTTTAATTAGGGTTATTTATGCTTAATTTCCATCGAGGAAATAATAAGATAATTATATTATAAATATCTTAAATTTTTCTTCTTCTATATTTAATTATTAATAATATATATTTTACTTTCATTTTCCTCACTTTATGTATTCAAGATATTTAAATAATGTTTTTTATGGGAAAACCTACTTTATTTTCTCTTTAGTCAATTTTTTTTATTATGTATCTATATTCTCTATAAGTGTTTTCAATAATGATTTTAAATATTTCTTTTTTATTTTTTAAATTCATTTTTACCCATTATTGACATTTTAAAAAATGGTTTAAAATGAATCTTCTTGTGGTTTTCTGAATGAGGTACTTTTTTGACTTTCTTGAAAAGGTGAGAAAAGAATTTTTTAAACTCATAATACATGAATAGAATTTCCCACCATCATGAACACTCATTAAATTAATTATTACCATATAATATTTCTATTTTTTTCAAAGAAAATGTTTTCATAAAATATTGTAAATTTCTATTTTTTAAATAAGTTATTTTTAAGTTAAAAAGATATTTTCCTCTATAAATATACCAGGTATTATTTTAAAGGAATTTTAATCTATGATACCATCCTTAGATGTTAAATATATTTTATTGGGAATATGATCCACTGATACCATCCTTATTATTTCTATGGATGATTTATGATTATATTGATAAGATTTTTATGAAACTAATTTTCTTTGCATGGGTTATGATATGGTGTCATGATGAATGTTTTATAATCTTGTGGAAAAATATGTATGGTTTTAATTATTTTAAAGGTGGGATTTGAATTATATATCCCTCTAATTAATTGGTTAAAGTTTGATATCTCATGAGATAATTATTGGAAACTATTTTCTGGGATTGATCCATTATAGGAAACAAGTTGATGTGCATCATCCATTATGGGAAACAAATTGATGTGCTTGATCCATTACAAGAAACAAGTTGATTTGATTGTTCCATTATGGGAAACAAGTCAATGTGCTTGATCCACTATAGGAAACATGTTTTGAGACATGATCTATTATGATTTAATGGTCTTGGCAGTTAACCTTGACATATGAAATGGTTTTTATAAAAATAATGGTGCCACAAATTTATAACATGAACTTATGGTTCCTGATTTACTTATGAAGACTTATCACTCTTATGATTCATATCTTTTGAAATAATAATACTTTATTCCATGAATCATTTTTTTATCCTTCATAGATTGGTTATGAAATTTTTATGTTATGTTTGTGATATCATACCCATATGATTATATAATTCTTTCACATGATCATTAATTGATACCTCTTATATTTACCCTTACTGAGAATATTATCTCACCCATTCTTATGTTTACTTTCCCTATGTTATGAATAAATGATTAAGTATGGTATGCAAAGAAGAGTACAAAGTGGGATTTACATTATCAGATATGATGTAGAATTTATCTAAATAATATGTTTATGAATGTACTCTCCAAAGACACTAAACCCTCATGGTTATGGTGTGGATCATGATATTATATATTTAATATTCATCTAAAATGATGCAATATTTATGTATGGAAATATTTTTCCCCTATAGATTGTATTAGAGAAAGGTTTAATCAATGTTTGTAGAGTATAGTTAGAAACGATTTATGAAAACACCCTGGGGATAAGTTTAAATATATGATAACAACCTGATTTTTTTAGTAACCTAGATAACCTAGATTAAACCTATGTTCTCATATATTCAGAATAATTTAACATGATTTAGACACCCAATGAACTATTTCTAATGATTGGTTATTTTGATCCATGATTCATGATAGTTATTGCAGCGCCCCGACCTGTTTATCCACCAGAATAGTACTAAGGGCTGATTTCCACTAGGACTTAGGTGTGTCTCCCCATATTCCAAAGGCTTAAAAATAAAATTGAAGGTGTGAAGGGTGATATTGGGGATACTATACCCTCTGATGATGATATAATAATGGTCTGATACATATAGACAAGTAGTGGAAAAGAAATACCAACTAGACACTGGACCACTAACCTACCCATGATAGAAGTACAAGAAATAGTATCAGAATCAATAGTAATAAACAAGATCAATACCATTTTTATAATTTAACATAAAGAAAATACCATTTATAGATACTAAATCAAAACATGCATGCAAGACAGGCCATAAAATACAACAAATATAAGATTCGCCCATAGAAAACCTCAGTATGTACATATAATAGCATGTTGAAACAAAAGAAAAGCTCAAAAAGTAAACTCCAATTGAGGAAAGAAACCTAGTACCCTTTACTTACATCCCATGTCAACTCAACATTAAGATCCACTTCCTAAGACTAAAACTTTACCTGTATGCAAAGTCATAAATTCTACACATGTCTCGAAGGGCCTGTGTAGGGTGTGAGAAAGAATCTCAGTAGGCCGCCACCAACGTGTTCCTATATTATATATGAGATATGGAAGGTGTGTACTAAAATAAATAAATTGGACATGCATAGTATATATTATAACCTAATTCCCTTATTCTAAATATCTACAAGGAATCACTCACCTCATTTGGCATACATCGATATAATGGTAGTAGAGAGGATCCTTAGCATATAGCCCAATGCATCCTTTGATGAAAGTCAAACTAGGTTATCCCTTGGTTTCCACCTATAATAGAAGCATCAAACACCTTTCTCCAACCAAAACCTTATCTCCAACTAATATATGATGTCTTGAAGGCACACCCAAATAGATACTTGGTTCTTCAGACCTCATCTCATAAGAACCCACATCGACTCAAGCACAACATCTGAGGCACAATGATACATGTCCTCTAAATAATAACCCCATTGTCTCAAAATCTGATTTCTCAAGGAATGAAAATGTATATCCTTCCAAATTGTCCTATCACAACGTTCCCAAGTATAGCGAGCCTCATCCCCCAATTGATGGTCTCAACACCCTCAATTGATGGATCCCCACCATCCTCATGGATTTTTATGGAATTCACTCCAACCATAATGCTAAGATGCAACTAGCAGAGGTTTCTACCCACATGATTAGTCAATAAAATCTAATCATCTGAGTCCTATTGTGTTCACATGGCTCCAATTAGAACATTGGCCAACATGGGTGATAATCTATCACAAAACAAGTCCCTAAGACACATCATCTGACACCTCATGCCCATTTGACCATGTTACTCAATACAATGGTCAACATCATCCAACATAACATGAGCCATTCCCATAACCTGATGACCTCATCACCTCAATCCAATGACTATACCTCCCAATAGGTGATCAATGTCACCAATAGAATTCATACCACACAAAACTCGATAATTAAATTTCCTAATACTACTAAATCCTTAGGAAATACTATATAGTTCCCATAGAACTCATCACAATAAAATAATATATAAAAAATCAATTAAATTAAATTAAGGCACCTGAACTAACCACCCAAGTGATCTCAAACCCCATACCTGGCTCGGTCATGGATGAAAATTCTAGGGCATGCATAGAGTCATCCCACAAGGTCTCATATTTAATTTTAAGGCATGACATTAATTAATTTGGATCTCCCTCAATCTACCCAAATCCATACTCAAATACTCACACCCAAAACACTCAAAAAATCCCAGACAAAGATAAGAATCACCTAACTTATGTTTCTAGATGTCCACTCGTCTGATCTTAGCCTCAAACTCAAGACGATTTAGAAGAAATTGGTGTTTCATAATATTGACCTAAAAATAGGGTAAAATGGATCACACATATTTATCACTTCATCAGGTGAGATCAAAGTCGAAAATAGGAAAGAGGAGTTAGAGACTTATTGTTACGCATTCAATGCCACTGAAAAATTGAAGAATAGAGCTCGGATAAAGGAGATGGATCAAGCCCTAAGAGGAGGAGGATGAGGAGAGATCCATGGAACCTGGACAAATACTATGTGAGGGAAGAAAAAAAGGATAAATAAGATATAAGAGATGAGGGTAAGAATGGTAATTTAACATTTTTAATTGGGCTGCATAGTTTACTTGAATGGTTTTTCTAACCATGCATAGCTCATATGGTATCCCCTACCCAAGGCTTTAGCTTGCACGGTTTTCAAAATAATGTGGAAACCATGCGATTCACCTCTTCTAAAAACTTCATAGGTGTTTCATATACATGTTTCCCCTACAATATTGTTTGAAAAACCCTGCATAGAGAACTTGGAGGCCACATATTTTTTCTTTAGAGGTCACATGGTTTTTCCAAACCATTCACCTCAGTCTACACGTCACAAAAAGTTGGGGTTTCGACCTCCAATGAACCCAAAACCAAACTACAACTTGAGAATATTTCAAAGCTTTAAGAATCATAAAAAAAAATGCCTTGGGTCAAAGAAACTAATATAATTGAGTTTTTATAAACAAATAAAGAGTTTTTCTACCCACCAAACTCCTAAAATTTAAAACGGGTGAGGAATTCGACCCACTTCAAAAAACTGGAACATTACAATCTCCCCACCTCAACATAGATCATCCTTGAGCCAAAAAGAACCTGAAGATGGTACCAAACATACCCTTCCCATTAATAACACCCTGGTTTAACCTAGTCATAAAGGGAATAGGTCACTTACCTCAAGGGATCCCCACTTTAAGAGTTACCTACCTCAGTCACATCCCAACCCAAAATGCATATAAAACTAATGGCCCACCAAAAATCCTCACACTAAAAATTCCTCCTGTAACACATTATCACTCCAACTACTCATCAATTTCTCTTGTGTTATACTATAAACCCATCATGTCCCACACCTCATCAGATGACCTCCGTTTTTCATTCCATACAAGACACCTATGAGGTCCTGCATCTCAATAAATGATAAAAATCCATCCCAGTGCCTCACACCTCAAAAAATTTCTACATCGCAATGATTCCCATATGTGAATTCACCTCAAATTCCATGCACCCAACGATTTTCATAAATGATCTTGGTGCCAATCTACTCATACATACACACATATATATATAATACATCTAAACTAATTCTAACCTAGAATCTGGTTACTCTATAGGTATATCCCACTCACCTCATGCACCAAAAATGGACATGGATACACAAGGTCCATTCCAAGATTAAAAAAAAGAAAAAGAAAACTCAGATATTCCAATGGCGTACCTCTAACCATAATAGGCTCCTCCGCATGCTCTACACCCGATATCTCCATTGTGCACATATGGCCTGAAGCTCGACTACCAAAGGCTTGGAATTCCTATAGTGATACTCCAGAAACCATCCACAAACCCCACTACTGGGTCCAGCTATCTCTTCCATGAACTCCATTTGTAGCTAAAATTCAGCTACCATCACCTGGTACCACTCTTAGTATGAGATTAGAACCATGAGTCAACCCTAGTCCTTTAATGTCATCTGTAAAAGAATTATTTATGCATAAACTCTATAGATGCCTGCCCTATCCACTAGATTTTCACTCCTTCTATACTGACTACACAGTGTCCGCACATGTACCAGTTGTTCGCACTAGAAGCACATTGTTGATGACCCAACCCGAGGTGCCCTAGTTGAGTATCTTGCTTAAACTCCATACTGAGACACCCCTCAACCTCGCTTCCTGCTTTCTGAATCATCACTGTTAAAATCATCTGAATCTATCACCAAGCTCGAGTAAGATTGTTCTGTCAAATTTCCTTCGGCTATGAGTGCTTGATTCACCACCTTTGAGAATGAGGCCAACCTGAAGATGTCCATTTGCAATTTAATTGTGTATTTTAAACCATCCTCAAAATGCCTCACCCTTGAGGTACCATCGCCCAAAATATCATGTGTGAAATGTGACAACTCAATGAATGGAGCTTCATAGTCCATGATAGACATTCCACCTTTTTGTAGGCTCAAGAGCACACAATCTCTCTTGACCCTCACCGTCTATGGGAAGAACTACTCAAAGAACCTAGCTACAAAGTCCTTCTAGGCTTGTACCTATTATCTACCCGCCTGAACCTACACGTCCCACTAGTGATTTTCTGGTCCTCTAAGAATTTACATAGCTAGATTCACCCTCCACCCTAGTGGTATTTCAAGTTTCTCAAAGACCATCAACATCGACTCAGTCTAGTTCTCACCTGCCTGTGGTCCTCCCTCACCCTAAAATAGTTGTGTGTGTTACGACTCGAACTCTTGAGTCGGGTAATGCATAGAAGGATCTTCTCCCCGATCTCCCCTATCAATCCCCTGGATGAAATGCACCGGGTTCACTCTGAGCTACTCATCATGCTAAGACCCAAAAGTTGTTAGGTTCAGTCACTTACCCGCCTCTAATAGAGCCTATACCTGAGACTGTACCTATGAATAAGGATCTTCTTGGCCCTTTGGGGCCTCATCCTGAACCTTAGGGGTCTCAACCTATGCTTTCTCAAGAGGCACCAAATCCTAGCTGACCAGACGATCCATTGGATCCTACCTAGGTAGAAACCTGTTGAATACCAATATTATGGTTTAACGAAATTAATAACATATGGATAACTCTAATAATTAAATCACTAAAATGAAGTGTAATTTTACTACCCTTACTCTCCCACATCGCAATTATGTCGTACTAAATCTAGTATTTTAGCCTCTTACCCTCTCAAATCAGAGCCAGGTATCACATATGCCTTGAGAAATGCTCGTCCGGATGAACCATGTCTCCTTAATATGATGACCTCATCGCCCAACCGAGTTATCAACGTCACCCCATAACCTCATCCCCACTTGATCATATAAGATTTGGGACCATACATATATACATATCACATAAAAGTTTCATTAGAATGACATTATCGGGTTGGTTAGGTAGAATGCCACCAAAGAGAGGCAAGGTAGGAAAACACTAATTAGATGCCTTTACTTACACTTTAAGTAACCCAAAACCTCTTAGTGAAATCCCAATCCCCAATGAAAACCACAAACTAATTTTTCATTTCACATACATACAAATATATTACTATGTTCCTATCAAAAGAACAAACAAGCCTTCCTTTCCAAACCGGTCCAAGGGCCAAATAACTCCTCCTTTACTATAGTAAGTCAATCGTCACATGTCATAATAGATAAAAATAACACCCAAGTTCACCACTCAAGGTGGAAATCATATCAATTGTAAAATGAGAAAAATAAAATAGCAATTCCCAACCCTGGTAACCTGGTCCATACCTCATGCATAGGACTGCAAGCACCCAAACACAAGTTCTAAACCCGGTTCTGACAACAAAATAATATCTATTCTAATATATCCCAAAGATTAAGATTAATAAAGAGGCATAAGAAACTCATTTGATACCATTTTTAGCACCCTGTACCTTTTATCCACCTGAATAGTGCTACTAGCTGAGTGTCACTAGGCCATAGCCACTCCACTGTGTATGCTAAAGGCCTACAACTATCAACAAGGGTGTAAATGTGTGATATTGGGGATACTATACACTTTTTTATGATATAATAATGCTTTAATACATATATACAAGCAACAAAAAAGAAAGACCAACATGACAATGGACCAGTAACCCGCCCATAGAGGTAGCATAAGCAATAGTAGAAAAAACAATAAGAACAAACAATCTCAATTCCATTTTCATAATTAAACATCACAAAATACTATTTGTAGCTATTAAAGAAAAACATGCATACAACCCGGGTCATACAACAGAAAAAATAGAATAGTCACCCATGGCCAACCTGATTACGTACATATAATAACAAGATAATACAAAATAAAAACACAAAAATGAAACTACAGTTGAAGAAATAACCCACGGTCCCTTTCCTACCATCCCATTCTAACTAACCACTAAGGTCCACCTTCTAATCTCGAACCTTTACTTGTATACGAAACCATAAATTCTACATGCATCTTGAACGGCTCGTGTAGGGTGTGAGAAATAATCTCATTACACCACCACTAATGTGTGCCCATATTGCATCCATGATATGGTAGGTGTGTAGTAAAATAAATAAAGTGTACATGCATAGAATATAATATAAACTACTTCCCTTGTTCTTGACATCTACATGGATTTAATGAATAAGGTCTTTATATATTACCTTGATCAGGTTTTGGTAGACTTTATAAATGATATTCTTATGTATTCAAAGATTAAGGAAGAGAAAGAATATAATTTGAGGATTTTTCTTACAGCACCCTAATTATTTAGAATATATTAACTTTTAAATAAATTAAATCTTTTCAATAGCTTTCAATGAACACAACACCAAGTTTTAATGAAATGTGATACTCTATTAAAATATTATTATTTAAACATTACCATTATAATCTAGCCATTAAGTTGGTGGATATGAATATTACTAAATAAATTATAAAAATTATATATTTTACATGTGTATAAAATAAATTCAATTTCTATCTATTTATTATATATAAAATAAGAATAATTTGAAGAAATAAGAAATTTTTTCTAAAAAAATGTATTTTTCTAAAAGGCGGTCTATTCACGCTTTGCATACATAATTTAAAATTAATTTTTATTAATTTTAGAAAATTTATTGGGAAAAATAACCTTCATTTTAAAAATATGCATGAAACAATTGTCTTTGGTTGAATTTTTTATGATTTTTTAAAAGATAATCTTTTTGATGAATAATGAAAAATACTGAATTTTTATTAAAAATTGCCTTTTCATTTAAATTTTTTATAAAGATAAATTATATTTTAATTTGTTAATAAAGTAAAATTAGTTCAATTATATATCTATTAATCCAATTTAGGTCATTTTAATGATTTTCATATTTAATTTTGTTTTAAAAACTTTGTAAATTTTTGAACATTTTCTCTTTGAAACCCCGCTTTCTCATCGTGTCTACGAGATTAATTTAAAATTAATTTTTTTCACCTATATGAATAGAATTTAGAAAAATGGATTCTTGATTTGGAATCATAATAATCTATATTATCTATTAATTTCATCTAAATTTTTTACCATAATTAATAGGAAAAAATATACAAATTATTTACCATTGTAAAGGTAAAAACTGATTTACTGGGGGTTAAACTAAAAAAATAAGGGTTAAAAATTACCCAAAACTTTTTCAACACCCATTTCATGGAAACATTTTTACCTTATAATGTCTAATGATCTATAATACTCTAATTTTTACCCTTTTTTCATGTAGAAAATACGGGTTTTCCATTTTATTTTCAAAAATTACAAGTATAACACTCACCACACTTATTAAACGCCACCCCCATTCCTCTATTCTTCACACCTTAAAAAACTTTTGGTTCAGAAAATAACTAGAAAAGTAAATTCCAAAATTCTCTCCCCTCATACTATAATCCTTAGTTTTTTAAGAATTAAATTCTAGGAATGCATTAGGTATAATCCTAAAGAGGTGGTCAAAGAAGAGGTAAAAATCCCAACTATGCATTTTTGTTTTATTTCTTCTCACACCTCCATAAAATAATATTAATTTCTGACTATATAAAAAATATTGTATATAATATAATTATATGTTATTATGTTAAATTAATTACCTATATGAATCTCCTCTCACCCTTAATGGGAAACGATAATGTCACTTGTGTTTATGGCAGACTACCACCTAGTGAACCGATGTGACACGTATTCCATCAACACCTCTCAACGATAGGTATAATGATGTATATAAATTATATATATAATTTTTATAACATAATTATACCTATGGATTTATTGTATCATAAATATACCTTTTTTACTTTCTATTCTATAGTGGATATGATAACATCGCCCATGCTTACAACAAACTATCGCCTCGCGAAGCGATGCGATTCGTTTTTCACTAACACTTTACATGGTAGGTAATAAGGATAAATTTAATTAATATATATGATAAAAATTAAATAATTTTGATATTAATGATATATTTATCATTATTAAAAAAAATATCATTTTCTTTCTTATCTTTTCACTCACATAAAGATGATAACGTCATTCGTGCACGTGTAGACTTCGACCTTCATGAAGCGATGTGACTATATTTTCATCATCACACTACATGGATGACATATATAAGTAAATTTAATGAAATAATATTTTTTTTATGATATTATTATAATTTTTTAAAGTTATAATTCTAATTATCTTCTTTCTATAATGATCATTGAAAAATGAAAATATTACTCATGCGTAAGTATGACCTACCATCTCCATGATCATAACGTACTTCATTTCTCATAACCATATTTCATCATTGGTATTAAAATTATAATTTATGTATAAATATGATAATTATTTCACTAATATTATTCTATTTATGATGAAATAATAACCTATTAGACCAATATTCATCCTAACAAAGTCATTTTTGACACATAAGTTAAATATCATCGAAACACCCGATGTAAAATTAATTGATTAAGTAATTGTACAGAACATGGTAATAAGTGAAATAAAATGAATAATAAAATTAAAAAAATGTTATTAAAAAATTAAATAATAAACTTAAGTATATTATTCATAATGATAAATAATGTACATGATGAGTTGTACTCGAGGTAAGGGTTTCACTTTTACTTGCATGAGACATATGCCATATTCACCACTTATTTCCTTTGTGTAGTGTATATACTTACCCTTTGAAATTTTATATAATGAATATATTTATATTAATTGTATTTAAAGTTTAATTTTATATCATTTCTTTTATGGGTATTGTGATTCAGGAGTTGCCAAAGTGGTAAGGGTTTATTTTACAATCTCATCATTATTCAAAACTGTTTATGTTTATGTCTCCCTTGGGGGAATTATTTGATATTTCTATCTAAAAATAAATATATTTTCTTACCCTATGATTATTGAGGAACTTTTCAAGTAATATTAAATTTTTCTACTATTTTTTACTAAAAAGAATTGAGATTTTTTAAAGAAAATCTCACTATTTCTCTCTTTGGACGAAAGTACTTTTTCAAAAAAAAACCCATGTTTTTTAAAAATGTTTTTAAAAATTAATTTAAAATTTTAAAAAATACATACTAAATATATTTTTAATTTTAATTTTTAAAATATTTTTTTAAAATAATAATCATGTCTTTTTAAAAAAAAATTCGTTTGGATTTTACCAAAAATATGAAAGGAATATTTGTTTTGAAATGTACAACATGAACAGAATTTTACAACATCATGACAATTCATTATACTAATTCTTATTTTACAAGTCTTAATAGGATATTTTAATAAAAACTGATTTCAATTATTTTTGTGAACTTTTTGTTTTAAAATTTTATTTTCAAACTACAAAGGTTATTTTTCTCAAAATTGATTTTAAGGATATTTTCATGGTATTTCTATTCATAAATGACATCAAACCTCTATTTTACTTATGATAAACTGAGTAATTATTTAATTTATACCTTAATTATTATTTATAAAAATGTTTTATTATCAGTTTGACTAGGGATGCACAATTTTATTACCATTTTCAATTTTACTCTAGATGACTTATGATTATGTTTATTGGTTGGGGTAAGTATTAAAATTTCATATGTTAGTTGATCAATATGGATGTTTATGTTTTTTATGTTTCACCCATTTCATAGAAGGAATAAATTGGAATTAGTAAGTGATGTAATGGGTTCTCTATAGCCCCTTGATGCAACGGTGGGTCTCATGAGACAAACTAGAATGGGTTTTCCATGAGGCTTTACCCATTTTTTAGTTGTCTTGGCATAAGGACTTGAAAATATGTTTTATATGTCCATAATTATGCATTCCATCATTATGAATTCAATTATTGATATTCCAAATGATTATTTTATTTTTTATAATACACATGGTTAATTTTTTAGGATCATGTGATTATTTAAATGAAATTATTTGATTATCATTTATTCCTTACAAATTATTGTCAAGTTTTTGATTAAATGGATTGTGTTTCAGTTATATACCATACCATATTTATCATGAATTATTTATTTATATATTTCTCTATGAACTTACCCTTACTGAGCATCTAATATCACACCTTTTATATGTTTTATTTTACCCTAGATACTAAGAAGTGTTTTTTTGATTAATATGTTGGGATGTGCTATGAGGAATAATGGAGTTCTCAAAGAAATACTTTTTTAATTTTATTTTTTCACTTATAATAATAATTTAACGTATGTATCTAGTTTAACAAGACTAAAAACCTATTAGGTCCTTTGGGATGATATTATTTGTATCTTATTCCAATGTAATAAGGTATACACTGGTTCTAGGCTACTGGAGTCAGGGTTTCTATAGTTAATATCATAGGAAGTTTAGTAGAAACCTTGGGAACTAGATTTAGAAAAACATATATTTGGGAACATAAACCTATGATAAATTTTGAAGATATTTATAGAATAACATCTTAATGTTTTTGTAAGTAATATATTATGTGGTTTTTTTCTAAAAAATATATCTCTGTTTGGATACTAAAAGTGGACGTGGTTCAAGAATTAATGTACCTAGGGGTAATAACTTCGAAAAGGTCACATTATGCTTGACCTAATCATTACCTAGTGCACGAAAATATACCTTATTATGCACCTCATTTTTCAATCATGATGTATATCCTTAGGATAAATCAAAATTTCATTAAAGACCATTATGAAATTGTTAAAAATAATGATATCACCGAAGAATCCATGTTTATGATTATGAGATTATCTATGCATAAAATTTTCAATTTATATTAAGTGTTTCACTGGTTTTGGGATTATACATTATATTCAAAAATTTTAGGATCTAATATAGTGTATTATATTATTTATAAACAGATCCTAACAGAGATAATGAGAACCATATTTATTCACATAATCCAAAGAGTAAGAATGATCATTTCATTGACAAGCTTAAGCCAACCCTCCAAAGGGAAATATTCTACAAATATTTCTCATCATTATAGAATATAGTATTATGTGATATCAATATAGTGAAATAATTATCCAAGTATTATGAATTAAATGGTAAGAAAAAGATGAATATGATGGTATAGAAAAAAATAGATAAATGGAATAAGGGAAAGAATTATTTTAAAACATGTGATTCTTATGGAATGAAACACCTTAGTACATGATTAAAAAAGGAGTTTTCTTTAAGTGTGGAGAAAAATGCCACCATTCTCATGATTATAATAGAAATAAATAATATACCACTGTGTAATGCTTTCACTGTAAGGATATGGGGAACTATGAAAATGAATTCTCCAAGATTCAGGGGAATATACCTCAAAAGAATCTAAGGGTTCAAGGTAAATATTATGTTATTACTATAGATGGAGTGGAATGATTAATGTACTTATGTTTGATTTATAGAATTATGTTATAAGAGTATTTTAATAAATGATATTCTAGTTATAAGAATTATTAAATATATAAGGATTTTACTATAATACTATTTCATTAAGGATTTGAGAGCATACGTTAAATGGTACCAATGACCAAGAAAAGTGATTTATTGGAAAGTAAAAATTCTTATAAAACACATAATTGAGGTAGTAAAACCCTTAATATGTTCTAAATGCTGAGATAATAATGATAAAGAAGTTTTTATTATGATATTGGTAACCTTTAAAATTTATTTAATCTTTTATGTTGAGGAAGTTATGGGTTATTACAATTTGGGTGAATTATAGAAATTATAATAATATGATTTTAGAAAAAAGACAACCTGCATATCGGGTGACAACCCATCACTACCAGTAAGTCCATGGGGATTGAAACCAAAACCAAAGGATAATAAGGGTTTGGGGAATATCATCGTTATACATGATGTCCTAGTTAATATGTTATTTTCTTTAGTTAAACAATTTGGGAGATAAATATTAAATGTTTAAACCAATGTTGTTACTGTTGAGGTTTAGATATCAATGTATTATATTGCATAAATTTGAAAACCATATTGGTTTTGGAAAATATTTATAGACATATGGAAATAAATTTCACTCTTTTATGTATATTATGATCTATTAAAATTTAAATTTAGTTCTTCAGGCCTAAAAAATTCATTTTGGGATTTTCATTTTTGGAACTAAGAGATGAAGTGGAAACTGATCGAAGCACAACCAAAGGATGAAATTGTGTTTATGAAATAGAAATATATCAAGTAAGTATATTTCCTTATATTATTATACATTAAAATAATTCATCAAAGCAAGGAAAATGATCTTGAAACAAAAAATTTATCCTAATACCATCATTTATTTTGAACCAATGGCATTTTAAATCATTACTTATTTTTAGTTTTTAGGCCCTTAACTTTCCATTGATCATTCACTTTTGATCAATGGCGTATATCACTCTCTATAAATATTAACTCTTTTCTTCCTTGTATATATATTCACTTTCCACCAATTTTCTCTAGATTAGAAACCTAGTTACTTGTTATTCCATATTCCCTTCACACTTCCATTTCTATCTTATGAAGAGGATGTTTTATCAACCCTTCACATGATGTGGGATTTCAATTAAGGTATTTTCAAATGTTATACCCTTAATTATTGAGATCAAGATTAAATTAAAAGTAAATAATTTATTTGAGGGGGTATAATGTAATACCATAAGACATTTGATATATTTATTTTTAAATAAATTCAATCTCTTTGATATCTTTTAATTCATGCAACACTGGTTTTGAACAAAACTTGATACCCGATTAAAATATTATTATTTAAACATTACCATTGTGACATAAAAATAAAGTTAGATAGTATGAATAGTACTAAAAAAATTATAAAAAGTATATATTTTACACGTGTATAAAATAAAATCAATGGTTATCTATTGATTATAAATAATATGAAAATCATTTTAAAGAAGAATAAATTTTTTTTTGAAAAGATGTATTTTTCTAAAACACAGTCTAATCACACTTTGCGCACATAATTTAAAATTATTTTTCACCATTTTGGAAAATATATTTAAAAAATTAAAAATATTTTTTAAAATATAAATGTTAAAATTATCTTTGGGTGAGTTTTTGATAATTTTTTTGAAAATATTAATTTATTTGACGTATAGTGAAAAATACAGAATTTAAATTGAAAACTGAATTTTCGTTTAAATTATTTATAAAGTTAAATTATATTTTAAATTGGTATTAAGATATATTTTTTCTAATTATATATATATAAATCCAATATTTTCATTTTAATCACTTTATATTGAGTTTGGATATAAAAACTTTATAAACTACTTAACATTTTCTCTGTAAAAACCCGCTTTCTCATCACGACTGTGGGGTTAATTTTAAATTATATTATGCCACTTATGTGACTGGAATTTAGAAAAATTTATTCGATATTTTGAATCATAATAATTTATATTATCTAAAAATTTCATATTGATTTTTCACCATAATTAATAGTAAAAATAGTAAAAATTATTTACCACGGTTAAGGTAAAAACAAATTCAAAAGAGGTAAAACTAAGAAGATAAATGGCCCAAAACTTGTCCAACATATATTATATGTCCATATTTCAACCTTATCGTGTATAATCCTAGAAGATAATTTTTTTATCCCTTTACAATGTGAAAAAATGGGCACACCTTTTACTTTTCAAAAATTACAAGTGTGTCACTCATCTCACTTAGAAAAGGTCACCTATCTCCTATCTTATTCACACCTTCAAACCATTTTGTTTTGAAAAACCAAAAAAAATTAACTTACCAAAATCCATCCCATCATCTTATAAGCCTTGTTTTTTTATAAATCTATTCAAGGGATAATTTAGGTACAATCTTAAAGAGGTGGTTCGAGAAGGGGTAAAATTCCTAACTATGTGTTTTTGTTTTATTTCTTTTTCAAACTCCTTAAAAATATTATTCATTTATGATTATATAATAAAAATATTACACACCATATATTAAGATGTTATTATTTCAAGTTAATGTCCTATTCCCCAAATAGGAAATGATATTGTCGCTCGCGTGTACGGTAGACAATCACCTCACGAACTAATGTGACACATTTTCCATCAACACCTCTCACGGTTGGGTATTATGATGGATATAAAGTATATATATGATATTTATAACATAATTTTACCTATGGAGAAATTATATCATATATAACATTTTTTACTTTTCATTCCACATGGAATATGACAACATCGCCCGTGTGTATGGTGGACTACCACCTCACGAAGCGATGTGATTTGTTTTTCACTAACCCATTACATGGAAGGTAATAAGGATAAATTCAATGAATATATTTGAAATAAAATAAATAATTATTATATAATTTAAATATTATCCTTCTAAAAAGAAAATATATCATTTTTTCTTACCTTTTAACTCATTGAAATACAATAATGTTGTTTGTGTACATGTGGACTACTGCCTTCATGAAGCGATGTGACTCTCTTTTCATCACCACACCACATAAATTATATATATAAGTAAATTTCAATAAATAATATGTTATTTTTTATATTATTATCATTAATTAAATATAAAATATTACATACCTTCTTTCCATAATGATTATTGAAAAATGAAAATGTTACTCATGCATGTGCACGGCCTACCGTCTCCATGACTGTAACATACTTCATTTCTCAAAACTATCTTTCATGATTGGTCTTAAATTTATAGTTTATTTATAAATAATATAATTATATCATTAATATTACTCTATATATGATGAAATAATTATCTCTAAGACCAATATTCAACCTACTGAAGTCATTTTTGATACATAAGTCAAATATCATTGAAACACACAATGTAAAACTAATTAATTAATTAATTGTATATAACATGTTACTAAGTGAAATAAAAGGAATAATAAAATAAAAATGATATTAATAAATCAAATAATTATCATAAGTTTATTATTTAGTAAGATAAATAACGTACGTGATGAATTAGACTCAAGGTAAGGTTTTATAATCTTACTTTTACTTCTATGAGACATATGCCATAGTCACAACTTATTTCCATTTTTGGGTGTATATAATACACATATGACATGTCATATCATAAATATATTTATATTCATGGTATCAAATTCTTTATTTGATGTCATTTATTTTATGGGGATTATGATTTAGAAGTTACCAATGTGGTACGAGTTTATTTTACAATCTCATCATTATTCAAGATTATTTATGTTTACGTCAACCTTGAATAAATTATTTGATATTTATATCTTAAAATAAATCTATTTTCTTCATCTATGGTCATTCATGAACTTTTTCATGTAATAGTACCATCTTTCACTCTTTCTTACTTAAAATGATTAAGATTTTTTTAAGAAAATGCGCCTTTATTTCTCTCTTGGGTCAAAAAACCTTCTTGATCAAAACCCATGTTTTATAAAAGTTTTTCCAAAAAAAATTTCAACATTTTTAAATTGATTTATTAAATAAATGTTTAACAATTCTTTCTCTTTAAAAAATGTTTTGAAATATATATTCATGTCATTTTCAAAACAATGGGTGTTTGTATTTTACTAAAAATGTGAAAGGAATATTTATTTCAATGTATATGACATGAATGTAATTTTTAAAAATTGTAACTAATCAATATTTTAATGAATATTTTAAAATTTCTAAATGGTTATTTTCAATGAAAATTATTTTTAAATTTTTTTGTTAAATTTTTTTTGGTAAATAATATTTTCAAAATGAAAAGGTTATTTTTCTAAAAAAATGTTTTTAATGATCTTTTCTTGGTATTTATATACATAAACAACATAAAACCTCTATATTAATTATGATCCACTAAGGATATTTTTTATTGAAACTATCCTTATTATTTATATATATTGTTTTATTATTAGTTTTACAAGGGATGTAAATTTTTATTACCATTCACCATTTTAGACTGAATCATTTATGATTATGTTTATTGATTGGGGTAAGTATTAAAATTTTATATGTTATTTTTTCAATATGAATGTTTATGTTTCTTATATTTGACCCCTTTCATATGTGGAAGTAACTGGACTTAGTAAGTGATCGACAGTGCTCGATATAACCCCTCAATGCATATGTAGGTCTCATGAGAAAATCAAGATTGGGTTTTGGTTAGACCTTACCCATTTATATATATTTCTTTCCACAAGGCCTTGAAATTATGTTTTATACATTCAAAATTATGCATTCCATCATTATGAATCTAGTTATTGATATTCCAAGTGATTATTCGACATGTTAGAATATCCATGGTTATGTTTTCAAGATCATATGATTATTTATACTTTATTATTTGATCATAATTTATTTCAGCCATATTATTATCATGTAATTTATTAAATGGAATGTGTTTCAGATATTTATCTTTCCATATTGATTATGATTTATTTATTCATAGATTCTATTGTACTCTTACCCTTACTCAGCATCTAAGCTCACCCCTTTCTTATGTTTTATTTTCCCCAGGATATGAGGAAGTTTTTTTTGATTGATGTGTAATGACCCAAAGTTTCATTAATGGAAATCCCTCTTGATCTAATTAAATGTCTCTTTATGTAAATTTTTTACATAAAATGTTTACTTCTTTGGTTTTATGTTAAGAATTGTGACTGTTGCTTTTATAACCGTTGAACATAGATCACATGATTAATATAAATATAGGGCTTTAACAAACCCAATTCACTTAGACAAAGGAAGCGATGGCCTCATCCAGTAAAATTGCTCCATACGAATCCCATTTTTCAGAGCTTGGAAAAGAGGTGTAATCTTTGGGCTTCTCTCTTGACCAAGCCCAAGCTGATCTTCATCATGTCAAGCTCGAACGATATCGTCTACGGGAAAAGTGGAAGTTGATAGAGATTACCACTCGAGCGATGTTATCTGAGCCACCCCAAGAGTCTGTCACCATCGCACACCTATCCCTTAGGTCTTATGCGGCTGTTTTAAGGGGTTATGTAACAAATCTCTAGTACTATGTTCATGTACATTATTTTTGTATATAATAATGAATACACTTCCTTGTCATTATTGATACATTGTAAATAGTTTTTAAAGTACAAATAGTGTTTTTAGTTATTATTTAATTAAGAAATCTATTTTATTAAATTAAAGGATTTTTGAATTAAATAATATTTTAATAAAATAATAATAATATTATTAAATTAATTTTATTATATATAAATGATCATATAATTTTCTGAATGCAATTGTATTTTTTATTAAGGTTTGAAAGCCATTTTTGTCAAAACCGGTGAATTTTCGATAAATGTAGGTTTTTATTTTAAAAGTAAAAATTAACATATTTATAAAATTATTTATATAAAATAAATGTTATTTCTGGAATCAGGATGTCGAAATTATCCAACGGTGAAATTTTCATAATTTTCTGAGACAGTCAAATTTTTGAGTAAAAATTAAATACCGTTTAAATATATAATGTGTTTTAGGACATCATAGTGGCCCAATAGTGTTATAATAAAATAATATAAGATTTATGTTCTGAAAATATATGTTTTAACATTAAAATAATGTGATTTTGGGTTTGTTTGACTTACTTTTCAAATCATTAATGAACCCTTCAAGACTTATTAAACACCTTGTCTTTTTAAATTTTTTCCATGGGAGTGTGACTCACCTCAACATAAGAAAACCTATTATTTTAAGAATTTTGGACTTTATACTTATAAAATATTGTTTTTCTCTTCCCTTTTCCAAAAACCAGGGGCAAAAACCATGGGATGGTTTGTGGTTTGGATTAATTTAATGTAAAGGGTCCCAAACCTAAATAATAAATAATTCCCTCACCTTTCCTATATAAACCCACCCAAGATCCCACTTACTCCTCACTAAAATCCTTTTGAGTTCATCAAAACTCTGCTCTAATCTCTCTAGAATCCTCCCAAGGTGCCCCAAGCTCCCAAGAACCCTCTCTCAAGCCTCTCTCAAGCCTTTGGAAGCACACTTCCAAGTAAGGGTTTTTTCTTCCTTTCACATTTTTGTCCAATTTTATTAATATTGTTATGACCTTTTAATTTCAATTATAAATGCTGGGGTATGGTTTCTCACCTCCCCCATACTTCCCTATTATTGTTTTAATGATGGTATACCCCTTTCTCTCTCATTAAATGTCTCCCATGTACACCCATTACTATGCTGAAATTCCGAAAGGAACTTCTCCCTCCCCATTTACATTCAAGCAATACTTTTGTATCATGAATCTAAATTACATTACAATTGTTGGGAAATATATCTATATGACCCCCTTACTTTACATTTCATGTAGATATAATGAGACACCCCTTTCTCACTCATCAACCATTTTTTATGAATTCTTATATCACGCCGTTACGCTGCCGAAATTGCACCGATTTTCTAAGCCAATGCCATTGTGTAGTGAATACCATTACAATTTATCCATCAAGGGTATTCACCTTAATGCACATTTAATTATTGATTATAAAGTTTCATTCCACATTCCCTTTTCATGGAATAAATTATTATGTTTTATGAATCCATGTTTTATGATCCATGTGGTACACTTATGCATGAAATGAAATGTTTAAGAAGGATGTGCCCTTATAGCGCTCCAATGCATTGGGTAAAGCATAGTATCATGATACGTCATGTGCAATGAGTGTTGACTTATGATAATTCAAGTTCAATGAGGTTTTACTCATGCTTCATGTGCAATGAGGATTTACTCATGCTCTATGTACAATGGGCCTTGGCTCATGCTAATTCCATGTTAAGTGTTGTTGCCACATTTCCATGTTATGATTATCATGCTTTATCATGCCTTTATGTCCATGTTTCTATTGTGATCTATTGATATTCCCATTGTATAACATGTATTTTACTCCTCATGTATTCCATGATTATTCCCTTATTGGGCTTTATAGATCACCCTTTTCTTATGCATGTCCTCAGGTTATCCCATGCAATGCTAAGTACGAGGGAATGTAGTGGTCATGTAAAGGAAGTTTTCAATAAAGATGTTGTATTTAATGTTTTATGTTGTTATGTAATGATCCTAATCCCCAAATACACTGGACCTCTCTATCTTCCATGTTGTATCAAGTGAATAGTTTATGTAATAAATCATGTTTAAGTTTGTAATAATTTAGGGTTGTCATAGTTGGTATTAGAGGATAGGTTTAGTTATTTTTGGGATTAGGATTATAAAACCCTAGTAAAGCCTTAGAGACAAGACTAAGTATAATAAAAACATCCCTAAGTTTTTGTAAGTACTGAGTAAGTGGTTTATCAAGCAAATACATCCATGTCTGGATACGAGCAGGTAGAGGCGGCTCTGGCACAGATGTATCCTAGGGGTAAAACCTGAAAACACCACTTTGAGATAGACTCGAATGAGAAATGGTTCACAACAACAAGACTTGATGCACTCTTGGTTAAGACACTCACGGGGGATATGTTTTGATAAATTCACAAGCTTAGTATGAACCCTTATTAAGGGAATTAAAAAAAAGGCCCCTAAGAATATATGTTAAAAAGTAGATCATGAAAAGCCTAGATTAAAGCCTATAGAATCATGAGTTAAGGAAATAAAAGTTTATTTATAAGTCATCAAATTTTGTCTTTGGATTATCCTTTATGTGTTACCCCCTAACTTTCCTTTTATTCTAGACAATGGCCAGTAATAGGAGGACTCAGGCTAACAAACGATGTGAAGATCAGTGTGATGATTGTACTAATGAGATGCCCAATCCAATGGGAGCGGGAATCGCACACTTTGTCACGCTTATCTCTCAGCTAACTCAATCTTTGAATAGAAACATGGGTCAAGAGGAACGTCCAAACCCCCCTAAGAAGGAACAAGTCGCTATTGAGAGCTTCACGAGACAAAGGCCTCCTACTTTTATTGGATCATCCAATCCCAAGATCGCTGAACAATGGATCAACTCCATTGAAAAGATCTTCTCCATCCTTCAATGTTATGAACAAGAGAAGGTTCTCCTGGCGGCTTATCTTATGGAGGGTGAAGCTGATCAATGGTGGACTTTGATAAAAAATACGAAGCCTGAGGAGGAGATCGAGGCGTTGGAATGGAAAGATTTCCGAAAGATGTTTTTCGATAAATATTTTCCGTGCACCCTCCATCTTAAGATGGAAAGGGACTTCCTTTCCCTCAAGCAAAAAAGACGGAGAATCTGTTAGAGAATACGAGACAAAATTCACAAGGATTGAACAATACGCTTCCAGCTTTGTCGTTACCCCCGAATGCAAGGTTGGCCGCTTCTTTGTTGGGATGAAGCCTAGCTTGCGAAAAGCATTAGCGATCCATGACTTTGACAGCTATGAGGAAATTTTCCAATGTGCCCTCAAGGTTGAAATGGAGATCGGGGAATCACAGGGGTATCATGGGGACAAGAAGCATAAGGTGTACTTCAATGCTGGAGGTTCGATGGATAAATCCAATGGTGCTAAGAAGATCCAGCACCCCACTTTCCAAAAGTGCGGAAAGAAGAACCCTGGAAATTGCCTCAAGGGGATGAGGAAATGCTTTTAGTGTGAAAGAGAAGGGCACCTAGATTTTAATTGTTGGCAAGAAATACCCGTGGCTGCAACAGAGGAGAGGAACACTCCGTCTGAACCTCAACGCATTGTTCATTGCTAAAACTGCAAATAACCAGGGCATCTTGGAAATTAGTTCCCTAATCCAAGAGTTTTCAGAGGCAACCAACAACCTCCAAGGCAACAAGGAAGATATTTTTCCATCACATCTGCCGAAGTGAACCCCGACAACAAAGTGGTGATAGGTATGCTAGTTATTCATTCAAGAACAGCGAACATAATTTTTGATTCAGGTTCTACGCATTCTTTTATATCTCAAAATTTTAGTAGAACAATCCCAGAACCACCACAAATCATGGAAGTGAAGATGTCGGTGAGTATGGAAAATGGGAAAATCATTGAATCCCTTGAATATAAGTCCTCCTCTATTATAATATGTGGATTGAACTTCCCAGTGAACCTTGTCATACTCCCTCTAGTGAAATTTTATGCAATTCTTGGCATGGATTGGCTTTCCTTATATAAGACCAACATAAATTTTCATGAGAGGGAAATCACTCTCCATGTGGAGAATCGACCCCCGATTTTGTACAAGTGCAAAGAGGGGGATGAATCTTCTTTAGATCCATCATCTCAAGTGTGTATATTATTTCCCTATGAGCACGCATATCTAGCTCAGATGATTGAGTCCAAGGAAACAACCATCCTTGAAGACATGCCTATTGTGAGGGAATTCGCTGAAGTGTTTCCCGAGGAACTGCCTGGTCTTCCTCCTAGAAGAGATGTTGAATTCTCAATTGAACTTATACCAGGGGCACTGCCAATATCCAAGACTCCATATAGAATAGCTGTTATGGAGATTGAAGAGCTGAAGAAACAACTACAAGAGAATCTGGATAAAGGGTTTATATGCCCAAGTGCTTCACCATGAGGTGAACCAGTCCTCTTAGTCAAGAAGAAGGATGGGTCAATGCGGATTTGCATCGATTATCGTGAACTTAAAAAAATCACGATAAAGAAAAAGTATCCTCTACCACAGATCGATGACTTGTTTGATCAGCTAAATGGAGTACAATACTTCTATAAGGTATATTTGCGGCTGAGATATTATCAAGTAAGGGTGAAGAAGGAAGATGTCCCCAAGACTGCTTTTCATACAAGATACGAGCACTATAAATTCATAGTAATTCCTTTTGGACTCAATAATACTCCATCAATCTTCATGGACTTGATGAATAGAGTCTTTAGAGATTACCTTGACAAATTTGTGGTAGTCTTTATAGATGATATTCTAATATCAACCAAAACCAAGGAGGATCATGAGGAGCATTTAAGAACTGTACTAGAGACTTTGCGCAAGGAGAAGATCTATGAAAAGTACAACAAGTGTGAGTTTTGGTTGAAGGAGGTCTCATTCTTGGGCCATATCATCATAAGCAATGGGATATCTGTGGATCCCTCCAAAAAAAAATGCAATTGAGGGATGGCCGAGGCCAACCTTGGTAACAGATATCCATAGCTTCTTGGTGTTAGCTGGATATTATCGACGATTTGTGAGAAATTTCTCATGATTGTCTAACCCTCTTACCAAGCTAACTCTAAAGGGAGTAAAGTTTTCTTGGAGTGATGAATGCGAAGAAATCTTCAAGGAGTTGAAAAAGAGGCTTATTACTACTCTTGTGATCACTTTACCCACAAGCGGGAAACTTTTTGTAGTATTCAGTGATGCTTCGAAGAAGGTCTTAGGCTGTGTGCTGATGCAGAATGATAAAGTGATATCCTATGCCTCAAGGTAGTTGAAAATCTATGAGCGAAACTATCCAACGCATGATCTAGAGTTTGCGGCGGTGATCTTTTACTTGAAAATCTGGAGGTATTATCTCTATGGGGAGAAATGTGAGATATATATTGACCACAAGAGTCTTAAATATATATTCACATAGAAAGAGCTTAATATGTTCTAGAGAAGATGGGTAGATCTCGTCAAAGATTATGACTGTTCAATACATTAACACCCTGGGAAAGCAACAAGGTGGAAGATGCCCTAAGTAGAAAGGACCCAACGATTCTTTCAATGATGAGAATTGAGAAGGATCCAATCTTCTTAGACTTGATGAATATGGACATGGGAATCATAAATAAGGGAACATCATCAATCCTTTCATAAATTATTGCTCAACCATCTCTTTTGGAAAGGTTAAAATATGATCAAAAGGATGATGTGGGAATTCAGGAAAAAGTGGAAGCTATCGAAAAAGGGAAATCCTCAGATTTTAATGTTAATGAAGAAGGAATTGTGTAGTTTGGGAAAATACTATGTGTTCCATAAAGTCCAGAGCTGAAGAAGGAACTTTTGGATGATGCACATAGTTCAAATTTCTCTATTCACCGAGGGAGCACAAAGATATATCGAGATCTCCGAGAAAACTTTTGGTGGGATAATAAGAAGAAGGGGATCGCTGAATATACATCAAAGTGCTTAGTGTGTCAGAAAGTGAAGGCAGAGAGGCAGAAGTATAAGGGAATGATGCAACCATTTCCCATACCAGAATGGAAATGGGAGAACATCACCATGGACTTTGTCACCAGACTTCCGAGGACATCTAAAGGAAACAATGCAATCTGGGTTGTTTTGGATCATCTTACAAAGACTGCACACTTAATTTCTATTCGGGAGGATTTCTTATTGGATCTACTGGCACAGATATATATCAGGTAAGTGGTATGGTTATATGGATTACCGTTATCTATTGTGTCTGACTGAGATCCAAGATTCACCTCTAAGTTTTGGAAGAGTCTTCAACATGCTTTGAATACTGAACTGAACTTCAGTACGGCCTATCATCCTCAAACTGAGGGCCAATCCGAGTAGACTATCCAAACACTTGAGGACATGTTTAGAGCATGCTCAATGGACTTTAAAGGAGGATGGGATCAACATCTTCCACTGGTTTAATTATCCTATAACAACAGTTTCCACTCAAGCATCCAAATGGAACCATATGAAGCCCTATATGGGAAAAGGTGAAGAACACCAACATGTTGGGATAAGGTTGGTGAATGTAAGCTGCTTGGACCAGAAATGGTCAAAGAAATAGTGGAGAAGGTGAAAACCATTCTGGAGCATATTAAGGAAGCCCAGAGTCAACGGAAGAGTTATGCAGATAATTGTCAACGAGACCTTGAGTTTAAATTTTTAGACATGGTTTTTATACGCATATATCTGTGGAAGAAGGTCATGAGGTTTGGAAAGAAATAGAATTTAAGTCTATGGTACATCGACCCCTTCGAGATTCTTGATCGTGTCGGGGCTGCGCCCTATCGACTAGCACTTCCACCTACCATGGCCAAAGTACATGATATCTTTAATGTATCCCTCTTAAGGAAGTACATACCAGACCCTTCACATGTACTCTCTTCTGAGGTGGTACAATTGGAGGATGATCTTTCTTATGAGGAGAAACCAGTGAAGATCTTAGATCATAGAGAAAAAGTTCTACGAAATAAGACAATTCCCCTCATCAAGGTGCTGTGGCGAAATCACAAGTTTGAAGAAGCGACTTGGGAATCGGAGGAAATGATGAAGCTGAGTTACCCACATCTATTTTAGTGTGGGAAAAGGAAATTTCGAGGGAGAAATTTATTAAGGGGGGAATATTGTAATGAACCAAAGTTTCATTAATGGAAATCTCTCTTGATCTAATTAAATGTCTATTTATGTAAAATTTTTACATAAAATGTCAACTTCTTTGGTTTTATGTTAATAATTGTGACCGTTTCTTTTATAGCCGTTGAAAAGTGATCACATAATTAGTATAAATATAGGGCTTTAACAAACCCAATTTACTCAGACAAAGGAAGCGATGGCCTCATCCAGTAGAATTGCTCTATACGGAGCCCATTTGTTGGAGGTCGGAAAAGAGGTGGCATCATTGGGCTTCGATCTTGACCAAAACCAAGCCGAGCTTCATCATGTCAAGCTCGAATGGCGCCGTCTATGGGAAAAGTAGAAGTTGATAGAGATTACCACTCGAACGATGTTATCCGAGCCACCCCAAGAGTCTGTCACCATCGCACACCTTACCCTTAGGTCTTATGTGACTGTTTTAAGGGGTTATGTAACAAATAGCTAGTACTATGTTCATGTACATTATTTTTGTATATAATAATGAATATACTTTCTTGTTATTATTGATACATTGTAAATAGTTTTTAAAGTACAAATAGTGTTTTTAGTTATTATTTAATTAAGAAATCTATTTTATTAAATTAAAGGATTTTTGAATTAAATAATATTTTAATAAAATATTATTATTATTATTAAATTAATTTTATTATATATAAATGATTATATAATTTTATGAATGCAATTGTAATTTTTATTAAGGTTTGAAAGCCATTTTTGTCAAAACCCATGAATTTTCAATAAATGTCGGTTTTTATTTTAAAAGTGAAAATTAACATATTTAGAAAATTATTTAGATAAAATAATTGTTATTTCTGGAATCAGGACGTCAAAATTATCCAACAATGAAATTTTTATAATTTTCTGAGACAGTCAAATTTTTGAGTGTAAATTAAATACCATTTAAATATATAATGTGTTTTTTGACATCATAATGACCCAATAGTGATGTAATAAAATACTAAAAGCTTTATGTTCAGCCAATATATGTTTAACCATTAAAATAATGTGATTTTGGGTTTGTTTGATTTACTTTTTAAAGCATTAATGGACCCTTCAAGACTTATTAAACACCTTTTCTTTTTAAATTGTTTTCCATGGGAGTGTGACTCACCTCCACATAATAAAACCTATTATTTAAATAATTTAAGACTTTGGACTTATAAAATATTGTTTTCCTATTTCCTTTTCCAGAAACCATGGGCAAAAACCAATGGGATGGTTTGTGGTTTGGATTAATTTAATGTAAGGGGTCCCAAACCTAAATAATAAATAATTCACTCACCTTTCCTATATAAACCCACCCAATCTCCCACTTAATCCTTACTCAAAGACTTTGTAGTTCGTCCAAACTCTGCCCTACTATCTCAAGAATCATCCCAAGGTGCCCCAATCTCCCAATAACCCTCTCTCAATCCTCTATCAAGCCTTTGGAAGCACACTTCCAAGTAAGGGTTTTTTCTTCCTTTCACATTTTTGCCCAATTTTCTTAATATTGTTATGCCCTTTTAATTTCAAATATAAATAATGGGGTATGGTTTCTCACCTCCCCCATACTTCCCTTGTATTATTTTAATTATGGTAGACCCCTTTGTCTCTCATTAAATTCCTCCCATGTACACCCATTAGTATACCGAAATTCCGAAAGGAACTTCTCCCTCCTCATTTACATTAAAGCAATAATTTTGTATCATGAATCTAAATTCCATTACAATTGTTGGGACATGTATCTATATGAACCCTTTACTTTCCATTTCATGTAGATATGATGAGACACCCCTTTCTCACTCATCAACCATTTTTTATGAATTCTTATATCAGGCCGTTACGCTGCCGAAATTGCACCGATTTTCTAAGCCAATGCCATTGTGTAGTGAATACCATTACCATTTCTCCATAAAGGGTATTAACCTTTATTCACATCTACTTATTGATTATAAAGTTTCATTCCACATTCCTTTTTTGTGGAATAAATGATTATGTTTTATGAATCCATGTTTTATGATCCATGTGGCACACTTATGCATGAAATGAAATGTTTAAGAAGGGTGCGCCCTTATAGAGCTCTAATGCATTGGGTAAAGTATAGTATCATGATACATCATGTGCAATGAGTGTTGACTCATGCTAATTCAAGTGCAATGAGGGTTTAATCTTGCTTCATGTGCAATGAGGATTTACTCATGCTCCATGTGCAACATGCCTTGACTCATGCTAATTCCATGTTAAGTGTTGTTGCCACATTTCCATGTTATGATTATCATGCTTTATCATGCCTTTATGTCCATGTTTCTCTTGTGATCTATTGATATACCTATTGTCTAACATGTATTTTACTCCTTATGTATTCCATGCTTATTCCCTTACTGGGCTTTATAACTCACCCTTTTCTTATGCATGTCCTCAGGTTATCCCATGCAATGCTAAGTACGAGGGAATGTAGTGGTCATGTAAAGAAAGTTTTCAATAATGATGTTGTATTTCATTTTTTAAGTTGTTATGTAATGATCCTAAGACCTAGAGACACTAGACCTCCTGATCTTACATGTTGTATCAACTGAATAGTTTATGTAATAAATCATGTTTAAGTTTGTAATAAAAGTAGGGTTGTCATATGATGTACAGGGATACACTATGAGTAATAATTAAGATCTTATAGAAATTGTTTTTTTTGTCTTTTATGTTTTCAATTGTAATAAAAACTTCAAGAATGTATCCGGTTTACCAAGACCAATAAATCACTCGATCCTTTAGTATTTTATTCCTTATATCTTATTACATTGTAATAAAGTAGACATCAGCTCTGGGTTATTGGGGTCAGGGTTTATACAGTCCTGATGACCATAAGGAAGGATAAATTGTATTAAAATTTTACAAAATTTGAATTTTGGTAACAAATTTTTTCATTTTTGGTTTATATGATCTCAAGTGAGGGTATATCAGTAGATCCTTCAAATATGGAAGTTATTGAGAAATGGACTTAACCAACCATGGTAATTAAGATCCATAGTTTTCTTAGGTTGTTCAGATATTACCAACTATTTGTGAGATATTTATCATAACCATATAATACATTCACTATGTTAACTTGGAAGGGATATTGGTTCTTTTAACCAGATGAATGTGAAGAAAATTTCAAGGAACTGAAGAGAAGGTTTGTCGGTACACCTATACTTATACTACATGGTAGTGGATAAGGGTTTGTAATCTATAGTGATGCATTGAATAAATTACTAGGATTTTTCTTCATATATAATGATATTTTGATATATTATGACACATTCATTTTGAAGGTTTATGAGAAAAATTACAGCTCATGATTTGGAGTTAGATGCAGTGATTTTTTCATTAAAGATGTAAAGGCATTATCTTTATAGGTAATGGTGTGATATATTTACTAATCATAAAATTTTAAAGTATATATTCACTTATAAATTTTTGAATATGTTCCAAAAAATATTTTTGGATATGATTAAATATTGTGACTTCTCAATACATTACCACCATGGGAAAGAAAACAAGGTGGCTAATGCTTTGAGTCAAATTAATCATTCTAGATTTTCAATGATATAGATCATAATAGATCCAATATTAATTGATTTTCAGAAGTTAGATCTGTAAATATTAAAGTATGGAGAAAAATATTATCTTTCTCAAATGTGTGTTCAACCATAAATCAAAGGTAAAATTAATGTGGAGCAGAAGGAATATGTAGAACTGAAAAAAAGTTGAGAAATGTTCCTAAATTTGACCTTGATTAGGATGGAAAGATAATTTTTAAGAACCATGTATGTGTTCTATTGATACCAGATCTGAATATGAAGGTATTGGATAAGGATCCTAAATCATCATTCTCTATTTAACTTGGAAGTATGATGATGTATATAATTATGAAAGAGTATTTTTGGTGTGACAACATGTAGAGAGATATTTTAGAGTCTGTATCTTGGTGCTTAGTAATTTATCAAGATAAGGATGATATATAAAAGTCAAAGGAGATGTTACAAACATTACACATACCATAATAGAAATGGTAAAACATCACCACAGACTTTTTTATTAGAATCCCTAAAAATTATGAAGGTCATAATTCTAATTGGGTTGTAGTTGATCACCTTAAAAAGTTAGTACACTTCATTTATATCAGAAAATATTTCTATATTGAACTTATTTCTTGGTTATATATTAATGAAGTGGTAAGGTTCCATGTAGTATTTTATTTTATCATATATGGTCAGGATACAAGGTTTATCTTGATGTTCTAGAGAAGTCTTCAATGGGATCCAGATACAAAGTTATATTTCACCACTACTTATCATCCTTAGATAGTTGGTCAGGCTGAGAGGACCATTAAAACCCTGGATGTAATGTTGAGGGCTTACTATATGGAATTAAAAGGTTTTTGGGATAACCTCCTTCTTTTTTTTGTAAATTTCTTACAAAAATATCTTTCACTCGATCATTATGGTGGCCTTCATGAAGCCCCTGATAGAAGAAAGTGCATAAATCCAAAATTTTAAGATTAAGTTGGAGAAAAAAACTATTGATACATGATCTAACTAATGAAATCATAGAGAAGGTTATATCCATTTAGTATCACATAAGGAAAACAAAAAATCTATATAAATGCTATGCTTATAACCATTGGTGTGATCAAGATTTCGATGTTGGTGGCAAGGTATTTTTATGAATATCTCATTAGAAGAACCATATAAGGTTTGGAAAAATGGATATTTGAACCATAGATATATTGGTCCTATTGAAATTATTGATCATATTGGGAGGGTATCTTATCATTTATTTCTGCTACTGAATCAATCTAAAGTTCATGATATATTCTATATATATATCATAAGGAGGTAAATTACTGATCCTTCACATGTATCAAACTTAGAGGTCACACCATTGGAAACAGATCTCTCTTATAAAGAAAAAATGGTGGAGATTCTTGATCGTAGAGATAAAGTTATACGAAACAAGACCGCTCATCTAGTTAGTGTTTTTTGGTGATACTAGGAATTAGAGGAAGCAATGTGGGAACTGAAGGATGTGATGAGGAAGAATCATCCTCATCTATTTGTATCGGAGTAACCAAATTTCATGGGTAAAATTCACTTTAAGGGATTTATAATGTAAAACCTCGATATTTTATGAAATATTTCTCTATAAATAAATTCCATTTCTTTGATAGCATGTGTCACATGCAACACTGAGTTTAAATAAACTGAGATATACAATAAAAATATTATTCATGAATACTATGGTAATATCATAGCCATTGGATTGGGGGTATGCATAGGGGTAAAAAATTTATGAAAAATTATGGTTTATATATAAATAAACTCAATTCATTGGTAATAGATTTATTAAAAATGAAAATACACATCATTTTAAAATAAAAGAGTTGTTTTTCCAGAAAATACTTTTTATGTGTGCAATGTGTTTTACATTAATTAATTAAATTGATCACTATTGGTGAATTATTTTAATTAAATTTATATAATATATTAAATAAAAAAATTACTTATCATATAATTTTTTTTTCTATAAATGGTATTAGAATAGATACATTTTTATGCTTAAAATGTATTTTTTGAAAAGTAGGTTTTGTCTCATTTTACTCCCTTATCTTAAAATTAATTTCTACCCCTTATATAAATTTAATTTGAAAAAATTTATTCCATATTTGGAATCACGAGGTTCAAATTTTCTAAATATATCCCTTTTATTTTTAAGCATTATCAATAATAACCTTAGTAATATTTATCACGTTGGTAAAGGGTAAATCGAGCTAATCTAGGTTAAAACTAAGTGATAATGCCATAATTTTTCATCCCAATTATTATTATATGAATATAATTCAACCCTTATAACCTTATTCTATAAATTTAATTGTATATGGGATGTTGTTCTGTGGAAATTACATATATAATATTTAAAGTAAAGAAAAATACAAAATGTCACTCTCTTAATTTTAAATACCTATTATGTGTCCACATAAGGAAAAAAGAAGGCAATGAATTAAAAAAAAATATATATTGAGAAAAATTTAATTTAATTTATGAATTAAATTTATTTAATTTTTTTTAATTATATAATTAACTTAAATGATTATGCCACACTGACACATTATTTGTAAAATTAATAGAAAAATAAAATAAAGTATTTTAAAAATATTAAAAGTAGTATGATTTGATTGAGATATAATATTAAAAATATTTTATAGATAAATATGAAATATTATTATTATTTAAAATTACTATATTTTAATTCCAACTTTTTATTTATGTATATTATGTCAAATTAAATGAATAGTATTAAAATTCACATTAATGATATTTAATAAAAAAATATTTTATTAAACTGTTTAAAAATTATAACAATCTTAAAAGAGAAAATTTGGAATATGATTTGATCTAAAATATAATGACTTAGAAATTTATGAGTCAATTATCACCTTATATTTAAGCTTAATACTACCTTGTATTTTAATACCTATTAATTTGGAATCATTTTTATTGAGAATTAATTTATTATATTTTTAATCTTTTAAGAAATCCCAAGATTGCCCCTCCCCACAATTATAAAAGGGAACCTCTCCTTTATATTATTGACACCACTTTGAGACATATATCTCAACCAAACCCTAACAAATTATCATATAAACTCCCATATATAAATTTTTTAGTATATATACTTCCCAAAATACCAACCTTGGGGTATTTGTGAGGTGATTTAAAGGATTTATTTCAAAGAAGTGGTAATCTCCCTAACCAATCACTTCCTTTTTAATTCTTCATTTACCACCTCTAAATCCATGGTATTTATCATGAAATAATATATTAATTATAATAAATATATTTAAAAAATTTATAATTATGAAACCACCATTTTCCACCCTTTTCCCCATCAATTGGAAAGTGAAAATATTACTCGTGTGTGTGTATGACTTACCATCTCCGCGTAGCGATACAATTAATTTTTCATCACCATATATTTTGGGTGATTATTATAATTTTTTTAATGTTTATATATGATATTTATGACATAGATATTATTTTTTAATGATAATATCATATCTAATTTCTTACCTTCCAATTCGTTCGAAAATAATAACGTCACTCGTGCGTACGTGTGGACTACCACCTCCAAAAAGTGATGTGATTCGTTTTCCAATACCATTTTACATAGATGGTAACAATGATGTATTTTATGACTATATATGATTTATATGATAGAAAATTATTCAATAAATGGAAATTATTATTTAATATTGTTTCATTCCATCTGTTGAAAAGTGAAAATAGGGACATGCATACGTACAACTTACCATCTCCATGAATAATTTAATTCATTTTTCTATCTCTAAATTTAATGGATGAATATAAATAAATAAATATATATATATAGTGAATATATATTTTATTTATATCATTATTAAAATTATATAAATTATGGAACCAGGATCAACGTAGAAGGACCAAGATTGCTGAACTGAAATATACATGAAAAAACAAAGCTGTTATCACCCAGAACAGTGATTTTAATAATAAATTTTTAATTAAAAAGTGATAAGATATAATAATTATATAATAAAAGGTATTATATATATGAGTATGGATCTATAATATATTTATAATAAATATATATTTATTATACATGAGTTTTAAATGTTTATGAACAATGGTTATACTTGAGGTAAGGGATTTCCATCTTAAATTGTCTTCTTTGGGACATAAGTTATGTTATTCACCTATCTTATTTTATGAGTTATATATACATTCTATTAGATATATTATATCATTAATTTATTTATTTTAATTATATTTAATGTATTATTTAATTTTATTCTTTAATTATTATTGTGATTAAAAAGTTATCAAAGTTGTAAGGGATTTATGTTTCAATGCTATTTTAATCCGTATTATTTATGATTGAATTTAAATAGAGGAAATCATATAATACTTATTTTATAAATAAATTACATTTTTATTCTCTTCCTTTTAATTATAAATAATAAATATTTTACTTTCATTTTCCTCACTTTAACTACTCAATATATTGAAAGAATGTTCTTAATAGAAAACCATCTTTATTTCTCTCTTGAGTCGAAAACCCTTTTTCTTCTATATCCATATTCTATAAAATATTTTTTATTTTTTTAAATTTTTAATTATAATTTTTTAAATTAAATTTTACCAATTATTAACTTTTTAGAAAATGGTTTAAAAGGAATATTCTTTTCATTTTCCAAATGAGGTACTTTTTAACTTTTTTACAAAAGTATAAAAGGAATGTTTTTTAACTTATACAGTATGAATAGAATTTCCTACTATCATGAACAATCAATGATTTAAATATTCCATTACATTTTTCAAGGTTCCTTTTAAAGAATTTTCTTCATAATATATGGGATGTTTCTATATTTTAAATAATTTATTTTTAAATATAAAATGGTATTTTTATTATGATATATACCAATGCTTGTTTTAAAGGAATTTTCATTTATGATAAAATACTTATTTGTTAGTTATGTTTTGTTGGGAATATGATCTAGTGATATAATCCTTATTATTTCTTTGGATGTTTTATAATTATGATGATATGATGTTTATGAAACCAATTTATTTTCCATGTGTAATTATATGATGATATTATGAAGTGTTTATCAAACCCATTATCATTGCATGGGTTATGATATGATGATATGATGAATGTTTTATGATCTTTTGGTACACATATTTATGGTTTTAATTTTTTGATAGGTGGGACTAGAATTATATATCCCTCCAATGCATTGGGTAAATTTTTATATCTCATGATATAATTATTGTAAACAAGTTAATGTGCTTGATACATTAGGGGAAAAAAGTTTATATACTTGATCCATTACTGGAAACAAGTCAATTTTCTTGATCCACTATATGAAATATTTATTGAGTCCTGATCTATTATGATTTGATGGTCTTCATATTTTACCTTGACATATTAAATAGTTTATTTACCTATGATCATGCCATAATTTTATGAAATAAAATTATGGTTCATGATTGATTTATGGATACATCTCACACTTATGATTTTTGTATTTTGAAATGATAAAGCTCTATACCATGACTCATTTTTATGATCATTGATAAATTGGGAATGAAATTTGTATGTTATGGTTATGATATCATACCTATATGATTATTTTAGGATTTCATATTATCATTGACTGATATCTCCTATGTTTAACCTTACTAATAATCTGAGCTCACACTTTCTTGTATTTACTTTATTGAGGTTATGAAGAAAGGATTAAGTATGGTATTTCAAGAATGGTTCAATATGTGAAGAACATTATGAGATATGATGAGGAATTTATCAAAATAATATATTTATGCATCTAGTCTCTAAAGAAAATAAACCTTTATAGTTATGGAGTGGTTTATGATATTTTAAATGGAATATTCATCTAAAAAATGAAATATTAATGTATGAAATTCTCAAGACAGTATAGTTAATTTTGTGTTATGTCCCTCTGTTAGTTTTATTTTTAACCCTTTGTTAAGAGAGGGATCCTTGAGTTTCTATATGTGACTTGAGGTTTGGTGATTTGATTAATATGTGAATGTATTTTTGAGAGGTGTTGAATTAGTCCTTGGATATTTTTAAATCCATGAATCATGGGATGATACCTTATCTTAATGGGATAAGTTTTAGGTGGTGATATAGATGGTGTAGCTTCTTATAAATAGATACCTCATTTTTTGAGTTAATAGCGCTTGTTCCAGTAAATTGATTTAAGGATGATTTTGATAGGTATGATTAATTTTGATGTCTATATATGTCGTTACCTAGTCTATTTTTGACAGTTTGGTTGATAGAGATCATATATGGTTAATACATGATTAGTTAAGTGTGAAAAAATGCTCTGGGTTGGATCCAATACATGGGAAGTGCTTTGATCCATACAATTTTGGCATGGGGATTCCTTAAAAATAATCAAATCAGTTGTGATAGTTCTGATGAGGTGTTGTTATTATAGTATTTAGGTTCTCTATGGGAGATAATTCTTCTAGAGGGGTTGGGAAAGTCATAGAAGTTACCTCATTATTTGGGGTTTAGGACACCATGAGTGCTAGTGCTTATGGAGTATATTCTAGATGTGATGGAAATATAAGTTTGATGTTAAGAACAATGGTTTCTTGTATATGAGGGTGTGTTAAAGGGTTGTTTATATGCTCTGTGTAGTAATTATGCATGGGTAATAGGTGATCTTGATGTAGATATGGAGAAAGACATGAATTTTTGAGAAATATCAAGACAACTAGAAGGAAGCATTGAGAATTCATCGATCGTAATGAAGAAAACGAGCTATGATGAATTTACAAATGATTGAGTTGGTGTTTGAGTCTAGTTTTAGTAATTAACAACTCATGTAACCTTGATTTAGGTCAAGAAATGGTCTCAATGGAGCATAAAACCTTGAGGTTTATTTAGAATCGAGGTGGTAGTTTTATGATGGGGATGCATGATATCAGTAGGGTTATACAATTTGTGGATGAAAAGTATGTACAAATTAATTTCAATGGGAGTATAGTGGTGCACATAGGATATTTGTTGAGCCTATTTTGTTTGGGTTTGATAAGATATATGACCATCATTTCTGTTGAGGATCATTTGGGACTCAGTGGAGCCCAAGAGGTTTAGTGGTGGTAGTTTGATGCCTAACATTGGTTCTTGACATATTGGAAGAGGGTCATGGGGCTAGGGTGGGGCTTGATTGAAAATTTCCTCTTAAAGTGTGGTAAATGGGGTTTTATGACACACATATTTGAAGGAATGATTGGGGCCTCTGAGATTGAGTTTTGAGATACCCCAACAATGAAGAGTGAATTCTGGGATGGATCGAAGCATTGTAGCACCGATTCTAGATTTTGATATAGACAGAGGAATTTGAGGTCAAGAATGAATGGATAAAAAGAGTGGAATGAATTTTATTCAGTTTAAACCTTGGAGTTTATACCCATGGGGTGTTATAGTTAAATATGTATGGTGGGGAGTGGATCGTCTATTATCATAGAAAGAGGCTCTCATTATATATGTAAAAACAAAAAATATGTAGTGGGTGATAATATTGAATCTAAGGATGAGAATTAGTGATGTTTTTTATATTATGTAAGAGAAGGATGAACTCATAAAATACTTAGGTTTAGTGATAAATATATTGTGGTTCATGGTGTTTATGTGTTTCTCTAGTGAAACGATGATAATGATACACCCAGGGTGGTGAGTGATGTGTTGGTAATGGGTGCATAAAACATATTTCAAAAGGTTCATGGACCTATAAGGTTAATAGTGGAGAAGTCATGGAGGCATCAGGATGAAAGAAAGGATCAATTGAGGGGAATAATGAGATTTACTAGAGAATGAAAATATGGAATTAGATGTTTTGGTAGTTCAAGCCTTAACTTTAGATTCAGGCTCGAGGCAGATTTAAGCGACCCAATGTTGCATGAATTGGAGGTACAGTAGTGTGTGTAGTAGGGAATGTTGAAGGATTGTAAATTTAATGGTATAACCTTAAACAATCAATGTGAGTTAAGTATGGACTCCGGTGAGATTTTTTGGGTGAATTCATGATGCCTCCATGAAAAACACATCATAATCATGTCAGTTGTCGATGTATCAACTCTTGGGGCCATGTGTTTTGGATTGAATATATCTGGGAATGGTTTGAATTGTTTTTTCAAATAGTTTTGTATGTGTTAGGTTGAAAACAACATCTATCTTACCATTTTGGAGTTAGAAAATTCATTTTTGGAATTAAATTCAATTTTTTTAGGAAAAAAGTTATCTTCTATCTCAGTAATTGACACGAGTTACTTATACATCTCAATATAGAATTTGGAATGAGGTCCAATGATGATATTTAAACTAGAGTTCTCAAGGTTTTTTGGGTTTGTTGAGTTGTAAATTGCATTAGGAACATTGTCGGAGCATGGGTTTAAGGTTCTTAGGTAATTATGATGGCGAAGTTTCTAGGTCATCAAAATTTATTGTTTGTAAGACGAATCTTATAGTGGTGACAACCACATGGATTATAGATAATTAATGATTAAAATTTAGATTTTTTAGTATATACGGGATTGGAAGTATAATATTAGTGTTTAAGTGTTGATGGTGGGTGTTGGATCAGGTCTTGGTGGTTAGACCATTATAAGATAAGGATTATTCCTTGATGGGGATTCAGGTGCTCGAAAAAAAACCAAGAAATTAAACCTCAATATGAAATCCAACACAGGTTAGTGAGGTGGATAGAGAAATGTTGAGAATTATCTGGGATAATAAGTTTTACTTTGTTGAGTTTTTAGAGCCACATGTTCATTCATACATTTTAATTTCAAGAGTATGAGTATGTAAAATGGTTGATGGTTGATATTTTTAGTCAAACCTCAAAATGAAATTTCGTGAGTTTGAGGACATAAAGATGTTAGGACCAAGATAATAAGGAAGATGACCATATTCAGGAGTTGTCTTTTGTTTTCAAGGAAGTTTAATAAGAAAAGAAATCACCTCACATTATAAAGGAGGGTGATTAGATTCACCATCATATTCAGAAAATCAGAATCACAAATCCTAATAAAGTCCATAGGATTGGGAATATTTTTTATAGAATAAAAGGTTTATCGAACTCACATTGGTTATAGAAATTTAAGTAAGATCATAATAAGGAAGGTAATAAGATTCTTCAGGGATCCGATGTAAATCTAATAATACTTTTCTATTTTTTAATTCAAAAAAATCATAAGTTTTCCAAAAAAAACGTGGTTCTAGCATGATGAAATAAATTGGGAGTGTTTCCAATCGTATTCTAGACAATGTTATTTAGGTTTGGATTGGAAATAACTATGTTTCTGGAAGAATGGGAAGTTAAAAAAAATTCCATCATAAGTTAGATAATGCTAAAGATGATATTTAATGTATTCAAAATCATGAGGAAGTCATGATACGAGATGAATTTTTTAGAAGTAATTTTTGTGAATCTGAATCTTTCCAATATCATTCCATCATTGTGAGATCATCCTATTCATATTTTTTTAAAGTCGTAGAAGGTTTGTAGAAAATTTGAGAAAATGAGGGTGATGGTTTTCAGTCATAACAAAATCCAAAACATTTAAATCTTTAAGGAAATAATTTGATGAGTATCATATTCATAAAAGAAATAAATTTCTAAATTCTAAGTAGTACTCAACCATTTCAATAATGTTGAATTGTTGGTTAATTTTCTAAAAAAATGGTTTAATAGAATGAAGAAATATTATTTGTTTTCAAAGTGTTTTTATCAGTTGGTTCAAGATCCATTGTATTGGAGTGTACATTGATCCAACATAGTGAAGCCAAAACCAATAATCGGCCTAAAGAGAAGTAGAAGAAGAAGAAGAAGAAGAGTCTTCTTTTAAAGAATTTTGAATGTGTTGTCAAGGGGATATTGATGCTTAAAGGTTTTTATTTTATTTTATCATATGGTGCAGAGAATAATAATGGGAATACATATGTTTTATATATGTCAAACTTGGTACATAGAAATTAATTGAAGAATATGTTATCTTCATCATAATGAGGAAATTAGAATGGGAATATTAGTATTTCAATTTGTGTAGAGAAACATAAAGAGAGTCTTCAGTACTGATTTTTTTTCAAGTGGGTCAAGAAAACTAGAGTGACCAAATGCCCTCATCATAATAAAGAAATTATAATTACAAATCGGAATCAGAATCATAGTGAAGTTTTCTAAGAAAATTAAAGTTGACTATTTCTTCATATATGAAAGTGATACAAAGAATCACAATTAATAAATCATATTGGGAAATCATAATAGAGAATCACAATCAGGCTAAAGTTTGTTAAAGAAGTCATAAGTGATATGAAGTTATTATAATATACGAGAAGGTTCAAGAAGAGTGTAGAAGCATTAAAAAAGTCATAAATGCATCTAAAATTCAAGGGAAATTGAGATTTTTGGGAAATTTTGTTTGAGCGGGAAAAATTTTCAAAATCCCACCCTAACCTCTTTTAGATCGACTATAAAAGGGGAAAGAACTATATACATTCTAAAATAAGTACTGTTGATAAAAAGAGAGAGAATATCTGATATTCTAGGAAAAGAAGTTTCTGTATTGAGTTTTCTTGAAGAAGTTTTTCAGAACATAAGAAGAAAGGAAAAGATAAAAGACCATATTCATTTGATCATCGTATTGGGCTGGATCATCAGACTAGGAATCTGAATGGGATTTTCAAAATCAGATTAGAAATGGTTCAGGATTGTTTTAGTGGTATTATGATAGACCAATATTATCATTTTGAGAAATCAGACTTTGGAATCGAACTAGGAAATCATATTGAGTATCTTTATGAATTCTAGGAAGTCATTACCAACTTCTGAGTAAAAAGTTGAAGAATTGCTTTTAAAGATCATATTTTTGAAAGTTTATCAAGAATCACTATAACATGTTTATTAAAAAAACATTGTATTACATATTTATGTTACATAAATCACATTCACTTTTGTATTTAACTTAGAAATACATGATTTTAAGAGAATATCCTACTCATTGTATTCCACACAAAAGGATCGTTTACAGTTGGATTGTATAGTATTGGATTATTTCCAAACCCTTCTAAGGATTTGGATACTCTTGTTAAGTAGTGAACTATATAAATTCTTTTTTTCATGTGGATGTGTGTTTTTTTTCAATAGATAAAGAAATAGTTAACAGGAGGAGAAGGTGGTTTCATAAGTAAGGAAACCTAAAAGAAAAATATATCATGGATTCACCCCCTCCCCCTCTCGGCAATACAACTATCTTGACTATGTAATTATAAGTGGTATTAGATTCGAAGGTTCCCTTCATTTATAATTTTCTGATTTTTTGAATAAAATTTTATGGAGAATCTAAATTGTGTAAATATGAAATGTATTTTGGTTTTCGATGGTAAGAATTATCATATATGGAAAGATTGAATGTTGCCTTATCTTATGACTCTTGGATATGATGTTTTTAAAGCTACAACAAATGGATTTACTCCTATTTATTATAAAGTTCCACTTACTCTTGTTGACAAGAAGAATATTTAAAATGATGTTTTACTCCATCACTTTATGAAAGTGATTTTTTAATAGTGAAAGGAGTTACCTCCTCCAAAGGTATATTCGATAAGTTGAAAAACATAAACAAAGACAATACAAAAGTAAAGAAGTAAATTTTACAAATCTTGAGGTTGAAGGATGAAGATCTGAAGATAGGTGAGTATGAATATTTTTTGGGACTTCTTTACTAGGGTGAATGAAATTTTCATCACTATCATAAGTCTTGGTGAAAAGTTAGAAGATTTTATTGTTGATAAAAATATCTTGATAAATCTTCCTAACAAGTTCGATAATAGAGTTTCTTCATTAGAATATGGAGTTCTAGAAACATTATCTATGGATGATTTTCATAGCACTCTCATTACTTATGAAATTAGAATAGAGAAAGTTATGAATGGAAAAAACAAAAGCTGAAAGAGAAATTTATTTTAAAACCACCAAGAAAGAAAATTATAAAAAGGATCTAGAGGAAGAATATGTTGCCGATACTAACTCCTAAAATGAGGTGTGTAAAAACATTGATGAAATTTTATCCTTGTTTTCTAAAAATGTGAGAATAGATACAGGTAAATATAAAGGTAAAATTCATTTGAAGTGTTTTAAATGTTGATCTGTTGGGAACTATGCGGCTAATTATACTCAAAATAAGAATGAAGAAATTAGTGATGAATAAAAAATAAGGCCAAGAAGGTCATAGAAAAAATTGGGTGACAAGGCTAAATATCTTTCCATAGGGAAAGATAAATAATTCTACAAATACAAAATAAGTAATTTCTTATCTAAATATGATGAAGAAGAAGTTAGTGAGGTTGAATCTGAAAATTCTATTTGAATAGATAAAAATAATTTTATTTCAACAGTCAATAATGAATAATATGGGAGGAGCAGTTCTGAATTAGAAGAAACTCAATTAGAATTTCATCTAAACAAAGAATTGAAATACTGTCTAAGAAACATTGGGAGAAATGAAAAATAAATTAGGAAGATAAAAAATTAAAACTCTTTAGAAAATATTCAATAAGGTTTTCCTAATGAGAAAGTCAATCTAGAGAAAGAGATTGAATATTTGAAGAAATATCTTGAGAAAGAAAATAATTTTAATGAACATATGGAAGTTAAATTCAATGAAAAAGAGGAAGAGTTTGAATTTATATAAAAAAAAACATTCTAAAGATTAACATAGAGGTACAAGTTTCTAAAACCCAATCTCTGAATTTTGTGAAAGTTATCATAAGAGTAAACCTAAAAAGAATCAACAAAAGTTACCTTAAAAGGTTGAGAAGAAATATGTAATTATTTCTGCGAAGAAGAAAGTTGAGAAAGTTATATATGTGGCTAAGACCAACAAAGTCTTGAATTTAGAAGTTTCTAAAAATAATAAATCCGAAAAAGTTTATATTACTTATAGTTTTGATAAGGATGAAAAGAAAACCATGCAGAAGAAGAAAATTATGGTGGATAATGGAAAGGTTGGTGGTTAACAAAGTTCGGATAAGAAAGATGATAATGTTACTAAGAAACATGAAGGTTTTGGGTGCAGTAGAAGCATGGTTGGGATGACACCCAACTTTGATTTTTACAATAATCAATGATTATTCTGGGATCAGTATGATGATAAATGCCAGTCTCCACAGAATATAACCAAATATTTAGGTAAAGAAGAAAGAGGCCAGAAACTTTATAGAGGATCTTGCACATCATGTTTATAATTAATTTAATTAATTTCATATAGAAAATAATACCGGATCTTAGGTATTTTATTCGTTGATGATGTTGATCATTCAGAATGACCCTTCTGGATTATGTCATTGTGCTTGTAAGGATCCAAACTAAAATCCCTCAAGTGGTGATCCACACGCGCTCTAATGACCTCTGATCGACACTACTCTTTCTCTAGGTGCTAGCAGGGTGAAGCGAGTGTCTTTTGTTGGTTGTTCTTGATCGCTTATTCTTCAGTCTTGAAGAACATATCTCTTCTTGAGAGGGTAGAGAAGAGGATTTGAGAGAGAGATTGTTTGGCTCAACAATTCTCAATTCACTAGGCATGTGGTGTGGTGTATAGCATAAAAGGCGTACTTTTCTATTTATATACATGGAATTTCAGTTACAATATTTAATTCTATATCAACAATTAAATATATTCATTAACTTAGAGAAAACCCAAGCATTTAATAATAATACCGCGTCATTATTTATGGTGCTCCAACTTGCACAAAACATAATTATAAATAAAATTCCACGTCACAAAATAATAGAAGCGTTATTTTAATTTGTGCCAACTAGTTAAATAATTATTTACCGTCTTGAAAATAATTATTTTACTACCAGACTAACCGTGGTCCGCTCGAACTGCACTTCTATTTATTGAACACCTGAATAAATAAATAAATAATTTATTCTCTTAAATAAATATTTTATTTACAAAATCGTAAATAAATAAATATATTTTACTTAATTTATGTGATCATTTTAACTTGAATAAAATTATTCCACAGTCTTGAGAATAATATTTATTTCATTAATTAAATTCATAAAGAATTTAACAGAGACCACCAAAAACACTTAGTGTGTGACCCTATAGGATTCTTTCTCATTGGCATTAGGTGGGTTTTCCTAAAGTCCAAGAGTACTGTCTAGAAACTGGTCAAGGCACCCAATAGAAAGAATGTAAATCCATAACAAAGAAATACGCATACAAACAATCACTGTGTAATATAATCCCTTTATCGTAATATCTCATCAAGTAGGATTCATGATTGTGTCATCGACTTTTATGCTTGATACGTCGTTCTTTGACTACCTGAAATAAACTCGTCATTACACCATGGACATGGAATTTTGTGTGAAGGATCTATTTCAATCAAAGGGACGAGATATCAACTTCCATAAATAGAAGGGACAAACCCTTCCTTGACTTATTCATTAATAACATTCCACTCTTGACGCACCCAAAGTACCCTAATTCCCGTCAACTATTTGTGTGACGGTTTTCGTCAGTAAATCAAAGTGCGTAAGTCATGACATGTATTAATGATAATCTTAAAGTCTAAGGATCATTACACACGCTCGTGGATAGAAATATTTGATGACACTAAAACATGCTGAATTACTATTAGCGGGTCTATTCTCATAATCTTGTATCTTGGAGATTACCAAGTGCAAACTTTATGAGAGGAAGTCTCATCTGCTTACAAGTACTCACACCTGAAGGTCTTCATGCTATGTGTCCATCATAATATGTCATCCAACCGTAGAACTATATTTAAGAATATTGCTATAGCATTTCAATGTTCTCATCATAGAGGGGAACTTCCATGACCTTATCAATGTAACAAATACTCTAGGACATTACTATATCATAGTCATGTAGAACAATGAAAAATATATAATAATATATTAAATATACATGGAATCAACATAAAATAAGTTTGTTTTAAGACACCAAATCTTACAAACTCCCACTTAGACTAGAGACAACTGCCTAAGACTTTCAGTTCTCTAGACCTCACACGATGATCATGTTTCTGCTAAGTCAAGGCTTTAGTCAAGGCGTCTGACACATTGTCTTCTGTGGAAATACTGCTCACTGCAACTTCACCTCTCTGAGAAAAATACCTCAAGAGATGATACTTCCGAAGTATTTTCTTTGTCTGGTGATGTGACCTTGGATATTTTGCGAGAGCCACTACTGCAGTATTATCACAGTATAGTGTGATGTGATCTTTACTACTAGGTATCACATCTAGCTCCTAGATGAAGCTTCACATCCAAACTGGTTCTTTAGCTGCCTTAGAAGCTGTGATATACTCGGACTCTGCTATAGAATCTATGACCACACTCTTCTTTGAGCACTTTCAGATCACTGTACCTCCATTCAAAGTAAATATGTATCCTATTTGCAACTTCATGCCATCATGATCAGTCTAGAAACTAGCATCTACATATCCTTTGATGACTAGTTCCTCATATCCTCCATAAACTAGGAACATATCCCTAGTACGCCTCTGGTACTTTAGAATAGTCTTGACTGCCATCCAATGGTGGTCACCTGGGTCAACTTGATATCTTCCTACCTTAATCAATGCATAGGTGCCATCCAGCCTAGTACATAGCATGGAATACATGACTGATCCAATCGCTGATGTGTATGAAGTCCTTACCATTATCTTTCTTTCCTTATGTGTCTGAGGACACATCTTCTTGGAAATATGAATGCCATGTGACGCTGGAAACAATCCCCTCTTGGATTTTTACATACCGAATATCTTTAGTATCTTATCAATGTATGTACTTTGACTTAGGCCTAGAAATATCTTGGATCTATCACGATGGATCTTGATCCCAAGAATATATGCTATCTGGCCCAAGTCTTTCATGGAGAAGCATTGATTCAACCATTCCTTAACAGACTATAAGACCAGTATCTCATTTCCAATAAGTAATATGTCATCAACATATACTATTAGAAAAATGATTTCACTGCCACTAAACCGTTTGTAGACACAAGTCTCACATTCATTCTAGATAAAACCAAATTATTTTATGGCTTCATCAAAATGAATTTTACATGACCTAGATGCTTTATTTAATCCAAAAATGAATTTTTTCAATTTTCATACCTTATTGGCATCCTTTGGAATCACAAACCCTTCAGGTTGTGTCATGTAGACATCTTCCTGAAGGTTCCTATTAAGGAATGTTGTTTTGAAATCCATTTTCCAAATATCATAGTCATGGTAAGCTATAATAGAAAGTAAAATTCTGATGGATTTCATCATTGCAACTGGTGAGGATCTTTCATTGTAGTCAATTCCTTGATGCTGTTTAAAAGATTTTGCAACCATTCATGCCTTATAGGTACTGACTTGTCCTTCGATGTCCAGTTTCTTCTTGGATACCCATTTTCAACCAATAGGTTTTACATCAACTGGAGGATCTACCAAAATCCAGACTTGGTTTTGGTACATGGAATCCATTTCAGAATTCATGGCTTCTTTCCACTTGGCAATGTTTTTGCCACTTACTGCTTTCTGTAGGTTGGAGGATTTCTATCATCAACTAATAATGAGTCATCATCCTCGGTAACTAGAAAATGGTATCGTTCCTGTTCTCTAACCTCTCTTGTAATCCTACGTAGTACTTGTGTCTCTGGAGTAGATTCTTCTTCCACATGGATTTGTGGAATCTGTTCCTGTACTAACTCTTGTGTACCTTGAGCCCTGACTTTATTGAAGTCTATCTTACTCCCACTATCTCTTTTAGAGATGTGCTCCCTCTCAAAAAATATGGCATGTCTTTCCACTATAACCTTTTTTTCTGAGGGTTTGTATAGGTAATATTCACTTGTTTACTTGGGGAATCCTATAAAGGTACACTTTGTGCCTCAGGGTGCGATTTTCTTACCTGAAGAGGCCTTAAAAAATACTTTTCTACCCCACACATGTAAATTAGATAAAATGGATTTTCTTCCACTCTAGAATTCATATGGAATACCATTTATCAATTTAGTTGGTACTTGGTTTAGTATGTGTGACGCTATTTGTAACGCATACCCCCAAAAGGATAATAGAAGACTTGCATGACTCATCATTGATCTCACCATGTCCAGTAAGGTTTGGTTTCTCCTTTCTCTTACACTATTCCATTGAGGTGTATAAGGAGAAGTGATTTGGGATAGGACCTCAAACTATCGTAAGTAATCAATGAAGTCCTAATTAAGATATTCCCCACCTCAGTCTGAGTATATTTTCTTAATCTTTTTACCAACATGGTTCTCAACTTCATTCTTGTATTCCTTGAACTTATCAAAGGAATCCGACTTATACCTCATTAAGTAGATATATCCATATCTATTAAAATCATCAATAAAAGTTATAAAGTGTGAGTACCCACCCCTTGCTTCAACTAGAAATGGTCTACACACATTGTTATGAACTAATTCAAGAATCGCTTTAGCCCTTTAACCTTTCCCACCAAATGGGGCTTTGGTCATTTTTCCTTGTAAACATGCATGACATACGCCAAGTGGTTTTAGTTAAAAATAATCTAAATATCCATCTTGATGTAACTTTTTCAATCATTTCTCATTTACATGACCTAACCAGTGATTCCAAAGTTGGGTGTCATATGAGTCATGTGAGGTATCTTTGTCATCGATTTCCATTACTTGGTTTGTGTAACCCAACACATAAATACTGTTGTATAAATATTCCCTACCAAAACAAATGTTGTATTTATAAAATAAGAAACATTAATTTCCAAAATTGAAAACAAATACTTCTATATCTAGTATGGATATAGAAATTATGTTTTTGGTTACAGAAGTCACCTAAAAACAACCCTTTAACACCAATATCATCCCAGTTGGCAACGTGAGGTGGTAGTCCCTAACAGCTACAATAGAAAGTCTGGATTCATTGGATGCTCGTAGATCTACCTCCCCTTAATCAATCATTCTAAATCTACTTGGTTCCTGTATTTGGATACATATGTGAGCACCAAAATCTGTATCTAATACACAATTAGTAGAAATAGATAGATTGAATTTGATAAAAAAACGCACCTGAAGCTTCCCCTTGCTTCTTAAGATGGGTGCAGTTCTTCTTCCAGTGTCCCTTCTTGTCACAGGCGAAACAAACAACCTCATATTCCCTTGCCTCCCCTTTGATCTTCCTTTTCTCGGAAGGCTATGAAGAATCTTTGGGCTTAAAGCTCTTCACCTTCCCTTTCCTATTATTCACCATAAGTACAGAAGGCTGTTTTCGCTTCATACATTTTCCCACTTGGCGAATGAAGATAAGAATATCAGATAGAGACCTCTCAATGTTGTTCATATTGAAATTGACAACAAAGTTATAGAATATCTGAGGGAGTGATGCGAGAATAAGATCAGTTCCTAGTTCTCTATGGAGTTTAAACCCTAAAACATCTAGGCTCTCAATGTAGCCAATGAGCTTGACTACATGAGGCCCATCTAGGGAACCTTCTCCATGATTACTCTAAAATAGTTCATTAGAGATCTCAAACCTTTCTTGTCTTTCTCTCTCCTAGTAAATACCACATAGGTGCTTGAGCATGCTATAAGCATCCATGTTTTCATGAGAATTCATGAGGTTACTAGACATTGATGATAACATCAAACATTGAACGTCGACCATGTCGTTCTTATGTTTCTCATAGGCCAAGAAATCCTCATCACTCACCTCTTTGGCAGGCGGATCAGGTAATGCTGACTCCAGCACGTTAGACTTCCGTTCATGGCGTAGGATAACCTGAAGGCGTCTAAACTATTCCTGGAAGTTACTGTCGAGGAGGATGTTGTATTTATCCAGAATTGATCACAAGGATAGTGTGGTTGAAGATCTTGTCATTTTATTCTAAAATTAAAAGAGCAGATCATTAGTACTTTCTTGATTACATTTTATGAGAAATAGTAAATTTTATTAAGTCTCCCACTATTTTATCAAGTCCCAATGGACCCCACCATTGAAATCAGAATGTCTAGTTGCCATGAATTTATAGTGGAAAGGATCCATATTCCCCTTCGAATAACCCCAAAAAAGGTTGGTCAAGCTATTAGAAGGTATTTAGGTAGTCAGTTCTTTGCTAACTGTGGGTTTGTAGCTCCTTGATCTGTTGAGTAGACTCCCCAATCCTGAAATCACGACTATGGATTTCCTCAACTCTTGCCTCCAATATTACACCAAGTCTAGCAAGGGACACTCCTCTTGATGTAATATAGTTAAGTCAACCCAAAAAATTTCATAAGGGCTTCCTGTATAAAAGTAAGTGTCCCAACAAGGGTTGGTAAAATACATAGTTTTATTGAGTTTTTCCCTTAATCAAGTAACAGAATACTTATTCTGACTTAATATTTTATTTGAGGGATTCTTATCTCTTATACGTGAATTTATAATTATCATTATCACATGATTTTTAATAATAAGTGGAACTTACTTAAGTGATTAACCATGTCTTGATAATATTTACACATAAGTATGGTTTATTTTAGTTCTATCTTGCATGCTTGTTTAATTCACTAATTATGTGATCGTGACAACACATCCATAATTATAAACAATGAAAATGATAGAAATAAAATAAATTAAATGGAATGATCATGAGATTTTCTGATGGTTAGATTATCTAGTGGTTGATAAACTAACCCTAACCTAGCGGATAAACACCTTGAAACTTTTGGGTTTGTGTTTACAGCTTCTACATGTCCACCTCTGTATCTCCTAGGAGTGGTTTTGTCTCGAATCCAGCTTGAACCGCCTCCACTAGCTTGGGAGTTCCATCCATTACATATGCCTTTTTTAACTCACATATAGGTGAGGCGTAAAAAAGGGTTTTACATAAAAGAATCCCTGTGCATACATTCCCTACATATTAATGATGAGAAGGCTCGTAGGACAACAAATTTAATTCAAATAAATAAACTAAAAGAAACCATCCACATAAAAAGGTCTTGGTCAAGCTCATGATCATCCATACATGCAACGATATTTATGCATAAATAAAACTAGCAATCAACTATTTAATCATTCTTATTTAATATAAATAACGCTCGAATAAATTAATTATCACATTTAATTAATCAATCATTTTATCTTAAACCCTTTTCTGAATTTCCCTAAGATTCTCATCCATCATAATTTTAAACAAATAAATTAATTTAAAATTATCATTGTACGTAACTTTTACCTTGGAGGAAACCCAGTGAATTCCTATTCATAACTACCCAATGAGTAGAAATGAACATTTAACAGATGTTAAATTAAACACACATATATAAAAAACCTATCACGTATTGTGCCTTAGCTTTACTCACACACGATGGTACACATATCAAGGGTTTGTATAATATAATAATAAATTTTAATAAATCTATGTAATTTGGATGAGTACATAACATGTAGTACCAACTACATGGAATGTACTATTTTTCACTGTCTATCCGAAATACACACCCGGTGAAATGGAGTGTGAGTGTACTTCGAAAGTCTTCAGAGTACAGGGTGTGTCCAGTGGGTCACACGCTATGTAGTTCCTCATTACATGGTCTCTAGTCGGGCAAGCCTTGTACGGGGTACAAGGTCCAACCCTAACCCAAAGGGACTACACGTCGTGTCCATTTGGCTACATGGCATGTAATCCGTAAACTTCATGCCGCCTGTTCTAGGTCAACACACAGAGTCATTTAAGACTTAGAAAGACTCTAACACACGGCTTGATTTGGCGAACTGGTACGATGCATTAAATCTTGACTACACAGTGTGTACAGCCTAATACGCGCCATGTGTTCTAGTGTTGTATGTTCAGGAATCTTTGGAACCTCCGAACGAGATCCTCTATTTTATTTTAATAAAAATTAAAAGAAAATATTGTTTCTATAAGGTGAACAAGAAACAAAAGAGGAGGAATAGATCTCGAGATTCATATTTGCAGGATAATTAACTTGAATTGAAACAACTAAATTACTAAATGCGTAAGTCATCAACAAAATATTTAAATAATTATAAACTATAATGTTACCACTCTAATACCACTTGAAGGTTCCAGGCGCAGTGGAAGCGTGGTTGGGATGACACCCAACTTTGATTTTTACTATGATCGATGATTATTACAGGATCAATACGACGATGAATTCCAGTCTCCACAAAATATAATCAAATATTTAGATAAAGAAGAAAGAGGCATAAAACCTTAGAGAGGATCTTTTACATCATGTTTATAATTAATTTAATTAATTTTATAAAGAAAATAATACCTGGATCTTCGATATTTTCTTCGTTGATGATGTTTATCATCTGGAATGAACGTTCCAGATTTTCTCATTGTGCTTGTAAGGATCCAAAATAGAATCCCTCTAGCAGTAATACACACATGCTCCAATGGCCTCTGATCGACACTTCTCGTTCTCTGGGTGCTAGTGCAGTGAAGCGAATTTCTTGTGTCTATCGTTCTTGATCGCTTGTTATTCGGTCTTGAAGAACATCTCTCATTCTTGAGGGGGGATAGAAGAGGATCAGAGAGAGAAATTTTTTGGATCAACAATTCTCAATTCACCAGGCATGTGGTGTGGTGTATAGAACAATATGCATACTTTTCTATTTATATACATGGAATTTCAGTTACAATATTTAATTGCATAACACCAATTAAATATATTTATGAACTTAGAGAAAGCCAAAAAATTTAATAATAATATTGTTTCATTATTTATGGTGTTCTAAATTGTGCAAAACATAATCATAAATAAAATTCCATGTCACAAAATAATAGAAACATTATTTTAATTTGTGACAACTAGTTAAATAATTATTTACCATATTGAAAATAATTATTTTACTACCGGACCGACCTTGGTCTGCTTGAACTTCACTTCTATTTATTGAACACCCGAATAAATAAATAAATAAATTATTCTCTTAAATAAATATTTTATTTATAAACTAGTAAATAAATATTTATTAAATGTAAAATAAATTAAATAAATATATTTTATTTAATTTATGTGCTCATTTTAACTTGAATAAAATTATTCCTTAGTCTTGAGAATAGTATTTATTTCATTAATTAAATTCAAATAGAATTTGACCAAGACCACCAAAAACACTTAGTGTGTAACCCTCTAGGATTCTTTCTCATTGGTATTAGGTGGGATTGCCTAAAGTCCAAAAGTAATGTCTAGCAATGGGTAAAGGAACCCAAGAGAAAGAATGTAAAGTCTCAACAATGACATCCACATATGAATGCTCACTGTGTAATATAATCCCTTTGTCTCATTATCTCATCAAGAAGGTTTCATGATTATGTAATCAAATTTTATGCTTGATTTTGACTACCTGAAATAAACTCGTCGTTACACCATAGACATGGAATTTCATGCGACGGTTCTATTTCAATCAAAGGGCTGAGATATCAACTTCCATAAATAGAAGGTAAAAATCCTTCCTCGACTTATTTATTAATAACACGCCACTCATGACACACCCAACATACCCTAATTCCTTCCAACTGTCTGTGTGATGGTTTTTGTCAGTAAATCAAAGTGTGTAATTTGTGACATGTATTAATGATAATATTAAAGTTTAAGGATCATTACATACGCTCGCATATAGAAATATATGATGACACCAAAACATGAGGAATTCCTATTAGCAGGTCTTTTCTCATAATCTCATATCGTAGAGATTACCAAGTGAGAACTTCATGAGAGGAAGTCTCATCTTCTTATGAGTAATCACACCTGACAGTCTGCATGCTATTTATCCCATCATAGTATGTCATCCAACTGTAAAACTATATTTAAGAATATTGTTATAACATTTAAAAGTTCTCACCATAGCGGGGAACTTCCATGACCTTATCAATGTAAAAAATACTCTAGGACATTATTACATCATAGTCATGAAGAAAAATGAACAATATGTAATAATATATTAAATATCCATGGAATCAAAGTAAAACCAGTTGGTTATAGTAAACCAACTCTTACAAAACATACTAACAATTATGGTCATTATGGAAGTCTTAGAGGCAAATATTCTTTCTATAGATACTACTAGTTTTGTGGTGGATTCAAACATATATAAAAAAAATTGGTTCAACCAATAACATTTTTACTATTCCAAAAATTATAGAAGGAAAAGTTTTATGGGGAGTTAATACCCTCAAAGGAAGAAGTTTGAGAAGGGTGCTTTAAAGAAACCTAATAAGGTTAGTGTGGAAATTAAAAATAGGTTCCAACCCTTAGAAACTATTTTTGAAAGGTGTTATAAAGATGGGAAACTTTAAAAAGGATGAATTGTTTTTTTACTGGCACAACAAAAAAATTTCAACAATTCTCAGAATTTGAAAGATAAGAAACATAAAGGTAAAAAAAAATCTATTATTGTATAAACTACTTTGAAATATACAAAAGGATAAAAAAATTTGATATTGGATAGTGTGTATTCTTCTCATATGATAGTATATTTAATTTGTTAAATAATTTTAAATACTTTAAAGAAGGAATGGTGACATTTGTAATTATGAATCTCTAAGAATCAAATGTGTTTGATCAGTCATCATTAAGAAAGAAAAGTTGAATCAAAATAAATATTTATAGGTTAATGGGATGGAACACAATTTTATAAGTGTTTAACAACTATATAAGGAAGGAAACAAAGTTATTTTTAGAAAATTTGGGTTTTTTTAAAGATTTAGGAAGATGTAAATGTAGTTACAAGAGGAAAAAGTACACAAGGAAACTTATTTCAAGTTAGTGAAATAAAAAACTTTTATTACTTGGGTATAGTGGAAGAGAATAATTTATGGCATAAAATGTTGGGAACATGTGCTAGAGAAACATGAACAAGTTATCAAAGTGATACAGTGTCCAAGATATTCTTTATATGTCAATAATAATAGATTGGTGTTGCACTATTTTTAAAAAAGGAAAAAAATATTAATTCAATGCATAAGGAAGTTGATATTTGTTCAAAAAAACCCTTGGAACTTATCCATTCTGATGTATGTGGGATGAAGAGAAAACAATCAAATAATAGAGATAAGTACTTCATCACTTTCATTTATGAATTTACCTAAATTACTTATGTTATATATATGAAACATAATTCATATGCATTGAAATTTTTTAAAAGCTTCATGAGGAAAGCAGACAAGGAATCTAAGTATTTAGTGAATAAGTTGAGAATTGATAATGATGGTTAGTACATAAATAAATTAATTTAAAATTATCTTGAGAAGCATAGAATTTAGTATGAGTTCATCTCACCATACACTCCTCAACAAAATGGGGTTTCCAAAATAAAGAAAAAAATTTTGGTGGAAATATGGAGAACCATTTTACTTAAACATGGTCTTTCTCATTACTTTTGGGGAAAATCTATGAGCACTGTGGTGTATATTCAAAACTGATGTTTCTATAGGAAAAGATCAAATATACCTCCATTTGAAATTTTTTATAACAAAAATATAAGTATTAAACACTTAAGAGTTTTTGGGAGTCAATGAATTATAAATAAGAAAGGTGGAAACCTCAGTAAGTTTGTGTAGAAAGGTGAATATGAGATTTTTCATGGCTATTGTCTAGAAGGAAGATGATACATATGTTTCAACAAATAAATAGGAAGAATTATTGATTTTGTGCATGTGAAGGTTATCGAAAAATATAAGGAAGATAAATTGACTTGGTTTTATATGGAATATGAGCAGGATTACAAAATTTGTATTAATGTTTCTGATAAGGATTTTGACAATAGTGATCCAACTAAAGAAGAATAATCACACCCATTTTTTCAATTGATGAGTAAGAAAATAAAAAATATCATCTGAGGCTTAGGAAGAAAGTGGTGTCTCTGAACATTATTAGTGATCAATATCATAAGGTTCAATTAAGAAGAAATTAAAAAGTTGTTGTATATACTTCTTTGTATTAAAAAGTCAATCCTAAAGATGTGAAAAAATATTTTGAGCATCTGGAATGGATTTAGACTATGAATGAAGAACTTGATTAGATAGAAAATAATGATACCTGGGAACTCATAACCTAGCTAGATAATAAGAATGTTATTGTCACAAAATGGGTTTTCTAGAATAAGATTAATGAAGAAGGTGAAGTGATTAGAAACAAGGAAATATTAGTGTGAAAAGGTTACTCACAAATTGATGTTGTTGATTTTTATGCGACTATTTCTTTGGTGTAAAGGTTAGAAACAATCATAATCTTTCATTATATTAATGCACATAAAAGTTACAAATTTTTTCAAATGAATGTGAAGTCCTCATTTCTGAATGGGGACCTTTATAAGGAAGTCTTGCATTTAATAACCTCGTGGATTTGTTTTTTTGAATGATGCGAGCTATGTATGTAAGCTTAAGAAATCCTTGTATGGGACAAAACAAGATCCAAGATCATGGTATTCCGACTTGGATACTTGCTTGATAAAGATGAATTTCAAGAAAGGAAGTGTTGATAAAAAAACATTATATCAAAGAAATTCATTAGTTTTCCCTTATTGTAATTTTTTATGTTTATGATATTATCCTTTTTGGGAATTATGGATGTAATTTTGAAGGATTTTGTGAAGTGATGAAGAAGTTGTTTGAAATATCCATGCTGGGAGAACTGAAAAAAATTCTTAGGTTACAAATCTTATAGAAGAATAAACATATTTTTATTTCCTAAGAAAAGTATGCCAAAGAACTTATTAAGAAGTTCATCATGGAAAATTAATAACCCATTTTCATACAATTTTCTATGGGAACCAAGTTAATGAAAGATGGATATGGTAATAGAGTTGATCAGAATGATTTTTGGAAGCTAATATAAAGTTTGTTTTATTTTACTGCCTCAAGACTTGGCACTGTTTATATTACCACCTTATGTGCAAGATTTCAGAGTGCTCTAAAAGAATTACATTTTTTGAATGGAAAAAATAATTCTCAGATATATAAAAGGCACATCAAATTTAGGAATCAGGTATGATAGATCAAAAAGTATTGACATTTTTGGTTATTCAGATGTTGATTGGGAAGGTAATCTTGATGATAGAGGAGCCACATTAGGTGGAGTTTTTTTTATGAATAAAAGTTTTGTTATTTGGAATAATAATAAATGTAATTCAGTAACTATTATCAGGACTAAAGCTGAGTACATTGTTTCTACTCTAGATTCTACTCAACTTATGTGGATGAATACTCAGTTAGAATACTTACTTGTTATTATAAAGTTACCCTTTCTCTTGGGTTGTGATGATCAAATTGAAATCAACCTTAATAAAAATTTGGTATAAAATTCCCATTCAAAATATAATTATATCAAATATCATTTGTTCAAATACTATGTGGAGAAGAATTAATTGAAGCTGGAGTATGTTCCTACATCGGAAAAAGTTGCTGAAATTTTCACAAAACCTTTACCAAAGGAACCTTTTTCTAAATTGAGGTTGAACATGGTCATCCAACCTCTTTCTCATCAAGGTTGTGGTATGTTTTTTGTCCCCTCTCTCATTTTACCATTGGATAGTGTTGTCAAGGGGATAATTATTTTATAAATTTATCCATTTTCTATGTGGTAAACCTTTTAAGCATTCATGTATAAAGGTGGAGTTGTGGGTAAGCTAGAGTCTTAGCATTGTAATTGTGTTAACTATTTTAACCCTATATTGGAGTGGTTGTAGGAAACTTTTGTTTTTTGGAAATTTTAAGAAGAGAAGTGGAAGAAGATGAAAGTTTTGAATGAAAGCTAAAGTGGTTTCATGAGATACTACTTTTGGATAGCATGGATCTTCTGAAAATAATTATTATTTCCTATAATGATTTAGGCCACATAGAATTTGAATTATTGTTAAGTAATCCATAGCTTGAGGTTAAAAATTTCAGTGATTTATGAATATGGGTTGACAATAAAATCTAAAAGGGGATATTGTTAGGACCAAGATAACAAGTGAGATGATCATATTCAGGAGTTTTCTTTTGTTGTCAAGGATGTTTAAGAAGAAAATAAATCACCTCACTTTGTAAAATAGTGTAATTGAATTCACCATTATATTTATTAAATCAGACTCACAATTCTTAAGAAATTCTATTGGATTGGAAATTTATTTTATGGAATAAATGGCTTATCAGCCTCACCTTGGGTGTTGAATGTAAGGAAGATAATAATAAGAAAGGGAATAGTATTATTCAAGGATATGATGTAAATCTAATTTTTTTTTTCTAATTCAAAAAAATAATAAGTTTTATAAAAACTTGTGGTGCTAAATTGATGAAAAAAGTGGAGTGTTTCTAATAGTATTCAGGACAATCGTATTTAGGTTTGGATTGGAAAGAAAGATATTGATGGAAGAATTAAAAGTTACAAAACATTCCATAATAATTCATACGATGCTAAATCTGACCATCAACATATTCAAAATCATGATGAATTCATGATAAAATATTATGTTTGTAGAAGGAAGTTTTTGAATATGAAGTTTTTGATCTCAGTCCATTGGTATCGGATCATCAGATTCAGATTTGTTTAAAGGATGAGAAGGTTTGCATAAAATGTGTGAAACCAAAGGTGATGGTTTTTAGTTAGAAAAAAGGAAAAATATTTAATATTCAAAGAAATAAGTTGATGAGTATCTCATTTAGAAAATAATGAATTTTCTAATGTCAAATCTGTAGTTAACCATTTCCATCAAGATGAATTGTTTGTTTTTTCTAAAAAAGTGGGTTAATATAAAAAAGAACATTGATTTGTTTTCAAAGTATTTTTATTAGTTGGGTCAAAATACATCGTATTGGAGTTGACATTGATCCATCGGAGTGAATCCAAAACTGATCATTTTCCTAAAGAGAAGTAGAAGAAGAATATGATTCTTGTTTTAAAGACTTTTGAAAGTTTTTTCAGGGGATCATGAATATTAGATAATCTATTTAATTTCTTCTTTTGGTATGGAGCTTCATAATAGGAATACCTATGTTTTTCATTCGTCAAACTTGGTATAGATAAATTCATTGAATAATCTATTATCTTCAACATAATGAGGAAATTGAAATGGTAATATTAGTCTTTCAATTGGTGAAGAGAAATGTAATGAGATGTCTTTAGTTCGGAAGAAAATTGGAGTGACCAAATGACCTCATCATAATGAAGAAATAGTAATGACAAATTGAAGTTAGAATCAGACTAAATTTTGTTAAGAATATTGAAGCTATCTATTTCTTTATATATGAAAGTGTCACATATCATTGTAATGAAGAAATCGTATTGGGAAATCAAAATGGATAATTGAAATTAGAAAAAAGTTTATTAAATAATTTAGAAGTGAACTAAATTTGTTAGAATATTTGAGAAGGTTCGAGAACAGTAGAGAAGCAATGATGAAGTCATAAATGTATCCGTAATTCAAGGGAAATGAATATTTAGAGAAATTTTGTTTGAATGGGAAACATTTTCATAATCCTTCTCAAACCTATTTTGGGTCTATTATAAAAGCTGAAAGTACATTGTACTTTCTGACACAAGTACTCTTGAGAAGAAGATAGAGAATATTCGACATTATATGGAGAATATATTTCCATATTGAATTTTCTTCAATAATTTTTTACAGATAGAAGAAAAAATGAAAAGAGAAAAAGATCATATTATGATGATCATCATATTAGGTTGGATCATTGGATTGGGAATTAGACTAGGATTTCTGGACTTAGATTAGAAGTGGTTCATGATTGTTTCATAGGTATTTTGACTTAGAAATGTTATTATTTTGATCAATATAACATAGGATTCAGACTGATTATCTTTACAAAGTCTAGGAAGTTCTTACAATCTTCTGGGTAAGAAAGTGATGAATTGTTTTGAAATATCATATTTGTGAAAGTTCCTCAAGAAGTACTGTGACATGCTTGTTACAAAAAAATTTGAGTTACATATTTGTGAAACTTGTAGAACATGCACTATTTTATTGAACTTAGTGCTAAATGAGTGTAAAGTAATATCATACTCATTGTATTCTATAGAAAATATTGTTTTCTAATGGATTGTGTGGTATTAGATTATTTCCAAATCATACCAAGGACGTAGCTACTCTTGTTGAGTAGTGAACCTTGTAAATTATTATGTTCCTATGGATGTGTGTTTGTTTTGTTTTCAGTAAGGAAAGAAATATTTAACAGGAGAGGAAGTTTGTTTTCTAATTAAGGAAACATAAAAGAAAAATATATCTTTGATTCACCCCCTCCCCCTCTTAGTGATACAACTACCTTCACAGGGTAATTATACAAGAGTGGTTTTTTCAACTAATATGTGGCTTGGGTAGTAGCCATAAGCTAAATGGATCCTTTGGAAGTGGTTTTTGTGGATCCTGTAATTTATAGTAGACCACCGAACAAATATTGGGCACCACCAGCTCACCTTTTGTAACCATTAGTAGCCACAACTGCTACATGTGTCTCCCTACCAAACATTGGCCACCACTAGCTGGATGAAAGTATTATTCAAGGGGGTAATTACCCATTCCACCCTTAGATTTTTTAGGTGGAATCCACTCTCCTACCCTATTTTTTCATTCACAATAACTCTAACAATCCCTTTTCCTTCACCCTTCAACACCACTTGATTTTGGGTGTGTTTTGGGGCAACTCTTCAGCTGGTTAACATTAGTGTCACCCTCCACTCTCCTTGTTTTATTTCCTCCTCTGGTAATTCCTAATTTTTTTAGGTTTTCCCTAGTGATTCCAATGGATCATGGTGTAATCAACCATTCCTCTTGGGGGTTATGTTCAACCTCTATGGAGGAAATCCCAGGGTAGTGTTTTTGTAACACCCTGAAATTCTAAATTAAGAACCTTATATTCGATAGGAAGCATGACACGCGACACGAGGCGTGTAAGGGAGTATAATAACCTAATAAATTAAAATATATTTACTATTTTAAATAGATTTTATATATTATATATTATTCAATGCATGAAAAAACTATGTTATCTTTCCTTACGTGCAATAATGACCTTGTTCAATAGCTTGCGTTATACACAAGTCCAAGTTTTAACTGAATAATAATATATTATGAAAAAATTTAATTTAATATAATAAGACTTAATCTAGCTATTAAATGAGTGTTAATAAATAATATAAAATAAATTATGAAAATATATGTTTTATTAAAAAATAAAATGAATTCATTGGTCACAAATTAATTATAAATGAATATAAGAACCAATTGAATTTTAAGGGAATATTTTTATAGAAAAATATTTTTACAATCAAAAAGATATTTTACCCTAAAAATTAAATTAATTTAAAAACGTGGGTGGTATAAATATTATATATTCAATAAAATATTTTTTATATTAATTCAATGGATTTTATAGTCTTAAGATAAGAACAAACTCAATATTACACATAAAATAAAATATTTTTATAAAGGTAGTTTTGCCGCCTTTTGATGGAGAACCCATTTTAAATCTAATTTTTGACCCATTTATAAATTTAATATGTAAAAATAAACTTTATATTTTTAAGGTGAAAATAAAAATTAGCTTGGGGTTAATTTTTAGTATTTTTCTATGAATATTCAGTTTTTAATGGATAAAGAAAAATACTGAATTTTAGTTAAAAACTTCTTTTTAATATAATTTATTTATGAGGTTAAATTATATTATAATTTATATTTAAAGTTTAATTATATCATATTTTTATAAATTAATAAAATTTAGGTTATTTAAATTAATTTCACTTTGAAATTGACTATAAAACATTGAAAACTTTCGGATGTTTGTACTATAAAAACCAGCATTGTCGTCCGGTCTGTAGGATTAAATTTAAATTAATTTATTCCACTTATGTGATTTAAATTTAGAAAATATAATTTCATATTTTGAATAAAAATAATTTATAATGTTTAATAAGATCAAATTAATTTTTTACCATAAATATTAAGGAATGTAATTAAAAATAATTACAACGATTAATATAAAATTAAGGTTAACAATGGACTAAAACTTAATCTTAAGGGCTCAAATGACCTATAAACTTGGACAAGATCCATTGGATTTTCATATTTATAACCCATAACCCCCTTTATATAATTTGATTAATTATTAGAGCCACTTGAAATGTGAAAAACATGTATGGAATTCCTTTGTGAAAATATTACAGGAGCGTCACACCTCCTCCACTATAAAAAGGCATCATCTCCTCCCACTTCCTCAAACCTCTCAAGACACTTTTAATCAACCAGTATCTACCCAAATATATCCTTAAAATACATCCCCTAATCCTAGAAGACTTTCCTATGGAATAAATCCATCCAAGTATTCCTTTTGGTTCAAACCAAAAGGAGTTACCAGATTGAGAGGTAACATCTTTCCAGAAGCTCTTTAGTTTTGTTTCCATTATCTAACCCCTAAAATCTTATTTTTATATGATTTTATAACAAAATAAGTATCCTAAATATACTAGTATGTTGTTATAATAAGTTTTATACATACACTTACACACACTTCCATCTAATGGGTAACGAACATAGTGTTTATGTTTACAGCGAACTACTGCCTCACGAAACCATGATTGTTCATTTTTCATTTACCACCTCTCATGGTGGACATTATGATGTAAAATCTATTTATATATTTTATATATGATATTTTTTATTAATTTTTTCTTATGAAATTCTTTTATAACACATACCCTTATACTTGTGATTTTTTATAAATATGACAACATCGTTTGTGGAAGTGTGAACTACTGCCTCCTCAAAGAGATGTGACTCATTCACACCATATATGGAATGTATAAAGGATGGTTTTAATAAAACTATGTAAAATATATAACATATATATGATAATAGAATTATGATACACATATTTCATTTTATTTTAATTCTTTTAATATAAAAAATAAATGGAAGTAGCTTCCATGTATGCGTACAGCCTACCGTCTCTATGAATAGTGCATTTCATTTCTTATCTCCAAACTTTATAGATTATCCAAAATACATATGTAATGAATAGATATGATAATTAAATCTTATATTATGTTATTGATATTATTAAATAATGATCTATTTAATGAGAACAACAAATGAAAGTCAAAACATACTTGAGAAAACTAGGCAATTAATACCCGAAATAGTTAAAATAATGAAAGAGTGTTAACAAACACCTAATAAGAAATTATAAAAAGATTATATATGATATTATAAACAAGGTTATGGTTATGGTATAAGTTAATAACATATTTTAAATCACTACACATAAGGATAAATACCACACAAAAAAAGTAAGGTTAAGGTAATCCATTTTCATCTCACTTTTTAAATATGTGAGATAAATGTCATATTCACCACTTAATTATTTGTGCGGTGTATCTAATATATATTTTGATATACTATATCATGAATTATTTTATATTCATGGTACTTAAATGTTTCATTTTGTTATTATTACTTTTGGGTCTTTCGATTCATATGTAAGGGATTTTGTTTCAATTTACATTCCATTGAAACTTATTTTTTTTATGATCCAATTCAATTTTATATAGTGTATATACTACTATTTGAAATGTTATATAATGAATATTATTATTCTAATTATATTATTAGTTCCATATAATTCAGGGTGAATTATGATTTAAATTTTTCAAACTGTAATGGGACACTTTATAACGTTTAAATATTTCTTCAAGAATGCTTTAATGTCAATAACCCTTGTTTTTACTTATCATACTATGATGTATTATTGATAAATACATATTATTTATTAAATATGGATATTTGATAAGACAAATTATTTATTTTATATATGAGGAATGCATTGGAAATATAATACATGGTTTGAGGACCATTTAATGCAAGTCATGTGTGTTGGGGACCGGTTAATACGAGCCCATCGATGCATCAATAGTCTCATTAGACAAATTTGTTGCCCAAATCAGAAAAGTTTAAACACTCTCTTAACAGTAAAGGTATCGTATTCTTAGAAAACATGAAATCTGATAATTAATCATTTCCTTTAATAATAATTTTATTATTATTATTTATCTATGAGATTTTTTTTGACATATCTATGGATTCATTTCATTTTCTAATAAAAAAATTAAATGGTATGTGTTTTAAGCTTCTTACCTTTCCATATTGATATTTCCTTATCTAGTTGTTTATATGGAATGTTTTATCATCTATTTACCTTTCCATGTTAATTTATTCTCATTTATTAATTATTATTTCCACTTTACTTACCCTTGATGATCATTTGAGTTCATCCTTATTATGTTTCCTTTCCCCATGTTATGAAGAAGAAATATTTGAATAATCCTTCAAGGATGGAGTTTATTTTATTTTTTAGGTATAATGCTTGTATTTTCTATTTACAAAATATATTATGGTTATCATGTATGCAATCTGGATTTCCAAGATAGCTAAACTTATCTGTCCTTCAGGATTTGATTCCTTGTAACCATAGAAATATAATAAAATAATCCACCAGCTCTAGGTTTCTGGGGTTGGGGCTTTACATTTTTCCAACAGTTTCTTGGACTTTTGTAACGATATGAATCTATAGTGAGTTTTCTTAAGTTTTCAATAAATTTTTTTCTAATTAACCATCCTATTTGTGTTTTATCTTAGGTATTTGTAGTAGATTATGATCAGGGGTACCCAGTAGATATTTCCCATGTTGTTGCCTATTATTCTTATGTGGTGAGAGAATCCAGTAGAAGTTTCACCACAAATTAATATTTTTAGTTTCATGTATAATTAATTATAATTATTTATAATTATTTATTGGGTTTTTTTTGCATGAGATAGTTACCCAATTGATGATACGAGCCTTAGGAAGACATTATAAAGTTGCTTATCCATGGGGAAATATTGAAGATTCTTGAAAGTTAGGACCTATAAATTATTTCCATTAATGTATACACCTTAAAGTTTTTATTTTTCTTGTGTGGTTTTATAGAATCTTTGGATTCTTAACCTAAATAATTTAATTGGATGTTTTAGTCACCTTCATGATGATATAGATCCCCTTTTGACTTAGGATGGTGGGTTTGTTCAGGTGGACCCTTATTGAGAAACTAAAGTGTTGAGTTGTATTGTGCCTTTCATTGGGTGAGTATTAGGGTATTTAGGGTTCCCCTAGAATCATAATGTTTCAGTGTGGGAATTCAGTTTTCCAGGATGACCTAAAGGATCCCTTTTTTCTTATTCCTTGGATTATTAAAATGAAAAGTAAATTTGACCCTAATGGTCAACTTGGTTTAATATTTTTTATTACGTGAAAATGTTGATATGGTTGAGATCTTTGGTAATGGTTATTATTGTAGAATTCCATGGAGGCCCTCCTTGTATTCATTATGATGAAATTAAAGAATAATTCCATGTATGATCTTAAGATTCCATTATGTGACACTTGTGAATACAGGCTAGTGAAGAAACCATTGGATAAATGGGGTATAGTGCTATAGGATTCCCTAAGTAAGACTTGGGGTTCTATATAGATTTGTTACTATGAATTCCATGGGGAACAACCTCCTTGGGTTTGAGTAATATCTATATTTGTTAAATCCTAAAGATTAATTTCATGTATTCTTGAGGGAGACTCTTGTTAAATGTCATGGGATGATCTTAAAGGGTTTAACTTTGTTATTATTGGTATCGAATGACTTGGGTGTGATATAGAATTCCAATCGAGTTGTTCTCCTGAATTTCAAGGGCAATCCCTTGAGTTCAAGTTATTTGGATAATATTTCTAGATAATGGTTGGGAGGGAATACCAATCTGATCCCTTTTTATTCCTATTGAGACTTGTGATCATGGTTACCTTAAATGGGAACCTTAGAACTAGATTATGACATGATTTTTCCACTGTGACCAGAGTTACTAGCAATGGAAAAGGCAGGTAGTGTCAGTTTGGGTTGTCTTCCAAAGACACAAGGATCAATTTGGTACATTTTAGTTACTATAGTTTATTGTTATTTGAAATTAATTATTTATATATTTCATAGTTATATGCTTTATATATATGGACTATATTTTCATTAAATAACATTGACGGTAGCCTATTGAGTTTTAATCAATCCCTACTTGGGGATTCATTGCACTTAGCTACCCAAGAAGATGCTCCTTGGTCATAGGTTATAGTTTAGGGTGAGGCCCGATGGGATGCTTAGTTTTGTGTATATGATGTATTTTTGGTATCCATGAGTTGGGTTGGACATAAAAACATATAGACATTAAGATATCCTTGGATATTTTTACTTTTATTTATTTTTTAGATTTTATACTTGTGATTGTTATGAATTTGCTACAAATTTTGTATGTATTATTATTATATCATTGAATGATTTTTGACATGGTACATTAGTACCAATTCAATTATTCTGGATGTTATGTTCATACTACTTCCTTAAATTTACTTCTATGTTGTGTACTATAGACCCTCAATATACCACCTATTGACCCTCACTTCTGGTCATTAGCCTACATAATATGGGGAGATATTCCTAGGGCCATGTGGCATACCAGCTCAGGGAACCATTTCAGTGCCATCCAGTTTAGAGCATTACACCTCCCATGTTCTTTTGATTATAAAATTTCCCAATCAGGATGATTTTATTGCTAAGAGGGGAGGGGTGAATCAGTGATACATTTTCTTTTATGTTTCCTTTAAAAAACCTTTACCTCCCATTAAAGATTCAATTCTCTACTAAAAAAACTCAAGAAAACATCCAAAGGAACAAAAGTATTTACAATTTTCGCTATACAATAAGAATAGTAACATCCTTGATATGGTTTGTAAGTAATCCAATACCACAAAATCCATTAGAAAATAATCCCTAGATTACAATGGAAAGGATATAACCTCACACTCGTGTATCACTATTTAAAAAATTCCAATAGTGTGTGTGCAACCTATTAGCACAAATAGGGTAATACAATATCTTTGTAACAACTCATGTTACCGATGCTTCTTATCAATTCCAAAAATGTATTCAATTGGAAAAAACTTCTTCAATTTCTTACCCAGAAGATGGTAATAACTTACCATAATTTTTTAATGAAAAACCAAGTCTAATTCTCCCAGTCCGTTTTTCCCAATCTGATTCCTCGAAGTACGATTCTCCTAATACAATTATTCTCAGTACAATTCTCCCCAATACAATTATCCCTATAATGAAAAATACAACTTCGATAAAATACAATAGAGATAAATCAGCACCACTTTAATTATGAGTATGAAAAACTCAGTGCGATTCTTCCTCAATCTAGAAATCTTAGTAAAAAATATTGATCTAATTAATCCATCCCGATATGATAATCAGTTGAATACAATTGAAAATCCAATTATGATAATCAACTGAGTATGATAAACACTGAGTACGATGATTGGATGAATGCAATGTTGTGATCTTGTCTCTTCTGTTTCACTTCAATCCATCAAAACAATTTCAACAAAAGTAAATATGGAAACTTCATCTTCTATCTATAACTCAGTGCTTCTCTCTCATGAACAAAAAATCAGTCATAAAAAAAAGTACAATGTACCTTTTACCTTTTATAGGTGACCCTCAAGTGACTTAAGCGGGAATCCTAAAAATTTCCTGCTTAATCATACTCACCTTAATCAAAATTTCACTTAAAATATCATGTAAATTTTCACTTCATCAACTCTTCTTGGTTCTTCTTGAATCTTCTAAAAAATTTCACTTTTTGTTCAGAACTTTATTTCAATCACTAGTCCTATTTCAATTCATGAGTCTTATCTTATGAATTCGATTTCTTCAAAACAAATATCTATACCAATTTAATATAAATGAATGAAGAAATGGATACCACTTCTAAATGTTGAATACGATCATTCTTTTGAATGTTGTGATCCCCTTTATAGCACATCTAGTAAACTATATTTTCAATTCACTCTAACTTCTTCACTTCTTCTCTTAACCTAGTTGGAAATATCAAACAATTCCACTATGATAAAAATATTCTAGACCTAATTGAAATACACATCATCTCCTTCATTTATTCACCTTTTCTATTGACATAGTTGATAAATAAACCTTCTTATTCTCCTATTCTCTTGAAATACTTGAAGAATTCCCTTGAAAAAATATCAAAGTTCATCTCTTCTTTCAGTAATTTAATCAACCATCCATTTATAATGAGTATAATTTTCAAGGGTATGATATTTATAAGTATTATCATTTTGAATATGATCATTTCTGGGTATGAATAGTTTTTTATGCATATGATGGACGATTGGATGATACACTGTCTGATTATGATCTTTCTGGGTATGATCATTCTGATTACGATCCCAAACACTTTATTTCTTACCTTATTATCCAAAATCTAATTAACAAGAGTACGACTAACCTAGATAAAATTATACTGGGTACGATCTCTCGAGTATGATTCCTAGCAACCTTTTCTTCTCAAAAAACAATCAGCCTGAATATTTTTCACTCCTCCTATCTTTCACAAAGCTTGCATCATAAGTTCTCCAATTAACTTATGATTTACAAAATATGAATCAGAAAAGAATCATCACATTTAATTTTATCATAGTAATGCAGACTCTGATACTTCATTAAAACAACCACTTATTTTACACTGAATTCAGAGTGAATCTGATGACCATTTACTTCTAGAAAGATACATTCTCTATGAATCTGATTCTCTCATTCTAGATAATGATAAATTCCTCATTAAAGTATTTTCATATACTAGACCTGAATTGAGTCTAATCAAAACCACATCTTTTTCCCATAATAATGGATAAAGTGAGTCTAATTTTTTAGAAAACATGAGTCTGATTCTTTTGAAAACATATTTCAATATGATTCTCATCAAGTAAAAAGTGAGGTGATTTCCCTTTCATCTTAAAATTCCTTGACATAACAATGACTTTTTGACAACAAAATAAAACATTTGAAAACAACCACCTTCATCTGCTGCTGGGTCCTAACAATATCCCCCTTTAGATTTTATTATCAACCAAGTTTCATAAATCACTGAACTTTTTATTCTCAAGAAATGGATTATATATCAACAATTCTAATACTATGTGAGCTAACTCATTATAGGAAATAAGAATTATTGATAGCAAAGTGATGCTATCCAAAAGTAGTGATTATGACAATATCATTATTTTTCCTTTATCAGATCTTATTTCTTAGCTTTTCAACCTTCCTGGAATACAAAATAATTCATTTCCAACAACCACTCCAACAAACAGCTAGAATAGTTCACTCACTAAACAATGTTGACTTCATAGCTTACCTACAACTCCCTCTTTTTATATAAAATACATAGATTTATGAAACAAATTCTATGCCTGGACAATACAATCTAAATGTAATATGAGAGAGGGGACAGAAACATATACCACAACCTTGAAGGGAAAAAGTTTGGATACACATGTTCAACCTCAATTTAGAAAATGATTCCTTCAGTAAAGTTTCTGTGAATATGTAAGAAACTTGTTCCGATCTTGGAACATATTCCAGTTTCAATTCATTATTATCCACATACTATTTGATGAAATTATATTTGATATCAATATTTCTTGAATTAGAATTTTGAATAGAATTCCTGGTGAGATTGATTGTGCTTTGATGGTCACAATCTAAGAGAAAGGGTAACTTCACTTCAACAAATAAATCTTCCAATTGAGTTTTCATCCACCTAAGTTGAGTCGTGTCTTAAGTGGAAGAAGCATACTCAACTTCAGAAAAACTAGGAGTTTATGAATTTTTTTTATTTGAGTGTCAAAAAACACAACTCTCTCCCAGAAATAATACTCCACCATATGTGGATATTCTATCATCAACATTTCCTTCCCAATCAGCATATAAATACCCAAACAATTAAATACAATCTGAGCTTCCATACCTAACTCTGAATTCTGTTGTGCCTTTTATGCATTTTTAACCCAGGAAAGTATTTCATTTATCAAAACATGAAAATTTAAAATAAATTTTTCATTTCTTCATCAAACCTTTCAAAACTTATTTCATCATTCCCAGAAAAGATAATGTCATCAACATAAACAATCACAATGAGGTAAAACTCTTGAATTTATCTAATGTAGATATTTCTATTCACTCTTCCTTTCTTGAAATTCATATTCCTTAACAATGTATCCAATTTGGAAAATAATTCCCTAGGATATTATATTAGGGAATACAAATACATTTTTAATCTACACACAAATCTTTCATTATTCTTAACAACAAATCCACAAGGTTGTTCAATGTAAACTATCTCTTCAAGATCTTCATTTAAGAATACTGATTTAGCATCCATTTGAAAGATCTTATAGTCACTTTTTAAAGTAATAGAAAGATATATTCTGATTGTTTCAATTCTATATATAGTATAAAAGGTTTCATCAAATTCAATACATTGAATTTGTGAATACACTTTGCAGACCAATCTTTCTTTGTTTCTTATCACTTCACCTTCTTCATTCAGCTTGTTCTATAAAACCTAATTTGTTCCAATGATGTTTTTGTTTCCAAGTTTGGGTAATAGTTCCCATGTATCATTATTTTCAATTTGGTCCAACTCTGCATTCATGTCCTAAACCAATTCTAGATGCTCAGAAGCTTAGTTCACACCATCTGGCTCTACTTTTGAATACAAAGAAGTATGTGTAATAGTATTTGTTGTTATTCTTGTTTGAACCATCTAATGTTAATCAAAATTTATATTCTCATATTCCACTTACTTCCTCATCCTTGGTTGATATTTTTGATATCTTACTCATCACTGTTAATAGTTTATTCCAATTCTTCTTCTTGGTTAGGAATACAATTTTTTGTATCCTTATCAGAATTGTTTTCAAAAAAACCTTTCTCATCTTTCTCATCTACCTAAGAATGCTTATCTTCCTCTTCCTTTTAAATCACTTTCACATAAAATGAATCAAAAATTATTCCAGTTTATTTGTTAAAATATCTATATAATCTTCTTTCCAAATCATAGCCAAGAAATATTCTATCTTCACATTTCTTCTCAAACATTCTATAGTTTCCACATTTACTTTTTATAATACATGGACTCCCAAAAACTATTAAGAGTTTTAAGCTTTGAATTTTTCCATAAAAAATAATATGAATTTATATCATATTGAGGCTTATAGAAACAATGGTTCTGGATATAAACAATAGTATTCATGTCTTGCCTCCAAAAGTAATGAGAAAGACCATGTACAAGTAACATAGTTCTTCCCATTTCCAACAAGATTATATTCTTTCATTCAGAAACCCCATTTTGTTGAGGAGTTTGTTAGGAACTATACTCATGTTGAATTCTATGCTTGTCAAGATAAATTTAAAATTCTTCACTTCTTTATTCACCACAATTGTCTGTTCTCAACTTCTTCACCAAATACTCACATTCTTTTTCAGCTTTCCATCTGAAACTTTTAAATATTTTCAAAGAATCTGATTTATTTTTTATATACACAACACATGTAAAGTTAGTAAAATCATCAATTAAAGTGATGAAGTAATTATCTCTATTTTTTTATTGTTTTCTCATCGTCCTACAGATATTGGAATGAATCAGCTCTAGGGGTTGTCTTGAACAAATTTCAACTTTCTTATGCACTGCATTTGTAATATTCCCTTTATAAAAAATAGTATGACACCAATATATTACTCTAGGAAAGTAAAGAATGTTTTATTCACTATCTCTTTTATATAACTTGTTCATGTTTATTTGACACAAGTGTCACAGACTTTTATCTACAATTGGTTCTCTTCCACTATACTCATGTAACAAGAGTTTTGTATTTCACCAATCTCAAACAAATTTCATTTTTTATGTTGGACTCTTGTAACAATATTTCCATATTCTTCACTTTTCACAACAAACACATCATTTCTAAATATAAATTTTTTACCCTCATCACACAATAATTAAACACTTAGCAAATTATGTTTCATCGCATCAACATACAGAGCTTTCTTGGATTTTATCTTTTCTTTCCCAATAATGGAAGATCCAACAACTTTAATTTTCAAGTATTACCCATTACCAAATGACATTGTACCTTCTATAAAATCTTTCACATTCTTCAAGAATTTAAAATCTACTATCATATGAGAAGAACACCCACTATCATGAATCCAAGGTCATTCTCCTTTTGTACTGTTCAATACGGTTCTAACAATAAGATATTTTACTTCTTTCTTTTATTTCTTCATCTTCAACTTCGTAGGATTGTTAAAAATATTTTTTTATGCTAATAAAAAAACAAGAAATAATTTTGAAAGGTTTCTAGGTTGTTCACAACTTTCACAAATAGTTTCCAATGTTTGGAACCTATTTTTAATTTTTACTTCACTTTTCCCAGATTTATTCAAAATAACATTCTCAAACTTATTCTTTTGAGAGAATTTACTCCCCCTAAACCTTTTCTTTTTATAACCTGTGGAGTAATAGTAATGTTTTTGGTTAAACCAACACATATTTTTTGTATGTCCTAATCCACCACAATACCAGCAATATCCATAGAATTAGTATTTTCTCTGAAAATTTTCTGGATCCAAATAAAACATTTTTGGAGTCAGGGTAATTTATAACTTCTGAAATATTAACTTTTTCAATCTTGTCCACATACATAACTTTCCCATATTTCTTATTTTCATATAAAATTCTCTCTTTCTTCTCACCCTATGAAGGTAAATTTTTCTGATCCTTCTCAGGTTTCTCATTTCAAGGGCTTTCACCAACTTCGGTGATAGAGTTTTGGAAACTTTTATTTATCAATTCATCTTTAGAAAGTTTTTTTTGGACAAGTTGTAACTCTTCTTCTTTTTCCTTCAGTTTCATCTCCAGATACTCATTATGATTCTTTTCTTATTTAAGATATTTATTCAAGACATAAATCTATTTCTTTATCCTTACTTTCTCATCATAAAAAAATCTTGATTGCTTGTTTAGGAATATTCATATTATAACTTTTTTTTCTTTTTAATCATACTAATATTTCTCAGAAATTATATCAACTCTTCTTTCAGGTGGTATTCAAGTTGAGTTTCTTTTTCTTTATAAATAATGATTATGAATTCTTCATCATTCAGAATTTAAAAAAAAGTATATTCAATACCATATTCAACAAATTTTTCAGATTCAACATTACTATCTTCTTCTTCATCATCATATTTAGATAAGAATATTCTTATTTTGGAATTAAAGAATTTCCTATATTTATCTATAGAATACAATTTTCATTTATCACCCTATTTATTACATAGTCTTCTTGGATTTATTTACTCTTCTTAAATATCCTATTCATTATTTCTTCAAGGAAAATTAGCAAAAAAAATTCAATATCTCCACATTTAAAATGTTTCAAGGGAAGTTTCCCTTTGTATTTCCATATACCTCTTTTCACATTTTTTGAAAACAAAGATAAAATATTTTCAAGATTTTTAAATACCTCTTTTTCAGAGTCAGAATCACCAACATCGTCTTCAATAATAATCTTCTTTTATTTAATTTTCCTAGCACCCTTGGAATACATTTTTCTATCAACCATTTTTTTCATAGCTTTCTCCCTTCTCATTTTATCAGTGATGATAGTGCTATGTAAATCATCAAGAGACAATGTTTCAGGATCTATTTTTTCTAGTGTAGAAACTTTTTCCTCAAACTTATCAGGAAGGACTCGAAATATATTTTCAACCACTATATAATCATTTATATTTTCACCAAGACATATGATAATACTCACAATGTTATTTACCCTGGTAAAGAATTTCCCAATAGATTCATTCTCACCCACCTTCAAATATTCATATTTCAATCTCTAGATTTTTATCTTTTCCTTCTTCACTTTTTTATTTCCTTTTTATATGTTTTTAAATTTATCACATATACCATTGTTTGTGGAAACACCTTTCAATCTTAAGAATTCACTTTAAAAGAGTAATAATAATATAGAATTCTTGTCCCTTTTATAATTCTCCACATTCTTCTTACCAACAGATATAAGATGAGTTTTAAAATCAATAAGAGGAAACCCATATGTTACAGATTCAAGAAAATCATATCCAATAGACATAATATAAGGAAAAATTCTATCTTTCCAGATATGATAATTCTTTCCCTAAAAAATTGGACTATCTTTACTATTCACACAATTAAAATTTTATATCAGAAAAGAATAATCAAAGGTAACCTCCCTTCTGATACCACTTGAAAGTTCCTGGTCATAATTATTGTATCATTGAGAGGTGGATGGGTTGAATCAGTGATAATTTTTTTATATTTCTCTAAAACAACCTTCGCCTCCTGTGAAATATTTAATTCCCTGTTGAAAACAATTCAAACACACATCTAAAGGAACACAAGTATTTATAAGGTTCACTCTTCAATATGAATAGATACATCCTTGGTATGGTTTGGAAGTAATCCAATACCACAAAATCCAATAGAAAATAATCCACAGATTACAATGAGTAGGATATACCCTTACACTTTTGTAGCACTATATAAACAATTCCAATAGTGTTTGTTCACACGCTTAACACAAATAGGGTAATAAAATGTTGTTGTAATAAATAATGTTACCTATGATTATTTTCAATTCCAAATATATATTTAATAGAAACAAAATTATTCAATTTCTTACCCATATGATGGTAAGAACTTCTTGGGCTTTGTTAAGGAAAAAACAGGTCTGATTTTCACAGACTATTTTTCCCAGTCTGATTCTTCCAAGTAGGATTCTCCCAATATGATTATTCTCAGTAAAATTATTCCCAGTATGATTCTCCCCAATATGAAAAATAACACTTTCATAGAACACAATAGAGATGAATCTAAACCACTTCAATTCTGAGTATGGAAAACATAGTACGATTCTTACTCGGTTCGGAAATATCAATATGAAAATCCAAATCTGATTAATCTATCCTAATATGATAATAAGATAAATATAATTGAAAAGTTGTGTACAATAATCAGAATAGTATGATAAACATGTAGTACGATAAACATTGAGTATGATGATCAGCTGAATACAATGTTGTGATCGTGTCTCTTCCCTTTCCCTTTAATTCATCAAACAAATTTCAACAAAAGTGAATACGGAAACTTATTCTCTCTATAACTTGAAGATTCTCTCTTATAAATAGTACATTGCTCACCAGAAAAGTAAAATATAATTTTCATCTTTTATAGGTGACTCTAGTGACTTTTTTAGAAATCCAAAAAAAATCATACTTAATCAAATTCACCATAATCTCAATTCCCCCTAATATCTGGGGTGAAATTTTACTTCATCAATGCTTCTTGATTATTCTCGAATCCTCTACAAAACATTCCTTCTTCTTAAGACTTTCATTTAAATCACTATTCTGATTTCAAGTCATGAGTCTGATCTTCTGAATCTGATTTATTAAAAACAAATCTCTATACCTATTGAATATAAATGAATGAATAAATGGATACCACTTATGAATGTTTAACATGATCATTCTTTTTAATGTCAAGATCCCCCTTAATAGAACATCTAGAAAAATCTATTTTCAATTCACTCTAACTTCTTCACTTATTATCTTGACACAGTTGGAAATATCAAAAAATTGCACTCTAATACAAATATTCTTAACCTAATTAAAATATACATCATCTCCTTCATTTCTTCACCTTTTCTCTAGATAGAGTTTAAAAACAAACCTTCTTAATCTCCTCTTATCTTGACCCACTTGAATAATTCACTTGAAAAAAAATCAGAGTTCATATATCTCTTATTTCAGTAATTCAATAAACCATCCATCTTAGCTTGAGTACGATTTTCCAGAGTATGATCTTTATGAGTACTATCATTCTGAATATGATCATTTATGGTATGATCATTTCATGGTACAAATATTTTTATATGAATACGATGGATGATTGGATGCTACAGTTCATGAGTATAATAATTTTGGGTACAATCATTCTAATTAGGATCCTTATCACTTTCTTTCTTACCTTCTTATAACGAATCTAATTTCCATGAGTACGATTATCCTGGATATGATTATCCTATGTATGATCTCTTCAGTACGATTCTCATCAACCTTTTCTTATCAGAAAAAATTGGCCCGAATATTTTTCTATCCCCCTTTATTTCACCAATATTACATCATAAGTTCTCTAATGAACTTATGATTTATGAATTATGAATCAACAAATCATCTTCACATTCAATTTTATTATAGTCATGCAAACTTCGATACTTCATTAAAACAATTACTTCTTTTACACCAAATTTAGAGTGAATCTGATGACCATTTACTTCCAAAAAGATACATTCCCCATGTAACCAATTCTCTACTTTTGGATGACAATCAATTCCTTATTAAAATATTCTCATATATTAGACTCGAAGTGAGTCCAATTAGAATCACATATTTTTCCCATAATTATAGAAAGAGTGAGTCCTATTTTTCAGAAAACACGAGTCTAATTCTTTTGAAAACGTGGATCAATAATATTATCACCAAATAAAAAGTGAGGTGATTTTCCTTTCATCTTAAAACTTCCTTGAAAAAAAATCCTTCTTTGATAACAAAAGATAGCATTTGAAAACAACCACCTTCATCTTCAGCTTAGTCCTAACATATTCTTTCATTTCCATTACATTAAGTGTGTTTTCATCTCAATTTTTTTCATTGATATATGATTCATATCACCACTTTTTTCCTTTTTGTGGTATATTTTTTTTTCCATATATTACTTTCTAAATCCTATCATACTATTTTCCTATGAGGGATAAACTTATAGAAATCCATCACTTTCATTGTAATCCAAATCATACTCTGATATAGCCATTTTTTTCTTTCAACGCCTTTCCTATGTAAATGAACTATTTTTCATTTTATTGTTTAAAAGGAATTCCACTAGATAATGATACATGGATTTTTTAGGGATGTTATTGACTTAAAGTTATACTATTAATCTATAAGGTGTTAATTTTATTCATGCTTACATAGAATTAAATTATGTTTATTGATTGGGGAAATATTGAATATTTATATAATCATTATTTAAATATGGATATTTTTTACAACTAATTAATGTTTGATATGTATTGAATATTTTATTCATTACTAAATATGATGAATGCATTGGAATTAGTTAGTGATGGGTGGGTCCTGATATAGATAGCTCATCATTTCATCCGTAGGTCAAATGAGACAAACTAGCTTGGTGTTTTGATGTATGTCATCCCTGAGAAAAATATTTTTTAGAAAAAAGGACTTCGGGGTATGATCATGATTTAATTAATTAGGGAATTGAATTAGCTTTTTGAAATTATGAATTTCATCACTAAGGAACTAGTTATTGTTTTCCATGTGTGTGTTTATTGATATTTCAACCATGGATATGTTATTCCCACAATTTCTTTTGATAATTTGATTTCATTGATTAAATATTCCATCCATATTATTTATGATCACCTTATAATTACTTATTACCTTTTCTATTTTCACTTATTTTTACCCATATTGAGGGTTTTAGATCATCACTTCTTATGTTTTTATTTTTCTAGGTAATAAATAAATGTATTAATCATGACATGTATTAAAAAATTTCTTATATGGAGTATTTTTGGGAGATATTGAATAATTATTATGGATTATGTAGTTTCTTATATAGTGTAAAAAATATTCATTTGATTAGAAAGACATGAGATTTGTTTGTAAATTTTTTTCCCTAACTCTCTAAAACTATAAACCTAAAAGGTGTATGGAATGTATGTAAATAAATATTTATTATTCATATTGTAAATATTTACAGTTAAAATTTGGTCGCTTAGATTCACTTTAAAGTTGATATGAAAAGAAAGTCTTTTTGTCACTAGATCCAGAGTGTGTGTTTAGATAACTTTATATATTAATATGACATTATTTAATTATAATTTTAGATTTATAAATGTCATTAAGGGTTGATAAGATGAGTATAATAATGATTTAAAGGTATATATAACTATTTAGGTTTATAAAGGGAATATTTATTAGTTTATTTTGTTTGGAGAATATAATGAGAAAAAATTAGTGAAAACTCTATAGATAATCCTAAAGAATAAGTCTAATTATACTATAACATCGTTAAGTATTTGTAAAGTTGAAATTTTTTGGTTTCCTAGAAATTAAATCCCTATGTGGATACTAGAAAGTATATGCATCTATATATTAGATGAACCAGGAGGTAATCACTACCCAAAACTGATTTTATGATAGTGACAAATTTTTTGGGGTGAATATTGGAGAACAGACACTTCAAGTGTGGATAACTGTTAGCTTAAATATATGCTTGATGTTAAATTAATAAAGGGTAGATTTGTTTTGATAAAATTGAGTTAGATATTATTTATATCCTTCTAATTGATTATTTATTTAATGAAAAAGTGATCCATTATTTTTTTTGTGAATTTTAATCTCATGTTTTGGGTTTATGATATATACTAACTAGTGTGAAACATTATAAACTAGTTTTTAATACATTTTAGGGTTAAAGATATAGTTAATTTTTAGAGTAATGATTAAATTATAATTTAATGACATGGAGATACAAATGGTTTTGAGAAATAAATATTTTAGAGAATATATGATTAGGGTATATATGTACTTGAGTAAATGATTTTGTGAATGATTAAATATTTTTGAGGAAAGATAAGTATCCTAATATATCCTATGGGAGTAAGGTAAATTTCATATTAGAAGTTATATACTAAATTATGAATGTGTTAAGAATACCATCACTTACATTCATCAGTAAGTAATAACTAAAAATTTTGAGGATTCAATTTATTTTACGGTGGTAAAATGTAATGAGCACAGATTTTGGATCCTTCAAATTAATACTATCATTGATTACTTGTGTCGTATGAAACATCAAACAAACACAACACTGAACTAAAATTATGCATGATTTTTTTATTATTAAAAAATATAAGAAAAATAAAACATTTAGAAAATAAAAGTATATTGATCAATTTAAAGAACTTACATTTAAAAGATGAATAATTAAATTTAAAGTTGATTATTTTTAAATAATTTTTTTAAAATTATTATATCATTTACAATGAAAAATTAAAGTCATAGATTTTAAAATATTATTCTAATAATATATTATATTTAAATATTTGAAATAATAGATTAACAATCATTAAAATAGAGACAGGTATAAAATAATGTTAAAACCCTTACTGTTCTAAAATGATATTTTTTTAATAAAATAAGTTTTTCTTTATATTTTATATTTACTTTGAAAAAAATATAAATATAAATTTTATAAATTTAATTTAAAAAAAATATCTTCATTTTTTAATATTTAATGTTAAAATTAGATTAGTTTTAATTTTTATATTTTTATACATTAATTGATTTTTAAGTGGATAATTAGAAATACTAATTCTTCTAATACCATAACTTTTATAAATTATAATTATTTGAAACCCTTTTTATATAAAATATATATTTATAATTTAATATGAATCATTTAAAAATCCTTTTTTCAATTTAGAAAACCCATATTTAATGTTTTTGAAACATAAAGTAATATTTTAATCTAATAACTATTTTTATTCGCTTATATAAAAAATTAGTTTTCATCAATTATATAAATTAAATCTAACAAATTTTATTTCAGATTTTATAAAAACATTAACATATTATATAATATCTGCAATATCATTTTTACACATAAAATTATGAATACTATGATTAATGTTATTATCCATGATAATGGTTAAAGGGTTATTTTCAAAGAACTAATTAATTATTATTATGTAATATTTACCTAATAAATTAAATTTAATCATTTTATATAATGATTTTTTTTACACATATATAAAAATATATTATTATTCATTCAATTAATAATAAATATTAGATGAGATTAAGAACATTTAATGTTTAAAACAATATTTTTCTACAATATTGTATTTCTAAATATTAAATGTGTTAATTTAAAAGTGATTTTTATATTATCTAAACATTTAATTTTTCTATATGGATCCTAAATTTAGTTTTATCACACAAAAAAATCTTATATTGGTTAACTAATACTTTTAATAAAATATAAATCAGTAAGGTGAAAACTAGTTACCAGGTGAAAACCAAAATGGTAAAATGAAAAAAATAAAGTAGTAAAAGGCATGAAACAAGTGAAAATATTTGTATTAGAGGTGTTATTTTCCTTATCAAACCCAAAAATACATTAATTATCACTATTGGAACCATTAACCCTTGAATAGTTTCATTCAATTATTGAAAAATAACAAGTGTTCACAAAAGATCAATTTTCTTCATTTATAAAAGGGGATCAATACCACCATCTCTAGGTTACACACTCCCTTTAAAATTTCATTGAACTTCAACAAAAATTCTCTATACTAAAATTCCCTTTAACTTACCAAATTTTCTTTTCCATATAATTTGTCTTGATCCATTCATTTCCAAGTAGACTATCAAGATAATGTTCAAGGTAGAAATGTGATTATTACTTACTCATTACAATTTACCCTTAATATTTCTCTTCAAAACATAACTTATCCATAGTAATATAATTTCCTTGATATCATTAATATAAGGAATTTTTATTATATTAATGAAACTATGATTATTAATTCCATTCCATCCACTTAAAAAAAGAACGTTAATTGTGCATTATGTGGACTACCACCTCCACAAAGTAACATTTTCCATTTTTCATTTTGATTTTAATTATTTATCCAAACAACATAGAATATGGTTCAAGAACATAAATATATCTGAATAATATAATTATTATTTTTTTAAAATATTTTATAAACTTCTTTATCTATACTCACCAATCAAGATATAGTGTGTCCATATTTGGGGTTGGCCTAACAACCTTCTTAAATAATGCAATAAAACTATATCATGGGTGACTATAGGAAATTAAATAAAAAAATTAATAAAATTTAACAATAAAATCAGGATTGGTTTAGGTTTATATAAATTTTATATTATGTATTTAACTTATTATTAAAATATCATCTTTGATCACTAAAATTATTGAAATATACGGGTGGCGATTCAATTTTCACTCAAACATAAGGAACAACTATATAATTATTAATTATAATATGATAATAAATGATATATATTAAATTAACTATAGATGAATATATTTTTAATAATTTATCTGATAAACATAATTTTATTATTCATGGAATTAGGTGCATATAAAGAATGTATCCAGAACAAAGTAAGGGTTTCTTGTCTAAAATTTTCACCCCTTGAGTAATATTTATTATTATACTCCAATTATTATTTGAAATGGTTTATATTCATCTTATTTAATATTTTTCAACATGAATCTCTTATATTTCATGTTATTCAATGTTCAATTAAATTTTCCTTCTCTCATGGGGTTTTGAATAAGAAATTACAAAAGCTGTTAAAGTTTGTACTTACTCTGTTTTCTTTAATTGAGTAAAAAAATATTATTGAACTCTATTGTATCAAGTTTGATATTTTCTATAAAATTAATATATTTTATGGGGTTTCCTCATTTTTTTCTATGTTATACAATTATTCTCTATATTATCTTTATCAATTGATTCTTACCTAAAATATTATGTTACTAAAAAGGCGTTTCTCATCTCAATTTTCTTCCCCTTGAGATTTATTTCTTATTATACACCATATTTAATTTTGTATGGAATATCTAATAACCCATTTATATTTTGTGTCAATTTAATCTCATTATTCATCGTATTTGATTTTTAATTTGAAATATTATCCTTCAAGATTTTTTTATCTGAATCTTTCTAAAGTCCTAAGTGTTATTTATCTACATTTTAAATTCAATGAGAAGTGTTAAATATTATGAAAAAAATTTTCAATGATTTGATGTATTCATTTCTAGATCTCCATAATTTAAAATAAATATAATTCATTTCATTATATTTTAATTTCATGGTATCCCGCTCATTAACATTTTATACTTATGTTACCATTACTACAAGGGTGTTTATATCTCAAATTTTGTCTCATTAAGATGTGATTCATATTCAGAATTTGTTTCTTTTTTGTGGTGTATATATTAGACATAGATTACATTATAAATACTATCATACTATTTTTCTCTGTTTAATAAATCTTTTGAAAACATATCACTTCCTTTTATTGAAAAATCAACCTCTTTTGTAGGCATGGTTTTTTTCCAATGCCTTTCCTCTGTGAATACCACATTTTTAATTACATTTTTTGAAGATAATTCAATTAGATTGATATAAATAGGATGATTAGGGAATTTATTTACTGAAACATATACCATTAATCCATATGTTTTGGGATTTTGGTATCCTTACATAGAAATATATTCCATCTAATCATTGGAGAAATATGGATAATTCATATAATTTTTATTTCAATAAGGATTTTTATTGATTATTAAGAACTATTGGTTATGTATTGTATAGTTTATTCATTCCTCCATATGATAAATGCATTGGTCTTAATTACATCTATATGAATCCTAATATATATAGAACCTTGATTCATTGGAAGGTTTCAGGACACAAACTAGCTTGGCTATTTTGGTGCATTCCAGCTCATAACAAAATATTACCTTAAAATAGAACCTTGATGATAATATCATGATGTCTATGATCATGTTGTCCTATATTGGGGAATGGAATTAGATATCTGAAATTATGAATTTATTCTATAAATAACCATTTATTATTATCTATAAATTTATTTGAAGATATTTCAACCATAGTTATGTCATGCACACAATTATTTTTTATTATTTCATTATTTTAATTCTATAAGACCACCATATTATTTATGATCATCGTATTATTAATTATTATATTTTATTTTTATCCTTTTTTTTACACTTACTGAGAATTTTATATCACCAATAATAATGTTTCTATTTCCCCAGGTTATGAAGAAATGTAATATACCTGAAATTTCTAATATAATAGATTGTATAGAGAATTTATAGGAGTTATTGAAGTCTTATTATATATTAAGTAGTTTCATTTATAGTAATAAATGGGATTTATTAGTTAGTATTTTTTTATTATCTCTCTAAAACTCTAAACCTAAAAGGTCTGTTGCATGTATGTGACTCAATATTTTTTGGTGATATTGTAAATATTGAAGGTTAAAATTGGGTCTCTTTGGTTTATTTCAATACTTGTATGTAATATATGTGTTTTGGGAACCATATTCAAGAGTATGGGTATGTGAAACTATAATGATAACTATAAAATGATGGCCTATAAACCTTAAATTAATGATGTAATACCTCTAGGAATAATTTAATGTGATCTAGAAAAATACTCGCTAAGAAACAATGAAATGTAATTGGTGCAATGCAAAAACAAAAAAGAATCCTATTTTAAGAAAATATTTCATAATTTCATGAAAAAATGAAATTTTCTTGACCTTTTAGAATAATTAATACTATAAAATAATCTAAAAAACTTCAAGAAAATAGTAATGGATTTTCCCTATAGTCTCTTGAAAATTCGGTCAAAAAATGGCATGTAAAAGTGACTTTATTGTGTGAAATGATAAAGTTTTTAATAGTAAATGAACAACATCCAACTATTCAAGATCCAAGTGGGTACATTTTAATTATTTTGGTTTTTTACAAGGGTTATTCTAGAATTATTTTTAATAATTTGAATGGGGATTACCCATAGGTAATTTGAGATAGGGTAAATTATTCCATCTTCTAAATGTTTTTCAAAATTGTCCATTAAAACATCATGTGATATTAGGTTAACCCATATTTAGTGCCTCATTTATATATTTGATTCATTTTTAAGAAATATTTAATTCATTAAATCCATGGGGATTAGACTAGGTATATTCTCAAGTGTATATCCTATTACCTTAACATTTTATTTCAAAATGTTTATCAATTATTTTTCTTAATTTGGTGTATGATTATTTATAAATTTTATAGGTAATATATCCTTATCCATATAATATTTATATTTATGTTTTAAGTAAAATATTTTCAAATATATTTATGTGAGTTATACCTTTGAATTTAATTACTTTTATTAACCCAAATTATCATTATATATATAAGAAGGGATGGTAATCAAATATTAAAACTATCATTAAATAAAAGATCAAAACTGTAGTCTAAAAATAAGTCATCTTCATAATGGTCAACACAAATATTTAATTTATTTCAAAAATCATTTTTAAAAATAGTTTCATCCAAAATTTTCAATTAAATATGAGATGATCCCAACTTCATTATGTGATTTAGTAAAGAATTTTCATCCATTGAAATAGTTTTATATTGAAAAAGGGAGAGTGAGAATAGAGTGTTCTTCTTGGGGGTATTTCATAGAATCCAAGATATTAAAATATACCATATCCTCTCTGAATATCATGGAAAGTGTTCATTCATAAACATTGATTATCTTTTTACTTTTTTTAAGAATAGTCATCCTAGAATGATTGGGGTGAGAGTGGTTCCTTTTTATTTCTCCATGATTAGAACATAGAAATCCTCAGAGATCAAAAACTATTTACTCTCACATAAAAATATTCATTAACACCATAATGATAGGTATTTTATCAATTTAATAGTCTCACCAATACTCATTTAGGATTTATTTCTCCAGCCTATATAGAGTAATATATAGATTAAGTCATAACAATGATTGATGTTACTAAGTTATACTAGGAGTTAGTGTATGTCAAGTTCCCTATAGTTCAAGGGAAAATTAATGTAACAACCTACCTTAGAGTTGTTATTATTTAATTATATAATCTATAAGTCATTTAAATTTTTTGAATGTATAGATATTTATATTTTAATTTTTGATAATTTTTTTCCATTTCACTATTTTTGTATGATCAACAATGGTTAGAGTAAACCTTGTAGATGAACATTACATATAGGTTCATATAGTGCATGGATAAGTGCACATAGTTTATTAAAAAATGTGCAAGTACCCTTTTGTATAGAATTTTATAGTTCATTATGTTAGTGAAATGTTTAGCGTGCATGGTTAGAACACAATTAGGGGTGAACCATGCAGGTCTCAGTAGAGACCATGAAGGGTTAATTTATATGTGGTTTATGGGGTGCATGCATTATGCATGGTTAATGAAAACCTATTGAAAAACATGGAAAGAATTATTCCATTTTTCAGTACTAGTTTTCATGATCAATACACTATTTTTAAACCATATGGCCTCACCATGAGACCAATCTAGCTAAAATATGATTTTTCAATTTCTAGCATTCAATATAAGGTTTTTAGATTCCCTTTCTGACACATTTTAATTTGAACCAAACTTAGTTCATGAGAGGGGGTTCCTTTCTCCCTTATTCTTGGATTACAAGATTTTTTTCCTCTTATTTTCAACTAAAAACCTTAGGAAAAGTCCTCCTATTTTCCTATTTATCCCTTCTTAGTCTTTCACAACAACTTTTACAATATAAATTTCCCTCCCACAGACACTAGGATATTTTATGTTCATATTTAGGATTTTATTTGAGTTACTCTTAGGGGTTTTTATTATTATGCCTTTGAAATTCCTCCCATCACTATTTTGGGAGTTTTCAATCAAAGAATATGACTTCTGGATTGACATTTTTCATTTGGGTAGTTTTTTTCTTTACATTATTCATCATAGAATTAGTTTCTTCACATTTTCAAATGATTAATTTGTTCAATTATTTTTATACGTGATAGAAAAATGTAATTTTTAAATGTTTTGGATTGATACCTAACTTGGAATAAAGTGTATTTATTAAACCAATACAAAGGCCATAGGGAGATATTACCCTAAGAGGGGGGGGGTGAATCAATTTATTCACTTTTAATCGCAATTAAAACACTTACTCTGCTAAATGTATCACTTTAATTATAGGATCTTCACCACACAACCATGATGGTAACTTTGTTATTTTCTTTAGCTGGATATGCTTAAGGTTTATTGATCTATTTTGGTGCGCATATATAAATTAAATATGATCATGAGTATTTACATGGTTCACCACAAAGGGATAGTCCAAGTCACATGATACCAATATTATGTTAGTGAAAAAAATTAAAAATCTCACTTCTTTTTTGGTTTGTAATACGTCACTCCTGTGAAAAATATCACTACATTATAAGTTTAGGGACAACTCACTTCTTCTCAAGGGTCACTCCCTAAAACATTTATTCTTTGGATCACTACTTGTGGAAAGAATCGTCTTATTTATCTTCATTTTCTCTATCCTCTGAAATGAACCCACATACAGTTTGAAGACATATAGGTCCCATTACCAGGAATAGTATCTTATATTACATCATTAGGTAAATATATATTCCATTGAACTTCCACTAGGTTACTACTTCACCTATTCTATAAACACCATGATACAACACCCTCTACTTTCTAGAATACCAAGAATAACTATACTATTATATGCACACACAAAAATATCCTTCCTTGAATATTTCATCAATGGTTCCCAATTCTCCAAGTCTTATATTCCACCATATTTAATATCACCTTATTCTTCCCCTGAAAATCAGATCTTCAATATTCTCTACATTTGGATATGGGTTCTCTTAAACTGCCACAAATGGATTTATAGAGAATTCCACTTTATTTGTATTGAATCTCCTCTTTCCAAAGATTAATCCAAGTGTCCCATGTTAATAATGTGGTCATAATGGGACCTTTAACCCTATTTTTACCGTATGGATTCCATGAAATAAATCCCCTAGGAAAAATTATCACAAACATATGTCTACCTGGCTATGACATGGTCATAGATTCTACAGTGTAGTCTCCTCATTCCTATATACTACAGTGTAGTCATTCCCACCATATAGAATCCTTCAATTAATAATTATTCTATATGGTGTGGTCATTGATACTATGTAATGGATGCATATGGTTGAACATACATATAAAAATCACCTATTAACACCTTCATAACACCCTCACTATTTCAGGCATGATCTCCTCAAACTGCTTCTCACACTAAACTGGCTACAGCGTGGTCACCTCACTTCTACAAGGTATCCTATAGAATTTTTGATTTATAATTATTTACTTTTTTTGAATTTAGATATTCTATAGTCTAAGGAGAAGATAGATCATGGAAATATTCTTATCCAAAGGTATTGGATCATATCCTTCTCTACTACAGATTGAACATCTCAAAAAAAGTTAGGATAATAAATCCTCTAAAAACCGATCTATGTCATATTCCATAATATTTTATGTATTTTGTGAATATAGACTCCCATAAATAATGTTTCTTTATAATTTTCACAGAATATAATCCACTTTATTCCATTGAATCACTGGTTTCAAGTAATGGGTCCACTCCCGACCTCCTCGGAACTATTTCCATATGGCGCTAGTCACTACTTCCATGCATGCTCACCTACCTCCCAGGTGCCTCTGTGGCTAGAATAAGTTATTGGATCTCATATGTGGTCTATATTACTCACACACATATAGTGTTGAGCTTATTTTTCTAGGCGTAGATAAGGATTTCCTTTTTTTCATCATCCTCTATCTTTACGGCACGTCCATCAAAATTGTGGTATAGTCATGGTGATTGTGGTATAGAAATACATTGGAGTTATCCTAAAAAATATCCTTTATAGGGTCTTTTGATACACTATGTCATAGTCTACTCTCAAAATTTTGCTTTATAGTGTGGATCATGATCTCTATATCATAGATCCAAGCCTATGGTCACCACTACGGTGTGGTCTTGCCCATTTTGACCATATTACACTCTTGTGAAATACACTCTATAAACACTACTTTTAGAATGCCTCAAGATGTATCCACTTCAACAAAAAATCAATTTTATGATACTTACATAAATAATAATGTCAACAAAATACCTTGTATATCAACTTTGGGACCTATCAATCTCTTAATAAACACTTCAACACTTTATTCATATTCAATTTTTATTTTCCGTTGTCATATTTTCATCAAGTCCAAATAGCTTCGTATATATTCCAACACTCATATTTTTCACGATCCTTGAATATTATTATAGTCATTAAACATTTTGAACCCTTAATTTCAAAAAATACAACATCAATACTTTGTTATTTCAAACAATATCCCCCTTTATATTTTGTTTTCAATACAAAACCTAGTTTTCACCCTCTTTTTTTTAATTTATCCAACGAAGTATGTATCCTACCCCCTTAATGATATCTTCTAGTTCTCATGATATCTTATTTTTTTACTTATTTTAAATAAAATAAAAAGTTAATTTTGAATGAAATTATCCTTTCTAAACTTCCCTCTATAAATATAGGGATGAACTTTTCTTCATCCTCTTCTTTATTAGAGGTAAAATCATTATCACATCATATCCCCATTGATATATGGAAGTATTCCAAGTATTATCAACTCCCCCATGGGGATATATTCTCCAGCATAAGATATTTTCTCCTATATTTCAAAATAACATCATTCTTTATCATCAACCATATATTGATAGCCAAATCCTTTGAAACCACATGTTACACAAGCCAAAATCATTTACTGATGTATTTTATCAAGATGTTCTCTGAGTTAATTTACTAAATTTCACATGATATGTCAATAAATGATCTAATCCTACTAAGATATAGATCAATTATGGAAATATGGTTTTTTAATAGACAACAACAAGGCATTCCATGCCACTCCTGAATACTAAGAGACACACATAGTAGCTTTGGCTCATCAACTTTGAAAAGATAACCTATGATGTAAATAAATTTACACAAAACCATTAGTATATAACATTAATGTACATGGATGTAAGAAACATACCATCGTATGAGGTAATTGATACCACTTGACAAACATTTGACACCACTTATTACAAGAGTTGTTAAAGTTGAACAAATGAAATCATTTAAACTCCATGCCTTTGAAATCCTCACAGGTTTCAAAAACTTTTGATAAGGATTAACATCCTTTGATGTTTAGCATAAATACCTATAATTGTTCATCTCTTTAATCTATTTATTAATATCACTTATTAGTGGAAAATATGGGGGTACCAAATATTGGAATAACTCTTCCAATTCAGCAGCTTTTGCTTATCCTATTCAGTCCTCTTCAAGAGGAATGAGTAAAATTTGTTTGTAGCATTACCATATATTCTTTATAGATGTATTCAAATGTGATTTTAAACAAAAATTACCCAATGGATCATATCTCCCCCTTAATTATTTCTCTCTTAATTAATAGTTATAAACAATATATCATATGGGGAGATGGGTGCCTCAAAGTTTCTAAAGTTTAACAGTAGGGAAGTCAAGATGATCTAACCCATCACCTTCCATTTTTCATTCTCCCATTTTCAAATTTTGATAAAGGAAAAAAATCATCTCTTTGAGTTATTAATTATCACTTAAATCTATAAAACTCAATATATTTCTAAATTATCATACTTTCATGCTATGACTTGCGCACTTCTTTTCATAGATTTGAACATTATCATCCTACTTTGTCTTGAGATTTTCCACAATTTTGGAATCAATCACACCTGGAAAATTATATTTATATGTTACCTCACTATTTGATCTCATCTATATCATTCTTCACCATTTTATATTCCTCTTATGAGTCTTAGTGGTTTGTGTAGGACCACTCTATAAAACCTCTTCCCTGATGGCCAAAAGTGAAATCTTAGGATACAACTTCCTTGGTGGAGTCAACTTCACATTCTTTTCCAGCTTCTTCATAATTGGAACACCCTCCTATATTTTCTTCCAGATTTTTCTTCTTTTCCTCCATGAGAGTTTTTATGACAAACAATATTTTTTTTCTTGATACACCCTTTCTTGAGGATCATTTCCATCATCCAAAGCATTGATCCTATTTTCTATCTTAATAGGCCACTTCCCAGGATAAGAAGTATCTTTGTATGTCATAGAATTGGAGTGTCTCTTTATGGATTCTTTTCCATTACATTCAATTCTAAAAAATAAATACCTTTATATATGGATGAGGTTAGGAAAAATGAAACATTTACCATAAGAATCATACCTCATTTGGTATATCCTTGAATGAGATGTTGGTACCAATGGATTTCTTCTCACTTAGTTGGTATTGTTAGCTTCAAATATTCTCCCCATGATGTGCCCAAATTTTCCACAATAAATGAAATTTGGTGCCTTATATATCTTTGGAACAACACTTACATATTTTTCATGAAACAAATTATCTCTTTATGTGTTCATCCACTCCTAAAGTTTTATTATATTCTTATTATTTTCCACCAAATCTAGAACCAACATCCTAAAATATAAGTTAGAGTCTTCCAGAGTCCATTTAATTTATTAAGATTTTGTTCTTACTGAAAGAAAAATATCCTTTAATAATTCTCTATTCCCATCTATACTTTGATATATTGGTAAATATCTTAAAGAATATATGGTTGATCATTCAGGTTAATTTACATTTTATTTATGCTAAAATTTAAGTCTAGTTCTTCTATTCTCAATATTTTTTTTAGAAAATAAAATTATCTATCATTGAGTATTATGCTCCAATAATGATACTCCATCGACCCTCATTGTTATTTCATGACAATTCCTCATAATAAAAACTTGATGTTGTTTCCATTTAATTGCAAAAATCACATATCTTTTTTATCTCCATGATAGAAATATAAATTCCTCATCCATTATCTACATTAGGTCCATAAAAGAATATCAAGTTTATATATTACCTCAACTAGAGAACACAAATTTTGGGATTAATTTTATTTCTATTCTTCTTCTTTAATTTTTTCATAGGTCACTTCTCCCTTGACACTTCATTTTTTTCCAAACAAATTATCCAGTTTCTTCCACAAGTATTTAGAGAAATTTTAATAAATCAACTTCCAATGAAAGTATTCCTCAAGATCCTCCTTTAATGATTCATTGAAAAAATCATAAATTTAATTTTTTTGATATATTTCAATGAAAATAAATTTTTCTCAATAAAAAATTTCCATCCTCAATCACTTCTCAAGAAACTCCAAGAAAAACTTCCAGGTATTGGATTAACTTGTTTTACATTATTGTAAATTCCTTCCATAAATGGAAGGATCCATCATAATGGATTCCATCTTCAACAATACTTCAGATAAATTCTAAAAAATAAAAAATATAAAAATAAACCTCCCTCGGATAACACTTGTTAGGCATATATAAGGGACTTAGAGAGATAATACCCTAACAAGGGGATGAATCAGGGTATACACTATCAATCACAATTAAAACATTTACTCCATTAAATGTCTCACTTTAACTATTGTATCTTGACCACTCAAAATCGAGTTTCACTTTTTTATGCTCTTTATCTAGATAATATTAAGGTTACATGATCTATTTTTTTGCACATGCATAATGTAAAAATAGACATGAGTATTTACTTAGTTCACTACAAATGGATAGTACAAGGAGCATGCTACCAATATTGTGTTGGTTTAAAAAAATAATAAGCTCGCAGCTTGTAGGTTTAGGCTAGGTCACTCATTCACTAAGGGTCACTAGCTTATAAGTTTAGGGATATCTCACTACTTCCCAAGGGTCGATCGATCAAATTTTTCTTGATTGGATCACAACTAGTGGAAAGGATCACCTTCTTCCCCCTCCTTTTATCACTACTCTGGGAAGGATCCACACACTATTTATGGACATGTAAGTTCCTTCACTAGGATCAATATCTTTTATTTTATCTTTAGTATATTAGATTTGATTTTAATGTTTAGTTGGGATACTTATTCACCTCTTGAAAAAACACCTTTATACATCACCTTCTACTTTCTAGAATACATAAAAAACTCAACTTTTCTATAGGCATAGATAAAAATATTCTTCATTGGATATGTCTTCAATGAATTCAAATTATTTAAGAATTATATCCAATCCTCTATAAAAACACCTTCTCCATCCCCTAAAAATAAAATCTTTAATATGATATCTATATGGATCTAAGTTCTCTTGAACTGCTATAGATATTTTAGTAGAGAATTAATTTTGGTTGGGATTGAATCTCCTCTTTACTTATATTAATCCAAGTGTAACCAACAATTATTAGGGTAATCATGGGACATTTAATATAATTTAGATATCATAGAGTCCATACAATAACCCCCCTAGGCCGAAACTGTCAAAGGTAAAAGACTACCTAGCTGCGGTGCCGTCCTAGATTCTATAGCACAGTCTCCTCATTATTACATATACTATGGTGTCATCATCACCACTACAATATGACCCTAAATTAATTATATGTCACTATGTATTGGTTATGAACACTATGACACTGACACAATTGGTTTAATATATCTAAAAAACTCACCCATTAACTCCTTCCTAACACCCTCACATTATCTGGAACAATGCCATCTAACTAATTCTCGTAATGAACTGGCTACAACATAGAAACAACACTATGGAATAGTATCCTATAGAATTATAGATTTTGAGTTCATTAATCATATTTAATTTAGGCCTTCCATAGCGAAAGTAAAATCTTCAACATAGGAATATTTTTTCTCTAAAGTGACTGTGGTATAGCCTACTCTGTTACGACGTGGACAATTCAAAAATTATAGAGGCTTGGAATTTCTTTAAAAATTACTCATCATCTTGGTCCATATGACTGCTGTGAAACCTATAAAAATTGAGTCAAATGTCAAATGTTTCTCAATACATCACACAATATACAAGAAACTTCATTACCTTGACTCGCCATTTGTTAGTAATGGGGTCTTCTCTCAACCTCCTTTGTGCTGACCCCCTGTGGAGTGATTTACTACTTCCACTATTGAAATAGAGGGTTACCTAGACCCAACTATTATGTGATTTTGATTACCATATCGTGTATAGATTTAACTATGCATGATGTCATCTTACCATTATAGTGTATAATGTTCTGCATCCACTATTGAAATGGTAATGTCCAAAGATTAATTGTTGTATCAAAAGGTTATAGCAGTTCCCAGGCTATAATGAGAACCTCTTGATACCATGAGATTAATCTTAAATATATATGTTCAATGGTCTAGATACATATTACTAATTGGACATAGTAGATTTCTGACCATCAAGTGTTGGGGGATCATAAGCATTGAGACTTCTTCTCATCAAGTAAGCACTTGGTGATCTCTAGTAGTGAGATCATGAGGACTGACCCGCCAATAGGAACACCACATGTTTTGGGTGTCATTGGATGTTCCTAGCTACGATCACGTGTAATGGTCTCCTAACTTGAGATCATTACCAATTTATGTCATTTGATTGTGTACTTTGATGCAAGATAAAAACCATGGCAATGAAGTCGTGGCAAGGTAGTTTGTGTCGGGTGCGTCATTGGTGGCATGACATTGGTTAAATGGTCAAGAAAGGATTTGTCGCTTCCAGGTTATATAAGTAATATATCTCTGGCCATGTTGATATGGATGGAAGTACCTTTATAAGACCATGGCCATGGCAGTCAAGGGTAAATCCATTCAGTTACATCAACAAACAATAAAGTAAGCAAAGGGTGATGACACGAGAGTGCATCCTACTTTATGAGATATTATAGACAAAGATATTATATTACACAGTGCATGTTCGTAGGTTGGTTGTTGCTGTTGTGACAATCCTTATTTCTTTAGGGGCCATGATGGGTTTCTATATCCCGCTCTTGGTCTGTGAATACTATTCACGACTGTCGAAATAAGGGCCTAGAGGGTCACACACAATAGCGTATTCAAGAATCTGCCCTATTTAGTTGAATAGGAGAATTGGACATAGTGGACCCCACCACAAGGGTCCGGGAATTGTCCAAAGTTAAACGATCACCAATGCAATAAATAAATTCATATTATTTGAGTTTAGAATAATGAGTATTGAATTTATTTATTAAATGTATTTATGAGTTTTTAAGTAAATACATTAAAAATATTAATTGACTAATATTAAATTATTCAAGGATCAATTAATATTTATGGGAGCGACGAGCCGAGTTAATGACTCAATTATTATCATGTAATATATTTTAATATATTACAAGTAAATGATAATAATATTTATGACTTAGTGTAGTAGTCATAAATGTCGTTGATAGTGCGTTAAGTATTCGGGGGCTGGCGAGGCGATACCGGGTATTTTAATTGTGCACTATAAATAGAAGAGGAGGGGCATTTGCCAAACATGATTCATGGAGATTATCTCTCCTCTCCACTCTCCCACATTCTAGAGAGAGATTCTCTGGATCCAAGGAGCTCAGATGGAGATCTCTCTCGGGCATCGCTAGCGATGCGATGCGGTGGTCGTTGGAGCATCGAAGGCATCGTCGCAAATCCGTGCTTGCACCCAGATTACGACAAACAGTGCTCCCGCGTATTCCTTGAAGCGCATGTGGATGATCTAGAGGAATTCGGTTTCGTATTCTTCGAGCAGCGATCACCAACGACGAGCATACGTCATGTGCGGCTTCGGATTTAAACCAGGTATTTTACGGTTTAATTTTGTGCTTAAAATCCTCCACGCGTGGTCCTTGGCTATGACCGGGATACTCTTATCCGACGTCGACATGTTTACGTCGACCATCGGTGGAAACAAATTTAAAACCCACCTATTTGGGGCTTCCGATGCATGCCTGGTTCCATCATCCACGCATTCTTGTCTATATTATTAGGGCTTCCATGGATGGATACCCTCACTAGTTCCCCTTTATGTTCAATATTACTTCCTCACATTTAGTTTTAAGCTTTCCTAGTTGGGACTAGCCAAGGTCAGCCATATTTTTGCATCATCCTCTATCTTTTTAGTGAAACCATCAACACCACAACATTGTCATGTCAAATATGGAACAGAAATACTTTTGAGTTATCCTAAAATATCTCCTTTAAGGTGTAGCTAAATATACTATTGCATAGTCCACTCTCCAACATTTCCTTTATGATATGGAGCATGATCTCTACGGTGTTGCTCTAAGGCTACAACCACCACTCCAGTATGGTTCTACCTGTTATAGATTGCATGAACTATTGTGAAACAGACTCTATTAACTTAACTTATGGAATGACTTGGGACATATACCATTTTACAAACATCACTATTTTTTTATTTCATAATTCTTGATGTCAACAAAAATCCTTGAATATCATCTTTGGAATATATAAATCTCCCAAAAAACACTTCAAAACTTTGGTCATCTTCAATGTGTGTTGTCAATAATTCTATTTTAATTAAGTCTAAATTCCTTCATTGATATTCAAACACTCATCTTAGTCATCAACCATGACTATGATTATTTTCAATAAACATTTACCACCCTTATTATCAAAAATACAATATATATCATTTTGGATTGCTAAAAGTATTTCAAAGTGGTTTTATTTACAAAGGTGGTGTTTAATTTACAAGTGTTTGTAAAAATGATTCAATGACTTAATTCTAATGAAACCATTATATTAAAGGGATTTGACCATGTTTTGGTTGTCAATTGAGTATTATAAAGGTTTTGGTTTCTTTAATGGTTTTGAGTGAAAAAAAAATTTCATCAAAATTTTATTAAGTGGGGTTTTTAATAGTTTCACTCATAGAATGATTTTGAAATGGATTCCTTGTGATGAGGAATGGAATAAAAAAAAGATTTATTTTTAGTAAGGAACATGTAGAAATTTTAAATTGGATTTCAAGGTACAGTTGTGAGACCCTTCATGATACCCTTTCACATTTGTTATAGATGACATTATTGAGTCTATTTCTTGAACATTCATTTAGGTGACTTTTCTTTGGTCTCCTTTAGATTTTTGGGTTCCTGGTAAGGGATATTTAGTATGACCAAGGGTCACATGAAGATAGTGATTTTTTGTTCAATATTTATTTTTTATTTTTGGATGATCATGTATGAGACCTATTGGGCTCTAGGTTTATTGTATATAGTATATGTTAGTCAGTCATTATTACCTAGTAGATGAGTTCTTTTATTTATTTAAGCTATGTACTCAGTGTGGTTTTCCTTTTATATATATATATATAATTGGTGAAATCATTCTAAATGGTTATGATTTGAGATCTTGTCACTACTTTCCAACCTAGGGCGATCAAGAACACACCACAATTGTGTCATGGGTTAACTCATGTGCCTGATCTAGGGGTGACGTGAGTTGGTTCATGAAAAAATTGTCTTAGAGCTCCCTATTTTGATTTAGGGTGTTTCTATATAGAAAATAAACAAGTAAACTCATTGGGAATCAGGTGGAGTACATCAGTAAGTGTTTAGAAAACTCTTATTTTCCCTGAAACTTAAGTTTCCATGAAAATTTGTTATTTTATTTTTGATTTTGAATTCATTTTGTTTATCTTTTATGGAGTTTTGATATGTTATAATGATTTTCAGATCCCTATTTAGTAGGATAGTGATTTTGGGGAACAATTTTAGATTTAGAGGAGAAAATGGTGAATGCACTATGGATACACAATTATACCACATGGTTTAGTAAACAATGCATACCCTATGTGAAAGGGTTTTTGGAAACCTTACAAAGCCTATTGGATAGTTTTTATAAAGTTTACCAGCTTGTGATACCAATCCACACCCAATTTTTTCTCTCCTCTAGAATCTTTTTCCTCGCTTGTTATCTAAGATAAAAAAATGGTGTTTCCATTGGTGTGATAGGGATTAAGGAGGTTTTATAGTTTTTTGTATTTATTATAGTGTTGGGTTATTTGATTTATATTATATCGGATAATCAAGGTACATGTTTTATAATTTTAAGTTAGACAACCTGGAGAGTATAAAAATAAATTAGAATGTATATTCATTGCGATGATCTTATGAGTAAACTTTCACATCATTTAGGAGTAGTTTCTTCACTCTTTGACTCTACCTAGACTCAATTCCAGGTAGTAGAGACAAATCCCTTCAATTATTTAGACTCCATCTAGGAATTATTGAATTTGAGTTGAATTTATATTGACATTAGTGTTGTTGTATATGTAGTTGTCACATTTTATTATAGGGAGGAAATTTATAGAGACCGGTTTTTGTAGGTTAGTATGGGTGTTTCAGTTGAATAAATTGTAAATACTCAATTAGATGAAAAAATAGGATTTTTTGAGCCCAATATCGAATAAAATGTTGATCTTGATCAGTATCATTAAAATAAAGAAGAATATTTTTCTTTTGTTCTTCCAGTTTGAAGTATTTGGGTTTTTTATGGAATGTATTTAGTGTAGAAATTTGGAACATGTTCAAATGTTTTGGAAACTAGATTATTATTAAGGAAATTCTAATGTATAATCCGAATTTGGGAGACTATTTTTTTGGAATTCACATTTAGTGTTCATTGAAGTCGAGTAGGTTATTTGGATAATAATGGAATTTGTTTTATGTGTGCTATTTTTTTTAGGTTTTACTCTTAATAAGGTTTTGGGTGTTCTTGTGTTGTGGTTGTTTTGAAGATATATTTATAGTGATTTCACCATAGGTTACCATTGAGTTCTTACATGGGTAAGTAGGATGGTTGTGGCCTTATCGATGTTAAGTACTTATCATTATAGGTTTTTTCTTGTTTGATTCCCTGAGGGAAAGTGTTTCAGGTTAGAAGTCATATTTTATATGTTGGGTGTAGGGACTTAAGATCTAGAGACCATATTGTTTTTGTTAAGGCCTATTTTTTTATATTTGTTTTGATTTTTATGATAGAAATTGGTGAAGTTATCATTTCATGGGTATAAAGTTCTATTGGGTTTTGTTTTACATGAGTATTTTTTAATCAATTTTTAATTTACTTGTGGATTTATGAGTTTTTTTATGGAAATTGTGCTTCTTGCTAAGGTGTTTATTTGAGGTGTTTGACTCTCCTATGTTCTAACATTTGAGTTTAATTCAAAATGGTGGGGAGAATCTTTCTCAGTATCCCTATCATTAGTGTTCATCCTTTCTAATCATTTTTGTCTTATTTTTGGAGATGTATCATAAAATTGTGAATTTAACTCATAAACTTGGAGATATTTGTGTTGTTTAGTGGTTCCCTTATTTTCAACCTTCTCTTCCCCAACAAGACCAACTCTTTCATGAGATGCTATTGGGATGTTTCTTTTAGTTTTTACACTTTTAATTTATATTTTATAAAGTAATAAAGTTCCGTGGAGGGGATATTATAACACCCAATGTTTCTATTAATAATATTTAATTATTGAATTCCTATTTTAATTAAAATTTTATAAATATTTTTTATTTAGATTTTAATTTTTAGAATTTTATTCTACTTTGTGTTTTAAACATGGTCACTGTATGCTTACCATAAACTGTGTAGATAAAATTGATATAGGGGACCCTAAGTTGCATTATCATATGTGAATTATTTAGTGGAAACTATACAAGTATCCCAAAACTATGTGTTTTTTAGTTCATTATGTATGTGCATTGTTTGGTGTCTATGGTTAACACATGTTTTGGGGAGAACCATGTAGGTTTTAGTGGAGACGGTTCATGGTTCCCTTACTTGTGGGTTGTGGGGTGCACAAGTTACACATGGTTATGCTAAAACAAGTGGAAATTTTTTAAAGTGTTTTTATATTTTTAACACTTTTTTATGGTCAATGCATGATTTTTTAAATCATACGGACTAACAGTGCGAAAAAACTAGTTTTATAAAAAAATTGATTTTCCAATTTTTCCCTGGTTCGATTTACTGGGATTGGAAACCCTCTAATCGTCATTTACATTCATCCCATCCTTGATGCACAAGAGGTAGTTCCTATCTCTCTTCTTATTAGGTTCTAACAATATTTTCCTCTGATTTTAAAGTGTATACTTTAGGTAAATCCATTAACTTCTCTCATTTTCCCTTCTTCCTTTTTCCCCACATTTTTTCCTCGATCCCCTTAAATCCCATGAACTCTAGGGGATTATTTGGTTATATTTATGGTTCAGTGAGACAGAAACTTAGTGGTTTTTATTTTTATTTCTTGTAAAATTCCTTTCAATTATTGTTTAGGAGTTCTCCATCGAAGGTGAGGAATTTTGGGATGATCCCCACTCATTTAAGGTAGGTTCTTCAGTGAGTTTCCTTTTTTCAACATAATATTTATTTCTTCAAATTTTAATTTTTTTATTTGATAAATTATTCTTACATGTGATTGAAAAAGAAAATTTATAAATTTTCTGGAGTGATTCCTCACCAGTCATAATGGGTATTTCAAAGTTGATTTGTTTTATATAATTTTTTTTCATTCCAAGTGATTATAATAAGGTTTAAATGACTAATTTAATGTTAATAAGGTATTTTAATGTTATTTGACCCCATTTGGTTATGAATTGAATGCTGGAAAGGTTTTTAATTCTTGAATTGTTTTTATTGAAAGTGGTTTCATGAAAAAAAAAGGTTTCGATTGATTTTTTAAATGGGTTCTCTAAAGGAATGGATTTTAAAAGGATTTCAAGTGATAAGAAATGGATTTTCATAAAAAATTTTATTTTTAATAAGGTATACAAGGAAATTTTGAATTGTATTACATAGTATAGGTGTGTATGGTTCGTAGCTTGTTTTCTTTTTACTGCTTGTTTGCTGTACTTTTTTCCTTTATTTAATAAATGGTCAGGGACTTTGTCCCTGGCTGAGCCTTTCTGGTATAGGTGTGATAATGTCGATGATTCCCATTCTCATTTGATATATTTGTATTATATGGATGAAATTTTTAGGGATTTTTCTTGATAGGGTGTCGGAAGTGTAGTGAAATTTATATTATGATAATGCATTGATCATATGACTTGTTTGATTTCTCACCTCACATTATTTCTTTTGTGGGTACACGAAGCACTGCTTTAGAGGTATAAATTTTTACTACACTAGATAGTCTCACACGACTAGTGTCTCATCTAGTGTGATATAGGGCCAGATGATAAGTAACCATAAATATGAATATCCTAAATTATCTTTATATTTAAAACTATAATAAATGAAATTTCATTGGAAATGACTAAAAAACTCCTTTTTGAGATCTTAATAGTGTTGGATTCACTCAAACTCTACATACACCATTCATTGTATGCATATCCTATAGTTTCTTATCTCATTCCTTGTCATTAGTCTCTTTTGAGCTCTTGGGTGATCGGTAATGGATATGAAGCATGATCTTAACTCACCTAGAGATTTTAGTTTTCTAGTTAAATTTTAATTTTATTTTGGGTTTTTCATGTATCAGTCCTACTAGTCTCTAGTTTTGTTTTATGTTTTATATAGGATGTTTACTTTTACTACCTAGTTTATGAGATGTTTTATTTATTTATGATATATAATCATTTTTTACTTCTATATTTGTTTATATACATATCTATGGTAAATTCATTCTTAAGGGTTATTCTTTGAGACCCTGGAACTTACTACCAACCCAGGGTGATCAAGAATGTGCATCATATATGTCATGGGATGGATTGAGTACCTGGTCTAGGGGTAAATCAAGTTAGTTCATGAAAATTAATATAAAAGGATCTTTTTATTTAATATATAAATAAGGATTAATAAATTTATAATCATTCATATTGAACCTTACCCTTATTCCCCGTTAATTATCCTCCTATTAGTGAAAATATCTAAATTTTTTACATAAATTATAATTTGATTGATAGCTTCTACTTCGTGAATATTGATTTAAAAATTTTCAAATGTATTAAACACCTATTTCTATAGAGATTACTCATAGGTTCTCTTAGGTAGGATCATCCTTTAAGGAAATGGTAGTGATGGTCATGTTAAATCCTTTATCTTAGATTTAAATTTTTCCTCCTTGATTATTATGTCATCATAGGTATCTCTATATTTTTTTCCATAAGATATTTCTTCTCCTAAAGTGTTTCTAGACTCTTATCTTTAAAAGGGGACCTATCATTTCTTTGGTTAACTTCTTTTCTATACTTTAAATAAATAAAACTAACATTGATTTTTAGGTTCTAAATAGTTTGAGATGGAAATTTACCTAACATCTGGTTACACAATGCATGTAAGGTTATAATTGTTGATATGGTATGTGAGTATGATATACACTATAATACCAAATATAGGACCGAAATAATGTAGATACTATATGTAGTATCTAATGATGCTCAATATACAAGAGGGGGGTGAATTGTATACTTTTAGAAAAATCTTTTGGAACTTTTATAGATGGTTATGTTTAACAAGGTTAAACAAGATAATTCACAAAACCTCTAGTTCTACACACTTGCTAGATTCTAGAAATATGATTCCAAGAAAGTGAATCTAGAAAGATGGTTATGGAAAAATGAAACTTGATCAAAGTTTACAAAGACAAATATTCTACCTTAAAGCATATAGAATCTTACTAAATCAGAGTACAATAGTAAGGAAGTATAAGATATTTATACTTTCCTCAACAATCAAAATGCAGCAGAAAACTTGTAATAAAACAAGTAACAAGTAGTATATATTTTAAGTCAAAGAGAAGGGTATCCAACAAACTTGGATAAAGGTACCTTGATTTATACTTTCAAGAAATTTTGTCTTACCCACACCAGGGTAAGCCCTCGATATAAAGATCAGAGTCTGTATTGCTATCACCACAAGCCCTCAACTTCAAGGTAGTCATCACCTCTTTCTTCCTCAGCAAGGAAGCCCTCAACTTCAAGGTAGTCGACACCTCTGTCTTCCTATCCCCAGAATCCCTCAATTGGACATAACAACAATCAGAGTCGCACAAAGAAAATCTGAACAATAAGTTCAGTATGCACTAAGAATGAGTGTCTCTCTCTAGAAATCACTTCAACAGCTTGTAATATCTAGAGTCATAGAACAGTAGTGAGCACGTTCAAATGAGATACTATTTATAGGCACAACACCAATGGTCGGCTCCCTCCTCCAACGATCATATTTTTCCTTAAATCTCAGAGGGACTTGTACACATGTCACTCAAACAACGGTTAGTTAGTAACTGAATACACGAAAACATTTTATAACTAAAACAGGTGTGGGAAAAAATATGGTTACATAACCAGACTAAAACATTCGAAATGTAAGAAAATAGAAGTTCAGAGTCTAACCAAAAATACATTCGGTATCTATAATACAAGGATATTCAGATTTTTTTTTATCAATGAATTCGTAGTCTGAATTCGGAGTCATAATTCATAAGAATTTGTAATCAGAATTCATAACTAGAATTCATAGTCAGAATTCATAGTCGAACTTTGTACAAGTTTGTAATCAGATTTCAGATTCGCGCTTCATGAGAGTTCGTAACCAGAATTCGGAGATAAAATTCATAAAATTTCATAACCATAATTTAGAGTCGAATTTTATAAAAGTTCATAATCAGAATTCGGAGTTTAACTTCATGAAAGCTCATAACCAGAATTCAGAGTCAAACTACATAAAATTTCGTAACTAGAATTTGGATCTTAAAACAAAATTCTTCTTATCTAAGTATTATATGATTCCAAGATTTTAGACATGAACCTGAATTTTAAACTTAGACAAAATAATGAACAATGAAAAACATGGTAAGGATAAATTTTCTTGGGGAAGGAAATTTTCCTTATAGAAGTAAAATACAAGGTAAAAAAGAGATTTTCCTTGAGATAAGGTGTTTGTTATTTTCAAAACAAGAAGGAATGGTCAAGTCATAAGGAAACCTTATTGACTTAATAATATCCCCCAAGTATGAAGGAATGGAAAAGTTATAAGGAAAACATTATTGACTCAACAATATCCCCCTTTTTGGAAAGCACAAATATCCTTACGAAAAATAATAAAAGGACTTAGAAAATTTTTCTAGAATTTGAAATAAAACACATCTCCCTTATTATATGGGAAAAGATGAATACGACAAACTCATACTTAGGATTTGGAACACTATGGATCATATTCTAATTTTATATAATGATATTTAACTCAATTACAGAAATCTCTATAGTGAAAACCTCCCCTTAGATAAACTCCCCCTTACTTAGGTATATTTCTTCTATACTCAAAATTATTTTTCCTTCTCCCCCGTAGAATTATTTTTCCTTCTCCCCCTTTATTATTTTCAAAAATATTTTGAGGGAATAGAAAAAAATATAGTACCTAAAATATTAGTACAAACCTCCAAACAAAAATGAGCAACCAAAGTTTTCATTAAGATTGGAAGAATTTTTACATGAAAAAAAACAACAAAAGATCGGATTGGGTCTATTTTTCTTCCTTGTCCTTGGGTATAAACTTCTTTACTATGGTTTTCTGCTTCTTTAGTTCCATATGATCTTCCTATACTTGTTTCTCTAAGGCTTTGATCCTATCATCATGAGCCTTTAGAGCATCTACCTGAGATTTCAACAAGTCATCTTGCTTCACTAACTTCTCTTCAATTTCAATCTGGAGATCTCTTTCTATTTTACAACTTTGGACAATATAATTTAACATACCATTTAGATCCTTGACATCCTGAATCCAGGTATTCTTCTCAAGAGTTATCTTTTTCTCAAAGCTATTTGTGAGATCATTGATTTTTCTGTCTTGAGTGTCAAAAGTTTCCTTAACATCATTTTGAAAGTCATTAAGCTCTCTCATATATTCAAAAATATTATTCGACCAGCTGAACATTTTCTTACATGATTTTTTGTGCGCTTCATAGTTGATAAGAAAATTCTTGTAATCAGCCTAAATATTTATTCACCTATTCATCACCATATATATAGAGTCCAATTTCTGATTCATGCTATGTTGGAGCATTTGACATCTGGAGTCAATGGTCGAAAAGATCGAAATTGTGTCAACAAGATTCTTCAGAGATTGAATAACAAAATCATGCCCCAGAGCAGATAATTCTGAATCCGACACTTTCTTGGTGATGGTTCTTCCTATAGATCAACTAGATTGCTCTTAGAAGATTCACCATCTTCCTTCTTTCTTAAAATTTATTTGGTTGTGGTATCGACAAAAACTTGTTTCCCCTTGTTGGTTTTCGAAACAACTTCTTCATCTGGAGACTCAAGATCACTTTTAGATAACTAGATAATTATATCTTCATCAATTTTCTCCTTCTCAGCTCCTGACTCAACATATTTAGGATGAATGAAATCATGATTTAAAATTTCTTCTTCAGACAATTTATTTACTTCTTCCTCACCCTTCTCTTCATCCTTCTCTTCACCCTTCCCAAGAGTGACAAGTTTCAAGGACTCGACTTCAGATGTTCGGAGTGGCAATTTTTCAGATGGGGTTCCCTTGTATTGATAATATTTGACTTGCTTTATAAGGTCATATGTGTCACCACTTCCTTCTTCTTATTCTTATTCTTCTTCTTCTACCTATTTCACTTTTTCAACAAATTTTTCTTTAGCTTTTTCCGGAGTGAAGAATTTCTTTCCCGGAGTCTCAGGTAAGGGTTCAACTAAGAATGATTTCGGAATAGGAATGTTCTCAAATGCTACTCTTGTAGACTTCAAAATATATTTCACAATATTGGCCTCATACATTTTCTTCTTAAGATTATTATCTTTGGCTTGCTTCTCAATCTCTTTAGCAGTTGTCTCTTTCAAAGCCTTAGCCTCAGTAGGATCCAAACCGAACTGTGGCTCCCATACTTTTCTATTCTTTTTTATCCTCCCTCCACTTGGCTACAAACTCATCCAGATAGGATTTCTGTTTCTTGGGTTTTGGAGGTATGGATTGAGTTTCTTTGGCCTTAGGGGTTTTCTCTGCTTCTTCCACTTCTTTCATCTTTCTCTTCTTTCCAGCCTTCTTGGTCGGTTCATCCTTGTTTGCATTCTTTAGAACAGCTTCTGCTTTTCCACTGGTAGATCATAAAACTCTCCTGACTCTTTAGAAAAACCAATATTCATCCTTTTCAAAGTATCATCACTTACTAACATAACTTTGCAATTCTACAGCTTGGAACTGCAAGGACTCTTGAAGGACTCAAGACACCGAACAATCAACTTGGAGAGTAGGGTAGGATACATGATAATCTGGGCTCTCAAATTCCCAATCTTGATATTCTCTATCGTAATGAGAATATGCCTCATCAGATTGATTTTCCTTATATTTACAAAAAAATCCAAGATATACATATCACTTTTCTTTAGGGTGTCCTTGTCACCCTTTCTTAGTACGATAAAACCTTGAACCCATAACTCCAGGATCCGATTGTTGGTAGATAAGTGAGAAATCTTCGCGGTCTTGACATCTAAAAGTCCAATACATTCCAAAGCCTTCACCTTGATAAAACTCCCTTGAACATTCGGCAGCTTGTGGTAAAAAAACTTGGCTTCCCCATCATAAGACATCCCCACCAAGCTAGAACAATTAGTGTATGAAAGTTTATATGTTTTTCCATAACTCTTGAAGAAAAATTTCACTCGGCCTTCTTCCTTAAAGAAAGAAGCTGACTCATAAAATTTTATGAGCAGATCTGGATAAACTGAGTCTTGAGAACCTGGATTTGATATGAACACGCTCTCCCATCCATTAAGCTTGATATTCTTTGAAATAATAGAATCATATTTGAAGAAGTTCGGATGAACCAACCTCTCCCTGTATATTTTCAACTCCATAATCGGCTTGACAGTAGACATCTCTTGAGAAGGATCTTCTCCAAATATTCGGATTAGAGAAAGACTTTGAGAAGTTCGGAATGGGATTTTAAACTGAGGTAGAGCTTCAACATGGAAAATCTTGAAAACCAATGTGGGAAAACCCTTCGGGGGTCCTTTATATAAGCGATTGAGGTGATGTTTCATCTTCTAATTCCAGTCCAACGGTTGAAAAACTTTCTGATCAGATCTAACGGTTGATATGGTAGCCACAAGGAAAAATTGGGTAGGATCCAATCTTTTTAGGTTTTTTAAATAAAATCGGATTTAAGAAAACTAGAATTCAATAATTTAAAATACAAAAGAAAATACCAGCAAGGAAATAATGACTATGAAAACTTAGGGACGGAAATCATACCTTTCAGATTTCTAGGAAGGTTATTCGTAATAGATGATATTCTTCTTGAAGAATTTTAGATTAAAATTAATCTGACTACGAGATACTCATTACGAAAAATATAAGAATGAGAATTTTATTGCAAAAAAATTTGAGTACCAAAATTCAATTATGAAAATTTTGAGTACGAAAATTCTCATTACAAAAATTTTGAGTACAAAAATTCCCATTACGAAAATTTTGAGTACAAAAATTTCCATTATAAAAATTTTGAGTACTAAAATTCTCATTACGAAAATTTTGAATACGAAAAATTTGTAAAATTGACTAAGAAAATTTTCATTACGAAAAAATTGAAAAAATAACTACAAAAAATTTCATTACAAAAAATTTGAAAAACTAACTATGAAATTTTTCATTAAGAAAACAAACAAATGTACTCCTCCTATAAAAAGGAGTTTATTACTATAAGGATATTGATTAAATAGATAGTTACCAAGGAGGATTACCTTAAGGTTATCATTACTAAATTCTATTTAATGTATTCAAATCTACCGGAGGGTAAAGATTTTGTAAAAATATCAGCAAGTTGATCTTGCATTCTGATAAATTGAAGAATGATATCTCCTTTTTGTGTGTGATCCCTAAGAAAGTGATGCCTAATATCTATATGATTTTCATGAGAGTGATGTGCAAGGTTTTTACTAAGGGTAATGGCACTTGTATTATCACACAAGATTTTTGTTTTGGTAAAACTCATACCATAGTCTGTGAGTGTGTGTTGCATCCACAACACTTGAGCAAAACAATTTCCAGTTGCTACATATTCAGCTTCAGTAGTGGAAAGTTCTACTGAGTGTTGCTTCTTACATGAACAAGAAACTAATGAATCTCCTAATAAATAACAAGTTACAGATGTACTCTTTCTATCCATTCTACATCTACTAAAGTCAGCATCTGATAAACTTTTCAAAACAAAATCATTTCCAGAAGAATAAAAGAGTTCTAAATCCATGGTTCCCTTTAAGTAGCGAAAAATTATTTTCACTGGATTTAAATGAGATTCCTTAGGATTGGATTGATATCTTTCACATAACCATACTGAAAACATTAACTCTAGATGACTAGCTACAAATTAATGTAAAATTCATATCATACCTCTAAAAGATGTTTGATATACTGGTTTCCCAACTTCAGCAAGATAAAGTGTGTTTGAGGTACTGATAGGAGTATTAATACTCTTAGTGTTGTCATATCCATACTTTTTAAGAAGATCTTTAATATACTTATGTTGGAATATATAAGTTCCTTTTGGTTTTTGACAAATTTGAAAACCAAGGAAAAATGTTAACTCACCCACCATACTCATTTAAACTCAGATTTCATTAGATCCTCAAAGGAATCAGTTAAAGATTGCTGAGTTGAACCAAATATAATTTCATCAACATAAATTTGAACAATCAAAACATTTTTCTTATCTTTCTTTATAAAAAGTTTTGGATCTGTGTAACAACCCAAAGTTTCATTAATGGAAAATCCCTCTTGATCTAGTTAAATGTCTATTTATGCAAAATATTTTTATAAGATGTCAAATTCTTTGGTTTTATGTTAAGAATTTTGACCATTTTTAATATAGCCATTGAACAGTGATCACATGATTAGTATAAATATAGGACTTTAACAAATCCAATTTACTCAGACAAAAGAAGCGATGGCCTCATCCAGTAGAATTTCCCCATACGAAGCCCATTTGTCGAAGCTCGGAAAAGAGGTGGAATCTTTGGGCTTCTCTCTTGACCAAGCCCAATCTGAGCTTTACCATGTCAAACTTGAACGGGACCGTCTACGGGAAAAGTAGAAGTTGATAGAGATTACCACTTGAGCGATGTTATCCGAGCCACCCCAAGAGTCTGTCACCATCGTACACCTTACCCTTAGGTCTTATGCGGCTGTTTTAAGGGGTTATGTAACAAATAAGTAGTACTATGTTCATGTACATTATTTTTCTATATAATAATGAACATAATTTCTAGTAATTTTTGATAAATTGTAAATAGTTTTTAAAGTACAAATGGTGTTTTTAGTTTTTATTTAATTAAGGAATCTATTTTATTAAATTAAGGTATTTTTGAATTAAATAATATTTTAATAAAATAATAATATTATTATTAAATTATTTTTTATTAAATATAAATGATCTTATAATTTTATGAATGCAATTAAAATTTTTATTAAGGTTTTGAAAGTCATTTTTATCAAAACCCGTGAATTTTCGATAAATGTCATTTTTTATTTTAAAAGTGAAAATTAACATTTTTAAAAAATTATTTAGATAAAATAAATGTTATTTCTGGAATCCAAATGTCGAAATTATCCAATGGTGAATTTTTCATAATTTTCTGAGACAATCAAATTTTTGGGTAAAAATTAAATACCGTTTAAATATATAATGTGTTTTATGACATCATAATGACCCAATAGTGTTGTAATAAAATACTATAATATTTATGTTTAGACAATATATGTTTTACCATTAAAATAATGTGATTTTGGGTTTGTTTAATTTACTTTTCAAAGCATTAATGGGCCCCTCAAGACTTATTCAACACCTTGCATTTTAAATTAATTTCCATGGGAGTGTGACTCACCTCCACATAAGCAACCCTAATATTTTAAGAAGTTCAGACTTTTTCCTTATAAAATATATTTTTCCTCTTCCCTTTGCCAAAACCCATGGGCAAAAACCATGGGATGTTTTGTGTTTTGGATTAATTTAATGTAAGGGAACCCAAACCTAAATAATAAATAATTCCCTCACCTTTCCTATATAAACCCACCCAAGCTCCCACTTTCTCCTCACTCAGAGCCCTTGGAGTTCATCCAACCTCTTCCCTACTATCTCTATAATCCTCCCAAGGTTCCCCAAGCTCCCAAGAATCCTCTCATAAGCCTCTCCCTAGCCTTTGGAAGCACACTTTCAAGTAAGGGTTTTTTTCTTCCTTTTTCATTTTTGTCAATTTTCTTTAAGTTGTATTGCCCTTTTAATTTCAATTATGAATGTTGGGGTATGGTTTCTCACCTCCCCCATACTTCCCTGTTATTGATTGAAGGATAGGATACCCCTTTATCTCTCATTAAATGCCTCCCATGTACACCCGTTACTATGCCGAAATTCCGAAAAGAACTTCTCTCTCTTCTTTTACATTCAAGCAATAATTTTATATCATGAATCTAAATTCCATTACAATTGTTGGGACATGTATCTATATGAACTCCTTACTATCCATTACATGTAAATATGATGAGTAACCCCTTTCTCTCTCATCAACCATTTTTATGAATTCTTATGTCACGCCGTTATGCTGCTGAAATCGCACCGATTTTCTAAGCCAATGCCATTGTGTAGTGGATACCATGCCCATTTCTCCATCAAGGGTATCCACCTTTATGAACCTTTACTTATTTATTAAAAAGTATCATGTATGAATTCCACATTCCTTTATCATGGAATAAATGATTATGTTTTATGAATCCATGTTTTATGATCCATGTGGCACACTTATGCATGAAATGAATTGTTTAAGAAGGGTGCGCCCTTATAGCACTCCAATGCATTGGGTAAAGTATAGTATCATGATACGTCATGTGCAATGATTGTTTTATCATTATAATTCAAGTGCAATGATAGTTTACTTGTGCTTTATGTGCAACAAGGATTTACTCATACTACATGTTCCATGGGCCTTGGCTCATGCAAATTCCATGTTAAGTGTTGTTGCCACATTTCAATGTTATGATTATCATGCTTTATCATGCATTTATGTTCATGTTTCTTTTATGCTCTATTGATATGCCCATTGTCTAACATGTATTGTACTCCTCATTTTATTCCATGTGTACTCCCTTACTGGGCTTTATAGCTCACCCTTTTCTTATGCTTGTCCTCAGGTTATCCCATGCAATGCTAAGTATGAGGGAATATAGTGGTCATGTAAAGGAAGTTTTCAATAAAGATGTTTTATTTCATGTTTTAAGTTTTTATGAAATTATCCTAAGCCCCAAAGACACTAAAACTCTCGATCTTCTTGTTGTATCAAGTGAATTTTTATGTAATAAATCATGTTTAAGTTTATAATTAAAGCAGGGTTGTCATAGTTGGTATCAGAGGATAGGTTTAGTTATTTTTGGGATTAGGAAACCCTAGTAAATCCTTAGATACAAGACTAGGTATAATAAAAACATCCCTAAGTTTTGGAAAGTACTAAGTAAGTGGTTTATCAAATAAATACATCCCTGTCTGGATACGAGCAGGTAGAGGCGGCTCTGGCACATATGTATCCTAGGTGTAAAACCCGAAAACACCGCTTTGATCTATACTCGAACGGGAACTGGTGCACGATAATGGGCCTTTCTGCACTCTTGGTTACGACACTCCCGGGGGATATGTTTTGATAAATTCAAAAGCTTAGTATGAACCCTTATTAAGGGAATTAAAAAAAATTCCCCTACGAATATATTTTAGAAAGTAGATCATGAAAAGCCTAGATTGAAGCCTATAGACTCATGAGATAAGGAAATAAAAGTTTATTTATAAGTCATAAACTTTTGTCTTTAGATTAACCTTTATGTGTTACCCATAACTTTCCTTTTATTCCAGTCAATGGCTGGTAATAGGAGGACTCGGGCTAACAACCATTGTGAAGATCAGTGTGATGACTGTACTAATGAGATGCCCAATCCAATGGGAGCGGGAATCGCAGACTTTGTCACGCTTCTCTCTCAGCTAACTCAAGTTTTGAATAGAAACACGGGTCAAGAGGAACGTTCAACCCCCCCTAAGAAATAAAAAGTCACTATCGAGAGCTTCATGAGGCAATGGCCTCCTACTATTAGTGGATCATCCGATCCCATGATCGCTGAATAATGGATCAACTCCATTGAAAAGATCTTCTCCATCCTTCAATGTTCTGAACAAGAGAAGGTTCTCCTGGATGCTTATCGTATAGAGGGTTAATATGTTCAATGGTGGACGTTGATCAAAAATACAAAGCTTGAGGAGGAGATCCAGGCGTTGGAATGGAAGGATTTCTGGAAGATGTTTTTTGATAAATATTTTCCGCGCACCCCCTGGATTAAGATTGAAAGGGACTTCCTTTCCCTCAAGCAAAAAGTTGAAGAATTTGTTGGAGCGTACGAGGAAAACTTCAAAAGGATTGTACGATACAATTTCAGCTTTGTCATTACCCTTGAATGCAAATTTGACCGCTTATTTGGAGGGCTGAAGCCTAGCTTGCGAAAAGCATTAGAGATCCGTGACTTCAACAGCTATGAGGAAATTGTCTGATGTGCCCTCAAGGTTGAAATGGAGATCGGGGAATCACATGGATATCATGGGGACAAGAAGCATAAGGTGGACTTCAATGTTGGTGGTCCGATGGATAAATCAAACAGTGCAAAGAAGATCCAGCACCCCACTTGCCAAAAGTACGGAAAGAAGCACCTTGGAAATTTCCTTAAGGGGGAGAGAAAATGCTTCAGGTGTGGAAGAGAAGGGCACATAGCTGCTAAATGTCAGCAATAAAGACCCACGACTGCGATAGAGGAGAGGAACACTCCGTTCAAACCTCAACGCGTTGTTCAATTCTAAAAATGAAAAGAAATGGGTCATTTTGCAAATCAGTGCCCTAATCCAAGGGTTTTCGGAGACAACCAACAACCTCCAAGGCTGCAAGGAAGAGCTTTTTCCATCACTTCTGCTAAAGTGAACCCCGACAATGAAGTGGTGACAGGTACGCTAGATATTCATTCAAGAATAGAAAATGTACTTTTTGATTCAGTTTCTACGCATTCTTTTATATCACGAAAGTTTAGTAGAACAATCCTAGCACCACCACAAATCATGGAAGTAAAGATGTCGGTGAGTACGGAAAATGGGGAAATCATTGCATCCCATGATTATAAGTCCTCCCCTGTTATAATATGTGGATTGAATTTCCCAGCGAACCTCTTCATACTCCCTCTGGTGGAATTTGATGCAATTCTTGGCATGGATTGGATTTCCTTATATAGAGCCAATATAAATTGTCGAGAGAGGGAAATCACACTCCATATGGAGAATCGAACCCCGATTCTTTACAAGTGTCAGGAGGAAGATGAATCTCCTTTAGCTCCATCATCTCAAGCATGGATATTACTACCCTATGAGCATGCATATTTGGCTCAGATGATTGATTCCAAGGAAGAAACCATCCTTGAAAAAATGCCTATTGTGAGGGAGTTCGCAGAAGTGTTTCCCGAGGAACTGCCTGGTCTTCCTCCTAGAAGATATGTTGAGTTCTCAATTGAACTTATACCTGGGGCACTACCAATATCCAAACTCCATATTGAATGGTTATTGTTGAGCTTGAAGAGTTGAAGAAACAACTACAGGAGAATCTGGATAAAGGGTTTATATGCCCAAGTGCTTCAGCATGGGGTGCACCAGTCCTCTTCGCCAAGAAGAAGGATGGGTCAATGCGACTTTGCATCGATTATCGTGAACTTAAAAAAATCATGATAAAGAACAAGTATCCTCTCCCAAGAATCAATGACTTGTTTGATCAGCTGCGTGGAGCACAATACTTCTCCAAGGTGGATTTTTTGTTGGGATATTATCAAGTAAGGGTGAAGAAGGAAGATGTCCCCAAGACTGCTTTTCGTACAAGTTATGAGCACTATGAATTCAAAGTAATGCCTTTCGGACTCACAAATTCTCCAGAAATATTCATGGACTTGATGAATAGAGTCTTTAGAGATTACCTTGACAAATTTGTGGTAGTCTTTATAGATGATATTCTAATATAATCTAAAACCAAGGAGGATCATGAGGAGCATTTAAAAACTGTACTAGAGACTTTGCGCAAGGAGAAGCTCTATGAAAAGTACAGAAAGTGTGAGTTCTGGTTGAAGGAGGTATCATTCTTGGACCATATCATCACAAGCAATGGGATATATGTGGACCCCTCCAAAATATATGCAACTGAGGTATGGCCGAGGCCAACATCGGTAACGGATATCCTTAGCTTCTTGGGGTTAGCTGGATATTATCAAAGATTTGTGAGGAATTTCTCACGATTGTCCAACCCTCTTACCAAGATAACTCGAAAGGGAGTAAAGTTTTCTTGGAGTGATGAATGCGAAGAAAGATTTAAGGAGTTGAAAAGGAGGCTTATCACTGCGCCCGTGCTCACTTTACCCACAAGTGGGGAACTTTTTCTGGTATTCAGTGATGCTTCAAAGAAGGGATTAGGCTGTGTGCTGATGCAGAATGATAAAGTGATATCCTATTCCTCACAGCAGTTGAAAATCCATGAGTGAAACTATCCAACGCATGATCTAGAGTTGGCAGTGGTGATCTTTGCCTTGAAAATCTGGCGGTATTATCTCTATGGAGATAAATGTGAGATATATACTGACCACAAGAGTCTTAAATATATATTCACACAAAAAGAGCTTAATATGCGCCAGAGAATATGGATAGAGCTCATCAAGGATTATGACTGTTCAATACATTACCACCCTGGGAAAGCGAACAAGGTGGCAGATGCCCTAAGTATAAAGGACCCAACAATTCTATCAATGATGAGAATTGAGAAGGATCCAATCTTCTTAGACTTGATGAAGATGGATGTGGAAATCATAAATAAGGGAACATCATCAATCCTTTCACAAATGATTGCTCAACCATCTCTTTTAGAAAGGTTAAAGGATGCTTAAAAGGATGATGTGGGAATTCAAGATAAAGTGGAAGCTATCAAAAAAGGGAAATCATCAGAGTTTAATGTTAATGAAGAAGGAATTGTGCAGTTTGGGAAAAGACTATGTGTTCCATCAAGTCCGTATCTGAAGAAGGAACTTTTGGATGATGCACATAGTTCAAATTTCTCTATTCACCTAGGGAGAACAAAGATGTATCGAGATCTCTGAGAAAACTTTTGGTGGGATAATATGAAAAAAGAGATCACTGAATATACATCAAAGTGCCTAGTGTGTTAGCAAGTGAAGGCAGAGAGGCAGAAGTCTAAGGGGATGATGCAACCATTTCCCATACCATAATGGAAATGGGAGAACATCACCATGGACTTTGTCATTGGACTTCCAAGGACATCCAAAGGCAATAATGCAATCTGGGTTGTTGTGGATTATCTTACAAAGACTGCAAAATTCATTTCTATTCAGGAGGATTTCTCATTCGATCAACTGGAACGAATATATATCAAGGAAGTGGTAAGGTTTCATGGAGTACCACTATCTATTATATCTGACCGAGATCCACGATTCACCTCTAAGTTTTGGAAGAGTCTTAAACATGCTCTGAATACTGAACTGAACTTCAGTACGGCCTATCATCCTCAAACTGATGGCCAATCCGAGCAGACTATCCAAACACTTGAGTAAATGTTGAGAGCATGCTCAATGGACTTTAAAGGAGGATGGGATCAACATCTTCCTCTGGTTGAGTTCTCTTATAATAACAGTTTCCACTCGAGCATCCAAATGGCACCATATGAAGCCCTGTATGCGAAAAGGTGCAGAACACCGGCATGTTGGGATGAGGTCAGGGAACGTAAGCAGCTTGTACCAGAAATGGTCGAGGAAATGGTGGAGAATGTGAAAACCATTCAGCAGTATATCAAGGTAGCCCAGAGTCGACAGAAGAGTTATGCAGATAATCTTCGATGAGACCTTGAGTTTAAAGTTGGAGACATGGTGTTTCTACGCATATCTCTGTGGAAGAAGGTCATGAGGTTTAGAAAGAAAGGGAAGTTATGTCCAAGGTACATCAGCCCCTTTGAGATTCTTAATCATGTCGGGGCTGTGGCCTATCGACTAGTACTTCCACCTACTATGGCCAAAGTACATGATGTCTTTCATGTATCCCTCTTAAGGAATTACATACCGGACCCTTCACATGCAATCTCCTCTAAGGTGGTACAATTAGAAGATGATCTCTCTTATGAGGAGAACCCAGTGAAGATCATAGATCGTAGAGAAAAAGTTCTACGAAATAAGACAATGCCCCTCATCAAAGTGTTGTGGAGAAACCACAAGTTTGAAGAAGCGACTTGGGAATCAGAGGAAATGATGAAGCTGAGTTACCCACATCTATTTTAGTATGGGAAAAGAAAAATTTCGAGGGCGAAATTTCTTAAGGGGGGAATATTGTAACGACCCAAAGTTTTATTAATGGAAAATCCCTCTTGATCTAGTTAAATGTCTCTTTATGCAAAATATTTTTATAAGATGTCAAATTATTTGGTTTTATGTTATGAATTTTGACCGTTGTTAATATAGACGTTGAACAGTGATCACATGATTAGTATAAATACAGGACTTTAACAAATGCAACTTACTCAGAAAAAAGAAGTGATGGCCTCATCTAGTAGAATTGCCCCATATGAAGCCCATTTTTCGGAGCTCGGAAAAGAGGTGGCATCCTTGGGCTTCGCTCTTGACCAAGCCCTAGCTGAGCTTCACCATGTCAAACTTGAACGGGACCGTCTATGGGAAAAGTGGAAGTTGATAGAGATTAGCACTCGAGCGATGTTATCCGAGCCACCCCAAGAGTCTGTCACCATCGCACACCTTACCCTTAGGTATTATGCAGCTGTTTTAAGGGGTTATGTAACAAATAAGTAGTACTATGTTCATGTACATTATTTTTGTATATAATAATGAATATAATTTCTAGTCATTTTTGATAAATTGTACATAGTTTTTAAAGTACAAAATGGTTTTTTAGCTATTATTTAATTAAGAAATCTATTTTATTAAATTAAGCGATTTTTGAATTAAATAATATTTTAATAAAATAATAATATTATTATTAAATTATTTTTTATTAAATATAAATGATCTTATAATTTTATGAATGCAATTAAAATTTTTATTAAGGTTTGAAATCTATTTCTGTCAAAACCCGTGAATTTTCGATAAATGTCAGTTTTTATTTTAAAAATAAAAATTAACATTTTTAGAAAATTATTTAGATAAGATAAATGTTATTTCTGGAATACAGACATCGAAATTATCCAACGGTGAATTTTTCATAATTTTCTGAGATAGTCAAATTTTTAGGTAAAAATTAAATACCGTTTAAATATATAATGTTTTTTATGAAATCATAATGACCCAATAGTGATGTAATAAAATACTATAATCTTTATGTTCAGACAATATATGTTTTACCATTAAAATAATGTGATTTTGGGTTTGTTTAACTTACTTTTCAAAGCATTAATGGGCCCCTCAAGACTTATTCAACACCTTGCCTTTTTAAATTAATTTCCATGGGAGTGTGACTCACCTCCACATAAGCAACCCTAATATTTCAAGAAGTTCGGAATTTGGCCTTATAAAATATTTTTTCCTCTTCCCTTTTCCAAAACCCATGGGCAAAAACCATGGGTTGGTTTGTGGTTTGGATTAATTTAATGTAAGGGGACCCAAACCTAAATACTAAAGAATTCCCTCACCTTTCCTATATAAACCCACCCAAGCTCCCACTTCCTCCTCACTCAAAGCCCTTGGAGTTCATCCAACCTCTTCCTTACTCTCTCTAGAATCCTCCCAATGTTCCCCAAGCTCCCAATAATCCTCTCACAAGCCTCTCCCTAGCCTTTGGAAGCACACTTCCAAGTAAGGGTTTTTTCTTCCTTTCTCATTTTTGTCAATTTTCTTTAAGTTGTATTTCCCTTTTAATTTCAATTATGAATGTTGGGGTATGGTTTCGCACCTCCCCCATACCTCCCTCTTATTTATTTAATGATGGGAGACCCCTTTATCTCTCATTAAATTCCTCTCATGTACACCCGTTACTATCCTGAAATTCCGAAAGGAACTTCTCTCTCTTCTTTTACATTCAAGCAATAATTTTGTATCATGAATCTAAATTACATTACAATTTTTGGGACATGTATCTATATGAACTCCTTACTTTCCATTACATGTAAATATGATTATTAACCCATTTTTCTCTCATCAACCATTTTTATGAATTCTTATGTCACGCCGTTACGCTGCCGAAATCGCACCGATTTTATAAGCCAATGTCATTGTGTAGTGGATACCATGCCCATTTCTCTATCAAGGGTATCTACCTTTATGCACCTTTACTTATTGATTACAAAGTCTCATGTATGAATTCCACATTCCTTTATCGTGGAAAAAATGATTATGTTTTATGAATCCATGTTTTATGATCCATGTGGCACACTTATGCATGAAATGAAATGTTTAAGAAGGGTGCGCCCTTATAGCGCTCCAATGCATTGGGTAAAGTATAGTATCATGATACGTCATGTGAAATGAGTGTTGACTCATGCTAATTCAAGTGCAATGAGGGTTTACTTGTGCTTGATGTGCAATGAGGATTTACTCATGCTCTATTTGCAATGGGCCTTGGCTCATGCTAATTCCATGTTAAGTGTTGTTGCCACATTTCAATGTTATGATTATCATGCTTTATCATGCCTTTATGTTCATGTTTCTTTTATTCTCTATTGATATGACCATTTTCTAACATGTATTGTACTCCTCATGTTATTCCATGTGTACTCCCTTACTGGGATTTATAGCTCACCCTTTTCTTATGCATGTCCTCAGGTTATCTCATGCAATGCTAAGTACGAGGGAATGTAGTGGTCAGGTAAAGGAAGTTTTCAATAAAGATGTTGTATTTCATGTTTTAAGTTTTTATGTAATGATCCTAAGCCCCAAAGACACTAAACCTCTCTATCTTCTTATTGTATCAAGTTAAGTTTTATGTAATAAATCATGTTTAAGTTTATAATTAAAGCAGGGTTGTTATATCTGTATTTCCCTTAACATAATTATTTTGAAGCAAAAATCCTGTAAGTCTATCCTACCAAGCTCTAGGTTCTTGTTTAAGTCCATATAAATCTTTGATAAGTCTAAAAACATGATCAAGATGTTTTTTATCTTCAAAACCAGAAGTTTGTTCTACAAAAACATCCTCTAGAACATAACCATTAAAGAAATCACATTTCACATCCATTTGAAAAAGTTTGAAATCAAAGAATGCTGCAAAGGCAAATAAGATATGAATAGATTCAAGTCTAGCTACCAGAGCATGGGTTTCTTCATAGTTTATTCCTTCTTGTTGATTATATACTTTAGTAACTAATCAAGATTTATTTCTTACTATGATTCCATTTTCATCACACTTATTTATGAAGACCCATTTTACACTAATAACAGAAGTTTCCTTAGTTCATTCAACCAAGGTCCAGACTTTATTCCTTTGAAATTAATTTAGCTCATATTTCATAGCATTTATCAAATCATCATCACCTAAATATTCATCAGTGATTTTTTGTTCTAATTGGGAATAGAATGATAGATGTTCTATTTCATTTCTTAAGGAACTTCTAGTACATACATGTTGATTCACATCACCAATGATACTATCACTGGGATGATTCTTAAGAAACACCTGATTTGGGTTTTGTAAATCTTTTTCATCAACATAGGGTAAGAAGTCTTCTGGGGTAAATGTTTCTGAAATATTTTCTCGGAAATTTTCCTTATCAGAAGGATCTTCTATCAAAGGCTGATAATCAGTTTTTGAAAAGACATCTGAATATGTGGGTTGGGGTTGTTTAAAAACAAAGGGATTAGTTTCATCAAATTTCACATGTACTATTTCTTCAACAGTGAAAGTGTTTTTATTGAAAACTCTATATGCCTTAGAAGTTGTGGAGTAGCCTAAGAAAATTCCTTCATCAGATTTTGGTGTGAATTTATGTAAATTGTCTTTAGTATTCAGAATGAATACCTTGCAACAAAAAACCTTGAAGTGGGAAAGTCTAGGTTTTCTACCATTCCATAACTCATAAAGAGTTTTATTAAGAAAAGGTCTAATTAAAACTTGATTTATAGTATAACAAGCAGTACTTACAACTTCAACCCAAAAATGTTTGGTTATAGAATATTCACTCAACCTGGTTCCTGTTATTTCTTGAAGAATTCTATTTATTCTTTCAACAACACCATTTTGTTAAGGATTTTTGGGTGCTGAGAAGTTGTGAGTGATGCATTTTAAACTACAAAAAGTTTCAAAATCATAATTTTGAAATTCTCCACCATGATCACTATGAATACTTTTCAATGGTATATTTTTCTCATTTTTAACTTGGGCTCTAAAACTTTTGAAATATGAAAAACATTCAGATTTCTTTGCTAGAAAATAGACCCACATAAATCTAGTGTAATAATCAACTAAAAAATATATATAATACTTGACCCCAATGATTCCAGTTTGTATAGAACTAACAATATCCATGTGTACCAAATTTAATGCATCAGTTGTTGAGACTTCACCGATTGATTTAAAACTTGATTTATATTGCTTTCCATATTGGCAAGGATCACAAACTTTTGAAGAATGAAATCTAAGATCCGGTAGATCCATAACTAATATTTTATTATAAATTTTGCATAAGTTTCTAAGGTTACAGTTTCCTAACCTTATATTCCACAACCAACACTACGGGAAAAATGAGCAATTGCGACGGGTTATTTGCGACGGGATTAAATCCCGTCGCAAATAGACATGTTAAAAAAGTATTTGCGACGGGGGTACATCCCCGTCGCAAATAAGGAGGCTTTTGCGACGGGATTGCTTTCCCCGTCGCAAATAGTTTTCCCGCGATGCGCGCCAAATCGCGGGAAACGTATTTGCGACGGGGGGGTTATTTGCGACGGGACCCGTCGCAAATAACTATTTACCGGTTGACCGTAATAAATGTTGGCGAAGGTATTTGCGACGGGTCCCGTCGCAAATAATACTATTTGCGACGGGAATCCCGTCGCAAATGGACCCGTCGCAACTAATCTAACCTATAAATACCCCCATCCGTTTTTTCCATTTCATTCTCATTCCTTATCTTCTCTCTCTCTCAGAATCATATTTCTAGAGTTTAGTTTTTCTCCAGTTTAAGTTTTTTCTCCGGAGCTGATATTAAAGTTTTGAAGAACGATCAGAACAGATCAATTTTCAAGGTATTTATCTTCATTTTAATTTTTTATTTATTTTTATTTTTTTATTAGTTTTTATTATTATTAATTAGTTGTAATTTAATTATGTTTACATTGTTTTATTACTTAATAAATTTAAATTATTAGTATTGTTTATATGGTAATTAGGAATAATTAGTAATAATTTTTAATAATTAAGAATAAATATTAATAACTAGTAATAAATACCAATAATTAGGAATAAGAACATTATTACATTATTAGTTTATTTTATTATTAATATTAAAATAATATAATTTTTTATATATATACAGTTCTTTTTTCATCTGTGTGTTTGCTGTCTTCACATGTATTATTTGTATGTGGAGATAGAAAACGCACAGATGAAAAAAGAACTGTATATAAATTAGAAAATTATATTATTTTAATATTAATAATAAAATATATTAATAATGTTATTATTTGTAATTATTGGTAATTATTTCTAATTATTGATAATTATTCATTTTATTACTAATAATTATCAATAATTAAGAATAATTAGTAATAATTACCAATAATTAACAATAATTAGTATTAATTACCTATAATTAGTATTAATTACCATTAATTAGTATTAATTACCAATAATTAGTATTAATTACCAATAATTCGTAATAATTAGGAATAATTAACAATAATTACTAATAATTAGGAATAATTAACAATAATTACGAATAATTAACAATAATTAGTAATAATTAGGAATAATTAGGAATAATTAGTAATAATTAAGAATAATTAGGAATAATTAGTATTAATTAGGAATAATTAGTAATAATTACCAATAATTAGGAATAATTAGGAATAATTAGTATTAATTACAAATAATTAGTATTAATTAGGAATAATTAGTATTAATTACAAATAATTAGTATTAATTACAAATAATTAGTCTTAATTACCAATAATTAGTATTAATTACCAATAATTAGTATTAATTACCAATAATTCGTAATAATTAGTATTAATTACCAATAATTCGTAATAATTAGGAATAATTAACAATAATTAGTAATAATTAGGAATAATTAACAATAATTAGGAATAATTAGTAATAATTAGGAATAATTAGGAATAATTAGTAATAATTAGGAATAATTAGTATTAATTAGGAATAATTAGGAATAATTAGTATTAATTAGGAATAATTAGTATTAATTACCAATAATTAGTATTAATTACCAATAATTAGTAATAATTACCAATAATTAGTTTTAATTACAAATAATTCGTATTAATTACAAATAATTAGTATTAATTAGGAATAATTAGTATTAATTACCAATAATTAGTATTAATTACCAATAATTAGTATTAATTACCAATAATTAGTATTAATTACCAATAATTAGTATTAATTACCAATAATTAGTAATAATTAGGAATAATTAACAATAATTAGTAATAATTAGGAATAATTAACAATAAGTAGGAATAATTACGAATAATTAGTATTAATTAGGAATAATTAGTAATAATTACCAATAATTAGTATTAATTACCAATAATTAGTATTAATTACCAATAATTAGTATTAATTACCAATAATTAGTAATAATTAGGAATAATTAACAATAATTAGTAATAATTAGGAATAATTAACAATAATTAATAATAATTAGGACTAATTAACAATAATTAGGAATAATTAGTATTAATTAGGAATAATTAGTATTAATTACGAATAATTAGTAATAATTACCAATAATTAGTAATAATTACCAATAATTAGTAATAATTACCAATAATTAGTATTAATTAGGAATAATTAACAATAATTAGTATTAATTAGGAATAATTAACAATAATTAGTAATAATTAGGAATAATTAACAATAATTAGTAATAATTAGGAATAATTAACAATAATTAGTAATAATTAGTATTAATTAGGAATAATTAGTAATAATTACCAATAATTAGTATTAATTAGGAATAATTAGTAATAATTACCAATAATTAGTATTAATTACCAATAATTAGTATTAAATACCAATAATTAGTATTAATTACCAATAATTAGTAATAATTAGGAATAATTAACAATAATTAGTAATAATTAGGAATAATTAACAATAATTAATAATAATTAGGACTAATTAACAATAATTAGGAATAATTAGTATTAATTAGGAATAATTAGTATTAATTAGGAATAATTAGTATTAATTACGAATAATTAGTAATAATTACCAATAATTAGTAATAATTACCAATAAGGAAGAATGATCTATGTAAAGGTTCATGTGAGATGATTCTTATAGTTAAGAAGGGAATGACTTGGTTTGTCTGATTGCAACATTACTTGCGAAGTGATCAACCATGCAAGGACAATTATAGAGTTTACATTAGACATGACTGACACAAACTTTTTATTGCGCATGACCTGACAATTGACGACCCTTTAAGATTTGAACATGTTAATAATAGAACAAAGTTTGTTCTGAATATTGATAATTTTAATATTTTTTAATTTTTTTTATTATTTTAATAATATTAATATTGTTTTTTCGTAAATATTGATAATATTTTTTTTATTACTAATAATTAGTAAACGAAATCTGCTTGGATAATGAAGAGAAAATTTATAACCATCTCCACAACGATGATTATCAAATTTCCTTTCATTATTCAAGCAGTTTTCCTTTTGCTAAGTATTGCTAAGTATTGCTAAATTAGTAATAAATAGTAATAATTAGCAATAAATTGTAATAATTAGTAATAAATTGTAATAATTAGTAATCCTTGCTTGAGTGTTTTTTCTAACAAATTATTCAAAACCAGTAATGCTTTTATATTTTATAGAAAAATATGGAACAGCGAGGTCGTCAACAGTCATTATTAGATGACCGCATATGGATAAATCAACGCAGAAATCCAAATGGTTCTGGTTTAAATCCAGTATATATAGAGGGTGTGGAGATTTTTTTATCATTTGCGGCATCAAATTCAGAATTTGTTTCAGAAGGAAAGATAAAATGCCCTTGCAGAAAATGTGCATTGAGAACGTTTGACACGTTTGACAAAGTGGGGGAACATCTCTTGCGTTTTGGTTTTCAAGCTGATTATGTTTTTTGGTATCAACACGGTGAACGCAGTTCCAGAGCAGCTGATACCAACTTGATTCCGGATCCATCCCAGTTTCAAGATTTAGTACATGATGTTGCAGGTTCATCTGTTCAACATACAGAAACTCCGGCTGATATAGCTTCAAATCCTGAGTTGGGACCGTCTGAATTTTATGAGTTGTTGAAGTCTGCTGAGGATGCATTATATCCTGGCTGCAAGATGAGCAAATTAGAAGCAGTTGCAAAATTTATGGCTATCAAATCAGATAACGGAATGTCAAACACATGTTTTGACCAGATATTTTCTTTGCTGAAAACACTGTTACCCGAAGGAAATGTTTTACCTGCAAATTACTATGAAAGTAAGAGGTTGGTTCGAAATTTGGGGCTTACTTGTCAGAAGATTCATGCATGTTCAAATGACTGCATTTTATATTCAGGGGAAAATGAGTCGTTGGATAGTTGTCCCACATGTGGGCAACAGAGATATAAAGAAGGACAACACGGGAAGTCTGGTTTGATTCCTGTAAAACAGTTGAGATATAATTTAATTATTTTTTTGTAATACTTGAATTATTTTAATATTTGAATGTAAAATAATTCTATTATTTTTATATTAATTAAAATAACTTATTAATATTTTTTTATTTATGAATTATAATTATAATATTATTATATTAATTAAATTATTTATTAGTATTCTATTATTTTTATTTTTGAATTATAATTCTACTATTATTATATTAATTAAAATAATTTATTATTTTCATTTGTAAATTATAATTCTATTATTATATTAATTAAAATAATTTATTAATAATTTTTTTTTATTTTTTTTATAGTATTTGCGACGGGATACTATGCCCGTCGCAAATACTAGTATTATTAATATTTTTTTATTTTTTTTAAAAAGAGTATTTGCGACGGGTCCCGTCGCAAATACTATTCATAGTAATTGCGACGGGTCCCGGTTCCCGTCGCAAATACTAGTATTATTATTTTTTTTATTTTTTAAAAAAAACGTTATTGCGACGGGCCCGTCGCAAAAACAATTTGCGACGGGAACCGTCGCAAAAGGTATTTGCGACGGGCCCGTCGCAATAACTGTTTAAAAAGTTTTTTACAAAAAAACGGAATACTATTTGCGACGGGGAGAATGCCCGTCGCAAAAAAGGGCTTTAGCGACGGTCCCGTCGCAAATAAGTTTAGTTGCGACGGCGTTTTCCGCAACGGGCTATTTGCGACGGGACCCCGTCGCAAATGGCTATTTGCGACGGGATCCCGTCGCAAATAGCCCGTCGCAAATACCTGGTTTTCCAGTAGTGCAAGAATGATCCTACATTGCACTAAGGTAAGGTAGATCTTGGCTTCTAAGGTCTTATAGGTTTAGTGTGTATACATTCTCTTACCTATGGGCAGAAAGAATAAAATCTTCCTTAGAATTGTGTACTAAGCACTTATCATTCCTAAAATTCACAAGGTAAACTTCATCACATAATTGGATTATGTTAATGAAGTTGTTCTTAAGACCCTTAACAAAAAAATTGAAATCAAAGTTTTTCCAAGAAGAACGATATTACCTATACCAATAATTTCTCCCTAAGAATTATCCTCGAAAGTTACTTTTCCTCCTTTCATATTGATAATCCTTTCAATTTTTTTTGTTACCAGTCATAGGCCAGAAACATCCACTATCCATGTACCATGTATTTTTGTTGCTACTTTATCTATTTTTTTGAAAATAAGAAAAAGTTAGGTTTTTGGAATCCAAACTTTCTTGGATTTGAAAATCTCAGAAAGAAAAATTTTAGGCACCCACATCTTTTTAGAAAAATATTCTTTATGAAATCCTAAGCACTAAGTTTTTTTTAAGGAACAATTTTTTGCCCAATACCCACCACACTGACACTTGTTACAGAATTGATCACTTTGAAGAACAAAATAATTGTTACTAAAAATCTGTTTATCATGGGTATAACCAAATCCAGAATTGTTTCTTAAAGGTCGTATTTGTGAATAAATATTATCAAAATTCTCTTTACCTAAGGAAAAGTTTGACAAACACTTCCTTAAGGAAAATATTTTGAACTTTAGTTTAATAACTAAATTCTTCTCTTCCAAAACATTTGATTTTGAACTAGAGTTAGGCTCGAAAACATTTTTCTTATAAATTATGTTTTCTAGATCTTTAGAAAATTTATCCTTCTCAGAATTTATTTCCTCAAGATTTTTTGAAATACTTTGAAAATCAACATTTTTCTTATCAAGATATTTAGAAAGATCTGATATTTCCTTAGTAAGAATAGTATTACTAGAATTTTCTTTATCGATATTTTTCATGAGTTTTGAGGTCTCAATCTCAAGAAGTTTGGAAAACCTAGAAAATTCTTCATAGGTAGGTAGAGTATTATCTTCATCAGAAGAATATTCTTTATCTGAAGTGTTATAATATCTATTATCACAATAGTTTGTCTTTAAATAAACATTGGTCATTGATTCAATATTGTGTACCTTAGCCATCAAGCAATGATTTTCAATAGGTAGTCTGGCTATTAGACCAAGATTCTTCTGTCCAAAAGATTCATAATCTGATGATTCATCTGAAGAGTCACCACCGGTGGAACTCAAGGTGTCATTATCTTTCAAGACTTTCTTTTGTTTATCCTTGTAGTACTTCTTTCTATTTCTCTCTGAATGCTTTTCTTTTCTCTATTTTCTCTTAAACATAGGATAATCGGGTCTTATATGTCCATATCTCTTGAATTCATAACAAGTAACTTCTGAATCTTTCTTATATTTCCTTTATTTATTTATATATTTGGATTGATAGTTCTTCTGTCCAAATATCTTGTTCATCCTTAGAGAAAGATTTGATAACTCATTCTCTAAAGATTCAATTCCACTAGATACATATTTTATAACAACATTTTTAGACTTAGATCAAGGAACTCTTTCAGGAGTCTTGTATTTCATATGATTTGAAGTTGTAGTAAAAGAAACACTACCATTCCTATTATTCTTCATTATGTTATCAACATCTCTCTTCATCCTAGTCTCATGTTGGAGAAGAGTTCCAAAAAGTTCATCAAGAGAAATCTGAGTAACCTTCCTATTTTCATAAATAGTTGTTCTCTTGGATTCCCACTCATTGGGTATGATGTCTATTATCTTACCAACTAGAGATTCATCATCTAATCCTTTCTCACCCATTGATTGTAAACTATTCACAATAGTCATGAATCTTTATTGCACCTTACATATGGGTTCTCCATAAGGAAAGTAGAAACCATGATATTCATCTCTGAGCATGGCTCTTCTAGTTTCAATAACTTTTGAAGTTACAAAGTGAGTAACTTCAAGTTTCTTCCAAATACAATTTGATGTTTCACAAGATGAAATTTGGCTATATATATTTCTAGTCATGGATCAAAGAAAAGTATTGTGTACCTTATAATTCAGTTGATATTCATACTTTTCTTCATTTGTAAAGGTACTAACTTCCTTGTTAGGGATTTTGTATCCTCCAGTAAGAATAACAAAATTATCTACTCCAGTATTGATAATGAATGTCTTCATGTGATCTCTCCAATATTCATAATCATTTCCATCAAAGATAAGTGGTCTAGTTGGATTGTGATTTTCTATGGAACCAACATTGATTCCTGCCATCTTAAAGAAAAATCTTTCCACACAAACTTGTTAGTATAAAAAGTTTGTAAAAGAGGAAGAAATTCCTAAGAGTATCTCTAATAAAAAATGAATCTGAACTATATGAGTCCAAAAGAACTAATTCCAAGAAATGAATGAGATGAATTCTCTTCTGAATCTAATCGTGAGATTAATTCATATTGAACCAATGCTATGATACCAATTGTTGAGATGGTATGTGAGTATGATATACTCTATAATACCAAATGTAGGATCGAAATAATGTAGATACTATATGTAGTATCTAATGATGCTCAATATACAAGAGGGGGTGAATTTTATACTTTTAAAAAAATCTTTTGGAACTTTTAAAGATGGTTATGTTTAACAATGTTAAACAAATAATTCAAAAAACCTCTAGTTCTACACACTTGCTAGATTCTGGAAATATGATTCCGAGAAAGTGAATCCGAAAAGATGGTTCCAGAAAATGAATCTTGATCAAAGTTTACAAAGATAAAGATTCTACCTTAAAGTGTATCGAATCTTACTAAATTAGAGTCCAAGATTAAGTAAGTATAAGATAGTTATACTTTCCTCAACAATCAAAATGTAGCGTAAAACTTGTAACAAAACAAGTAACAAGTAGTAAATCTTTTAATCCAAAGAGAAGGGTATCCAAAAACCTTGGATAAAGGTACCTTGATTTATACTTTCAAGAAATTTTGTCTTACCCACACTAGGGTAAGCCCTCGATATGAAGATTAGAGTCTATCTTTCTATCCCTGCAATCCCTCAACTTCAAGGTAGTCGGAACCTCTGTCTTCCTCTGCAATTAAGCCCTCAACTTCAAGGTAGTAGGCACCTATGTCTTCCTATCCCCGGAAGCCCTCGATTATACACAACAATAATCAGAGTCGCACGAAGAAAATATGAACAAGAAGTTCAGTACGAACTAAGCATGAGAGTCTCTCTCTAGAAATCACTTCAACAACATGTAATCTCTAGAGTCATAGAACACTAGTGATCTCGTTAAAATGAGATCCTATTTATAGGCACAACAACAATGGTCGGCTCCCTCCTCTAACGATCATATTTTTCCTTAAATCTCGGAGGGACCTGTACACATGTCACTCAAACAACGGTTAGTTAGTAACTGAATACACGACATCATTTTATAACTAAAACAGGTGTAGGAAAAAATATGGTTACATAACCAGACTCAAACATTCGGAATGTAAGAAAATAGAAGTTCAGAGTCTAACCAATAATACATTTGGTGTCTATAATACAAGGATATTTGGATTCTATTTATCAAGGAATTCATAGTCTAAATTCGGAGTCAGAATTCATAAGAATTAGTAATCAGAATTCGTAACTAGAATTCATAGTCAGAATTTGTAGTCGAACTTTGTACAAGTTCGTAATCAGAATTCGGAGTTGAGCTTCATGAGTGTTTGTAACCAGAATTTAGAGTTGAACTTCATGAGAGTTCGTAATCAGAATTCAGAATTTGAACTTCATGAAAGTTCGTAACCAGAATTCGGAGTTGAACTTCATAAAAGTTCGTAACCAGAATTTGGAGTCGAATTTTATAAAAGTTGATAATCATAATTCGTAGTTGAACTTCATGAAAGTTCATAACCAGAATTCGGAGTTGAACTTCATAAATGTTTGTAACCAGAATTCAGATCTTAAAACATAATTCTTATTATCTAAGTATTATATGATTCTTAGATTTTAGACATGAACCCAAATTTTACACTTAGAAAAAATAATGAACCATGAAAAACTTGGTAAGGATAAATTTCCTTGGGGAAGGAAATTTTCCTTATAGAAGTAAAACAAAGGGTAAAAAGAGATTTTCCTCTAGATAAGGTGTTTTTTATTTTCAAAACAAGAAGGAATGGTCAAGTCATAAGGAAACCTTATTGACTTAACAATCTCCCCCAAGTATGAAGGAATGGAAAAGTCATAAGGAAAACCTTATTGACTCAATAATAATAACTCAATCAAACTATTTCTTTAACACTTTATGCTCAATACATGCATGATTCTTCAATTTGTGGGGTTGATTGAATTTATACTCTAGAATTTATCTCAAAATATTTCACAAAGGGATATTATTTGACATGAACATTCCATTAAGTGTTGTTACTAGTTGATGGTTAGTCATTGTTACCCACTTATTTGAATGGTGGTAGTTGGTATGGTTGTCGGATATTTTTGTTAAAATATATTTATTTTTAGTTTCTAGTTACCAATTCTATATGGAATAGTGGATTATGCTTTTTTATCCTTAGTTTTTAACTGGTTGTCGGAACTACCTATTTGGGTAAATGAAATCAAAACGCCTAGTGTCTTGTACATGGTTTAAAAATAATCATAATCCTCCATTTAAATATAAACTCTACATATATTAGGGGACATTGGTAGTGATTTATCTATAGGAGTTAGTTCTATATGAATTAAGAGATAAGTGAGTTCCCTAATTCAATATTAATTTAAAGGAGACGAGGATGTTTTTACCTTATGAACACTTCATGATGCAGTGTTTCTTATCCAAAATTATTTTTAATTATAAAATATATTTTAAATGAGATTTTTTATTTTTTTAGGGACTTACCAAAGAGATCTCCCCAAAAAAATAATTCTAATAGGGTTCTTCTTTATCTAGTAGCCCAAGATAGAAGAAAGGCCACAAGTGGTTCTCTTATGTCACTTACTATGGAATAATGAAAAAACAATTCTCAATTTATTCCCAAATAAATTATAGATTCTATATACTAGCTTATCAAATTTCATAGATCACTTTTCTTATTATTCTACTCCATGAATTAGGGAAGGTTTTTTCAAAGAAGAATATATAATGGTTATCTAAACTTGACACTTGTCTTAGTTGTATGTTGTAACACCATTCCTTTATTGTACCTTTTATTGAGAAGAGAAACTATCTCCAATTCATTTAATATTTTGGTACACCTCATAGATTCAAGGTTATGTATAAAACCCTAAATTTAATCAAATATTTAATGTGGTATTAACATCTAATCCCATTGATCTTTTATAGATTCTATAAAATTCCCTGTTTCAATTTCAATTCAAATTGAATATTTAGAAGTAAAATTTGATTATTTTTATAATTTAAATTAATTTCAAATATATATATATGATAATTTTATACAATTAAGCAATATTTTCTTCCATGTTTCCAAATTTGAATTATTTTTAGAGGAACTAGAATATGAATACTAAGAATCTGTCAATGAAATTCAATAAACACTTGTTCGTAGTGTTTAACTATTCTCAAGTTTCTTTTTCAATCCTATAAATATTTCTTATTCACTATAGTAATTATAAATAGGTGAAAAGTAATTTATTTGTCTATTAATTGAAAATATATCAAATAGATAATAAAAAAAATCAAAAAGTCAGTGTGCATCCTTGACAGTGATTCCACATTCATAACATAATTATCATACTCTGGTTATGAATCATAATAAAACCCCAAAGAAAAATTTTATATCGAGGGTTTGAATTGGGATATCTCATGAAGATAATCTCAATTAAAGTGTTAATTCTATGTGTGTTGGTTTTAGTAGAAATATTATTTTTTTTAAAATGACAACAAGTGGAATATACCAAATTTGAGTACAAAAACAAGGGTAAATGAGTTTAAAAGGTATATAAAATAGTGGAAAGTCCTTAGATATCCCCCTACATATTTTTCATAAGATATTAAAAAATAATAACACCTTTGATTCATTTATTAAGTAACTTGATACCTCAAAATACCAACTCACCCTTGGTGTGTTTATCTTAGGTATAAACATGAAATAATCACTATATTTAGTGTTATAACTTTCCCCAAGTGATAAAAATCCTCAATCACTTCTCAATCAACCTCAATACCTTAAACTATATGAGGAATGAATAATATAGTGGAATATATATATATATATATATAAACAAAATAAAGACATTTAAATTGAGGAATACACTCAAATCAATGATAACCACCAACTGCTTCATGCATAAAAATAACTTATTCTATAGGTTAAATAAGGAGAAATGAAACTGGAAAAATTATTAGTAATCATCTAAAGGAATGGATATAGTATCCTAGTATTTTCTATAAAGGACTCAATTAAACCTAATTAGAGTTATAAAAAAGTACCGAATGAAAATTTTTAAAACCCCATTATAGTGAGTTTTATCTTTTTTTTAAGGGACTGAGAGAATATTCTAAAGCAATTTCGAAGGTCCTGTTGGTTTCCATGTATGAGTTTATACATGATATGGTCACTCATGGAACCCTTAATATTATTCCTTTAATATTATTAACATTTTTAAAATCAACCCACGGTCCTTGGAAAAATCTTACGAGTTTCATGTGCTAGTTTTAATTATTTATTTACTAATTCATCTAAGCTAATTATTCATGGAGTTATAATTATGTCCCAAGAATTTTTATGTCAAATACATGATATTAGATTCTTATCAATTATTTAAATTTAGTGTATTGATCCTTCATGATAATACAAGAATTATCCTAAGGCACCAGGAATGATTAGTCGAAGGATCATAGCTAGTTGGAGACTTTTTACAATTTAGATGGAAACTTTGGGGTGATTTATTTTTTTCATAAATGATTCCCTTTTACTTTTATATGAGCACCAAAAACTCCTATTTTATCATATATAGAATGGTGTAGCCAGCATCAACACCCGTATCTTCATATATGTCTAAAATTTACATAGTTATACGGTAATCAATTACATCATATATATCCATGCCTCTCCTTCACTTATATGGTACAAAAAAATATCTTACACAGATGCTTATGAATTGGTTTAATCTTACATGGCTCTAATTTTTCCCATGTTACTCTTATATGGCCTTCATAATTTATTGTTTAATGTTACATATCCTATATATATTTCATTTACACATACATTGATTATGTTGGACACAATTTTTTAGACTTATTATTTTCATCTTCTATAGCCTTCTATTGATTCCCCTTTTCATGAATTAAATAAAATCCATACTAAAATAAATTTAATCTTTTCCCATGAACATTATTCATCAAATAATTTAATTAAAACATATAAGTTTATGTATTTTAATTGGATTCTATCAATGATTAGAACGCTAAGGTATGTGATTTTTTTACTTGAATTTGGATAAAAATAAGTGTTTACTTAACAAAAAACCAAACATTAAATAATTAAAAATGTGGCATGATCACCCAACCATGACATGGAAGTTTGAACAGTATCCTAGTTTGTTATGGCTTGAACTAAGACATATTGAGGTTCATTACATTATTATTTAGTTTAAGTCAGTGTATATGTTAAGTGATAACTGGTGATTCAAACTTATTTATCCAAATCAAATCTATCATATTAATTTAGATAATCATGAGATGATGACTATAGGTGTTTTAATATAAAAAATTTTAAATTATAAAACATAAATAAATGATTTGAACCTCGCATTATAAAGGGTTATAATTATTTTAAATGTTTTATAAATGTTTCAAAAATTGTAAAAAAAATTGAAACATTTGGAAGCTAAGTGAGTGTTTATTGTGGATATAAAATGTGGTTGAATCCTTATAAAATGTGATACATCATAATTTTATTGGGATATTCATGAAAACTCCTTGAATCTAAAATGAAATTATCTTAAAATCATTAACCAATGATGTAGTAGACTTAGTATTATATGATCTCCTTCCGTAGTATTGGGAGATTAATTCATTCTATAGATACCATAGTAGGAAGGGTGATTACTTTAAATTGGTCCATATTTATATCTTATGAAATGTTCCTCAACTAATTATATTATTTTTCATTCATAATTTATTTTATTTATATTATATATATTGGTTGATCTTATGGAAACTAGTTTTTTTTATTTAGTTATTCTATGTTTGAAGCAGGTTTTACCCCTCTAAAACCCTATATATACAGTATAAAAGGTTAAAAATTAGAAATAATAATAGAAAAGAAATATCTTTAATATACAACCTCACCTTATGAGAATTACTCTATGAATGAGCTCTCTTATTCTACCCAGTTGAATAAATTTTTAAATTTCCCATACATGAGTTACCCCAATTACCCACACCTAAAGGATAAAGGGTTAACATATAAAATATTCCATTATAATATTTTTAATTTAATATAAATTATATTAATATCAATAGACAGAATAATCATTTCCCCAATCACCAAACCCAACCATTACATCGTCACTAGTGAAACCTCTTAACTAAAGGTTAAAATTAATTCATTAACTTGTAATTAATTTTAGCTTTCTATGTTGTAGAATTATTTGAACTTTTTAAATTGAGAATAAGGATATAAAATAACCATAATTAATAAATGAATTTTTATAAAAATAAAATGTGGTTCAAAAACAACCCATGCTCATGGAAATAAAAATATAAATAACTAGAGATATAAATGGTGACATGATCTTAAAAAAATTTAATCAACTCTCATATTAAATTAAAATATTTAATTAACTTGTTAATTTGAAATTAAAAACATAAATCATAATAATAGAGGTCTTATAAATGATTTAAAAAATTCATAAGATGAAATTACAGTGGTAATGAAGTTAAAAAGATAATAGAAACAAATAAAAATTCTCAATAAGATCACTATAATAAAAGAATCAATTTGGAAAAAAAATTGACATATAAAAACCTTCCACTTATATATCTTAAATGATCATTTAAAGTTTTTTAATGGTTTTAAATCATAATGTGAAAAACATCACAATAAAAAACCAATTAAACATAATTGAAAAAATGTCGCATATCTTTATAACCAACTAACAAGATCATTATACTCCAACAATAAAAAATTATATTCCAACATATGATAAATCTTCTTTTATATACAAAATTTACATATTAATAATTTAAACACCCTATAGAAAACTCATGGAAACATTATAAAATTATAAGGATAAAAATCCCCAAATTCTATTATATAATCCATCATAAATTTTAATCCAAAATTAATGAAATACCTAGGATAGAAAAGTGAAAAAAACCATTCATGAAAATCATTATTAATTAAATTTATTCCCCCTATATAATCTTATTATAACCATGATACAGAAAATAACTTTTAGTTAAATATGATTCCACCACGCTTTGATGGAATCACATACTGAAATGACAACTTTATTGATGGAAAACCAAAACTTGGAAAGTTTATTGTGAGAAGATAACCTGATTTGGAGAGATAATTCCACCTCAATTACATAGGTTGAGAGAGGGAATAAGGGAGGGATAAATGGGGTAATATATAAATCTCTCTATAATTTAGACCTTCCTAGAATAAAATTTCATTAAATTATATTAAAATAAAGAAATGTGAAAAGATAAGAATCCCATTTAAAAAACTAGGTTCTACCATGCACCTTTTAGTCCCCACTGAACACTTAATGTATCATTAGATACTCGGTAGAAGACAAGTGGTTTTATTGTGGAACTTTAATGAGTTCACTCCTACTGGATTAGTCACTAGGTACAACATGGAATGCTACCAAGTCCCTAGTTTGAACTTTAAACTACCAAATTAAACTATTAAAGTCATAAACTTCTCTAAAATAATTTTCAGTCCCTTTTAATCATATAGTTGTCACCAACACTATAAGAAAAACAATGAATAATAATTCTATATGGATTATAAGTGGTTTATATCATTGATAATCTATTTAATTGCGGTTTATTTAATATTTGTGTATATCACTATCGATAATACATTTGTTTTCTATTTCTATTTAGCGTTGGTTTACAAAAGTGCCATTTTTTCTATTTAAGAGTAGTTTTCATTTTATTTTTTAGTGGTTTACATAATTATATTATTTTTTATAGAAAAATTAAATAAATATTAAAACCTTAACTAAAATATATAGTAAACCAAGGGTACTCCAAAAATATAACTAAATATAGCAACAAAAAGTTCTAGAGGGAATTTTTTATCACCGCTGGCGGGGAAAAAGTGATTAGTTATTAAAGATACACCTTTTGGGAATATTTTTTCTTAATAATTAATAGAAATATATGAAACACCCACAACTATTATATAAACATAAAACCAAGGGAAATAATATATGATAATACAAAATATAATAAAAAGGTGAATGGGATGGAAAGATGATAGGAAATACAAAAGGAATTTGTATAACACCCAAAGTCTAAAAAATTTACAAAACAAACACCACCCACCTCTTTGTGAAATGAGGGATCACACCCACTATGCCTCCACCTCCAACTCAAAAAATAAAGCATGGAAATCCACCACCTCGAAGCTTCCTTTACATATATCATTCAAAACACAATATGCATACACCCATTGGGTGTATGTTTAGTATGATCATAGAAATATGAATAGGATCTCATAATATTTTCAATGAGAAACCTTTGATATATAATCAAGAAACTAATTATAAAATAAACATCTGATGACACGTCTAGAATTTTTAAGGTTCATGTTTCAATATTTATAAAAAAGTACAATATAAAAAATTATTTCGAACCAAAAATACTTAGATATAGATTTAGATCACTAAGGTTAAGTCCTACATGGATCCTCATAATAACCTATTTTAAAAATCCTAATTTTGAACTATATATTAGCTACAATGGCCTGATAAACTAGATGTATCTTTAATAGATAGAGTGGAATACTAAACAAGGGAGTATATGATTAATAGAGTGTCATTATTACCTGGCAGTTACTTGTCCTAGTGTCCCAACCCAAGCACATGGGGTTTCTATGAGGCATATTCTTTTCAAGGTTAACATAAAATCACATCTATTAAAAGAGTAATTTATTGATCACATTATATGATCCATATGTTTTCATAAATCAAACATTCATTAGAAATAACATTGATTACTAATATTATCATAAAATGATGGAAATCAATTATAACATATATATCATTCCTCAAATATGGCATAAAATCGTTTAAAGAAATTTAAATCATTTTTCAATGAGAGTCAAGAACATTAGGTTCCTCAAACAAAGGGGGTGCCATAACAACCCCCACTCTAGTAACCCAAAGTCGGTTTCTACTTTATTATATTGGAATAAATACAAGGGTTCTAATCCTGAAGGACCGGTCAGTTTTTTAGTATTATATAACTAAATACATACATGATACCCATTTTACATTGTGAATAAAATATAAAATATAACAAATGAAAATGCTCAACACCCGTGAAACTTATTCAAATAATTTATCTTCATATCATAGGAAAAGGAAACAAATAAAGGTGATCTCAAATTCTCAGTAAGGGTAACATATAGTGGAAAATATCATGTGAAAATAATCCATAATCAATATAGAAAGGTAAATAGTTGTAAACACATTCCATTTAATCAATAAATTGAGTGTGAAATGGATCCATGTATAATATAAATGAAATAATATAATAGATAATAACAAACTGATTCCTAATGAATGAAAAGATTAATATTAGATGTCATGATCTTAGAAATCATTATATCTATAGTATCAAGACATTTCACCATGAAATCTTAAAATTATGGTTAAACACAAATTTATTATGGCCAGATGATTTTTTACATGATATTTTTCAATGCATCAAGGGGATATGTAATTCTAAGCTCCAGTGAGAACTATATATCAAATGAATTATTAATATATAAAATGATCAATTTAATTCAATAATAATATTCCTTATCAATAAATATTTATATTGAATAAAGAATACAAAATATCAATATTTTCATAGTCAATCAAATAAATTTCAAATTAAAACAACATATGAAGAAATTATATATGGTTTAAGAAATAAGAATATCCATGATAAATAATATAAATATTTAAGGGAAATATAATATCTAATAATCAAGATAAACTAAATTTTTTCAAGAGAACATAATGAACAAAAACTTAATAAGATTTAAGAGTCAACCATATATTCATCAGGAATATATATTTTGAAATATAATCCTGAACTTTAGAATAATAAAAGGAATATAAGTTATATTTTAAAAGAAGGTTTCATAATAAACTTTTATTTTTAAAACAATTAAAAGTTATTATATGAAGCTAATTTTTTTTTTAAAATGGTTATGGTGGGGGAAGTCCTTTATCACCATATATAATAAAAAACAATCCTTTTGACATTTTCTAAATAAAGTCAAAAATGTACCTTTTATAAAAAAATAGAAATTTTCTATTCAAACAATTTTCAAAATTAAATTATTATATAAGATTTACTTAATAAATAATTTGAGTAGATAATAGTACTTTTATAAAATAATTTTTAAAAATGTTGACATTAATTAATAACATATCAGATTAAATGAGAAATAAAATTTTATTTTATTTTAAACATTTATTTAATTGAATAAAGTACAGAAGAGAGGAAAATATAGAAGAAAATATTTAAAATCTATAAATATCTATTTTATAAAAAAATGATTGGATCTTATGAAGAATAAATGATATGATTCCTTCAATGAAAATAAAATCAATCCTAAAATAAAGTGAGATTGGAAAATAGATTTTTACCTCTTTAGTGACTTTTAAATTATAACCAATTGAAATTATAAACTTGAATTGAAAAATTGATCATAATTAAAAAATATTTTTCCATGTCAAATACCTCAAATGGGTAGTATATACACCAAATAAACGTTAATACGTGTGTAATAACAAATATGTCTCAATGGAGTGTAATTTGAGATAAAATCCCTTTACTCTTCTATTTAGTTGAACATTATTTTACCTCCTGTATAATGGTTTTTGAACATGTTATCAATTTTTTACCATAACTATATTAATATTTTTAATATCATATATGATCCTCTTATAAAATATTACCCTCATTTATTTAATAATATTTTATTATTACAATGGTTTCTCATGTTAACTACTTCATTTTCTCATGCATGTTTTGTCATAGAAGTTCTAATTATTGTGTATAGGATATGGTTCCATTATATCAAAAATTATATTAATTTTATAAATATAATATTTACTCATTAGATAAATTTTTAGAATCATTCTTGAAATTTGGACATGGAAAATTAATCTCATTGCTTTGTAGAGATGGTATGTTTTACATATGCATGAGCGGCGATATCATTTCATTAATGGGTAAAACTATAAGGAATTAGATGATATATTAATTTTAAAGAATAGATATTATATCATAATTATCATATATATTAATTGTTTCCATTATTATAACCATTCATGGGAGTCAATTATAGAAAGAAATGACATCATTTTGTGAGGTGGTAGTCTGCCATACACACAAGCAATGGTTGTTTTTCCCATTTAATAGAGAAGGGGATGAATAAATGTTATACCATAAACATACTGACATCTATTTATATGATAGATATTGTTGTTTTTATATTTTAATAGTTATGATATAATTGAATATGTTAAAATAAGAATTAAAAAATAAACATCTTGGTGAAGACAATTACTTTCGCTTAGAAGAACCTCCTTTAGTTTTCTTATTAAGGATACTAGGGTTAGAATTTTCAGAATACCGACACATGTAGAATGTGTATATGGAATTTGGGAATATTTTGGCAGTTTTTTTAGATAAATAGATTAATTGGTATGAATATATGATGGGGTAATGCACCCTTTTATAAGTGGGGGACCTGAATTTCGTGGAAACCATATTTAAATTTCCAAAAAAGAATACAAAATGATAAAGATGTTCCCAATAATTATGATTCTTAGTGACCATATATTCGAATTTGGTATAAGATAATGTAAATATATCACCATAAAATAGGAATTTTAAATTTTTAATTGGAAAAAATACCCTTATCATTTGGTTTAACCCCCCTCCCCCATAGAAACCCGTTTTAACCTTAATCGGGGTTATTAATTTTAGTTATTTTTACTATACATTATAAAAAAAATTAAGTTTCCATTATTAAATAATATTAATTATTTTGATTCCAAATATTTAATAAAATTTATCAAATTCAATTCACAGAATTGGAAGAATTTAATTTAAAACATAAACTCACAAATCTTGTTAAAAATGATTTTTCAAGAAATTATTTTTCAAGCATAAGATGATCTTATGCTAACTATATGACTAGTAATCATTAAAAAATTTAAATAAATTAATATAGTAATATATATGGTTTATTAATTTAATTTAAATCATTCATTATTAACAATTATTTTAGTTAATTTAAGTTTAAGTACATTATGTCATTTAAAAGAGTTTTCTAAAAAAACAGTTTTTCAAAAAATACTTCCATTTTACCTCTATATGATCTTATATTTATTTCTATAAAATTTATATTAATTTTTTTTTAATTATTAATATTATAAAAACTTATTATAAATAAAATGTTTAATAGTTAAATACTAAATTTTCATTTTCTTATAAAAGCTTATTATTAGGGGATAATTTCAAATTTTCATTCTTGGCTTATTTTGAGCACATAAATTACAAATTGATATTAATCTTATAAAATTGTAATTTTTATTCCATAAACTATTACATTTTTCATTTTATTATAGTTTTATTAAAATAGAATGTTCATTTACATAATTGAAGCATAGGTGTCACATTCTTCCCTCCTATAGAAATTTTATCCTTAAAATTTTAATTGATATTACATTGTAACCAAATGAAGGTGGTGATTCTTCATAACATCCTCTAGTTCCCATATTGCTTCCTCTATTTTATGATTTCTCCAAAGTACCTATAATATTTGAGTCATCCAATTCCTCAATACTTTCCCTTTGATATCAAGATTATATATGAGTACTTAATAGTAAGATATGTTAGGTTATAATTCTATTTTTTAGAGGAGAGCACATTTGTTGGGTTATGAATTTACTTCCTTAAAAATGAAATATAGAACACATCATGTACTTTTGAGATACTTGGTGTAATTTCCAATTGGTAAGACACAAACCCAATTATTTCCAAATTTTAATGGGTCTAATGTACTTGGGTCTCAATTTTCCCTTCTTATCGAACCTTGTGACACCCTTCTATAGAGATACTATCAAGAAAATTTGATCTCTCACTTAGAATTACAAATATTTTCTCTGATTTTCAGCATAAATATTTTATTTTCTTTGATATTATTTAATATGAGTCTAAATAGTCTTTAAAATTTTATTTTTATTCTCAAAGAGTTCTTGGCCTGCAAGTTTACTTTCACCAACTTCATCCAAACAAGTTGGAGTATGACATATCTTGTGATATAATTCTTCATATGGTGTCATTTGAATAAAATAATAAAAACTTTTTTTATAGGAATACTCTACCAAAAGTAAATATTAATCCCACATACCTTTAATTTCAAGTGATCATGACCTCAGAATGTCTTATAATTTTTAAATAATCCTATTGGGTTGTCTATCAGTTCGATGATGGTAGGTGGTGCTCATATAAATATCTATATAAAGAGCCTTATAAAGACTCTTCTAGAATATTGATGTATATAGGAGATCACAATCTAACACAATTTAAATAGGTTCACCATAAACTCTTATAACTTCATTAATATAGATCCTTATGTGGAAATGAATAGGTAGATATTATTTAAAAGGGAGGAAATGTGAAGATTTAGTAAGGCGATCAACAGTAACTCATATTGCATTATTCCTTCTAGAAGTAATTGGTAATCAAGTGACTAAGTCCATAGTAATGTCACCCCATTTTCATATAAGAATAAGAATAGGTTTAATTACTCCCCTAGGATTATATCTCTCACCTTTCACCTATTGGTAAACCATGAATCTTGATATATAATAACAAAATTTCTAACATCATTTTATCCCACAAAAAATGTTCCCTTAAATAGCTATACATTTTAGTGTTTCTATGGTGTATAGAGAAATTTGACCTATGAGAATAATTAAACAATTACGTTATTGTCTAAATTATATATCAAATACATAACCTCTATAATTTATAATATTATTCGTACATATATATTACATATTTTTAGATGAATATTCACTACATAACATTACAAAACCATGATACAATCATATGGGTTTAGTGTCTTTGGAAACTTGGAAACATAAACAACCAGTTCATAAAATATCTACATCATATCCCACTTATTTATTCATAAATAGAACACTTTTATCATATAATTCTTAATACGTTCCTTCATATCATGGGGAAAAGAAATATAAGAAAGGGTGAGTTCATATGCTCAGTAAGGGTAAACAAGGGAGATGATAAGGAAAATATGAGCATAAGGGTATAAGAATATGAACACAACATTTGGAAAATGTACCTTGTATATCAAAGATCATAATCTTAAATGATGGAATAAATATTGAAAAATCATAAGACATGAATCATAAGGAAATCAAGGAATGCGATCCATGAGCAAAATATTAACATAAGACATAGAATTTGTGGCATTCACATAAGCATAAAAAATCATTTCCATATTAGTAAAGCTCACTACCAACACTATCATAGTAGATAAAGTCATTTATTGGACTAGGTTCACTCCCCGTTCCATCCCTATATTACTAAACAAAGTTTACTTCCCATTACAACCCTATATTATAGAACTGGGTTTACTTATCGTTTCGTCCCTATATTACTGAACTGGGTTCACTCATTTTTCAAGTCTATATCATGAGATATAAATAGATACCAATTAATTAGAGGTAGATATAGGTATCAACCATCACATAATGAAAACCATATGTGTTCTACATTAACATAAATCATTCATCATATCATAACTCATGAAAAGAAAAGGGTTTCATAAATATTTCATCATTGCATAACCCATGTAAAAGTAATGGAATTCATAAACATCCTGACATTATTAACATAAACAATAAAAATAAATGGTAATTATGGTATCCTTAGGTTATATCCCCAGTAATTCATAAGTAACATCAAACAATTTTTTCTTATATGGAAAATGATTTTGAAAGATTTCTTGAAATAATTAGTGAGGAAAATATCCAATCCATTTTGAAAAGATATTTTTTTAAAAGTTTCCCAATTACATAGGAAAAAATTTTATTTGAAAATAACCTTGTAATATTGTATATGAAACTTCAAAACATTAAGGTATCATGAAATAAGGAAAATAATCTCATGCCATATAGGTGAAAAAAACATTCCTTTTGACTTTTGTAAAAAATAACATTAAAGGAGGATTTTTAAAAGAAAGGCCCTTACAAAATACATTTAAGTGAATGTTAAAATAGATTATGTATATAATATATAAATACAAATAAAAAAATTAGAAATAAAATAAAATCTAATCAAAATTCAAATCACACATAATCTTAGTATGACATAGTAAATTAAGTATAAGTTTAACTCAATGAAAGGAAATTGAGTTAAGAATTCCTCTACCTCAAGTATTTCCTTTCTTTTTTTAAGATCAAACCTCATATATAATAAATATGTAATTATTATAAATTTATTCCATAAATATATATCTATCATACATTTTTTATTTATTTAAAACATCTTATCAACTATTTATTAATAATTTTTTATTAAAATCGTTGTTCTGTGTGATAATTACTTTGTTTTCCAAGCTTTTTTCAGTTTGGAAGCCATGGGCCTTATACTTTTATCTTGGTGTAATTATTTCAAATTTTTTAATAATTTTATAAACATAATATATTATAATTACATTCATATTTAAAAAAATTCATATAATATATAAATAGAAAAATTAATTACACCATTCATGGAGATAGTAGGCGGTACATACGCATGAATGCTATTTTCATTTTTCAATTTATGGAATGAAATAAAGGTAAATAATAATTCAAATTTATAGAATAATTATTATATATTATTTATCATATATATTCATTAACACCATAATAATACCCATCCAAAATATATAGTGATTAAAAATGAATTGTATCGCTATGTGGAGATAGTTGTAAGAAAGGAGGTTCCATATTATAATTGAGGTGAGGGACGCCTTTGGAATTTCTCAAAATATTAAATTATCATAAATTAATTTAACATCTAATATGCTTAAAAATTGAAATTTATTTGAATATAAGGTAGTATATAGTTTTAATACCATCAAAAAATATAATTTAAACATGTTTTGGTCTCATTTTAAAACATATCATTCGGATTAACCCCTTGGTTATTTATTTTTAACCTTAACCATGGTAACCATTATTTTATTCACAAAGGGTTAATAATGTAAACATAAAAGTAAAAATGACTCACAAATGGATAATTTATGATTTTTTCAAAAATATTCCATTAACATTGATGGAGATAATATTTTATGAGTTTTAAATAATTTAATAAAATATTATTTTGATAAATTATCATTAATGTTAATTCTAACACTATTTATTTGATTAGGCTTCAAATACATCAAGATATAGAGGGAATTATAATATAATGATTTAACACATATATAATATATCATATATATATATATATATAAATTTATAAACATTAAATAATCCAAAATTTATCAAAATTTATATTTTTAAAATCAATTATTTTATTTTTCTATTAATTAAATAAATATTGTTTTAGCATTGTAGAAGAATTCCACGTGATTATATAATTTTTTAAAAAATAAAAATAAACTTATATGATAAAAATAATTTCATTAAGCTCAAAATAAAAATTTATTTTCGTTCATATCTTCATTTTGTCCCCATTTGGATATACAAAAGATATTAAAAAGAAAACTAGTAGCATTTTACAACTATATTTGATAATATAGATGTCATTTTAATGGAACAATTTCCATTAAACAACTCAAATAAGAACTTAAGATGATAAGTGAATAATCCTATTCATCCAAAAATTTATTTTTAGAAGTTTAGTTCATTGTTATATCATTATATTTTTTTAACCCATATTTAAACTCTTTAACTCTTATTGTGAAAACATAAATTTTTACACTTTGAGGGTTAATATAATTAAAATAAAATTCCAAAAAACATATAAATGGATTATGAATGACATTTTAAACCTTATCCAAATCAGTTTAATGAAATTAATATTTTTAGGAATTTTAAATCTTTTAATAAAATATTATTTACTATGAAATATTCATAATGTCAATTTTAAAGACTGTTTATTACTTTGACAATATTTAAATTCATATTGAAACTAACATATGAAATGTAAATAATTTATCCCAAACATAAACACAAACCATTCGGAGTAATATGGTGAATTGTTTCAAGATAGAATATCCATGGTTAAACTAATCATAAACCATTCAATAAAATATGGTAGATGATATCATAAAATATTATTACAAATTATACATAAGATTCAACAAGAGTGTTGAAATAGATAAAATTACTCTTATAAAATCATCGAGTAATTCTTGAGATAAATACTCTTTTACTTTAAAAAAAGAGTTCTTTTGGAAAAATATTTATATAAAACCAAAAGTAAAATAATATAGTTTTATCATAATAAAATGAGTGATTTAATAAAAATAACGGTTGAAAAAAATAGATTATATAGTGTACTTGAACATAGAGAAGAATTTGAGAAGTTCCATTGAAATGGGCTTATATTTTGGGAATATTTTTGAAAGATCATTTTAAAGAATGTAACTCCCCATAAAATAAAGAAAGATTATGGTTGGAACACATACATATAACATTAAAACCGAATTTATGAGAAGTAGATAAGAATAAATAAGAATTTAATTGAGGTATGTAGAGAATAAGAGTAACCCGAATAAAAATAGCGGTTCGGGTCGAAAATCTTTACCTTATGTCGGAATTTATTCCACACTTGACCTTAATGTCCTGGATAATAAAATTAAATCCATTAATTAAATAATTAATATCCTTATATATATGTATTTTATTCATTAAAGTTTTATTAAGTTCATTTATGTTTTTATTGATAAGTTATAAAATTTAATTTCGTCGTTTCGAAGTGTTCGTTTCCTTGATTTCATGATCATTTTTCTTGATTATAAGTAATAGAGTTTATGCGAAATGGATATAATTTTATATAATTAAACTTATATATTATTTATTAACATCCAAAAGTGTAAATGTTTATATATATTACTTGGTTACATGTTATGATGATGATTTATTATACAGAACATCAGTGATAACCATTAAGATTACTTTGGCGATATCTCGATTGTTACAAAATAGTTTGTCATATGAATTAGTATTATGTATATATAATGGTTCCAAAATAATAAATAGGTTATAATACACATATTATAGTATTTTTAAGAAATAAAAATGGATTCATGGCCAGCCTTGAAGGATAAATTGAAGAACTAAAGTTTTTCATCCATGAAGGTTCTAAATCTGCACCTCCTGGATGATGATTTCATTTTTAAAATAAAAGAGGGAGAGATAGTAGTTTGAGGAAGGATATTACATTAACATTATATAATTATAGTATATAGATGATATTGGAGGTATCATTATATTTTTTACATAGGAGGTGAGGAGAATATGAGAAAATAAAATAAATTGAAAATGAAAAGAAAGGAAAAAAGGAAGAGGTTTGCCTCTTGAAATGTCCTCCTTGAGAACCTCCTTAAAGGAAGGGGATGTGGTCTTTTGACAGGACAATGATCTACAAAACGTGTGGAGAGACTGTTGAAGAGTATTTAGATAGATATTTGATAACATTAAAGGCTTATATGAGTGAATAGAAGAGGGAGTGAGGGGTGGTTATTATAGTGGAGGAGAGGAGGGTTTTTCTGTTATTTTAATCATTATTTTTTTATTTTGCCTCAAGACTATGAATAGTATTTATTATTGTGGCTAAAAATAGTAATAAGTGTATAAGAGTTCAAACCAATAGTCATTTACATTAGCAATGACTCAATAATGTTACAGAAATTCATTTATTTTGCATATTTCGTAAATTATCAAATTTCACTATACACCAAAAACTCAAGTATTTCAGAAAAATACCAAAAATTCACCCAGACCATTTTTCAATCTATAGAATTTAAAAATGAACTTCATTTTATCAAAATAATTTTTTGAATAAGATAATTTTAATAAAATCAGTATTTACTTGAAAAATACATATTTTAAATTTAAAAATAAATTTATAATACTTTCAAAAATTAAATGAGGTCTCATTAAATTATCCTAAATTAATATAACAACAAAATATTTAGTTAATAATAAATTTTATGAAAATAATTTTTATTTTAAATAAATTTATTAAATTAAAATTTTAATTAAATATTTATTACACCAAAAACACTAACACTTAATTATTAATTTTTAAAATATTCAATCTTATTTATATAGTGCTTAAATTTTATTTATACAGACATGGGTGAGGTTAATATTCATAATGGTGCATTACTATTTATTAGGGTAAGTTACTGTACACCAAAAATGTAAGTTAATCCTATCATAGTCTAAATATCTTACTGATTGCAACCATGCATGTTAGTTTTCTGAAATTCAAAACACAGAAGCGGAAAAATTATATCTAACAATCAGGTTATAACTATCTCCTATAAATATAAAAGTGTTTGTTTCTCATACACTAAGTGTTGATTTCATTCTATAATAAATTTATTTTTCAAACCTTAGGGTGTTACATTCTCCCCCACATACAAAAATTGCATCCTTGAAATTACCAGAACGTTACCTCATAAAAAGATTTGGGTAGGTCTTCATTATAAATTCCTTAGGTATCCTGTTCCCTCTTTAATTTTATGATTTTTCAAAATTATATTTACCTATCGAGTAATCAGATTCCTTGACACCTATTCTTTAGTGTACATAATCTGGATAGGCTCTTTACAGTAAGATAAGTCAGGTTCTAATTCTATACCTTCATAAGTAAGGACATGCGTTGGGTCTGGTATGTAATTTCTCAATAATGAGACATGGAACACATTGTGTACCTTATAAATCCTAGGAGGCATTTCAAAATGATAATACACAACTCTAATTCTCTCCAAAATTTCAAAATTTCCTATGTACCTGGGGCTCAGTTTCCCTTTATTTCCAAATCTTATAACACACTTCCATGGAGATACTTTTAGGAAAATGTTATATCCCTATTGAAATTCCAAATCCATCCTTCGATTATCATTATATATCTTTTTCCTACTCCGAGTTTCTTTGAAATGGGTTTGAATAGTCTTTACCTTTGTTGTTGTTTCCTCCACAAGCTTCAGGCCCACAAACTTCCTTTCACCAACTTCATCCCAACATGTTGGCGTATGAAATATCTTTCCATACAATGCTTCATATGGTCCCATTTTAATACTAGAATGAAAACTATTATTATAGTAAAACTCCACAAAAGGTAAATATTAATCCCACATACCTTGAAAGTCGAGCGAGCATGATCTCAACATGTCTTCTAAAGTTTGGATAATCCTTTCTGACTGCCCGTCAATTTGGGGGTGATAATCAGTACTCAAATGAATCTCAGTTTCCAGAGATTTATGAAGAATTTTTCATAATTTCAATATAATTCAAGGATCAAGATCAAACACTATTGAAAGAGGTGATCCATGAAGTCTTACAATTTCATTGATATGGATTCATGCAAGGCACTCCAGTGGAAAATCCTCCTTTATAGCAAGGAAATGTGTAGATTTCATAAGTCGATAAACAAGTACCCATATTGCATCATTATTTCTTGGATTTTTGGGTAATCTAGTGAAAAAATACATGATTATTTCACCCAATTTCCATGTAGTAATAGGTATAGGTTACATGACTCCTCTAAGATGTTGTCTTTCATCCTTCACCTATTGAAAAACTAAACATCTTGATACATAATCATAAATTTCCCTCTTCATGGTATCCCACCAGAAATGTTCCTTCAAATCTATATACATCTTAGTGATACCAGGATGTATAGATAAATTTGAACTATAGGAATCATCCAATAACTTTCTTTTTAGCTTGGGTATAGCAGGAACACAAAGCCTCTTCCCAAAATTCAGAATTCCATATTCATATATGAATTCTTCCAACCTACCATAATTTACAACATTTATTTTCTTTTAAATATTATCATCATCAGGATGATAACTTTTTATCACTTATAATAAAGATGGTTGGGCAATCAATTGAAAAATTAATGATGTTTCTCCTTTTTTTGATAATTCCCATATCCATCCTCAATAGATCCAAGTACATTGGATCCTTTTAAATCCTCAATTTGTTTAGGACTCCATGATTCTTTCTACTTAATGCATCAGATAACTTATTTTCCTTTCCTAGGTGGTAGCGTATGGAACAATCATAATCCTTCAGTAGCTAGAGCCATTGTCTTTGCCTCATGTTGAGTTCTTTCTATGAGAAGAAATATTTTAATCACTTGTGATCCGTATATATCTCACATATTTCTCCATAGATATAGTGCCTCCATATCTTCAGAGAAAATATTATAGCTTTAACTCAAGATCATGAGCTAGATAGTTCTATTCATAAATTTTTAACTTCCATGATGCATAAGAAATAACTCTATCATTCTGCAAAAGGACACAACCAAGTCCTTTCTTTGATGCATCAATATAAACAAAAAATCCACCATTTCCCAATGGTAGAGTCAAGATTGGATCATTCACTAACCTCTTAATCAATTCTTAAAAACATTATTCACATTCTTTTGTCCATACAAACTTAACCCCTTTATGAGTAATCTTAGTTAATGGGTTATCTAATTGGGAGAAGCTATGAACGAAATACTGATAATAACCTATTAAACCAACAAAAATACGTACATCAGTAATGTTCATTGAATTAGGCCATTCATGAACTACCTTGTTATTTGTAGAATCAACTAATATTCCATCCTTAGAGACAATATGTCCAAGAAAAATAAATTGTTTGAAGCCATAATTCACACTTTCTAAACTTCCAATATAATTGGTTTCTTCTAAGAGTCTTCAGAATAATGCGCAAGTAATTATCGTGTTCTTCATAGAATTTGGAGTATACTAATATATCATCAAAAAATACCTTTAAAATGTCATCAAGGTATTCCTTCAGAACTCTATTCATTAGAACCATCAAAATACTGGGTGCATTGGTCAATCCAAAAGGCATTACTATAAACTTGTAATGCCCATACCTGGTTTGAAATGCTATCTTTGTAATATCTTCCTTCATCACATGAAATTTATGATATCTATATCGAAGTTCAATATTTGAAAATTATTGGGCTCCATGAAGTTGATAAAATAAATCATCAATACGAGAGAGAAGATACTTGTTCTTTATTGTAATAGTATTTATCTCGTGGTAGTCAATGCACAACCTCATAGATCTATCTTTCTTCTTAACAAAAAGAATAGGGTCTCCCTTGGAGAAACAATAGGGTGAATAAATCCTTTATCACTCAATTCCTCTAGTTTTTTCTTCAATTATACTAATTCAATAGTGTCCATTATAAAAGTAGACTTTGATATAGGAATTGAACTAGGAATTAAATCAATAGAGAATTCAGCTTCCTGCTCTAAAGACAAGGGATTCTACATCATTCTCAAAAGTTGTAACTTCATTACTCTTGAAATAATTTTCATATCATAATTTGAAATCCAATCCATACCAAGGATTATATCAAAGTTGATCATGGGTGTGATGATAAGGTTAGAAACTAAGGCAAGTATATGTATCATAAGGGGGATTGATCGATACATCTATTTTGAAATGGTACTTCCATTAGGAGTTTTGACTAACACCTCCTTTATTAAATCAAATTGAAAATATCTAATTTTCTTGGAAAAATATGAAGATGTAAAATAATGCAATGATCCAGAATAAAATAAAGCATTGGCTAAGTTTGAGGAAATGATTAAAGTACCTACCACCACATAATTAGAAATTTCAATCTTAGCAGTTGTGATCACATAAGCTTATCCTTTCTCCCTTGGACTTTTCTGAGGCTCATTTCCTTGATTATTTGGACAATCATTAGCATAGTGTCCCATATCCCTAAAATTATAGCATTGAACATTGATATATTATTTATTTTCCCTTGAAATCACCAGCATAATGACCTTTCTATTAACACTTGTAGCACACGTCTTTTCCTTTTAAGCAGGTACCAAGGTGTTTCCTTCCACAAATATCACAAGTTTGAAAATTCAACTTTTTATTCTTACCTTTATCCATTCTATACTACACTCTTTTCTTCTATTGTTTCCCCTTAAAGTCATAAGAGTTAGAGAATTATTTCTCTGTCTTGATAGCACTTGAGACAATGCCTTCTTATGATGAGAAACATTTGGAGACTAGTTCCCTTCGGAGGAATGGTTTTAAACCATCAAAGAATCGATCAATATTGCTCCTTGGATTAAATATATAATCTATAGCATTACTTTCTAAAATTGTAAAGTTTGATTCATACTTTGAAACATTTTCATCCTCTTTTTTCTGAGAAATAAGAATTGCCTCTCCATATGCACTCATTGTTCATGAGAAAATTATTTTTCTAGGAAAATTTTCTTGAAATACCACCATTCCATTTCTTCTATTTCTTCCTCCTCCTTTGTGTTTTTAATTAACAAACACCATAGATCCGTATCTCCCAATATATGATAAACCACTATGACAACCTTTTCTATTTTGTTACATCCCAAAGCGAGAAATATCTTCTCTAAAGAACTTATACACTACTCCACTATGAATGGGTTTGTAGCCCCATTGAAGGATATATGTTGTTGTCACATAAAGTGGTCTAAAACTTCTCTTCCACATTTTGGATTAGTTATTCTCTATACACGTGTTCATAACCTGAGTTAGTTTTCCCAGTCTAGTTACAAGTTTCTCAAAACCAATTGTAGATCCATTACCAATATCATTATCTTGCATAGGAGTGAAATCCCTACATGGGATATGTGAATTGATATGGTTTTTATTCCTTCTACTATGTGTCATCTCTAAATAATGGAACACACTGGATTAGTTTCTGAATCATAATGTATAGTCTCAACTTTTAAAATAATTAACAAAATTTAAATCCAATGAAGAGATAATATCACAATCATAAACATCACTTATTTGAGTAAAGATTTACTTTTAAATCCTTCATAATGGATTGTAAATAAAATATAAATTATCCTAAGCATATCCCCTGGGAATGTCAAACTAGGTGCGCAGTAAGGCCCATTATCATGTACCAGGTTACCCCAAGTCAAGCCTGAAATACCTTTTTGAAGTTGTTACTCTTAGGTAAATTTGTACTAGAACCACATCCACTTGTAGTATCCAGATAGGGATGTATTTTATAAGAAGATACACATAATCTATTTATTACCAAAATTCTAGGATATTCTTGTATACTTATCCTCAAAGTCTATATTAGGGTTTTGTTCCCTAATTTACATTTTCTAAATCTAGTTCCCAAGATTTTATACTAAACTTCCTCTGATACCAATTGTAAAGACCTAACCCTAGTTTCCCAGACCTGGTGCCTTATCTCATTATATTATCATAATTATAAGAAATTCATATCCAAAATAAAAGAATTAGTTTATAAGTTTTGGAAAACTAGATACATAAATAAGTTCAACATCACAACCTGAAATGAAACACAATATGGAAATTCATTTGAAAACATCTATAACTCCTAGGTTACCCCTACAAGTCAATCATAATTTACTTCTTCACATCTTGGGAAAATTAAACATAAGAAAGGGGTGATCTTAGATGCTTAGTAAGGGTAAGAAATAAAGTGGAAGATATCATAATCATAAACATTTCACATGGTGAATAACTAAAGACACGTGCCTTTAAAAATGAAGTTGGAACATAATAAGAAAGGAATAAGGGATAAATAAATAATGCCATAATAAATCATAATCATGGGTATTCTAATAGTTTAATAATCTAATGAACTATTAATTACATGTTTTATAATGAGGTAAATTCATAATTACATACATTTTTAAATATATCTTCAAGTCCTCAGCCAAGACATCTGAAAATGATTAAGGCCTCAGCCAAAACCATATCTAAAAATGGGCAAGGCCTCGGCCAAGTCCATATCTATTTTGTCTCATTATATCTACTAATGCATCTAGGGGATATATAAGGCCCCACACATAACCTAATAAGTCCAATTAATTACTAATATTAATGGGGATAAACTTAAATAATATATAAATTCATATCGAAACTAACATATGAAATGTAGATAACTTTCCCCAAACATAAACACTAACCATTCGGAGTAATATGGTGAATGGTTTCAAGATAGAGCATCCATTGTCAAACTAATCATAAAAAATTCAATAAAATTTGGTAAATTATTTCATAAAATATTAGTCTTAGTTATACATAATATTCAACAAGAGTGTTGAAAAAGATAAAATTACTCTTATAAAATCATCGAGTAATTCATGAGATAAGTAATCTTTTACTTTGAAAAGAAGAGGTATTTTGAAAAAATGTACTAAACCAGAATTTAAATAATATAGTTTTATAATAAAAAAATGATTCATTTTATAAAAATAATGATGGATAAAAATATATTATAGATTTTACTTGAACATAGGTAATAATTCGAGAAGTTTCCTTGAAATGGGGTTGCATTTCAGGAATTTTTTTTGAAAGATCCTTTTAAATCATGTAACTCCCCATAAAATAAAGAAGTATTATAGTTGTTACACATACATATAACATTAGCACAGAATTTATGAGTATTAAATAATAATAAATAATAATTTCATTATGGTAATTAAATATTAAGAGTAACCTGAATGAAAATGGAGGTTCAGGTAGAAAATCTTTACCTTATGTTCGAATGTATTTCGCACTTGACCTTAATGTCCTAGATAAAAAAATTAAATCCATTAATTAACTAATTAAAAACATCATCTACATTAATTTGATTCATTAAAGTTTTATTAAATTTATTTATGTACTTATTGATAAGTTATAAGATTGAATTTCATCATTCTCAAGTGTCCGTTTCCCTGATTTCATGATCGGTTTTCTTGATTATAAGTAATGAAGTTTATGTGAAATGGATATAATTCTCCAAAATTTAACTTATATATTATTTATGAACATCCATAAGTGTAAATGGTTATATATATATATATATCACTTTTTTACATGTTATGAGGATGATTTATTAGATAAAACATTATTGATAACAATTTAGATTATTTTGGCAATATCTCAATTGTTACAAACTAGTTTGTTGTATGAATTAGAATTATGTATATATACAAGTTCCTGAACATTTAATAGGTTATAATACACATATTATAGTCTTTTTAAACCATAAAAAAAATCATGACCATCCTTGAACTATAAATTGAACAATGAAGGTTTGTCGTCCATGAAGGTTCTAAATCTACACCTCTTAGACGATGATTTCATTTATAAAATAAAATAGGGGGAGATGGTAGTTTGAGGAAGTATATTAAATTAAGATGATATAATTCTATTATATAGATTATAATAGAGTTTTCATTATAATTTGGACATAGGAAGTGAGGTTAATATAAGAAAATAAAATAAATTAAAAATTAAATGAAAGGAAAAAGGAAGAGGGTTTACCTCTTGAAATGTCCTCTTTGAGAACATCCTTAAGGGAAGTGGTTTTGGTCTTTGGGAAAAAACAAATCTCCTGAACATAGGGAGAGACTAGGGAAGATTATTTGGGTTGAACTTTGAGAATATTCAAGGCTTATATGAGTAAAGATAATAAGGAGTGAGGGGTGGTTTTTATAGCGTAGGATATGAGGGTTTTTTCCATTATTTCAATCATTATTTTAATATTTTGGATCAAGTTTAATGCCTCGAACCCAGTTATCCAGGGCTGGTGAATTATTTTAATAGATTGGAATGATTATAAGAAATCATGTCCTGAAGGAACAATCAGTCTAGCAGTCTTGGAAAATAGATTACATACATGAACTTTACATTATAATTTCTAACATAAAAATACAATGTAGAAAATCCTTGGAGAACACTATTATTCCCATAGATTAACCCTGAATATATATCATAATAAACTTACTATAATCCTGGAAAATAAAAAATAATAAAGGGGTGAGCTCAGATGCTCAGTAAAGATAAATAATTCATCATAAGCTATCACAAATAAGCACAAACTTTTAAGGCAAGGTACATAACTAAAACACAAGCCTTTTGAAACATTATATTCAGCATAATATGGAAAGAATAAATCAAATAATTAAATTTAAAATTTCACATGGATATTCTAATAGTTGAATAATCACATGTAAAATCAATAACTAATCTCATAATAAGGGAATGCATAAGGCCAGACATCATAACCACTACGTCAAGGCCTCGTGCTAAGACCATACACAAATATTCTATCAAGGCTTTGTGCTGAGGCACTAGTTTTTCACATGAGACCTACTGATGCATCTAGGGGATATATCAGGCCTCTCCCATCACTTTATAAGTCCAATACATTCTTCATATGAAAAGGGTGAAACATAACATAAACACTCATAGTAAAACTAGCATGAAAAATGATAATACTTTAACCATAAACCATGAATGGTATTAAAATAGCACATCCATAGTCAAACATATCAAAAACCCTTAAATTCAATTAGGAAGATTGCATCATAATAAATAAATCTCAATTAAGCATAAAATCCAACAAAGGATGTTGACATAGATAAAAATAATCTAGTAAAATCATTAAAAATATTTTAGAGAAATATCCCTTTTACTTTGGAAACATTAAAAGTCACAAAATTTATAAAAGATGAAATTTAAAAGACATTTTTGAATCAGATTTTCCCATACCACTTTGAAACCTTTTAAAGTAATTAACATTTTAAAACATTTATGTCCATATAAATAAATCGTTAAAACCATTTTGAAAACATGGACATTAAGAAGAAAGGTTTAAAATAATAAATATTTAAAACATTTATAATGATGTTTTAGTTAAATATTATCTTACATAAAACCTTAAAAATATTATTTTTGAAAAAAAAATTATGAAATATGGACATGAATGATAAATATGTCCCAGTAGATACTTACGTATGAGAAATCTTGGATAATAATGAGATTGTGAAAATAACCCTTACCTTATACTTTCCTTTAGTCAAGCGTGAGTTATCCTCTTGTATAATGGTTAAAAATATTATTAAATTATACCATGACCATATCCATATTTATTATATCATATATGATTCATTTATGACTTTATATTACCCATTTATTAATAATTTCCAAGTTAAAGCAATGTTTCGGGTAATAATCATTTTATTTATCACACGTGTTTCGACTTGTTATTTTTCATCATGTTACTTATATCATAATTTACCTACTTAAAAAATATAAAACATTATTTATATATCATATATATTCCATATATAAATATATATAATATATAGATAAATAAAATGGAAAACACGGTTCATGGAGACAGTAGGTTGTACGTACACATGAATGTTGTTTCCATTTTCTTATTGTACAGAATGGAAGTGAATGAAATATATATATATATATATATATATCATAACAGTAGAATTATTATGTCATATATTTCATACTTATTAATAATATTTATTCTTATAATCGTTCTTGTATGGTGAACATGGAAGATGAGTCTCATTGTATCATGGACACGATAAGTTGTACGTACGCACGAGCGGCGATATCATTTCCTTAATGGTTAAATGGTATGGAATTGGATGGAATATGAATTTTATAGAAACAATATCATGTTATATTTATTATTTAAATCTATTATATTCATCTTTATACACATAGAAATAAAGTGTACATGAAAAACAGTTTACACCACGGCGTGGAGATGGTTAGTCGTACGTACACACGCATGGTGATTTTATTTTTTATAGGATGGGTAAAAGGAGGAATATGGTTGTCCAATAATTATAATAACATCAAATTATGTACAAGTTATTATATTTATTATTTTAGTAAGGAAAAAATAGATAAATATTAAGTATAAGAAGAAAATAATTTTGAAAGAGGTGATAAAACAATTACCTCTTTTCACATGTCTTCTTTTGATTTGCATAAAAGGACTACATAGGATGTGTTTCTGCCCAAATTTTAGACTCTATGGTGATATTAGGGATTTTGGGAGAGGAAATGTTCAGGTTTTGGCCAAGTAAAATGGGTTAGGAGGTGTGAATTAAAGAGAAGGAGAAGTGTCCTTTTATAAGAGGGGTGAGGGGCACTTTTGGAATATCTTAAAATATTAATTTATTATAAATTAATTTTCAGTTTATAATGGCTCCAAAGTGATTTAATTCAATTCCAAGATTAGGATGGTTTGAAATATTCTCAACCAATAGGTGTTATATATGTTTAGGTCATAAAATTATCCTTATCTTTTATATTTAATCCTTTATAAAATAAGTTAACTCTTACCATGTCTTCTTGTATTTTTATACTATGTGGTTAATATAGTTACTATAAAATTACAAGAGAAACTAAAGTGGATCATTAATGAAAATTTTAGCACTATCTAGTTCAGTAGGATGAATCTTAGATTTTTATGACTATTATATCATTTAATAAAATAGTGTTTGTTTTAAAAACTCATTTATGTCAATTTTGAGAATATTTTGTAATTGATTTTTGTTAAAGTCATAACAATTTCATTCCTTAAAAAATGGATTAACTCATCTCTAACATGTCATATTCATCCATAAAATTCGTGTATGGTATTAAATATTTCAAATAATATTTATTTTAATATTTATAATATCATTTATTTTATTCTTTTATTAATATTGTAATCACTGCATCATCATTGTGTCATAAATAAATATATTTATTTAATGTCTAAAAATTATAAATAAAATACCATGATTTATGATATATTTTTATCTTTATAATGACTATTTATAGTCAAATATATCAGTTATATAACCCCATATTAAAATTGTTTTAGTAAAAATATACATATTTTTATTATATTTCACTTTACTTTAAATTAATTATTATAACTTGTCATTATCAAACCCAAGTGGCTAACAAATGCTAAAAATATTCCCTAAGGATTTTTTGGGTCACCCATGACTCATATAATAATATTAGGACACGTGTTAGGGTAGTTTTATATTATTATAATATTATTTTTACCTTTAATTACTCTATTTACCTTTAACCGTGGTAAATAAAATTCAAAAGTTACTATTCACCAAAAAATATTTTGATCCTATTAGACTACATTTTTCATCATGATTACAACCATGTATGTCGGATTTTTTAAATTCAATTCATAGAAGCAGTAAAATTACGTTTAATGTTAATATTTTAATGTGGCTCGAAGAAAAGTAAAAAAGACGTTAAAAATGTTCAATGAATTTTTATATCTAATTCTATAAAAAAATGATTCTAATGATCTACATTGGGTTAATATATGTATTAATTATATATTGTGACTTTAAATCCAATATAAATTAAAATAATTATTTAAATGAAAAATTCGTTTTTTTAACAATAATGTGGTGTTTTCACTATTCGTCAAAAATTGAAGGTTTTCAAAAAAATACCAAAAAATAATCCTTAGATAATTTCGATGTTCCAAATTCAAAAATAAAATCTATTTTACAAAATTAAATTTCTATGAGTATATAAAATTAATTTTATTATTGTTCACAAAAGGATATAAAAAAATTCCTTTAAGAAAATAGTATTTCTAAACATATAATTATTTTACCGAAACTTATACATTTCATTAAAAATATGTTTTATTTATGTGAAAACATTATAATTAACATTTAAAATTTATTTATTACTATTTATATTAATATATTTAATGGATATTTTATAAATATACCATCTAAATAATTACAACACTAAAGTGTTGTTTCATAGAAACTCAATCTTGTGTGTTACGCAAGCCAATTCAGTGTTGCATGCAACACAAGTTATTGAAGATAAAGTACCATGAAATATTGGGGTGTTACATCAAGGCTATAAATATTCTTGATTCTTGTGACTCAAAAAAATAATAAATGTATTTGAGTTTGAACCAATGGTAATTTACATCAGCCATGAATCAAGTAGATGCAGAAATTCATTTATTTAGTATATTCCATAAATTATCAAATTTCACTATTCAACAAAATTCAAGTATTTCAAAAAAATCCCAAAAAATCACCCTAACCATTTTTTGATGTGTATAATTCAAAAATTAACTCTATTTTATCAAAATAATTTTCTAAATAAGAGAAATTTAATAAAATAATTATTTTCTTAAAAATACATATTTTAAATTAAAATTGATTTTATAATACATTCAAAAATTAACTGAGGTCTCATAAAATTATCCTAAATTCATAAGACAAAAAAATATTTACTTAATAATAAATTTTATGAAAATAAATTTAATTTTAAATAAATTTATTAGTTTAAAATTTTAATTAAATATTTATTACTCACAAAAATATCAACACTTAATTATTAATTTTTAAAATATTCACTCTCATTTATATGGTGCCTAAATTTTATTTATAATTACATGGGTGAGGTTATTATTTATAAGGTTACATTACTATGCATAAGGGTAAGTTACTATACACCAAAAATAAAAGTTGATCCTATCAAACTCTAAATATATTACTGATCGCAACCGTGTATGTCATTTTTTCAAAATTCAAAACACAGAAGAAGTAAAATTATATCTAATAGACAGGTTATAAGTATCTCATATAAATATAAATTTTTTTTTCACATATACTCTCTGTTTAATGCATTATATATTAAATTTATTTATAAAATCTTGGGCTGTTACAATTCTCTTCCATTATGTTAACTGAAATTTTCAATTTTATTTTGAAATTACTTTCTCTCTATATTTCTTTTCCACACCCAAAGAATCTTTTAGTTCCTTTTAAATATTCTCCTTGATTCCTCTTCCTACATGATTTACATGAGGAAAATTTATCTTTTTTCCTCTATGGTAACTATGAAACTGAATCTTTCGCTTATTAGATTGGTAAAAAAACTCATCAAATTTGAGATTATTGATCATATTATGAGATTTATAATTAGTCATAACAACAAGGTTTCTCATTATGACTACTATTTTATTTAGTTTCTCATGTGTAAGATCATTCCATTTATTATTACATTCACCTTTAACATGAATCCTCCTAGTTCCATCCATTTTCTAAAACCCAAAAAGCATTGTGTGAGCAACACTAACAATAGTGATAAAACCACATAATCAAGGGAAATTTCTTATAAAATTTCAATCTATGACATATTAGGTTTAATACTGGTTTATTCATGATCTTTACCAAAATTTTAAAATAATAACCGACACCTAGACATATCATTAGGAATCTTACTAAGGTTTTATCATCCTAGTTTCCAAAAGTTAGCTAAACCTTGTTATAATAGCAACTATAACAGCCCATAATATTCATACATAGATATAACATCTTTTTATATGAAAATTTACTACATAAATTTACATAACCATGCTAGAACCATTTTTTAGTGCCTTTGGAAACTTGTAAACATAAACAACTGGTTCATAAAACATCTAGATCATCTACCAATTATTTCTTTATAACTAGACCCCCTTTTTGGAATATCATGCTTAATACCTTCCTTAATATCCTAGGGAAAAGGAACATAAGAAGGAGTGAGCAAAGATTCTCAGTAAAGGTAAATAAGGGAGATGATAAATATAATATGATCATGAGGGTATAAGAATATGAACACAACATTTGGAAAATATACCCTATATATCAAAGATCATAATTGTTAATGATTGAATAAATATTGGTAGATCATAAGAAATAAATCATAATGAAATCAAGAAACATGGTCCATGATAACAATACTGATATAATACATATAATTTATGGCATACACATAATCATAGAAAATAATTTCCATATTTCTCAAGGCTCATAGTCAAGACCATCATAGTGGAAAAATTCCTTTAATGAACTAGGTTCACTCCCCATTCCAGACCTCTATTACTGAACTAGGTTTTCTTACCGTTCTAGAACTGTATTACTGAATCAGGTTTACTTCATGTTCTAGCCCTATATTTTTTAACTGATTTCACTCCGCATTCCAGTCTTGTCTATCTCATGAGATATAAATCTTTACCCAATGAATTGGAGGGAGATATAGGTCCCACCCATCACATAATGAAAACTATACATATGTGTTCTACATGACCATAAATCATTCATCATATCATAACCCATGAAATGAAATGGGTTTCATAAACATTTCATCATTTCATGACCCATGGAAAAGTAACTAAATTCATAAAAACCATATCATTATAAAAATAAACCATCTAGATAAAGATTAAGGATGGTTTCCTTAGATCATATCCACAATAATGTATAAGTAACATCAATTAATATTTTTTTATATGGAAAATGAATGATCGTTTGAAATAATTTTTGAGGAAAATATCCTTTTCATTTTGATTTTTTTTAAAAGTCATGTAGTTAAAAGGGAAAACATTATCTTTGAAAATAACCTTTTAATCCCATATATGAATCTTAAAAAAAATTAAGGAATCATTAAATTAGGAAAATCCTCTCATTTTATATAGGTTAAAAAAATTCTTTTAACTTTTTTAAAAAGAAATATTAAAGGAGGATTTTTAAAAGAAAATAACTTAAAAATAATATTGAAGTGAAAATTAAAATTGATTATGTATATAAGCTGTAAATATATATATAATAGTTAGAAATACAACATAACATAATCAAAATTCCTTTCACATATAAACTTAGTATGACATAAAAAAATAAGTAGAAGTTTAACTCAATGAAAGAAAATTGAGTTAATAATTCCCTTACCTAAAGTCTTTCCTTACTTTGTTCACGTTAAAACCTCATGTATAATAAATATGGATTTACTATACATTTATTCCATAAATATATATATATCATACCTTTTATGATCTATTTTTAACATCGTATCACCTATTTATTAATCATTTTTTATTAAAATCACTATTTTGGGTGACAACTGCTTTGTTTTCCAAGCTTGTTTTGGTTTGGAAGTCTTGGTCCTTATACTTTTATCTTGGTCTCATCATTTCAAGATTTTTAATCATGGTATAAAAATGATATAAAATTTTTATATAAATTTTTATAATCATTTATTTAATGTATAGATAGAAAAATGAATTGCACCATTCATGGAGACGGTAAGACGTACACACACATGAATGTTATTTTCATTTTTTGATTAATAGAATGAAATGAATGAAAATAATAATTAATATTTAAATAATCTCTATTATATCATGTTTATCATATATATTCATTAAAATCATTATAATACCCATACATAATAGATGGTGATGAAAAATTAACTGTATCGCTTTGGGGATATGGAAAGTTGTATGTATGCATGAGTGATAATTTCACTTCTTATTTAGTGGGAAATAGGGTGTATAATGGTGTTCTCATAATCATAATAACATTTTATAGTTTTGAGGATAATGAAGTTATTATTTTATGATAAATATATTATATTTTGAGGAGGTAAGTAAGAGTAGAAAAAGTGATTGGTTAGAGAGATTACCTCTTCTTCAAAACATCGCCTTTAGATCTCCTCTAAATGGATCTAAGGTTGGTCTTTTGAGAAGTCCATAAACTCTAGAATTTATACAGGGACATTGGGAATAGAAATTAATAGATTATGGTTGTAACATCCCAAACTGAGTTCCACATACTGGTTCCCTGATCTGATTGGTTACATGACCTCATGTGTGCCTCCTCATATGCTGGAGGCTTATGACTTGCAATGATGGTCTAATAGGTGTATCATAGGAAGACTATTCCCTCTTTATTAGGATAAAACTAAATAATAAATAAATGTACAAATTATAATGAACAATAACCAGATATCATACCATAACAATGAATACCAATATCATATGATAAAACCAAGATGAAATACAAAATCAAAAACCAAAGAAGTAAATATTTCATGCCACATAAGTTTAAAGTGTAAAAATGAAAAACCAAAATTAAGACATAATGAAAAAAACCGATAGGTTCCCAACACCATGTATGATTCCCTCATCCATGCTCCATCCCAACTCTTTCATCTAATATAGGTATTTTTACCTTATCCTCTCCAGCAAACATAAAGTCTATTCAGGTACAGATCAGGTAGCCCAAGTAGCGTGTGAGTATAACTCAATAGGAAACCACCAATAGTATCTACAAATATATATAGTCTATAATATTGTATGTAGTTGTATAAATAATAAATATAATAAAAAAGTAAACATTTATCAAATTTTATTATTCTTTAATTAACCACATAAATTTCTTAGGTTCACAATGACACTTGAACCATCAATGCCTTATTCATCCCATACTCGAGTCTGAACCATATAACATAGGAAATAAAAAATCATTATATCATGGGATTTCATTATTCATTTTAATTCAATTTAATTTCATGTATTCTTAGAACACCAGCCCAATGCCAATATTTTGGGCCTACAACATCATGTATAGCACCCCATGAGTATTTGGAGCATCAATTCCTCTCTCTTACCCCATGGGTATTTAGAGAATTAGCCCATGTTCCATACAATAATATTCACATGCATGCATTTGGGCTAGAATATCATGTTTAGCACCCCGTGGGTATTTAAATCATCAGTGTCTTTCCCACACCCCATTTATCAATAAATCACGCATATATCACATATATCTCATTAGTTGACCAATTTCATAGTTACAATATCTCATCAATTTCATAATACAAATATCACACCAATTTCATAATTATATTAATTAATTAAACAATTAATTAATCCAATTCAAGATTCAACTGCCAAAAATGGAAATTGAAATTCAAAAATTACATTAACATAATTATAATTAAAGACTATGGTAATTGATATTTAGAACATCTACGTCAAGGTCATTGATGGACGTTCTCAAAATGGGAATCTCCGAATTGAAGCAGAATGATTGAATTCGCAATGGCGCACCAGATTAAGGACCAAATCCCAATATCAAGATCAAATAGATTGAGATATATGAAAATATATATCTAAAAAATAAACAATGGAATATAAATCATTCCTCTTTATCCATAAATATGTATGGTAGGGAAGTAAATCCAAACAGGAAAGTAATCACATACTAGAGGAGATACGGTCCTTCAATCAGATCTTTGATTCATCAAGAAAAGGGTTCAAGGAGTCTCAAAACTCTCCCAAGAGCTTCAAAATTTAAAGTAATAGGTTTAGGTATGATATAGGGTGTTTTGTGGTTAAAATCGAGGGGTCCAATATTTTAATAAAAAAATTAGAGGAAAAAAACCTAGGCGCACAGTTTACTGGGCTGTGGCGGATGGTTTTCCAAACCATGTGCCCTAATTGTTTTCTTTATCTTAGGGGTGCATGGTTTCTACTAATAGGGTACACATATTGAAAAACCATGCACCAACTGTGAAATTCCCCTCTATTTGGGATTTTATAGTTTTCTAGGGGTAGGTGCACGGTTTGGTCAAACTGTGCATCAAACGTGCACTACCCATTTTGCTTCTAAAATTCTCAAATTTCACCTCAAACACCCCGAAACAAAAAACCACCCAAGATATACCAAAATAAGGGTAAAAGAGTACCTATGAATGATCATGATACATAGCTATAAAAGGGAGGCATATTAAAATCTCCCCAACTTAAAACAGCTCACCCTCGATCTATACTCCCAAGCATCTCTAAGATTTTGAGGTGAAAAAGGTCAGGACACTAAACCCACATATGTGATTCTATCTCCCATGTTTCCTCCTGAACACATCCATGTTTCCACAATACTCAAACTATCAACACAATATTTCCTTTTAGAACTTTCTCAATGTGATCCATAACATTAATTATATTCTACTCAAAGGAAGAATCAGCCTTAAGCTTAACATCATCAACATCGATCAAATTAGAAGGGTCGGGGTGATGTCGTTGAAGTTGTGACACATGAAAAACATCACGTATAGAACTATACCTCTTTGAAAGATCCAATTGGTATGCTACTAGATCGATTATCTCCACAATATCAAAAGGTCCAATAAACCTAGGAACTAACTTTCCCTGCCTCTGAATCCTATGGTGACCCAATCTAGGAAACACATAAAGGAACACACAATCACCCACTGTAAAATCATGTGGTCTTATATGTCTATTAGCATATGACTTCTGCATGATCTAGGCCATATCCATATGTTTCTGAATCATCTGAACCTACTTCGAGATATTTTATATGAGACTCGGTCCTAAAAACTCTAACTCACCGACCTCCATCCAGTATATAGGTGATCAACATGGACAACCATAAAGAGTCTAATATGGAGTCATGTGAATATTCACCTGATAACTATTATTATAGGTGAACTCAATGAGTGTTGGATACTTCTCTCAAGACCCTCAAAATACGAGGATTCATTCCCGTTTCATATCCTCTAATATTTGTATAGAATGATCTGACTACCCATCTATCTATGGGTGGAATGTCATGCTCAGAAATACCTATGTACTCAATGTCTTCTAAAATAATTGATATAAACGTGAATTAAAACATGATTCACGGTCTAAAACTATAATCTACGAAACCCCATACAGATAGACTATCTTCTAAGCATACAATTCTCCCAACCGATCCACTATGAAAGTCTCCTGAATAGAAAATAAATGTGTTACTTTCATCAATCGGTCCACAATCACCCAGATTTCATCATTCTTTTAAGGAATCCCCAGGAGACCCACTACAAAGTCTATGGTAATGCCATTGTATTTCCAATCCAGAATGGGAAATGGTTATAGTAAACCACTGGGTCATTTATTCTTGTCCTTCACCTTTTTATAGTTGTAGCATCATGTCACGAACCCTGCAATCACTTTTTCATTCTTAGCTACCAATACTATCGATATAGGTTATGTTAAATTTTTTTCAAACATGGATGTACCACACACTTTGAGGCATTAAATTCACATGTCATCTCTTTTTTCATACTCATAGGTACAATAATATGGTTCCTAGAATAGATGATCTCATCCTCATCTATGGTTTAATCTAAAACTGACTCCCCACCTTCAAGGCTTTCCATCAAGTCCAAACAATCTGAATCCTCATAATACCTCTCTCTGATTCAGCTCAGAAGTGTGGAATCAATTCATACTAATAATAATATTATCTTATCTTATCCCTCCCAACCCACAACATGCATCTCATACATCATAGGAATCATCTTCCACTCAAAATTCTACTCTTAATCTCCCTAAGTCTGTGTTTTCTTGCTCAAAGTGTCAGTAACACAGTTTCCCTACCTGGGCATATATTCTAACTCAAAATCAAATAAATTCATATAATAAACCCACCTCAGTTGCTGGAGATTCAAATAATGCTATGAAAATATATACTTTAAGCTCTTATAGTTGGTATACATAGTAAAATTTTCACCCAACAGATAATGTAGCCAACACTTCAAATCATAAACCACTTTCACTAACTTGAGGTCATGTGTAGGGAAGTTCTCTTCATGTGGACTCAACCATCATGACCCATATGATAAAACTCGATCTCTCTACATCAACACTACTTCAAGTCCTATCCTAGATGCATAACAGAACACTTTTTACTCCTCACTCGGCTCTAGTAGGATTAAGATCGGTGCAGTAGTCAAACACCTCTTTAACTCTTATAAATAATTCTCACATTATATATACCATTAAAAATTAACTCTCTTATTATCAAATCTTTAAAGTAGTGTTTCTAAGTGGTAAAAATCCCTGATGAACCTCCAATAGTATCCTGCTGAAACCAAAAATATATGGATGTCAAAAATATTCTTGGATTGATCCCAAGAAACCATTGTCTATACCTTCTCTAGGTCCACTAACACACCTTCCTTCGAGATGATGTGACCCAAGAAATATACTCAGTCAATCCAGAATTGACACTTACATAGATTGGTGTATAGTCGATGCTCTCTCAATATACTCAGGATGATGTTAATATGTTGGGAATGATCATCATGAGTCTTAAAGTACACTAATATTTCATCCACAAAAACAACCACAAATTGATCTAGGTATATGGGTAAATTCTATTCATCAGGGCCATAAACACTATCAGAGCATTCGTTATCCTGAAATGTGTCATGATGAAATCATATATTCCATACCTTCTTCTAAAAACTGTATGTGGTATATCAAAAGGTCGTACTTCAAGATGATGATACCCCGATATCATTTAAATATTGGATAAAACACAAGCTCCTAACAACTATTAAAATAGATCATCAATACATGTAAGAGGATATTGCTTCATCACCATCATCCAGTTTAACTTTCGGTAATTAACACATAAGTGCAAGTTTCTGTCATCCTTCTTAGAAAATAATACTGGAGAACCCCAAGGTGACTTACTCGGATGGATAAATCCATTATCCATCAACTATTCTAATTTATTATTAAGTTCCTATAGATCTATTGGTTTCATTCTATAAGGTGGAATAAAAACTATCTCAGCTCTAGGCATGAGCTCAATCGTAAACTTTACATCTCTCTCAGGTGGCAGCCTAGATAAGTCCTCAGGAAACACATCCTAGAACCAATCTACTATAGGTGTAAATACATCAATATTCACAACCAAATCATACAAAAAAATACTTGAGACATAGGTAGTGAGATCTCCCAATTGCTGATGAACTAGCCCTGCATGGAACGCCTGGATATTCAACTCTCCCTGATAAACATAATTGTCATCCTCGAGAGATGTAAAGGTCACTCTATAATGGTAACAATATATGTGGGCTCAATATTCTACAAGAAAATCCATACCCAATATCATTTCAAAATCATACATGTCAAGTATATAAAGATCCCATCATAAACAGTACTCTCTAACCTCGAGAGGACACCCCTTGCATAAAAATATGTCTCTCAACCATACTCCCATAGGTGTATCAATCATCATAACCCCACTCAAAAACTCAATGGTTAGAATCGACCCATTCACAAGTAGTGAAGATATAAAGGAATGAGGGAACCAGTATCAAATAAGTCACTATAAATCATAGAAGTTACAAGAATAATACCTTTTACTTTTGATGGTTTAGTATCTCTATCCACAAGTATAGGATGAACAATATGTAATTGTCCTTCCACTCTTACCTATGTTGTAGTCTGAGCCCCCTGAGCTACACCACTCTGCTAATATGGGTGATATTTCCCAGAAGTACCTCACTCACTGCCCATACCACTATGGCCAGTATAAATCCAACTTCTAGACTGATATGGAGTAGAATACCCCTTCTAGCACTTTGATTATACTTATCTCCTCTGTCATTACCCACCTGTTGTGGGTTCCTGTAGAATCATTGTAGATATCCCATCCTACTATAATCTTAGTAATATACCGATGGTTGGGGTAACTATCGACGAAGTTGACATGGCCTACCACACTGGCGGTAGAGCACTCGAGTAATTTCATGTATAACTAATCCATCCACCTAGCCACTCTGCTTTCCACTACTCTGTTTAACATTCTCATAGTGATTCTTCCTACTCTCAGAAGACGTACCACCTGGTCTTCCAATACATACAAACTAAATCTAATTGGAAGCCTCCTTTAGGTTCCACTAAAAACTTAGAGCCTAATTTACCACCTCATAAAACTTCTTCAGTATAAATATGTTAACTTGGGGCTTAATTTCACATTTAATCCCATCTTGAAAACACTTCGTTGTAGTAGCCTCATATCCTTCCAATGCTAGAACAGAGCACTACAAACTAGTAAAGTGACTAGTTTATTCCATCGCATACATACTCCCTTGGTTAATCCTCATAAACTCTACTTCCTTCTCTTACTTATGCATAGTAGGGTAAAAGTGCTTCAAGAAATTCTCCTAAAAGTCCTTGCACTCCATATTATTCATCTCTCCATCCTGAGTCTCGATGTCCCACCAATGATTCACTTGACCACATAACATATAATTGTCAATCTTGACTCTATTATCAGTAGGAGTCTCTAAATGGTCAAGTATCATCTAGATAGACTCAAACCAGAACTCATCTGCCTCAGGTCCACCCTCTCTAATGAATATCAAAGCGTGCTGAAACTAAAAATCTCATGTCTGGTCTGACATACTCTTCACAAACATCCCTAGATCTCTCTCCATGAACTATATAAATTGAGAAAAAATATCATGAAACTACTCTTTGTATTCCTCACCTAGAACTATTAGAGCCCCTAATTATGAAATTGGAGGCACATTTCCAACCATGTCCTTCTGTTGTCCTATAAAAAAGAGTCATTATAGAGGCATACATATACAATGTCAAACACACTTCTTAGGACACATAACATAGTATTAACGCATTTAAATAATAGGGATTCACAATAATCCATAAAAATTAATCCCTCATACCCCATCACATAGTCAAAGCTGAGGCACTATCACTACCCTTATTTATTCCTTATATAGGTCATGGTTAACTAAGGGTAAAACATTCTCATTTATCAAGGATTCTCATGAGACACCAATTTATACATTTTATTTAAAATATTAGGCATCATTCATATTTTTCAATTTCATATTAGGGACCTTTTTCATTTAAATTATACAAGTAAATAAAATCATTTTCATTTAAACAACTCACCCAAAACCATCATTTTCATGTGTGCCTAAAAATAATTCATGCCATAATAATTCTTAAGTGCCTAAAATGATGCATGTATACAAAAACTTCATTCCATACTGGGTCATGAATAAAATATCAAAAAGCAACAACATCACACAACAAGTGCATCACCCAAGGTGAAATTACATCCAACTATAACACAAAACATCAATAATAACAATCTCGGCCTAGGTACTTGTGTTTTTTCCCATACATGGGTTAGCTACTCCCATGCACGAGCTCATGACCAAGGCCAGACACTTTCTAGTCTCATTCCTACCTTTACCAAATAGAAATAAAAAGAAAAGAAAAGAAAAATATGCTCTAATACTACTTTGTAATGTCCCGGCCTGGGTATCATATACCGATGCCCCAAGTTGATTAGTTACATGACCTCAGGCGTGCCTCCCCATACACTAGAGGACGCCAACTATGATTGAGGGTGTAATAGGTGTATCTTGGGGAGACTATACCCTATATATCAGAGTGACACATAACGAAAATAAATAATAAATTTCCAATTATAATAAACAATAACCAGATATCATACCATAATAATGAATACCAACATCACATGATAATACCAAGATGGAATACATTATCCAAAACCAAAGAAGTAAATATGGAATGCCATATAAGTGTCAAGTGTCAAATGAAAACCAAAAATAAATACAAAATGACAACTCCCAAGTGGGTCCCAACACCATGTTCGGGTCCCTCATCTATGCTCTATCCCAACTCAACCATCAAACATAGGGCTCTTACCCTTATCATGTCCTACAAACATGAAGTTTATTCAGGTACTGATCAGGCATGCTAAGTGGGGTGTGAGTACAACTTAGTAATGCACCACTAATGGTTTCAAAAACAACATATATTCTATAAAATTATATGAGGTTTTATAAATAATAAAATAAAATAAATAAAGTAAACAGTTATCAGTTTCCATTATTCTTTAATTAACCACATAAAATTATTGGGTTCACAATGAAACCCAACCCTTCAATTCCTGCTTTATCCCATACTGGAGTCTAAAACATATAATATATGGAATCATAATTCATTATATCATGGGATTTAATCATTCATTTCAATTCAATTTCATTTCACGACTAATTGGAACACCAATCCAAAGATAATATATTGGGCCTAGAACGTCATGTCTAGTACCCCGTGAGTATTTGGAGCATCAGTACATATTCCACACCCCATGGATATTTAGAGCGTCAATCCCTATCTTATAAAATAATATTCACATGCATGAATTTTGGCCTAGAACATCATTTCTAGCACCCCGTGGGTATTTGTAGAATTAGTCCCTGTCCTACACCCCATTAATTAATAAATCATAGATATATCACATATATTACATTCATCAAGGATAGTCATCATTAAAATTCTTATAAAAATTTCTCATCAAGGTAAACCATTTCAATTTAACACAAAAATCATGGTTCTACATTTAAATCACCTGGAATAATATGAAAAAGTCACCATTAAACCATTTTTTAACATTTAATCATAATATTCATTAACCCTATAAGGTTAATCCAACCAAACCTTTAATCCCAATTATCAATAATCCCATAATCTGATTAATTGACCAATTTCATAATTCCAATATCCCTCCAATTCCTTAATACCAATATCCCACCAATTTCATAATTATGTTAATTAATTAACCAATTAATTAATCTAATTCAAGATTCAATTTCAAAATGTGGAGATTAAAAATCCAAAATTACCTAAACATAATTATAATTCAAGACCATGGGAACCATAATTTAGACCACCTTCATGGTTGCTGATGGACTTTCTCTAAAAATAAATCCCCAAATTGAATTCAAATGATTTAATTCACAATGGCACTGCCGATTTAGGACCAAATCCTAAGATCAAGATCAAATGAACTAATATCCAAAAAAAAAAACAAAGATCTAAACCATATCAAATGGTGGATAAATCATTTCTATTAATTAAAAAATAGGGATAGAGAGACAGAAATACAAATGGGAAATAAATCACATACCATAGGAGAGATGATCCTTCAATCGGATCTTTGATTCATCAATAACAGGGTTTGAGGAGCCTTGGAACCCTCCCGAGAGCTTCAAAATTTGGAGGAATATATATAGGGTTGTTCTAGGTTATTTGGGGGTTAAAACCAAGGGATTTTGTATTTTAATTAAAATTTTCCGAAGAAAAAACCCGTCTGAATGGTTTCCTGGGTTGGGGTGCATGGTTTTCCAAACCATGCTCCCTAATCATACACCTTATATTAAGGGTGCATGGTTTCTACTAAGAGGGATAATAGTTTAGAAAACCATGAACTAACCATTCAATTACCTTACGTCTAGGATTACATGGTTTTCTAAGAGTAAGCACATGGTTTGTGTAAACCATGCTCCAACCGTGCACTGCCCCTTTGGTTTCAAAAAATCCCAAATTTCACCTGAAACGCCCCAAAACAAAAACCCATCCAAGATATACCAAAATAAGGGTAAAAGAGTACCTGTGAAAAAGAATGATACATCTCCAAAAAATGTCAGGATCTTATAATGGTCAAGCTATAAGGCTCCAAATGGTGTAAAGGAGTGAGGGAGGAGGTTTCCTTTTATAATTGAGGTGAGGGATACCTTTGTAATTTTTCAAAATATTAAATTATAATAAATTAATTTAACATAAAAAATGAATCCAGATTGTAAGGGATTCAAAGATAAGATATGATAGTGTTGTAATCCCATAAACTAATAGAATCTTGAAATGTTTTTTATTTCATTTTAAACTGTATCATTTGGATTAACCCCTTTGTTTTTTATTTTAAACATTAACCATGGTAATAATTATTTTATTCACAAAGGGTTAATAATGTTACTATAAATGGAAAGTGACTCATAAATTGAGAATTTATGTTGTGTTAAAAAATATTCCATTCACATGGATCAAGATAATATTATTATTAATTTTAAATAATTTAATAAAATATTGTTTTGATAAATTATCATTAATGTCAATTCTAACACTATTCATTTTATTTGATTTCAAATACAAAAAGATAAAGGTGGAATTCAAATATAATGCATTAAAACATATCTAATACATGATATAGATATATAAAATTCATTAGACACATTAAATGATACAAAATATATCAAAATTAATATTTTTAAACTCATTTATTTTATTTTTCTCTTAATTAAATAAATATTTTTTTAGCATTGTAGAAGCATTCAAGGTAATTATATAACTTATAAAAATTAAAAATAAATTTCTATGATAACTATAATTTCATCCAAGCAAATATAAATATTTTGTTTTATTCATATCTTCCTTTAATCCCCATTTGGACATATAAAACATATTAAAAATATGAAGAGTGATGTTTTGTAACTATCTTTGATAATATATAAGTAATTTTCATCGATAAGTGTCCATTAAACAACTCCAATATGAACTTAATATGTTAAAGTCTGAATAATATTCTTCCAATAATTTATTTGGGAAATTTTAGGTCATGGTTATATCATGATCTTTTGTTTTAACTCTTATTTAACCCCTTTAACTCTTACTATGATAACATGGTTTTTTACTCTTTGAGGGTTAATATAGTAACAATAAAATGCCAAAAACCCCATAAAATGGATCATCAATGAAATATTAAACCTTATATCAATAATTTTAAGGAAATTTATATTTTTATAAATTTTTTATCTTTTAATAAAATATTATTTACTATAAAATATTCATAATATCAATTTTAAGGACTATTCATTACTTTGAATTTAATAAAATCAATACAAGAAGATAACTTAAAAACAAGTAATTTTATACAACCCCAAAATGTTATAATAATCTTGAAAATTAATGGAGCACCTTGATTAATTAAAATTATGTTTCTTTTAATATTTTTAATATCATTTAATTGATTTTTCATTTAATTAAATAATTGCAACATTATTGTTGTGTAAGGGTTTAGGGTAATTATTTAATTCCTAAAAATTAGAAATAATTTACCATGATGAAGATAAATAATTTATATTTCAAAATAATATTTATATTCAAACATATCTTATGTATAACCCCATATTAAAAATATTATATTTATTTAAAATAAGAGTGATACATTTTGTCACTTTCTTTGATTTTAATAATATCTAATTCATTTTCATGAAAATGTGTCATTTAAATAACTCAATTTAGAACTTTAGGTTTTAAGGGTAGAATTAAATTCATACAATAAGAAATAGTATGAAATGTTATGGCCTTATCACCTTTTTTTAATTCAGATTAACCCATTTTACATTTTATTGAGGTAATAAATTTTATCACAGTTACTATTCATATTAACTAAAATTAAAAGGGATATAATTACAAAATTTGAACCTCCTAATTATAATTATGTAATTAACTTTATCTAAGTCAAAATGTAGAATTTACATAATTTAATTTAAAATAAAAGTGACAAAACTCAACGAAAAAGTTTTCTTTGGAAAAAAATCCTTCTAAATATAAAAATATTTTTATAATAAATTCAAGTATAAAATCCACTTAAAAAAATAATTTTATTATTTAAAATAAAAATTAACTAATTAAAATTTAAAAAAATCCAAAGCATGATTTTACATTGTAAATAATTTAAATTAAAATATATTTTTCACTAAAAATATGTATTTTTTCACTTGTTCTTGAAAAATAATTTTTTTCATAAAATTATCAAAAAATAATTTTAAGATAATTTTTAAATTATAAATTAAAAAATTTAATTAATTTTCCAAATAAATTTTCTCAAACTTTTATAAATTAATATTCATTCATAAAAATAATAAAAACTCATTTTTTGAAGAAAATATATTTTTAAAGAATAAAGTTGCTTTACTTTTATGTGATCATTTTTATAATCACTTACCAATACATTCATATAAAGTTTTACCTTTATATCTATTTCATAAATTATTTATTTATATTTATTCTTTCCAATTTAATAGAAATGCTATAATGGACATATAATATTTTAATAATATTTTTCAGTTCTTCTAAAATTGTTATTACGTGCAACGTAATCTATCAAAGAAATAAAATTATTTAAAAATCTATTTCATAAAAATCTTGAGGTGTTATATCCTCCTTCAAAATTTCACAATTCTATATTTACAAATGACGTTTGCCAATTTTTCATCATTCACGAATTTATTTTTCTTCTGAAAATTCTCATAATCTGATTGGGAACTTTTTATCTTTTCCAATAGAGATGATTTCTCAATCATTTGAAAAAGTAAAGATGTCTCCCATTACTGAATAATTCCCATATCCATGTATATTAGATCAATAAACATAGGATCCATTTCAATCCATATTTTGGTCAGAACTCCATGATATTTCCTGTTCAATGTATCTGCAACCTTATTTTCCTTCATCGAGTGGTAGTGTATTGGGAAATAATAATCCCTCAGTAGCTTGAGTCATTACATTTTCCTCATGTTGATCTATTTATATGAAAATATATATTTTAGGATCTTATGGTCTGTGTATATCTCGCATATTTCACCATTGAGATAATATCTTCATATCTTAAAAGTAAATAATATAGCTACGAACTCAAGATCAGGGTTTGTATAGTTTTGTTCATGAGTATTTAAATTCTATAATGTATATTTAAAAAATTTATCATTTTTACTAAGGAAAAAATCAGGTCCCTTATTCTATGAATCACTATATATCACAAATCCATCATTTTCTAATGGTAGAGTCAAAATTAGATCACTGAACAATCTCATATTCAATTATTCAAAACATTATTCACATTATTTTATCTATATAAACTTAACCCCTTTTCCTGTAATCTTGGTTAATGGGTTTACAATTAGAAAAAAAATCTGAAAAAAATTGCCAATAATAACCTTCCAAACCATTGAAACTAGATACCTAAGTTGTGTTTGTTGGTTTAGGTTATTCTCTGACTATATTTTCCTTCCTAAGATCAAATTATATTCCATTAATGAAGATAATATGGCTAAGAAAAGAAACTTTCAGAAGAAAAAAATCCATAGTTTCTAAATTTCCCATATAACTCTTTTCTTCAAAGGGTCTTAAGAATTATCTTTAAGTGATTCTCATAGTCCTTATAACACTTATAATACACTAAGATATCATCAATGAATACCATAATGAAATTATCAATATATCCCTTGAATAATCTAATTATTAGATCCAAAATTGATGGTCGATTAGTCAATCCATATAGTGTTACTGTACTCATAATGTCTATACCTCATTTGGAATGATGTCTTTAGAATATCATCCTTCTTAAATCATAATTGATGATACCCATATAAAATTTCAATCATTGAAAAATATTGATCTCTTTTAATTTGATCAAATAAGTCATAAATATTAGGTATATGATACTTGATATTTATCATATTTTCATTGATTTCTATATAATCAATGAAGAAACACATGGATACAAAATTCTTATTAATGAAAAAAATAGAGTCTCCCCAAGGTGAAACACTAAGTCTTATAAATCTCTTATCACACAACTCCTCTAGTTGTTTATTAAACTCCACTAACTCCATGGTGGCCATTCTATTTGGAGTATTTCATACTTTCCTTTCATCATAGATTAAATCAATGGAAAAATAAACATCATGCTCCCATGGATGTTTAGGTAATTCCTTTGGAAATACATCAATTTATTTTAGTATAATAGGTACATGATCAATATGAATATTACCTTTTACATCCAAAGATTGTGTTTTCATATCTTCCCCAAGAATATTATTTTGAAGAACTATTGGGGGTGGATCTATACATGACCAAGAAGATTAATTATCCACTCTAAAGATAAGTAATTTTACATATTTATCATGAACTATAACTTATATCACTTTGCATTGAAAAATTTTCATCATATTTTTTAATCCAATACTTAACTAGGATTTTATTAAATTCAACCACAATTATGATAATAAATTAATCCAATAGATCATGTTTATCTGTCATAATGGGAACTTCCTATCACATATTTTTCATAGTAAGATTTCCACTAGGTGTTCTAACGTGCAAATCGATTATTAAGTTTCTAGAAAAATATATAATTTTCCTAGAAAAAAATTAAAGATATAAAATAGGGAAAATATATAGAATAAAATAATTCATTAGTTAAATTTGAGGTTATGATTAAAGTACCTTCTAAAATATCATTGGGAAATACCACCTCAACTATGGTGATCGCGTAATCTTGGCCTCCCCCTAGCTTCTTTTGCAATATGTTTCCTTGATTCTTGGGACATTGGTGTGAATGATTCAGAATTTATATATAGTTGAATAATTGTTCATCATTTATTTCTTTCTTACCCTTGCATTCATTATCCATATGAACCTTATCACCACACTTGTAATAAACTATGTTCCCTTCCAACATTTTCTAGGATGTTTCTTCCCAAAATTTTCATATGATAGAAATTAGTTCATTTTATTCTTATTCTTTGATGCATCACCTTTTTAAGATTGTTTAAAAAACCACTTCTTATTTTGATTCCCCATTAATATATAAGATCTGGAATTTCCTTCTCTATTTTGGTGGAACATAAAACTTTTTCATCATATGATGAATTTTTTTGAGAAACCAGCACCCTTGAAATACATGGTTTAATATATTCAATGAAATGGTAAATCTTGTATTTCATATTGAAAATATAATTTTTTGTATACCTGGATAGTCTTGTAAAGGTAGCCTCATACTCTACAACACTTTCTTCCTCAAATTTCTTTGAATTGAGGAACTTTCTCTTAATTTTAGTCTATTTCTCATGAGGGAAATATTTTTGATGAATATTTATTTAAAATATATAAATTTTATATGTTCTATTTCCTCTTCCTCTCTAGTATTCTAGATCAATGACCACCATTTATCAATATCTCCCATGAGATAGTATATTACTAGTATAACCTTTTCTATTTCATCGTATCCCAAGACCAGAAATATCTTTTCAAGGGACTTGATCCATTTCTCAACTACCACAAGATTAGTACTCCCACTAAGTAATGTTGGATTATTTTACATAAAGTAATCCGATATAGGATAATCAAACTATAGAAAAATAGGTTTCTCTATTTGGGAATGGTTATTTTTCATAACCTGATTAAGTTTCCCTAATATAGCCATGGTCTCCTTTGTTTTAATACTTGATGTATTATCTTGGTCAGTAAGGAAATTTATACATTAACCATGAGTATTGATACCATTAATTCTTCTAGGTTCCATTTCTATACAATTTTAATTACTGGATTAGCTCATGACATTATGAATTTAAAAAAAAACATATAATACTAATTTTTTTGTAACTCATAACATAAATCAAAAATATATGCATTATTAATATTTAAATATAACCCTGGTTTTATTTGGAAATATTTAAATCATAATTTGTTTTTTCAAATATTCACAATGGTTTGTAAAAAAATCTGAATTTTCCTGGATATATTCCCAGGGAGTGTCAAACTAGTTGCATAGTTAGGCTTGTTTCCCTGAAGTATGTGATAATTGAATCAAATCCCAATGTCCCCTTTTTGAAGTTATTACCCCTAGGTACAACTATGCAAGGACCTTGTCCCATTTTAGTATCCATAAAGGGATGTATTACTGGGAAAAAACATATAATCTATACCTTAATATAAATTTAGGATATTATTCCATAATTTTACATGTCCTTAAAGTATATAATAGTGTTAAGTTCCCTAATCTATGTTTTCCTAAATCTAGTTCCCAAGGTTTCTACAAAACATTCTCAAATACCAAATTTAACAACCATCACTCTAGTAACCTAAAGTCAATGTCTACTTTATTACATTGGTATAGGTATAATGGATATTACTCTAAAGTATTGATCTATTTAGCAGTCTTGAAGAACCAAATACATACATGATACAAATTTTACATTGGTAATAGAATATAAAACATAAGAAAATAAAATGCTCAGAATCCTTGAAACTCATTCAAATAATTCATCTTTATATCCTAGGGAAAGAAAAAAAATAACGGTGGACACAAATTCTCAGTAAGGGTAAAAAATAGTGGAATATATCATGAGTAATTAAGGAATAATCAATATGAAAAGCTAAATAATTTAAAACACTTTCCATTTATCAATAACATGAGGAAGAAATGAATCCATGGATAATATCAATGAAATAATATCATGTATAATAATAAATAGATTTTAAATTAATGAAATACTTAATATTGGATTTCATGATCTCATACATCATTATATCTATACCATAAAGACCTTACACTAAGAAAATTTAATACTATGGGTAAAACAATTAAATTTGGCCAACTGATTTGTATCATGAGACCTATCAATTCATCGAGAGGAAATATAAATTTAGGTCTCACCCATCAATGCATTTACAATAAATTCCTAATATATTTAATGATATATTTAAGTCATGAAAAATATGCCTTATCAAAAAAATTCCTTATTGAATAAAGAATACCAAATATCAATATTTCCCAAGTCATTCAAATAAATTTCAATGTAAAACACCATATGTGTAAATGATATATATTTTAAGAAATAATCATATCAACGATAAATAATATGGATATTTAATGGAAATTTAATCTCCAATGATCATATTAAATTGAATGTTTTAAGAGAAGATAATGAACATAAAATTAATAAGATATAAGAGTTGACCACAGTTTCTTCAAGAATATAGGTTTTGAAATAAAATAATGTCCATTGGAAGATTAAATTTAATGGAAGTAAAATATTTAAATAAGCTTTGTCACAACTTGTCCCAATGGGTCCCATGTTGTGACTCCGAAATCCTACCTCCAATCGGATAAGGGATGGATACTAGCACTAAGTAGGCATATCTATAACATGGTATGCCTTATCCTAAGTACTTATATACATGAACACATATACAAGCCCATAAAATGCTGAAATTTAAAAACAACCATGCATACATATATCTAAATCTCATAACCAAAGTACGATAGTAAGTAAAGGAAGGTAAATAGGGACAAATACAAGCCCATGACAAAGAGTCTAAAAAATTCAAACCTAAAAGTGATACAGAGGACTACTATCAAGATACCATTGGAACACACCTCAATCTGTTTGGTCACACTAAGCACCATCTAGTCCTATTCCATTAAGGAATCTATCAAAAGGTCGATTTTATGAACAAGACATGTAATTTTTGGGAAAATACCATGTAAGGGTGAGTATAACAATATCCAGTAGGACACTCTGAATCCACAAAGCATACAACAAAAGAATACAGTCATCTCTACATAGGTAAATGTCTATAGAACATATAACAACAATATCTAGATATACTAAAAAAATAAAAATAGTCTAAAGTTAATTCACAACCATAACACCAGCATAGGATTATAGCTAAAATGTTCCACATAGAACTCATCTGGGAGAACACACTCCTAAGTCTAATAATGCTAATGATTCCCGTCTAAGAGGTGGTGCTCGTTGGGTATCACCATAGAGATACATGTTGAAAGTACGAAGAGATATTATACACATATGAGGATCATTCCTAAGGCCATGGGGTATACTAATAACTCAATATGAATTAACATGCTAAGTAGAGTATCAGTGCCCATATAGTGTTGGTCACAACTACAGGTGTAATCGAGTCGAGTCGAGCTGGGTATCTCAGTACTCAAGCTTGAGCTCGGTACTTGAGCTTGGTGCTCGAGCTTGGCTTGGTGCTCGAATAAGTATTAATTTCCTAGCACAATATTTAGATCTATCTTGACTCTATCTTGACTCAATATTGAGTGATCACTTGATTAGTCTTGACTCAATTAAATTAGAACACTTTTTCAAAGTTTTAATTACAAAGTACAACTCGAATTTGAGCTCAAACACGAATTTGTACTCGATATCAAAAGATAGAGCTCAAAATTAAATACATATATATAGAATAAAAATATATATATTAAAAAACTAAATACTAAATTAGGCTCATGATCTACTTAATTATGTTGTTATAATACTCAAACTCGACTCTATTTAGTATTGGAGTACCTCGGGCTTTATCTCGACTCAAAAAAAACTGATCCAAGTTTGAGTATCTGTCGAGTTGAACCTAAGTAGATCATGAGTATTCAAGATTGTTTACAACCCCAATCATGATGATACCAAGATCTCCACCTAGGGAATAAATATGAATAGAGGATCTCACTTCGGGATTCACAAAGGGATTCCAACAACTCAATCCAAGAATTATTTCTAAAGGGACCATTGTTGTGTGTATAGGATGTGATCCATACTAGCCCTTAGGGAAAGGATATGTGGAATGTACCCTACAAATAATTTTCCAAGATACAGAGGAAAAGGGCTCCAAGCCAACTTTTTAGGAGTACATGGACTATATTCGGGTTACACACCGTGTCCCTTAGAACCCGGGTCCTGCCTGTGTAAATGGAACATGTCTATGTCTATGTCCATGTGAAAGTACATGGAATGCTACTACATGTGTACTTTATTCAATGTCCCGGTACATGGTTTATCCCATGTATTCTCATCCTAGCCATGTCCATGTGGGAGTACACGGTGTGCACATGCCTTTGTAATCCAACCCATGTCTGTGTATCCTCTGAGGTACATGTCAATCTCAAAAAAGGGGACCACATGTCGTGTGACATAGTCACACATAATTTGATAATAATATACTTCCTAAAACCCTATCCACCACTAATAGGGTCCCACACGATATGTGGCTCTACATTACATGTCATGCAGTGTGGAATTTTCCAAATTCTAAGATATGGATCCAAATCTTCGATCATTCCTCTGGGATTCAATCTGATAGTATCGTCATTGAAAAATCATGAACTAGGTCCCAACAAGTCACACCATCATTGATTAACACATTCTAGTCCTTTGATTCATTTAGAAAATTCCTTCAAATTGTGTTCTTTTTTATGCGCCGAAGAACACAAAAATTGGGTACCAATGTCATTTGATCAGATATCGACTCCATCATTGCACCATTTTTGTGTCTTTCAGATCTCAGATCTACAATTTCAAACCATTGCACCAAGAATCAGGTGTGTGGTGTTAAAATTTCTAGTATACATTGAAATTCGGGCCAAACAAAGAATTCTCATGATAAACAAAGAATCAGGGGAGAAAAGCGCAAGAAAAAACATGAGGAACGAACCTCTTTATAAGTTTATGTCATCCTAGAATAATTATCATTAGAATGAGGAATGAATATATAACAATTTAATCGTAGGAAAAGTTTCCCAATAAAATCCTCGTAATAGTTCCCATCCCATAAACGACCAATTCATAGATCAATCTATTGATTGATTGATATGTGTTCATCATAGAAATTAAGAAAGTGGAAATAATAAAAACACAATAATGTCCTACCTCATTTTGGATTGATCACTAATAATGAACAAGCAGCATTTTTGTTGTTGGTGATATCCTACGATTCTATTGTATGTTGATCACTGATCTACAATCTGGTTGTCATTCATTTGAGAGAGAACCTCCAATTTTCTCTCAAATATCTATCTAATGGCTGAAGGGTTATGCATTTAACCTTAGAAATCACATCATAATGGTTTAATTAAAGTTACATAGGTCTCTACATCAATGAAATAAAAAGATAATTTATTAATAATTTTATTAATTTTCATGTCCGCAATGAATTTCACACAAGCACCCCATACCGACAAAGGTGATGTCACACCTAGGGTAAAACATGCATTTTAAACTCAATGATTCCATAGTATATCTGATTTGAGCCCCCGTTTATAATTTATTATACTTTTTCAAGAAAACTATGTATTTTTTCTATTTAATATATTTAATATAATTCAAACATTTATTCTAGGAACACCAGGTCTCCGAATTTCATTTCTCCCCAACGCCTAGTCTTGAAAATAATCCATACAATATCCAAAAATAATACATGGAAAATACAAGTCATTAAATTATCCCCACATTCGGTCTTTATATACTAAAAAATCCAAAATAAGAGGCTATATAAAGATATATGGGTACAGAGCATGAATCTAATCATCTGACACCCATGTGCTCTCCTGAAAATTCTTATGTTATCACCAGACACTCACTAAAGGAATTGCTCACCCATAAAGGATCCTCTATTGATGATCATCGATCTATACTAGGTTCTTAATAAAGGTATCTACATCCTCGATGTCTAGCTCACCCCAGTAGATAACGTGGGATGGGTCATTCACGTGCCTCCTCAGTTGCGACACATAGAAGATGTCCAGTACTTGTTCTAACAGTGGAGGTAGATCTAAGTAGTATGAAACCTTGACAACTCTACATAGTATCTAAAAATGGCCAATGAATCTCAGAGATATCTTTTCACCCTATCCAAATAAATGTAATCCATGTTGAGGTAAACCCCATATAAACACATAGTCTCCCTCCTCAAACTCCAATAGCCTTTATCGTCTATCTTTATAAGACTTCTGACAACTCCGTGCAATCTTCATCCACTCCTAGATGATCTATACCTTCTCAGTAGTTGTTCTCACCAACTTTGGTCCCATAAGTGCTAACTCTCCTAGGTCATTTCAGCAAAGTGATGACCTGTAGGGTCTCCTATACAAAGACTATAATGGTGACATACCGATAGTGGAATCTTAATTGTTATTGTATGAAAAATCTATTGGTGGTAGGTGATCCTCCCAACTGCATCTGAAGTTCAACGTGCAAGCCTGAATCATGTCCTATATAACCTAAATGGTTCGCTCTATCTATCCATCATTTTGGGGGTGAAATAATGTGTTTAAGAGTAAATGAGTCCCAAAAACCTCTTGCAATCCATTTCATAAATAGGATGTGAATAAAGAATCATGGTTAGAAATGATCATCTATGGGACTCCGGGGATTTATAATATCACTTTTCTGTAGAGGCATCCCAAGTTCTCTAATTAACTCTTTTCCCTAATATCTAATAAGTGGGATGACTTTGTGAGTTAATCTATGATCACCCAGATGCCATCGCATCCCCTACATGTATTTCGTAAACCTATCATGATGTCTATGGATATCTCATCCCACTTCCACTCTAGAACCTCAAGAGGTTGAGCTAAACCTGCTGGAACTTGTTACTCATCCTTCACTTGTTGAAAAGTAAGAAATCAAGATACAAACTCTGCAGCTGATTTCTTCATCCTTAGCCACCAAAACAGATGTCAAAGGTCCTGGTACATCTTTTATACACCCGGACATACCACTTAAGGAGATGTATGAAACTCTCTCAAAACCTTATCTTGTAACATCACTGGTACCATCGTACGTCCTTTGAAAAGAACTACATGCTCTCCACCTTCATAAAATCCATCAATAACATGTCTAGTGGATATCTAAGTACGTAGGGTGTCACGTTTGACATCCCTAACTTGTGGATCCCTGACTCATTACAGAAGTAGAGGGGTGACAACCATCAACTGGAGGTAAGCCACTCCATCACCATCCACAAAGGATAACTACAATGAGTCCAACTACTCAGATGCCTCATTCAGTAACTATGAGCAATATTTCCTTCTGAGAGCATCTACAACCATGTTCCCATTTCTAAGAGTACAGAAAATTTTGAAATCATAATCCTATAGGAACTCTATCCATCACCTTTATCTCGGGTTGAGATCTTTCTAAGAGAAGAAATACTTGAGAATCATGTGATCAGAATAGAGGATAAATTGTTCACCCATCAAGTAGTGTCGTCAAATAATTAGTGTGAATACAACTAATACTAACTCAATATCATGGGTCATGTAGTTCTGCTCATGTGGTATCAAATAACGTGAACCATCTTCAATCACTACTAACCTCTGCATCAGAACGCAACCAAGCCCCATTCCTAATGCATCACTAAACACTACATACTCGAACCCCTCCTCTATAAATAATAAGATTAAAATGCTCATCAAACTCTACATAAACAACTAAAAAACCTTCTAGAACCTGTTTTTCCACGTGAAAGGTTTCCCCTTTCAGGTCAAATTTGTCATGGGAGCTAATATCTGAGATAAATTTGGTATTAATACCTAGTAATATTCTTACAACCCAAGGAAGCTTCATACCTCCATAATGCTCTTGGGTGGCTCCCAAGTTAACACTCCCTCAACCTTGGCTGGGTCCACTACCACTCCATCTACTGATATAATTTTTCCAAGAAAGTAGACCACCTAAATCCATATATAACACTTCCAAAGATTCCTATAAATACGGTTCTCTCAGGTACATCTAAGACCATCCTCAAGTGTCTCATGTGCTCCTCCTCGGATGTTGAGTGCACAAGAATATCATCGATTAAGACTACCATGAATCATTCCAATAAAGGATGAAAGATTAGATTTAGAATCCCCATAAATAATTCCAGGGATTTCATCATGAAAAAGGGAATCATCAAGTACTCATAGTGACCATAGAGACATCTAAATGTCATCTTCAGTATATCCTTATCCCATACTCGTAACTAGTGATAGCCTGATCTGAGGTCAAACTTGGAGAACCATTGTTCCCCTCTCAACTGATCAAAGAGGTCATCGATCCTTGGTAGTGGATACGTTTTCTTCACGGTCACCTAGTTCAAGCACCGATAATCCATGCATAACCTAAATATCTTGTATGAATTATTGGAAAACAAAACTTGGGCTTCCCATGGTGAAGCATTGGGTCTAACAAAACCCTTCCTCTATAAGTCCTCCAATTGAAATCTCAGCTCATGAATCTCTTCTGGATCCATATGATATGCTGGAGAAGATATTGATGTCGTCTTGGGGTGTATATCAATGAATAAGTCTATTTATTTGTGATGATATAATCCTGGAACATCCTCAGGGAAGACATCCTCATACTCTACCACCACTGTATGGAAATAAAAAGTCATAAAATCCACTACATCAAGGGTTATGCTAGAAAACTATGGAGTAATCGACTACACCCTTCTATACATGAGTCCATCCTACCCTTCCTAGGTTTTTTTCATCAAAAAAGGAGAACCTAGCTATGTCACTACATACACACTACATCCTCCACCTAAAACAGATAATCTGAGCATGAATTATGAAAAACAATCCATACCTAAGATGAAATTGTAAGGCCTCATTATTGCTACAAAGTGATCCCAATAGAACTCTCACCTCAAATTTTTTGGTCACACTATCGGTACAAGTGTGTGATTGTTGAATTCTCTCTAGTATGAGTCTCCAAGAATAAAGGTTGATCCAAGGGCTTAACCAGAATCTCTAAGTCTTCAACAAGTTATGTGGAAAGAAAGGAATGACTAGAACCTCTTTATATCAGTACTACTTCTAAGGTATAAAAGACACATATCATACTTCAAATCAATCTAAGAGCCTCTGGGTCATAATATTTGACAGCATGTAGTTGTCCCTACCACTGTCCTCTAGCGCCCTAAGCCTAGAATAAACCACCTGGGGTGGTGGTGGTAGGAAGTCAAAGCACCTACCACGTCTTTCTTCACTCTCAACTCCTTTACCACATCCAGTGTCCTAGGGGACATTCTATCCCTTCCAATTAATCTACCTTGATGGATCATTCATGGTCTCTCTATCAGTCATACAGTGGGTTAGAAAATCTCATGCAATATGTTGTCTATCGTCACATGAGTAGAAATGTCTCTCTTTTGGAAAACTGGACCCATCTTGTGATCCATAAACTGTAGATCCTCAATCCTAGGACCTCCTATAGAATCATCCCACACGTTTAGGTCCTTAAGACTGATGTCTCCTCCCTACCAATGAGGTATCTACCCATGATTTCCCACTACCAGCAACCATGGGTTGTGTCTACTCAACCAAGAAACCTTCAACCACCAAATCTAGTTCTAGCACCCTAGAAAATGTATAAATGCGAAGAGCGATAAAAATGGATTGGATTTAGCTATGTATCCCTTGTTCAAATGTTTGAGCCCTAAAGAACTATTCATGATCCATATCAATCAAGTAACTGGAGAGGTTGTAAACCTCAATGAATACTCAGATATTGTCATGCTGCCTTATTGGAGCTATAGAAGATCTTGGATACATACATCCCTCAGTGTAGCTAGAGAGAACTCTTATCTAAAATGGTTCTCAAACCCTGACCATGTTATAGTCACCTAATCATAAGATTGGTTCAATAAACCCCACCATCATCCTATTGATCCATGGAGAAGGGTCACCTCCAGGACCACTAACCAGTCTGTTGGTGTCCTGACTAGAAGGAAAACTCAGGTCACCACCTCAAGTCATTCCTCAGCCACCTATGGTTTGGTCTCACCTCAAAACCTAAGGGGTCTATATTTCTGAAACTCATGAAGTGTTCTCAGCCTGCGCACCCCATTCGTCGGTACTACGGGTACTATGTGTTACTCTACAGGTGGTGGTATAGCTGGTGCACCACCTCGAGGTAATATCTCTATAACTATTCCTTGTATCAATGTCTCATAACTAAGGGGATCATCCTCATGATCCTGATGCTGAATCCTATCTGGAATACATCACATAGGAATCTTAAAAGGAAACAAGTTAAACCATTGTAAATTAGTATATCTAGAGAGATGACTCAAGAATGAAAAGGAAACAACAACCCATTCTAATATGATGCCTATATCATTTTTTCCTACAACCAATTTTCTCATGTACTGAGTCAAAAAAAACTAGGTAATCTGAGTCTTGTTGTATGGATATGTCGGATGCCACACCAACACTGGATTCCTTGGCCTAAAATCTAAACTTGGAACACTTAACATTTTTTCCCCAAACTAAACATACAAACTCTGGTCCTAAGGTAGAAGTTACTGACTCTGATACCACTTTTTCATGAACCATCCCAATGGGGTCAAAGCTGCGACTCCCCAAGCCCACCTTTAATAGGTCAGGGGATGGCGACTAGTGCTGAGTAGGAATATCACTAACATGGGAGGCCTTATCCTAAGTACTTGTACACATGAACACATCTCCAATCCCATAAAATTTTGAAATGTAAAAACAATTGAAAAACTATGCAATCATACATATAAATCTCACAAAAAAAGTACGACAAGAAGTAAATGAAGGTAAATATGGCCAAATAAAAGCCCACCACAAAGTCTAAAAACAATCTTGGCCTAGAAGTAATATAGGGTACTGTTGTAAAGATACCATGGGAAGACACCTTGGTATGTTTGGTATTACTAAGCACTATCTGGCCTGGTCCTTCAAGGAATATATCAAAAGATTGATCGTATGTACACGACATGTGCGAGAAAATCCTGTGGAGGGGTGAGTATAAAAATACCCAGAAGGACACCCCAAAACCACAAAAAATACAAAAAAAGAGAATATAGTCAGCTCTAAAAAAGCATATTTCTATAGCACATTTAATAACAATATATAGATATACTCAAAAAAGACACAATCTAAAGGTAAGTCACAACTATAACACCAACATAGGATTCCATCTCAAAGATTCCACAAAGCACTCATCTGGGAGAACACACTACTGAGTCTAATAACATTGATGAAATCTATTTGAGAGGTGATGATCATCAGGTATTTCCATATAAGTACAATTTTAAAGTCCAAAAAGATACGATACACAAATGATCATCACTCCCAAGGACATATGGTATAATAATAACTCAATCTGGATTAACTCTCTATGTAAAGGATCGGTGCCTACGTAGTATTGGTCATGATGATACCAAGAACTCCACTGAGGGAACAAAGATTAATAGATGATCTCACTATCTTCCTCACATAGGGATTCCAACAGCTCTACCCAAGAGTCCTACTAAAGGGATCACTTCCCTTTGTGAAGGAGTTGATTCCATACTAACCGACATGGAAAGGATATAGGGAACACAACCTAACAAAACTTATCCAAGATACATAGGATAAGGGATCCAATCTGACTTTTAAGAAGTACATAGTGTGTAGAAGGGCTACATTTCATTTCCCTTCGACCCTGGATATTTTCCATTTAAGTGGCCCATGTTGTTTCCTATGTCCATGTGAAATTACATGGCATTATACTTCCTATGTACTTCACCCCATGTCCCAATATGCGGCTTAGTCTGTGTATTCCTGGTCTGGTCATGTTCGTGTGGGAGTGCACAACATGATCATTCTCGTGTACTCCAACTTGTTTTTTTATCCTCTGAGGTACATATTGATCTCACCAAAGTGAACCACACATCATGTGATACTTAACTCCTTTATAAAACCTTAGACACTACTGAGATGGTCCCACATGGCATTTGGAATCACGTTACACATTGTGTAGTGCGGAATTTTCTAGATTCTCATATCTGGATCTATGTATCTGGTCCTTACTCCAACCTTCGATCTAGAAACTGCCTCATGGAAAATCATAAACCATATCCTGATGATTCATTCCATTTCCAATTAACACATTATGGACATTCTATTCATTCATAAAATGCCTTTGAATGGTGTTCTTCATTGCACACCAAAGAACATAAAAACTGGGTCCTTACATCATCCAATCAATTATTGACACCATCTTCACACCACCATTGTGTTGTTCTGATCCCGAATCAATGATTTCGAACTATTGTGCCAAGAATTGGGTGTGTAATGTTCGAATTTCTGGTATACCTTGAACCATGGACCAAACGAATAATGTCTGTGATGAATGAAGAATTAGGGGAGAAAACCACAAGAAAAATCATGATGAATGGACCTTGTTCGATGTTCATGTTGATCTCAATTAATTTTCATTATAATGATGAATGAAGAGATAAAAATTTAATCCCAAGGAAATTCTCCCAATAAAATCCCAAAAATAAATCCCATGCTACAAATAATTGATTCGTGGATCAATCTGTTGATTGATTGATCCGTGGATCATCATAGAAAATAATAATGGGTAAATAATATTTACACAATAATTTCCTTAATTTATTTTGATCAATTTTTTTCTAAGAATGAGAGGAATCGTTGTCTTTGGCGAGGTCCTCTGATTCTGTTGTACATCGATCGCCGATCTATAATCTCGTTATCTTTCATCTAGGACAAATCATACAAATTTCTCTCCAAAATCTATAAAACTGGTCCAGGGTTCTAACCCTAGAATCTTTTAATAATGGTCTACTTAAATACACATCAGTTTCTACACCAGTGAAATAAAAATAAAATAATTTTATTAATTATTTTATTCATTTTCATGTCTGCAACAGATTTTCCACAAACACCTCACATCAACAAAGGTTATGTCTTACCTAGGGTAAAATTCACATTATGAACTCAATAGTGCCCTCATATTTTTGATCTATTCCCCCATTTAGAATTTATTTCACTTTTTCAGGAAACTTGTGCACACGTGCTATTTAATATATTTATTAAATTTCAAAAATTTACTCTGGGCACAACAGGCCTTGAAAATAATCACTACAATATCAAAAAATAATACATGGAAAATATAATTCATTATAATATTTCATAAAATATTTTTTCTTGTAAAACCATTGAAAAAATATAGAATAATCTAAATTTATTAAAACGGTTATGGAGGCAAGGATTTCTGTTATCACTGCATATGTTAAAAACAATAATTTTGTCTTTTTATAAAGAAATTTGAAAACATCCCTTGAATAAAATAGTATAAAAATTAATTTTAATCCCTTTTTAAAATTCAATAGTAACATAAAATTTATTAATAAATAATTTTAGTGAATAGAAGTAATTTTGTAAAACATGTTTGAAAAACATATAATTGGAATAAAAATATATCTGAATATATGATAAATAAAATCAGTTTTTCTTTTAAACATTACTTTACATGATTAAAGTACCAAAGAGAGGGAAATATGGATGAAAATATAGAAACTATTTAAATATATAGTGGTTAAGAAAATTATTGGAGCTTATGAAGGATAAATTATATGATTATTTTAACGAAAATAAAATCAATCCTAAAAGAAAGTGAGGTTGTAAAATAGATTCTTACCACTTTAGTAACTTTTAAATTGTGACCCCTTGAAATACTATACATTAATTGAAACATAAATCATCATGAATAATAATTCATACATGTTAAATAAATCAAATGGGCAATATATACACCATATAAAAGTGAATAGGTTCATGATAACAAAAATGTCTGAATGGAGTGTAAATCGAGAAGAAATCCATTACCTCATGCTTCCTTTTAGTTGATAATTCTTTAAAATCCTTTATAATGGTTTTAAACTTCTTATTAATTTATACCAGAACCTTATTAATACATATAATATAATATATGATCCAATTATAACATATTACCACCTGTTCGTTAATAATATTTCATTATTATCATTGTTTCATGTGCTAACTTCTTCATTTTCTCATTCATGTTTTGTCATGGAAGTTATGGTTATTTTGTATAGGATATTATTCCATAATCTCCAGAATTATATTAATGTTATAAATATCATATTTTTAAATTAGATTCATTATTATAATCATTCATGAATTTTGCACATGGTAAATGAATCGCATTGCTTTATAGAGATGGTAGGCCATATATACACATGAGTGATGATATCATTTCCTTAATGGGTGAAAGGGTAAGGAAGTTGATGATATATTAATTTTTTAGAATCAATATTATGTATTATGTATCATATATATTCATTATTTATATAATTATTACTATCCATGGGAGTATCTTATGGAAAACAAATTACATCGGTTCATGAGGGCGTAGTCCACCATACACACAATGTCCACCTTCAGGGCATGCGATTGGAGGATTTAGTGGAAGCGTGATGCTGCAATTCCAAATGCATACCTCAAAATAGATACCTACTATAGTTACACCTATGTCACATCTCTATATTCTTGATATGTTCATTGACACCTAGTTTTGAGAGGACTTTCTATGTATGTTGCAGAATATGCAATGTGTTTTTCGACCTGTCCCGAGTATGGCAGAGTTGACTCAGGAGTTGCGGTAGCAGCATCCTCCCACCTTTTTAGGGTATGGTGGACCACATGCTACTGATTCATGGTTCAAATATATTATTTATATATTCAATCATCTTGAGACACCTATATAGTGTAGGGTCAAACTTCTTTCTTATATGCTGTGTAATTCTTCCAAGCAGTGGTGGGATGTTCTTACATAGGAAGATCGGTATAGAGATATGGTTTGGGAATATTTATAGACTATATTCTATGATAATTTCTTTCCCCAGACACTAAGTTATGGTAGAGATAGATAATTCATGAACCTTTATTAGGGAGGTATTTCTGTTATAGAATATTCTTCTCAATTTACAGAGCTATATTGGTTCACACTGACTCTCTTGGGTGATGATCTTATGATCGCCAAGAGATTCGAGGATGGGTTCATATATTACATTTAGTCACTATTCAATGTCTTTTGGTTGATGACCATATTATAGATAGTCAACCAATACCTTATTACATAGTGAAATTTGAGGGAATATGATGGTGTGAGTTAGGGTATTTATGTATGTAGATCTATTAGTTTTTCTTCTTTTGGGTGAAATAGATGTTTTGAGGATACTTGTGTAGGTAGAAGTAGTCAGGATCCTCGTGTTGATAGCTTTATAATGTATCACCATTGCAGGAATATGGGATATAAAAAACCTCATTGTTTACTAGATCCAGTAAAATGTAGAGGCTATAGTAGGATGGGGCATATCCAGTGCTTTTGTAGGACCTTTCCATCAGTGCCTAGTAAGAGGGGATCTACACCTACTCAATGATCAAGAGCGGAGATAGTGGTATCACGTTAGGATGGAAGCTGTAATACCACAGGCCACTCAGGCCAAGGTGTCGATTAAGGAATAGGTAGTCAGACACATGATTTTCAGCGCCGGTAGAGCAGACTTGATCAGGGTAGTCAGGCAGTGACTTAGGACTGTGGTATAGGATATTTACATTGAGTTCATCTTGTACTGAAGGAACAGAGTGTCAACCCTTCTATAGTTTTGGGTACTATTATAGTAGGGTCCACTTTAGTGTCTGATTTATTTTACATAGGTGCATCTCACTCATTTATATATGTGACGATTATAGAGAGTTTAGACCTTGAGATTGAACACTTCTATGATGTTTTGAAACTTGATATCTCATTAGGTATCCAATTAGAGGGAGTTTGTTGTTGTAAGGATTTTCCACTTAAGATAGGTGAATACCTCTTCTTGTGAAATCTTTTCATCCTTGACATGATGGGATTTAATGTAATCACTAGGATAAACTATTTAGTTCCCTGTCAATCCCATATAGACTGCTGTTGTTGGAGGGTAATGTTTACATCACCAAAGGGTAGTAGGCATGTGCATAAGGGAGAATGGTATGTTCATGCATCTCGATCAAAACCCAAGTAGAAAAGTTTGGGTAGTGTGACAGATCAGATGAACAGTATCTTCTTAGATGATCAAGGGTTAAAACGCACTATTTTTCCTCTTATAGTGGATCATTTTAGGGATTTCCTTCCTGAAAACTTCTCTGGTATACCTCCAGTGTGCGAGGTAGAATTTACCATTGAGCATGTGCTAGGAGCAGCACCAGTGACCATTCCTCCTTATAGGATGTAACCTATAGATCTTTTAGAGCTTAAGAGGTAGTTGGAGGATCTAGAGTCTAAAGGATTTATTCACCCCTACACTTCTCATTAGGGTTCACTGGTCCTTTTTTACAATAAGTAGGATGGTACCCTTAGACTTTGTGTAGATTACCAAATATTGAAGAAGCTCACGGAAAAGAATTATTATTTGTTGCCTCGAATAGAAAACCAATTTGATTATCTCAAAATAGATATATTGTTTTCAAATAAATATTTAAGGTCGGGATATCATCATGTGTGTTTCAATTCATCATACATACCTCATAAATCTTTTAGGAGAAGGTATGGTCTATATGAGTACCTGGTCAGGTCGTTCGGACTCAAGAATGCACCTACAGTCTTCATGGATCTAATGAATTTGGTTTTCCATACATATATGGATTTATTCATGGTATTATTTATTAAAGATGTATTTGTGTATTCATACTCCATACACTACCATGAAAACCATCTTGAGATCATTCTGAATACACTGAGAGAGAATCAACTCTATGCTAAGCTCAGTAAATACCACTTTTGGATCGACAAATCCAACATCCTAGGTCACATTATCTAGGAATCATGAGTTTCAGTAGACCCATAGAAAGTGAGAGTTGTAGTTTACTAGGATAATCCCAAGATCGTCTTTGAAATTCATAGTTTTTTAGGTCTAGCTGGGTATTATAAATGTTTCATCTAGGATTTCTCACATCTTGCAGCACCGCTTATGGGATTGAGAAAGAAAGGTATGAAATTATTATGATCATAAGATTATGAAGTATCCTTTTAGGAGATGAAGAGAATATTTACTTTAGTGTCGATACTAATTCTTCTAGAGACAGTTAGGATCTATACAGTTTATTGTGATGCATAAAATATTAGTCTTGGAGCTATTCTGATGCAGGATGAGTGAATCATTAAGTATGGGTATCATTAGTTGAGGCCTCATGAGTGGAATGACCTAACGCCAGACCTTGATCTAGCGGTTGTAGTTCACACTCTACACTTTTGGAGACACTCACTACTTAGATATTGTTTTTTTCTATTCACTAATCACAAAAAATCAAGTACATCATTATGAAACGTGATCTAAATATTAGGCAACACAATTGGGTTGAATACTTGCAGTCGTTTGATTGCAAGCTTGATTACACACCAGGTAAGGAAAATAAAGTAGTTGATACTCTAATTCAAAATACTTAGAAATATGTAGTTTAGGATTCTAGTGGTGAATTGTAGCTCATGGAATTATTCTCATAGTTTCACATTAAGGTTCAAGAGGATCAAGGTCAGACTATCCTCACAGCCTTAGTAATGACCTCTACTCTTATTAAAAGGGTACGAATGAGGTGACTATCTAATCCTAAGGACCTTGCCCTGAGGGAAAGTGTCTCATATGATGATATATCATTAGGTTGGACCGTGGATGGGGATGATACTTTAAAATTCCATGGGTTTGTATGGGTCTCAGAAGACATCATATAGGAGTTCATGTGGTAATTTCATGACTCGGTATGTGAAGTTCATCCCGATTTCACCAAGATGTATCAAGACTTACGGTGCTAGTTTTGGTGTCTTGGTATGAAATAATATATTTTAGGCTTCATCGCTCAGTGTGCCACCTATTAGTAGGTGATGGTAGAACATCAGTTGTCATCAGGGGTTTTATAGTTATTGTCTATTCCTGAGTGGAAATGGGATGACATTTATATGGATTTCATAATTGTTTTACCTAGATTGCCTTATGGAAATGATATGGTATGGGTTATTTTTTATCATTTTATGAAGTTTTTACACTTCTTACCTATGCGAGAGACCTTCTCTATAGATGAGATAGGGAGGATATATGTCGAGGAGGCCATACATCTTCATGGAGAAACATGTTCTATCATTTATGATAGTGATTCTCACTTTACATAACAGTTATAGAAGGGGTTTTAGAAGGCCTTGGGTACACAGGTGCTTCTGATCATGACCTATCACCCTCAGACTGATGGAAAAATAGAGAATATGATTTAGGTGTTATAGGAAATGCTCTATGTAATGACCCAAAGTTTTATCAATGGAAATTACCTTATTATAATTATGTCATATGGTATAAACACATAATAGAACATAATAAAAGCTTTATTAATGATGAATTAATGAAATAAGAAGTTTTTTTAGAAGTTAAGGAACCTATACTGATGAAATAGTAACTTAACCATTAGATTAGTAATATAACCCTTATGAATAGTAAAATAGCCAATTGAATATTAACCACACCAATGAAAGTATAAATAAAATTCATTCATCTTATAAGTGACAACATGATATAATTATATCATAGTATAAGTAAATAAATATTTTAAAAATTATTAATTAAGTGTTGGTATTTTTATAGGTCATAAATATTTAATTATATTTTTTGATTAATATAATAAATTAAAATAAAATTTGGTTTAATAAAATTTATTCATAAATTAATATTTTTATGTCTTAAAATTAGAAGATAATTTTATGAGACCTTAATTAATTTTTCAAAGTGTTAGAAAAGAAGTTTTAATTTTAAAATTTTCATTTTCTAAGTAAATGATGATTTTAATTAAAAATTATATTTCTCATATTTAGAAAATTATTTTCATAAAATTAAGCTCATTTTTTAATTCTACACATTAAAAAATGGTTAGGGTGAATTTTTGGTATTTTTCTGAAATACTTGAATTTTCGGTGAATAGTAAAATATGGTAATTTATAGTATATATATACATTATAATTTAAATACACTATAATTGAGTAATGGATGATGTAAGAACAATTGGTTAAAACTGAAGGTTCCGGCCACAGCCGAAGCACGTGGGTGGATGTTCCCACTTGGCTTTTTGTCAATAATAATGATCAATTCGAGATCAATACGACGATAAATGCCAGTCTCCACGGATCGAATCACAGAAATAGACAAAGAATAAGGTTTGTCCTAGAACCACAAACAAGGATCGTTACAAGTTGATTATAATTAATTTAATTGATTATAAATAAGTACCTTTTGGGTGTTCTTTCTTCGTTGATGTTCTTTATCACGTTATGATGTGATTCGTCGTTGCGTCGTAGAAGCCAAGTGTAGACTTCCTCTAGAGATGATCCACACATGCACTTCATATCTCTGGACGTCACCAAAGGAGTATCTTGGTGCTAGCGTGGAGAAACCTTTACTTGCGTTGTCCGCCTTAGATCGCCTTGATCCTATGGAAGAGGATCTCTCTCATTATTGAGAGTGTTCTTGGAGGAAGAGGTTCTTTTGGCCTTGAATGAATTCTCCAGAATTCTTGTGCACAATGATTCTCTTGTGTAGGAAAAGAGTTGGGGTTGTGAGGATATTTATAATCGGGTTTTAGGTTGTAGAGTTATGAAAATTAATAAACGCGTTACGCGTTTTATTTATTTCATTAACTCTTTTGAAAAACTCCATGTCGAATCATTAATTCCTTGACATGCACCCACGTTGATTATAATAAATATCATTTAATAAAATGATATTTCCTCAAAATCCTGACTGGAAAAACTACACGACGTGTAATCATAAATACAAGGTGTGTACTTATTTTTTCATTAAAAAACTACACGGCGTGTAATCATTAATACACGGCATGTACTTGTTTTTCATTTCCTTTCCAAAAATGAAAACTACACGGCGTGTAATTATTAATACATGGTGTGTACTTGTTTTCCATGAAAAACTACACAACGTGTAATCATTAATACATGGTGTGTATATCTTGTTTTTCATTTCCTTCTTCCTCCATCATTAAAACGATTTAGGCTTCCTTGAATAATTATTAAACCACGTATGGGAATAATATTTATTCTACTTGAGATACTTGGATACACTTAGTGTGTGACCCTCTAGGCCTCTTTCTCATTGGAATTAGGTGGGCTTGCCTAATGTCCAAGATTACTGTCTAGTAACGGGTCAAGCCACCCAAGAGAAAGAAGTTGACGTCGCATTGACGTGTCACCTCATACGAACTCTTACTGTGTAATTTAATCCCTTTGTCTCAATATCTCATCAAGCAGGATTCATGGCAGTGTCATAAACCTATACGCTTGATCTTTATTTCTTTGACTTCTAGAAATAAACTCGTCGTTACACCATGGGCATGGAATTTAGGCGACAGTTCTATTTCAATCAAAGGGCCAGAGATATCTACTTCCATAAATATGGAAGGGACAAATCCTTCATCGACTTATCTATTAACAACATGTCATTCGTGACGCACCCAACGTACCCTACTTCTCGCCAACTGTCTACGTGGCGGTTTTCGTCAGCAAATCTAAGTGCGTGAGTCATGACATGAGTTAATGGCAATCTTCCAGTCTAAGGAACATTACACACGCTCACAGATAACAATATCCGATGACTCCAAAACATGTGGAATTACTACTGGCGGGTCTGTTCTCATAATCTCCTATCTTGGATATTACCAAGTGCGAACTCCATGAGAGAGAGTCTCGTCTTCTTACGAGTACTCGCACATGATGGTCTGTATACTATGTGTCCTATCATAGAATATCATCCAATCATAGAACTTTATTTTAGAATATTTTTATAGCATTTCAAGGTTCCCATCATAGCGGGGATCTTCCATGACCTTGTTAATGCAACAAATATTCCAGGACATTATTATATTATAGTCATGTAGAATAATGAACAATATATAATAAGTGTACATTCACGTAATCAAAGTACAAATAGTTGGATCTCAGGACACCAACTCTAACAAACTCCCACTTATACTAGAGCCAACTGCCTATGACTTTTAGTCCACTAGACCTCACATGATGATCATGTTTCTGCTGATTCAAGGCTTTAGTCAAGGGGACCTCCATATTGTCTTCCATGAAAAAATGCTCACTGTAACTTCACCTCTCTGAGAGAAATCCCTCAAGAGATGATACTTTTGAATAATGTTCTTTGTCCACCGATATGACCTTGGCTCTTTTGCAAGTTCCACTGTTGCAGTATTATCATAATAGAGTGTGATAGGATCTTTACTGCTAGGTACTACATCCATCTCTTCGATGAAGGTTTTCATCCATACTACTTCTTTATCTACCTCAGAAGCTGTGATATACTCGGACTCCACTGTAGAATCTGCCACCACACCTTGCTTTGAGCTCTTCCAGCTCACCGTACCTCCATTTAAACTGAAGATATATCCAGTCTGTGACTTCATGTCATGTTGATTAGTCTGTAAACTAGCATCTACATGTCCTCTGATGACTAGTTCCTCATCTCCTCCATAAACCAGGAACATATTCTTATTATGCCTCAGATAATTAAGTATAGTCTTGACTGCCATCCAATGGCGGTCTCCTGGATCATCTTGATATCTTCCTACCGCACTTAATGCATAAGAAACATCTAGCCATGTACATATCATAACATACATGACTGATCCAATCATGGATGCGTAAGGGATCCTTGACATTTTCTTTCTTTCCTCATGTGTCTAAGGACACATTTTCTTGGAAATATGAATGCCATGTGACACTAGCAACAATCCCCTCTTGGACTGTTCCATACTGAATCTCTTCAGTATCTTGTCAATGTATGTACTTTGAATCAGGCCCAGCATTCTCTTAGATCTATCATGGTGGATCTTGATCCCTAGAACATATGCTGAATCACACAAATCTTTCATGGAGAAGCATTTATGCAACCATGCCTTAACTCACTGTAAGATAGGTACTGTGTTTCCAATTAGTAATATGTCATCAACATATACTATTAGGAAAATGACTACACTTCCACTAAACCTTTTGTAGACACAAGGCTCACATTCATTCTTAACAAAGCCAAATTCCATTACGGCTTCATAGAAACGAATGTTCTATAATCTTGATGCTTTATTTAATCCATAAATAGATTTCTAAAACTTTCATACCTTGTTGGCATCCTTTGGAGTCACAAACCCTTCAGGTTGTGTCATGTAGACATCTTCCTGGACGTTCCCGTTAAGGAATGCTATTTTGACATCCATTTTCCAAATTTCATAGTCATGGTGAGCGGTAATGGCCAATAGGATTCTGAAGGATTTCAGTATCGCAACCGGTGAAAAGGTTTCATCATATTCAGTTCCTTGAAATTGTCTAAAACCTTTTGCAACCAGTCGTGCCTTATAGGTGTTGACTTTCCCCCCCATGTCCAGTTTCTTCTTGAATACCCATTTATTACCAATAGGCTTTACATCCACTGGATGTTCTACCAAAATCCAGACTTGGTTTTGGTACATGGAATCTATTTCAGAATTCATGGCTTCTTGCCTCCTGGAAACGTCTGTGCCTTCAACTGCTTCCTTCTAGGTAAGAGGATCATTATTGTCAACCAATAATGAGTCACCATCCTCGGTGAAAAGAAAACCATATCGTTCTAGTTATCTCACCTCTCTCGTTCTCCTACGCAGTTCTTGTGTCTCTAGAACATATTTTTCTTCCACAAGTCTTTGTGGAATCTGTTCTTGTACCAACTCCTGGGTATCTTGAGCCTCGACTTCCTCGAAATCTATCTCGCTCCCACTATCTCTTTTGTATATGTGCTCCCTCTCAAGGAATATGGCATGTCTTAACACTATAACCTTTTTATATGAGGGGTTGTATAGGTAATATCCACTTGTTTCCTTGGAATATCTTATAAAGATACACTTTGTGCCTCGGGGTGAAATTTTGTTACTTGAAGAGACCTTAACAAATGTTTTTCTACCCCACACATGTAAATTTGATAAAATGGCTTTGCGTCCACTCCATAACTCTTATGGAATACCATTTATCGATTTAGTTGGTACTTGGTTTAGTATGTGCACTGCTGTTTGTAATGCATATCCCCAAGAGGATAATGGAAGACCCGCATAACTCATCATTGATCTCACCATGTCCAATAGGGTGCAGTTCCTCCTTTCACTTACACCATTGCCCTGGGGTGTGTAAGGAGGAGTGAGTTGATATAGAATCCCAAACTCCCGTAAGAAATCAATGAAGTCCTGATTAAGATATTCTCCTCCTCTGTCTGAGCAGAGTTTCTTAATCTTCTTACCAAGATGGTTCTCAACTTCATTCTTGTATTCTTTGAACCGATCAAAAGAATCTGACTTGTACCTCATTAAGTAGATATATCCATATCTACTAAAATCATTAGTAAAAGTTATGAAGTACGAGAACCCACCCCTTGCTTCAACTGGAAATGGTCCACACACATCTGTGTGAACTAATTTTAGAAGCTCTTTATCCCTTTCACCTTTCCCACTAAATGGGGCTTTGGTCATTTTTCCTTGTAGACATGCATGACATACACCAAGTGGTTTTAGTTCAAAAGAATCTAAATACCCATCTTGATGTAATTTTGTCAAACGTTTCTCATTGACATGACCTAGCCGGTGATTCCAATGTTGGGTGTGGTATGATTCATGTGAATTAACTTTGTCATCGATTTACATTACTTGGTTTGTGTAGTCTTACACATAAAGGTCGTTATATAAATGTGACCTACCAAAACAAATGATATCTTTATAAAAGTAGCAACATTCATTTCCAAACATGAACACGAATCCATCAGTATCTAATATGTATACTAAAATAATGTTTTTTGTAATAGAAGGTACATAATAACAACCCTTTAACACCAAGATCATTCTAGTTGGCAATGTGAGGTGGTAGTCCCCAACAGCTATAGCAGCAATTCTGGCTCCGTTGGTTGCTTGTAGATCTAACTCCCCTCGATCAATCTTCCTGAATCTACTTGGTTCCTGTATTTGGATATGTATGTGATCACCACAAGCAATATATAATACCCAATTTGTAGAAATATATAGATTTCATTTGATGACAAACGCACCTGAATCTTCCCCTTGCTTCCTTGGATGGGTGCAGTTCTTCTTCCAGTGGCCCTTCTTGCCACATGCAAAACAAACAGCCTCATGTTCCCTTGCCTCCCCTTTTATCTTCCTTTTCTTGGAAGGACGTGAAGAAGCTTTGGGCTTAAAGTTATTCGCCTTCCCTTTCCTTTTATTCACCATAAGGACAGAAGGATTTTCACGCTTCATGTAGTTATCCACTTGGCGAATGAGGATAAGAAGATCAGATAGAGACTTCTCAATGTTGTTTATGTTGAAATTAACAACAAAGTTTGAGAAGCTCTGGGGGAGTGATGCAAGAATGAGATTGGTGCCCAGTTATTCTGTGAGTTTAAACCCTAGAACCTCCAAGCGCTCAATGTATCCAATGATCTTGACTACATGAGGCTTAGATGGGGAATCCTCTCCAAGCTTGCTCTGAAACAGAGCCTTGGAGATCTCAAACCATTCTTATCGTGCTCTCTCCTGGTATAGACCATGGAGGTGCTTGAGCATGTTATAGGAATCCATGTCTTCGGGAGACTTCATCAGCTCACTAGACATTGATGATAGCATCAAACATTGAATGTAGAGGGAATCGCTCAAATGTTGATCATAGACAAGGAGATCTTCATCACTCACCCCTTGGGCAGGAGAATCAAGAAGTGAGGACTCCATCACATAAAACTTTCGTTCATGGCATAGGATAACCCAAAGGCGCCTAAACCATTCCTGAGAGTTACTGTCGGTGAGGATATTGTCTTTATCCGGGATTGATCACAGAGAAAATTTGGTTTACGAGTTTGTCTTTTTTGATTATACAAATTAAAAGAGAAAATTTATCAGTACTTTCTTGATTACATTTTTATGATAAATAATAAATTTTATTAAGTCTCCCACTATTTTATCAAGTCCCAATGACCCTCACCATTGAACTCGGAATGTCCAGTTGCTTCGATATTCTAGTTGAAAGGATCCATATTCCCCTTCACATAACCCCAACAAGGGTTGGTCAAGCCATTTGAAGGTATTTAGGTAGGAAAGTCTTTCCCAATTGTGAGCTTACAATTCCTTGATCTGTTGAGTGGACTCCCCGATCCTGAAATCTTGACTTGGATTTCCTCAACTCTTGCCTCCAATATTACACCAAGTCTAGCAAGGGCTACTCCTCTTGATGTAATATGGTTAAGTCAACCTGAAACCTTTCATAAGGGCTTCCTTTATAAAAGTAAGTGTCCCAACAAGGGTTGTTCAAACACACATTTTTATTGATTCTTTCCCTTAATCAAGTAACGAAAGGCTTGGTCTAACTTAATATTATATTTGAGGGATTTTAATCTTTTATGCATAGTTTCACATTATCACATGATTTTTAATATTAAGTGATGATTGCTTAAGTGATTAACCATGTTCTGATAATGTTTACGCATAGTCCGGTTTTTATTTTATTCCATATTTTCATGCTTGTTTACTTCATTAATTATGTGATCGCGACAAAACATACATAATAAATAAACCATGCAATCAGACAAAAATAAAATAATATGGCATGATCATGAACTTCTATCGGTTATCTTATCTAGCAGTTTTGATAAGCTAACCCTGACCTAGGGAAAAACACCTTGAACCTGATGGTTTGTGTTTTGTAGCTCCCACCTGTCCACCTTTGTATATTCTTGTGTTGGTTTCGCCTTAGCTTCGGATTTTGAACCGTCTCCTCCGGCTTGGGAGATACTCCATTGCATGGGTTTACATTAAAGAAACCATGGGCACATAGGCCCTACATTTTATTGGAAGAAGAATCGCAGGCCAAAAAATTTAAATTAAATAAATTTAAATGAAACCATACACACAAAGGGTCTTTGGTCAAGCTCAGGATCATCCATAGCATGCAACAACATTTATGCATATTTAGAATTCAAATTTTTTTAATCATTCTTTCATTTAAGATAAGTCACGCTTGAATTCAATTAATTATGATCTTATAATTAATTAATTCATTATCTTAAATTCCTTTCTGAATTTCCTTGAGATTATTCTCATCCATATTCTTTGTATGGGTCTTTGTACATTGGAGGAAACCTGGTGAAATTACATTTCTGGAAAATACACGAAGTGTAGTTTATATTTACACGACATGTATTTCTTTTCACCCTTTATACAAAGTACACACCGGGGACTTTGGCATGTTTTTTCTACTTTGGAAATTTTGGAGTACACGGCGTGTAGATAAATATTACATGGCGTGTACTTTTTTGTTACGCGGTACCCAGCCTGGAAATCCCGTGTATATGGTACACGGCTTATCCTTATACACGGTTTCACCTAGGTCAGATCGGACTACATGGCGTGTTGCTCCAACATAAATGCCATGTATCCCGGTTTCCACATGCCGTTCAATTCTGGTTAACACGGTGTAATTAATTCTTAGGGATACTCAATTCACACGGCATGGTTCGGCGGACCAGTACCTGTTCATTGAACCTGAGTACACGGCGTGTAGTTTTCATTACACGCCGTGTATTTCCTTGTTTTATAGATAGAAAGAGAGGTACCTCCAGATGAGTTCCTCATTTTTATTTTAATCAAACATTAAAATTAAAAGATCGTTTCTATGATATGAATCGAGAAATGAAGGAGAAAGAATAGATCTCATTTATTCAGATTTATAGAACGATTTATTTCGAATTGAATCAAATATAAATGCGTAAATTATCAACCAAAATTAAATAACTATAATCAACGTTGTAACCTCGCTCTGATACCATTTTAAGGTTTTGGGCATAGCGGAAGTGCGTGGGTGGATGTGCCCACTTGGATTTTTTTCATTAATAATGATCAATCCAGGATCAATACGACGATAAATACCAGTCTCCACGGATCAAATCACAAAAATAGACAAAGAAGAAGGTTTGTCCTTGAACCACAAATAAGGATTGTTACAAGTTTATTATAATTAATTTAATTGATTATAGATAAGTACCTTTTGGGTGTTCTTTCTTCGTTTATGTTCCTGATCACGTTTCGATGTGATTCGTTGTTGCGTCGTAGAATCCAAGTGTAGACTTCCTCTAGCGGTGATCCACATGTTCACTTTATATCTCTGGACGTCGCCAAAGGAGTCTCTGGGTGCTAGCATGGAGAAAACTTTTCTTGCGTTGTCCGCCTTAGATTGCCTCGATCCTATAGAAGAGGATCTCTCTCGGTCTTGAGAGAGTTCTTGGAGGAATAGGTTCTTTTGACCTTGAAAGAATTCTCTAGAATTGTTGTGCAAAACGATTCTCTTGTGTAGAAAAAGAGTTGGGGATGTGAGGATATTTATAATCGGGTTTGAGGTTGTAGAGTTATGACAATAAATAAATGCATTAGGCATTTTATTTATTTCATTAACTCTTTTGAAAAACCTCATGTCGAATCATTAATTCCCTAACATGCGCCGACACATATTATAATAAATATCATTTAATAAAATGATATTTCCTCAAAATCCTGACTGGAAAAACTACACAGCGTGTAATCATAAATACATGGCATGTACTTGTTTCTTCATTAAAAAACTACACGACATGTAATCATTAATACACGGAATGTACTTGTTTTTCATTTCCTTTCCAAAATGAAAACTACACGGCGTGTAATTATTAATACACGGCGTGTACTTGTTTTCCATAAAAAACTACACGGCGTGTAATCATTAATACACGGCGTGTATATCTTGTCTTTCATTTCCTTCTTCCTCCATAATTAAAATGATTTAGGATTCCTTGAATAATTATTAAACCACATATGATAATAATCTTTATTCTACTTGAGATACTTGGATACACTTAGTGTGTGACCCTCTAGACCTCTTTCTCGTTGGCATTAGACGGGCTTGCCTAAAGTCCAAGATTACTCTCTAGTAACGGGTCAAGGAACCCAAGAGAAAGAAGTTGACGCCGCATTGACATGTCACCTCATACGAATGCTTACTGTGTAATTTAATCCCTTTGTCTCAATATATCATCAAGAAAGTTTCATGGCAGTGTCATAAACCTATACGATTGATCTTTCTTTCTTTGACTTCCAGAAATAAACTCTTCGTTACATCATGGCCATGGAATTTAGGCGACAGTTCTATTTTAATCAAAGGTCCAGAGATATCTACTTATATAAATATGGAATGGAAAAATTCTTCCTTGGCTTCTCCATTAACATCATGTCATTCATGACGCACCCAACGTACCCTACTTCCCGCCAACTGTCTACGTGATGATTTTCGTCAACAAATCTAAGTGCGTGAGTCATGACATGAGTTAATGATAATCTTCCAGTCTAAAAACCATTACACATGCTCACAGATAGCAATATCCAATGACACCAAAACATGCAGAATTACTATTGGCAGGTCTGTTCTCATAATCTCCAATCGTGGAGATTACCAAGTGAGAACTCTATGAGAGAGAGTCTCGTCTTCTTACGAGTACTCGCACATGACGGTTTGTATACTATGTGTCCTATCATAGTATTTCATCCAACTGTAGAACTTTATTTGAGAATATTATTATAGCATTTCAAGGTTATCATCATAGCGGGGATATTCCATGACCTTGTTAATGCAACAAATATTCCAGGACATTATTATATTATAGTCATGCAGAATAATGAACAATATATAATAAGTTTACATTCACGTAATCAAAGTACAAACAGTTGGATCTCAGGACACCAACTCAAAAAAAACTCACATGATCTAATTACTTTATTTAGTCTCAAGAATCAACTCTATTTCTTTTCTTGATCAAAATAATAAACTAATGAATTAAATAATGAGAAAACACCCCTCTCCTCCACTATAAATACCACCCCTCTCCACCTCTTCTCCTTACACCTATCAAGCCTTATGAATTGTCCATATTCGGCACAATACTCTTCCAAAACCTATCCCCCATTTCCAGGAGCTTTTTGACTTAACAAAATACCAAAATCAATTCCCTAAAGAGGTTCTCAAGAAGAAGAGATCAAGAGATAAATCCCTCTTCCATTTCCTTTCAATTTCTTTTCAAGTTCTTTTATTTTATTTTTCTATCCTCACCTCCCCTAATACAAATGAAATTAAAACTCCAGTATCTTACATATACTAAAATTTTATCATGTTTATGGAATAATTATTCATCAAATCCCTTCTCTTATCTCTTTCACTTTAAGAATGATAACATCATCTGTGATGTCCCAATTTACCACCTTCGTGGACGACGTGCTTTCATCTTTCAATTATATATTAAATTCTATTAATGTAACCATTTTTATGGTTTAAAAAGATTATAATTTATGTATTATATCTTATTTAATGTTCTAGAATAATTTTTTTACACATGATATTAATTTATAAACAAAATGAGTTCATTTTGATAAAAAATGATAAATTAATCTAAACGATTATCATTAATGATTTATCTAATGAATCATCCTCACTTATGGAAAAAAATGTATTTTAATATTATATAAGTTAATTAATAACATATAATTTCAGTTCTGGAAAACTATCATCATTCTATATGATTTTACATACACTTATACAAGTAAACCGATCATGAAAACCAAGGAAATCAACGCTCCAAAATGATGAAATTGAATCACTTAACCCATAAAAAAGTACATAAATTAACTTAATAAAGTTATAACAAATAAAATAAATATATAAATTATTATTTAATTATTAATTGATTAATCTAATTTGATTATTCCGGATATTAAGATCAAGTGAAAAATCATTTTGGACATAAGGTAAGGGATTCTACCCGAACCTCCATTATGCCTTCAGGTTACCATTCCTCTCTTTTTAGCCAAATGAAATTCTCTTTTATTTTTATTTTCATCTTATAAATTCTTTTTATATGTTCAAAAATAGAGTATAAATATCCATTTATCCTTATTTTTCATAGACATACATGTTTTTAAAAGGTTCTCTACTCAATTCTTCCTGATAAGCAAGCATGTTTTAAGGGAAATTCCTGAATTCTTACTTATTTTAAAGTGTGTTCCATAATATATTTCAATTCAACATTATTTTTATAAAATTACTCATTTTATCATAAAAAACTACCTTTTTTCAATTCTCGTTTTATAGAAACAATTATTCCTTTTCCATTTTAAATAATCTTGAAAGTTTTCCCTTAAACCGTACTAAAATGTTTTATTTTTAAGGTTTCTTAAGCAATCTTTTCACTTTAGTCTGACATCAATTATCATGATATACTCTTATATCCCCTTAAAATTTTACATGTATGATTTAAATCCATCCTTTCATGGACACAACTATGATATTCCCTTTTTATATGCCTTTTGACATAATTATGATTCCCAATTCTTCTCATGGGTAACCCTTATGTTTATGTTTGATTCCTTATATAAGATTATTCATGTGGCACAAATATTCATGAACATGTTATGATGGGTGCATCTAGATATACCTACAATGCATTGGGTAATGTTTAGTCTCATGTGATGTTATGTGTAACAGTCTTGGTGGTTAACCTTAACTCATGATCCTCTATGTGCAATAAGCCTTGACACAAGCTCCTCTATATGCTACCAATGAGCCTGTACCCAAGTGTAAAGGCTCCTTCCTGGCATCCAAAAGACCCAAGATTGAATCTGAGAAGGGAAAAATTTCTAGTACTGTAGTAGGTATTGTACCAGTACTGTAGCAGTGGTGACTATACCAGTGGTAGTACTATAGTGGCAGAGGCACTGTAGCAGGAACTATAGCGGCGATTGTACTATATCAGGTATTGTAGAAGCCCGGGTACTATAGTAGTACTATTCACCAAAGGTCCCTTTGTGCCAAAAAATGGGATTTCGGGCCAGGTATTCAGACCACTTGGTCTTGGACCTTTAGGAAATGTAATGGGTCTCCCTCTACCCAATTTAAAAGATGTCTTTTCTTTAAATAATAAATGAGGCTTTGGCCCCAACCTTTTAAAAAAATTCTCCTATAAGTGCAATTAGCCTTGACTCGTGCTCCTATATGTGAAATGATCATTGAATATTGCTAAATTTTTGTTTTATATTTCTTCCACATTACTATGAATCAATGATTATATTATTTCATGTTCTATATGTTTGATTACATATGTTTAATCATGTTCCATGCCTTTTTATATCATTATGTTATGTATTTTAATCCATGTGCTAAGATTTATTTTAATGTTTATTCAATTAATATTCTTTTTAGATCATCCCTTTGTTCATGTTATCCCCCAGGTTATCCTATGAATATGTAAGGGCTTAATGTAATTTAGGATCTCATAGTGTATGATAAATAAATAAATGTTTTATTTAGTCCCATGTTTTCAGTTTTATGTACCTAGTTTTCCAATACATTATACTTTACAATCCTTGTCTTATAATTTGATTTTTAATTATGCTTAAAATCATATAATGATATGTAAAAAAGGTTAGGGTCACTATAGTTGGTATCAGAGGAAAAGTTTAGTTATTTTTGGAGACTATGAATAGATAACTTTAGTAAGAACCCTAAGGATAAGACGATGTATGAGAAAACATCCCTAAATTTTGGTAAGTATATAGTAAGTGGTTTATCAATAAAATACATCCCTATCTAGATACTACAAGTGGACATGGTTCTGGAACCGATGTACCTAAGAGTAACAACTCTGACAAGGTGTTTTGGTCCTAACACGGGGTAACATGGTACACGACAACATACCTTACTACACACCTAGTTTGACACTCCTAGAGGATATGCTTTGATAAATTCATAAGCTCATTACAAACTATTATTTAAGGGAACAAATAAAATTCCCATAAGAATATATGTTTGGAAACAGATCATGGATAACCAAGATTGAAACCTAGGGAATAAAAAGTTAGGATATACTTTTCTTTTAAGATTTTATTCTTTTATGTTTAAAGTTTCCTTTTTATACTTATTAAGTATACAATCCCCCTAATTTCAATTTATTTTTCTTAGTTAATGTTCGTTAATAGAATAACATGTTCCAAAAATCAATGTGATAGGAAATGTGATGATTCCCCTAATGATATATCAAGTATGAAGGAAACAAGTGCTCAAAACATCCTGAAGATAATTTATCAACTGGATAAATTTATGAATAATAACTTGAATCATGTGGAACACCCTACTTCTCCAAGGAAAGAGAGAGTTTCCATCGAATCCTTCATGCAAATAATTACTCCCATGTTTAGTGGATATTTTTATCCCCTCCTCACACAATAGTGTATTAACTCCATTTAAAAGATATTCTCTATCCTGTAGTTCTTAGAAGAATAGAAATTTGTTTTGGCGGTCAATCATTTTGATGGGGAAGCTGATCGGTGGTGGGAACTGATCAAAAATATGAATTCCAAGGAGGAAATTGATTCCATTTATTGGGAGGAATTCAAGAAAATATTTTTCAATAAATATTTTCCTAGAATCCTCCGTCTCAATATGGAAAGAGAGTTCCTCATACTAAAGCAAAAGAAAGATAATTCTATTAGGGTGTATGAAGAAAACTTTACCAGGATTTCAAGATACACCTCTGTATTTTTCATGAACACTGAAAGCAAGGTATATCACTTATTTAGAGAAATAAGGTCAAGTCTACAAAAATTAATGTCAATTCAAGACTTAGATAGTTATTAGGAGATTGTATATTGTGCCCTCAAGGTTGAAATAGAGATAAAATACTCTTAATGATCTCATGGGACCGGTTACAAAAAGTGGAAAATGGAGTCTAATATGGGTGGATCAGAAAATAAATTCCATGATGAAAAGAAGAATGAATACCCCATGTGTCAAAATTGTGTGAAGAAACGTCATGGGAACTGTCTAAAGGAAACCAGGAAATGATTCAAATGTGTAAGAATGGGGCATCTGTCAAAGAACATCCAAAGAGATATGAAGAATCCCACTAACATGGATGAATAAAGTAAGGTTCATATAAACACTCAGCTAGTAGTGCGGTGTTTCAACTGAAAGGAACATGGGCATTTTTCGAACCAATTCCCTAACTTGAGGGTTGTCAGAGGCAATCAAAAACAACCTCCAAGGCAATAAAGAAGGGCTTATTTTATCACTACTATTGATGTAGATATGGAAAATGATGTGGTGATAGGTATTCTGGTTATTCATTCATGAATAGTGAGCATACTATTTGATTCTAGTTCTATGCATTCTTTCATATCTTTCAAGTTTAGTGGAACTATTCAAACACCACCTCAAAATTTGAAGGTTGAGTTATCTGTGAGAACAGATAATAGGTACATTATTACATCCAAAGTATATAACTCCTCCCCAGTTAATGTTTTTTGACTGAACCTCTCAGAAAATATTTTCATACTACCTTTGGTATAATTTGATGCTATTTGGGTATGGATTGGCTATATTTATACAAATCCAACATTAAATATCAAGAAAAGGATATCAATATTCACATCCAGGAGCATCCTCTAATTATTTAAAAGTGTAAGGAGGAAGATTAATATCATTCATAATTTTCATCACAAGTGTGGATATTACTACCTTATAAGAAATCATATCTTGTACAAATTATTGAGACAAAGGAGATGATCATGCTTGAAGATATGCCCATCATGAGGTATTACACTGATGTATTCCCCGAAGAGTTTTTTGGTCTTCCCCCTAATGGATAAGTTGAGTTCTCAAACGAAATTATTCTTGGATATCTACCTATATCAAAGACACTTTATAGAATAACCATCATTGATCTAGAAGAATTGAAGAAGTAGTTACAAGAGAATATGGACAAGGGTTTTATATGGATGAGTGCTTCATCATGGGGTGTGTCAGTTCTCTTCATCAAGAAGAAGTATGGATCAATGTGACATCACATTGATTATTGTGAGATCAATAAAATCATGATAAATTACAAGTATCCCCTTCCATGGATAGATGACTTGTTCGATCATCTATGCGGGGATAGTTATTTCTATAAGGCGGACCTTCGGTCAGGATATCTCCAATTAAAGGCTAGAAAGGAAGATATTCCCAAGACTACCTTTAAAACGAGGTGTGGACACTATGAGTTCATAGTGAAGCCATTTAGACTCACTAATTCACTATAAATTTTCATGGATTTAATGAATAGATTATTTAAAGTTTAACTCAAAAAAATTGGTAGTCTTTATCGATGATATTCTGATATAATCCAAGAGAAAAGAAGAACACGAGAAGAATTTGAATATTGTGTTGAAGACTTTTATAAGGGAGAAACTATATGAAAAGTATAGTAAATATGAGTTATGTATAGAGGAATAATCATTCTTGGAGAATTTTATCACCAGAAAAAAAATATATGTGGACCCTTCCAAGACAAATTCAATTGAAGGGTGTCCCAGGATAACATCTGTAACGAAGATCTGCATATTTCTTGTTCTAATCAGGTATTACCGACTATTTGTGAAGAAATTAGCCCGATTTTCAAACCCAATATCCAAGATAACACAGAAGGGAGTGATTTTTTTCTAGACTCAATAATGTGAGGAAATATTTAAGCACCTCAAAAAGAGGCTTATCGCTACACCAGTACTCACACTCCCAATAAGTGGAGAACTCTTTGTGGTATACAGTGATTCTTCAAAGAAAGGCTTAGGTTGTGTATTAATTAAACATGAAAAAGTAATATTATATGTCTCAAGTCAGTTGAGAATTCATGAGCGAAACTATCCTACACATGATCTAGAGTTGGAAGTTGTGATATTTGCGTTGAAAATCTGGTGGAATTATCTCTATAGTGAGAATTTTGAGATATATACTGATCACAAGAGTGTCAAATAAATATTCATACAAAATGAGATTAATATTGGCCATCGAAGATGGTTAGATCTCATCAGGAATTACAACTGATCAACCCACTACCATCTTGGTAATGAAAATAAGGTGGTGTATGCTCTAAGTATAAAGGATCCTACATCTTTATCAATGATGAGAATTGATAAGGATCTAATATTCTTAGACTTACAAAGGATGGACATGGGAATCATTAAGGTAAGAACATTATCAATCCTTTCTCAAATGATTTCTCAACCATCCCCTGTAGTGAAAATAAAGGATTTTCAAAGAAATGATATGGAAATTCAAAAAAGGGTAGAAGATATCCAAAATGGGAAATCCTATGAGTTAAACATCGATGAGGATGGAGTTATAGGGTTTGGGTCATGACTATGTGTACTATCCAATCCAGAGATAAAGAAAGTGTTGGGACTGCTTTGTGTATGATGATTTTATTTGTTGTCAATGGGTGTCAATGGATGTCAATGATGATCAACATGAAGAAATGAACTCTCCTAAGTGAAATGGATAATGTAAATGAAATGATTGTTGAGATTTTCCTAAGTTCCAAAGACTTGTATCAAGGTGATACATGTTTACACCATCATGAATAAGAGATAAGAGGAATGGGTTTTTGGTTTTTTTATGGAATATAAACATGGTTATACTTTGTTTTTAACAAATTACATTTGTTTTAAGCCTTTAACAAAAAAAATGGGCCACCTTATAAGGCCAGCCAAGGACCTCAAACCTCTGGCACATGTGGGACATGAGGGTCAACCGTGTCTAAAGGGAATCCCTCAAGACCAACCCGCAAGAGGCGCATGAGGGCTGCGTATAAGCCCCCAGTGTATGCATAGTGGGTGCTAGGTGTGGACCCAAGGAGGCAGAGTGGGCGCTAAGAGAATGCCTGAGGAGAACCAGTGTGGGGTGGCACCAAAGGGGGGATATGATTAATCTAGTTCTAAGGTCGTGTGCATTGATTGATAAACTATGGATTTTCCGCATCTCTATTTCGATGGGGGATGAAGATTTTAATGAATAAACTAATCTATGTCATCCATCTAATTCTTTGTGTGATCTTGGTCGCACGCATCATCTCGCGACCTGTGATCTAATCATCACCACCCATGCCTGATCTGAGTTAATCCCACATCTGTAGACCGACCACATCATCATCTTCAACATTCAAACCCATTAAGGGATCCCGATGACACAGTCCACCAGAGATGATGATGAGACTCCTTGATCTCGCTTCCGGACACCATTTAAGCTCATACTTCATGAATAAGGATTGTCAAGAAATAAAAAATCCATGCATGGAATTATATTTTCATGCATGCCAAGAAATAATGAATCTTGAACGTGGACAAAGAAAACAGAGTTGAGAGGCCACATCAGGAAGCTCACAACATTCGAGAAATTGTTTACATGAATTCATAAATGCATGCATGAGAGTATAACATCGAAAAGTAGGGGATGCGTAGATGAAAGGGAAACAACCAAGAATCTTAGCGTATCTCATGATCATGGTTTGAAGATTTCAAAACCATGATCTTCGTGTAATATCTTGAGGATTTCAGATGCATAAATGATTTTATCCCTACTTATAAAAAGGGATCCACCAATCCATGAATGAGCTTTTGATTCCAAGCCTTTTGAGAGCTCTAGTTATGAGGAATAGAGTTTATTTGATCTTCCAGTTTGAGAAGGGGCATGAACGATCCACCTACCATTATGTGTTCATGAAGAGTATCCCACATACCATTTTGGTTTGTGAACAAGAAGAAGAATTGTGTACCATTATAGTTCGCGAAGAAGAATAACTATGTACCATTCTAGTTTGTGAATAAAAAAATCGCGTACCATTTTGGTTCGTGAAGAAAAGTTCCCACGTACCACTCGGTTCAACCGCGTACCACTCTGGTTTGTGAGGAAGAGTGTCTAGTGTATTATTCTGGTTATTGAGGGGAAGTACTGCTTACCAATCATTTTGTGGAGGAGAACTATGTACCACTTAGTATGCAAAGGAAGTTTTCACTCCATGTGATATGGAAGCCCGCAAGTCCCTTGCGTAAGGAGGAGCCACGAACCATCCTGGTTCACAGAGGATATTACCACACTATGTGCATATGAGAAATCTATACCCTTGGTGTGTAAGAGGATAAAAAAACACTATAAAATACCTGAATTCACACATTAATGTTTGAATAAAATCACATTCTTATAAATATAATCAAATCAAAGTGAACAGTGTGTGTTGAGAAAGGGAGAAGAAAGAATGTGCATGGTGATGAGAAGTGCATGCATATATTCTTATGAATGATTTGTAGAAGAACGCACATAAGGTCCAATCACATCTAAACCAAGTGGAAAGAAAAGAAAATAAATAAAAGGATAAAAGAGGTCATGTGTGTGCTTAACGGAACCATACCCATTTAAGCCTTCACACAATAAAGTAGAAGAGGAAGTGCATGCATTCATGCATGTATGTACATACGTGGAGTCTTTGAAAAGAAACATCCTAAACCAAGGGTCCACATGTGTAAATAATTCAAGAGGAAGAGAACAACTAAATTATCATGTGGATGGTCACATGCATACATAGAAGAAGAAGATCTGATTCTGATGATGCATAGTGAACTGTTTTTTAGTGTTTGAAAAATCACAAAAGGATTTGTGATTCTGGCCAAGAAGAATAATAAGTCTTAGTACATCTGGTTTTTGCACTAAAGAAGAAGATTGAACGTTAAAGAGAATCAACTCTGGATCTTTATGCAAGAAAAGTCTCTTATTTAATAGGAGAAAAAGACTTTCATGCTTATCCATTAAAGGGACCTTCAGGTCCATAAACTGAGTGAGACTTCACCTAGGGAAGTGAGCCGAGGGGAGTCAACAGAAGTGATCTGAGGTAAGCATTGTGTTATCCCTGAACTTTTTTAAAGGCAGTGTGCCTAGAACAGAGTGATTATACCTGAACCTTGTAACACATAGCTAGTGAAGATTAGTGTAATTAGGTACGACTGGTAACCAATTGGTGTATGCTCCTTGGATGTAGCCCTTAGTGGTGAACAAAGTAAAAGTGTTGTGTTGTCCTTATACATGTGAATGTTTTAATTATTGCACAGATCCATCATACAAGTTTAATTAAGTTCCTACAACATGGGAACAACATCCAATAAAAAGGAGAAAAAATTGACACCCTGATTCACCCCCCCTTAGGGTGACCTAGGGTCCTTCAATTGGTATTAAAGCAAAAAGGTTTACGTATTTTGGATACTCTTCAGTAATTATATCTAGAAGTGGATTTGATTTTTCTTTTCTATGTCAACAATGAAGTGCATTATTGATGGAAATTCAGTTACATCTAATCATAAGTGTATATCCAAGAAGACCCTAACAAATATGAAAACGAAAGAGAAGAATTAGTTGAAAAATTCCCTCATGACTAAAGAAGATGAAATATCTTGTTCTCCATACCTTATTAATAATGATGAAATATCAGTCTTAGAAAGTAAAGAGTATGTGGCTCAGGTTTCCACCAAAATCAAGGATTCCAACACAAGTGGTAATGATGATCAAATAGTTACTTCACATGATCTAAAAATAGAGAAATTAAGAACCTATCTGCATGATATTCCTAAAGAAAAATTTCCTGCTATTTGTAGAATAGTTCAATTTATGTAGGTTGAGATCACCCGACTAGAAAGAGAAGCTGATAATGTGTAAAAGGGATTAGAAGAGAAAATTATTGAATTATTAAATATATCTAGATGTATTAAAGCCTTTGAAGAGAAAGATTGAGTCAATAAGACTCTCGAAGAAAAGATCCATGCATTTAAAGATGATCTGAAAAATAGCATTGAAGTCAAGGTTCTAAATTTGGAAGAAACTTCCAAGAAGAACAAAGAGATTGACTCTTTGTCACAAAGTAAAATTAATATTCATGAAGATGGGGTTGAAATATTGAAAAAGGCTTATGACGAGAAGATGATCATGATTCAATACCATAAGATTATCCTCAATATGGAATGTCTAAAATTGGAAGCTTAGTTGACCAATCTTAAGAAGACACATATTGAGCCTTCACAAAAGAAGGAAACAGTTGTTGTCGGTATTCAATGCTTAATAGAGGATTATACTGTCAAAAGACCTCCAACATGTGATAATAAGATCATGAATTCACTTATTGATCTATCACAAGAAGCTGAGAAAGTAAATGTTCCATTCATATCAACTTGTACTATTGTTTCTAAATATGTTTCTACAAAAAGTGTAGGTTGGAAGAAAATTTATAAGAAAGTATAGATGAGGAAAGGAGATCATAAGAAACCTAACACCATGGATAGGTTGGATATGAAGAATAACCTAGAATATGGTTCCCCAGATAGAGCACAACACATTAAGAAGAAGGTACAACAACATTATACTAAAGATACCAAGAAGACAAGATTTGTGGGTCAATATTGGTGTTACAAGAGATTCAGGCATTGTGCACTGGATTGTTGGTACAATACCTTATATGAAAAAGCACATAGAAAGGCTATATAAAAAGAGAGGAATCCAGAGAAGAAGTAACATCAACATATCCAGAAGAATCTGTATACTAAAACCAGATTTGGAATGCTAGAGAACATATTTGATGTATGCAGTGGGGGTGGTCACAAGAATGGAGCATGCTTATCTCAACATATATCTAGAGCTGATAAGAACAGAAGACCACAAAATCTATCTAAGAAAGAAGAAGCTACCTTGGGAAGAAATCAGAAGAATGTTGCAAAATAAAATTCTCCCAAGAAGACTCCAATAAGGAAAGGTGATAATTCATTTGATTCTAAATCCAAAAAGTTGAAGAGTGTTACATCCAAAATAATTCCAAAAAATGATGACACTCTAAATAATCCATATGGAAAATACAAACTTTCTGCCATAGTTACTAGATACATATTGGTTATCTGGCCTGAATATTTGGAAATAATGAGAATTAAAGGAGATGCACAAGCTAAGGCTAGTGCAATAGGAAATAAGAAGATTCCACATGAAGATAGAGAAGTCAGGTGTGTGAGGTGAAACAAGGATGGTCACGCTATTAAGAATTTCAGTTCATTTATTCTAACTTAAGAAGAATTCCTCAAGAAGATGAAAGTTACACCAGGAGATTATAGTTCTTTGAAATCTCTTGAATAAAGAAGAATCACACACAAAGAAATGGAATAAATATTGAGATGCTCACAACCACAGTCAGAACATAAGATAAAATGTGCATGTGTGAGTATTAGATCAAATGGAGCATCTTGGTTGAGAAAATCATCTTAGACTTCCTACTCACATTAAAGAATCAAGGAGGATCCACCTTATTCCCTTAAATTTGTATGTATTATATTTTTTCTAATCATATGCAGAATTAAAGGCGAAGCAAGCTCTCATGGGGAAACACATGAAGATGTTTCCAGAGTTATTAGTTCAACTAGTATCAACCTCAGTTGGTATAAAATTAAATTACTCAGAAGATTTTGTGAAGGTCATGTCATTATAAAAGGAATTTCAGGTTGATAATCTCATATCATAATTATTATCCTCATTGGAATGAAAGCAGAAGACCCTTGAAGACCATTTCATGAGTTATCATCACATGAGTTATCATGATCAGGGGATAATGGATAGCTTTTTGTCTAGAACAAATCCTCTAGTTTTCTACACTGAGCATTGCTCAAGTAGACTTAGAGTGAAATGATTGATGTCACATTGCTTAAGTATGGACTGATACCCTCTCTACCATAAACTTTTTATTTCTTGTCAATAAGGGGGATATAAAGTGAAATGAATGTTGAGAAGTGAAAGGGATAGAGAATATAGAAGACTCGCATTTTGACATTGACATTCTAATTTTAGAGAATGTTGAACTATTTACAACAAACACAAAGGGGGATATTATTGGGACCACTTTATGTATGATGATTGTATTTGTTTTGAATGGGTGTTAATGGATTTCAATGATGATCAACATAAAGAAAGGAACTCTCCTAAGTGAAATGGATAATGGAAATAAAATGATTTTTGAGCTTGTCCAAAGTTCCAAAGACTTGTATCAAGGTGATACATGTTCAAAACCTCATGAAGAAAAAGAGAAGAGGAAGGAGTTTTTGGTATTTTTTGTGGAATATAATATTGGTTATACTTGGTTTTTAACAAAGTACATTTTTTCTTTTCCCTTACCAAAAAAATGTTCCACCTTGCAAGGCCATCCGAGGACCTCAAACCTCAATCACATGGGGGACCTGAGGGTCAACCATACCCAAAGGGAAGCCCTCAAGGCCATCCCTCAAGAGGAACATGGGGGTCATGTATAAGCCACCATGGTATGAATAGTGGGTGTTGGGTGTGCACCCGAGGAGGAAGAGTGGGTGCTAAGAGTGAACCCAAGGAGAACCGGTGCGGGGCGGCACCAGAGGGCGGAGAGGAGTAATCTGGCACTAATTCCGCATGCATTGAATGATAAACTGTGGCTTTTACGCATCTCTATTTCGATGTGGGACAAATATTTTAATAAAAAAACAAATCTAATTTGTCCATCTGATCCCGCACACGATCTTGGATGCATGCCTCATCCCACAACCTGTGATCTAATCATCACCATCCACTCCTGATCTGAGTTGATCCCACAGTCATAGATCAGCCACATTATCATCTTCAACCTCTGAACCCATAGAGGGATCCCGATGAAATAGTTTTCCGGAGATGATTTCGAGACTCCCTGATCTCACTTCTGGCCACCATTTATGCTCAAACTTCATGCATAAGGATCGTCAGGATGTAACAAATCCATGCATGGAATTACATTTGCATGCATGCCAAGAAATAATGAAGCTCAAACATGGCTGAAGAAAATAGAGTTGTGAGGCCACATTAGGAAGCTCATAGCATTCGGGAAATTTTTTTCATGCATTCATAAACGCATTCAAGAGAGGATTACACGGAAAATGAGGGGTCATTCGAATGAAAAGGAAAAAACCGAGAATCTTGGTGTATCTCATGAGCATGGTTTGAGGATTTCAAAACCACAATATTTGTGCAATATCTCAAGGATTTAGGAAGGATAAAAGATTTGATCTCTACTTATAAAAAGGGATCCACCGATCCAAGAATGAGTCGCTTCTTCCAAGCCTTTCGAGAGATCTAGTTATGAGGAACAGAGTTTCTTCGATCTTCAAGTTTGAGAAGGGGAATGAACTATTTGCATACCTTTTTGGGTTCGTGAAGATTATCCCACGTACGGTTCTAGTTTGCGAAGAATAAGAACCACATACCATTCAGGTTCACAAAGAATAAAAACTGCATTCCATTCTGGTTCATGAAGAAGAAGAATCTCATACCGTTTTGGTTCGTGAATCAAAGTTCATGTGTACCACTCAGTTCGACCACATACCACTCTGGTTCATGAGGAATAGTGTCCCACATATCATTCCAGTTTTCAAGGGGAAGTCTTGTGTACCGCTCAGTTCGTAGAGGAGAACTGTGTACCACTTGGTACACGAAGTAAATCTGAACTCCCTGTGCGAAGGAAGCCCACGATTCCCTTGCACAGGGAGGAGCTACAAACCATCCGGGTTCATGGAGGAGATTAGAACACTATGTTCATAGGATAACTCTATACCCTTCGTGTGTAAGAGGAGAACAAGAACACCATAAAATACCTGAATTCACACATTAATGTTTTAATCTAATCACATGCTTAAAAATATAATCAAATCAAAGTGAAGAATGTGTGTTGAGAAAGCAAGAAGAAATAATTTGAATGGTGAGGAGAAGAGCATTCATATATTCTTATGCATTATTTGAAGAAGGACACACATAATTTCCAAGCACATCTGAACCAAGTGGAAAGAAAAAAAAAGAAAAAAGAGGAAAAAAGAGGCCGCAAGTGTGCTGAACAGAACCATACCCATTTGGACCTTCACACAAGAAAGTTGAAGAGGAAGTGCAGAAATTCATGCATGTATGTACATACGTGGATACTTTGAAAGGAAACGTCCTAAACTAAGGGTGCACATGTGTAAAGAAGTGAAGAGGAAAAGAACAACTAAATTGTCACATCCATGGTCACATGAATACATGGAAGAAGAATAACTGATTATGATGGTGCCAAGTGAACTATTTTTTAGTGTTTGAACAATCACCAAAGGATTTGTGATTCTGGCCAAGAAGAATAATAATTCTTAGAACATATGGTTGTTTCACTAAAGAAGAATATTGAATGTTAAAGAGCATCAAATCTGGATATCGATGCAAGAAAAGTCTTGCTCTGAACATGAGACAAAGACTTCCATGCCTATCCATTGAAGGGACCTTCACATCCATAAAATGAGTGTGACTTCACCTAGGGCAGTGATCCCGGGGGAGTCAACAGAAGTGATCTAAGGGAAGCAGTATGCTATCCATGAACTTTTGTAAAGGCAGTGTGCCTAGGACAGAGTGACTGTACCAAAACCTTGTAATCCACATCTAGTGAAGATTAGTGGAATTAGGTATGACTGGAAACCTATTGATGTATTCTCCTTGGACATAGCCCTTAGTGGTAAACCAAGTAAAAGTTTTTTGTTGTCCTTCTTCATGTGAATGTTTCAATTACTACAAATATCCATCATACAGGTTTAATTAAGTTCCTACCGACGTGGGAAAAATATCCAATAAAAAGGAGAAAAATTTGAAACCATGATTTACCCCCCCCCCCTCTTAGGGTGACCTAGGGTCCTTCAGAAATATATTTTTAATGATACACATAGACCAACATTATCTATTAACCTAGGGAGAACAAAGATGTGTAGAGATCTCTAGGAGAACTTTTGGTGAGAAAATATGAAAAAGGAGATCACTGAATATAAATCATTGTGTCTGGTATGTCAACAAGTGAATACTGAAAGGAAAATGTATAAAGGGATGATGCAACCATTACCCATACCAACATGGAAATGGGAAAACATCACCATGGAATTTTTCACTGGACTTCCAAATACATCTATAGGAAACAATGTTATATGGATTATTGTGGATCATTTTAGAAAGATAGATCAATTTATCACAATTTGAGAGGAATTCTCACTGAATCAACTTGAATGGATATTAATCAAAGTGGTAAGGATGCATGGAGTACCACTATCTATTGTATCCAACTGAGATCCGAGATTCACCTCTAAGTTTTGTAAAAGTATCTAACATGCTCTAAGTGCTGAGCTGAACTTCAGTGCGGCCTTTCATCCTCAAACTAATGGAAAATCTAAGTAGACTATTCAGACACTGGAAGACATGTTGATATAATGTTATATGGAATTCAAAAGAGGATGTGACCAAAATCTTCCACTGGTCGAATTCTCGTGCAATAATAGTTTCAACTTGAGCATCCAAATGGATTCATATGAAGACCATTATGGGAGAAGGTGTAGAACACCAGCATGCTGGGATGAAGTCAGTGAAAGTAAGCTACTAGGATCTGAAATGGTTGAAGAAATGGTGGAGAAGGTGAAAATCATTAAGTAGCACATCAAGGTAGTCCAAATATGAAAAAATATCTATGTAGACAATCTTCGATGGGACTTAGATTTTAAGGATGGATACATGGTATTCCTCCACATATCTCCATGGAATATGATCATGAGATTCAAGAAGAAAGGGAAGCTAAGTCCCAGGTACATCTTCCCCTTCAAGATGTATGATCATTTTGGAGTTGTGGCCTATCGACTAGCACTTCCACCAACCAATGTCTCAAGTATACTATGCATTCTATGTATCCATCTTAAGGAAGTAAATTCTAGATTTTTCACATGTACTAACTTTAGAGGTGATATAGTTGGAGAATGATCATTCTTATGAGGATCATCCAGTGAAGATCTTAGATCATAGAGATAAAGTTCTACACAAAAAGACTACTCACCTGGTCAAATTACTATAGTGGAACCATAAGTACAAATATGTAACATGGGAGCAGGAGGAAGTGTTGAAGGAAAAGTACCCACACCTGTTTTCACTTTAGTATGTAAAACATAATTTTGAGGGTGAAATTTCATAAGGGGAATAATGTAATGACCCAATGTTTTATCAATGTAAATTCCCTTCTTATAATTATGTCATATGGTATAAAATCATAAGAGAACATAATACAATCTTTATAAATAATGAATTAATGAAATAAGAAGTGTTTCTAGAAGTTAAGGAACCTATACCAATGAAATAGTAACTTGACCTTTGGAATAGTAATGTGACCCTTATGAATAGTGAACTGGCCAATTGAATAGTAACCTCAAAAATTAAAGTATAAATAAAATTGATCCATTTTATAAGTGAAAATATGATATAATTATATCAAAGTATAATTAAATAAATATTTTAAAGAATTTAATTAAGTGTTGGTATTTTTATAGGTCATAAATATTTAATTACTTTTTTTATTAATTAAATAATTTAAAATAAAATTTATTTACATAAAATTTATTCATAAATTAATATTTCGATGTATTAATATTATAATATGATTTTATGAGACGTTAATTAATTTTTCAAAGTGTTAGAAAAGTAGTTTTAATTTTAAAATTTGTATTTTCCAAGTAAATGATGATTTTAATTAAAAATTATAATTCTCATATTTATAAAATTATTTTCATAAAATGTAGATTATTTTTTAATTCTAAACGTCAAAAAATGGATAGGTTTAATTTTTGTAATTTTTGTGAAATACTTGGATTTTTTGTGAATGGTAAAATATGATAATTTACGGGATATATACATTATAAGTTAAATACACTATTAATTGATTCATGGATGATGTAAGAAAAATTAGTTAAAAAAAAGGATCTAATTACTTTATTTAGTCTCAAGAATAAACACTATTGTTTTCTTTGAGAAAAATAATAAACTAATGAATTAAATAATGAGAAAACACCCCTATCCTCCACTATAAATATCACCCATCACCATCTCTTCTCCCTGCACCTCTCAAGACTTGTGATTTGTCCATATTATGACCAATACTCTTCCCAAACCACTCCCCCATGTCCAGGAGATTTTGTTCTTAACAAAATACCAAACCCAATCCCTTAAGGAGGTTCACAAGAAGAAGGAATCAAGAGGTAAAACCCTCTTCCATTTTCTTTCAATTTCTTTTCAAGTTCCTTTATTTTATTATTCTATACTCACCTCACCTCAACCAAATGGAATTAAAACTCTATTATATTACATATACTATATTTTTATCATTTTTATGGAATAATTATCCATCAAATCTCTTCTCCTCTCTCTTTTACTTTAAGAATGAAAACATCGTCCATGAGGTGATGATTTACCACCTTCATGGAAGACGTGCTTTGATATTTCAATTTTGTCTTAAATAATGGTCATTAAATAATTTTTATGGTTAAAACAGATTATAATATATGTATTATATATTATTTAATGTTCTGGAATCATTTTTTACACGCGATATTAATTTATAAAACAAAATGAGTTCGTTGTGATAAAAAAATGCTAAATTAATCTAAATGATTATCATTAATGATTTATCTATTGATTCATCCAAAATTCTGGAAAAAAATGGTATTTTAATATTATATAAGTTCATTAATAACATATAAGTTCATTTCTAGACAACTATCCTCATTCTACCATACACTTATACAAGTAAACCGGTCATGAAAACCAAGGAAATCAACGCTCCCAAACGATGAAATTGTATCTCTTAACCCACAAAAAAGGTCATAAAGGAACTTAATAAACTTATAATAAATAAAATACTTTTATAAATGATTCTAGAATTATTAATTAATGAATATAATTTTATTATTTAGGACATTAAGATCAAGTGCAGAACGGTTTCGGACATAAGGTAAGGGATTCTACCTAAACCTCCATTATTCCTTCAGGTTACCCTTCCTCTATTTTTACCCAATTGAATTTTTATTTCCATTTTATTTAAATGTTCTAAATGTTATGTATATGTTTCAAACTCATCTATAAATATCCTTTCATCCTTCTTTTTTTGGGATATACATGTTTTTAAAAGGTTCCCTACTCAATTCTTCTCAATAAGAAATCCCATTTTAAGGGAAGTTCCCAAATTCTTACTCATTTTCAAGTGTGCTCCATAATATATTTTAATACACCATTATTTTTCTAAAATAACTCATTTTATAGTGAAAAAATACCTTAGTTCAATTATTGTTTTATACAAACAATTATTCCTTTTCCATTTTGAAGGATCTTGAAAGTTTTCTCTTAAACTGTACTAAAATGTTTTATTTTAAGTTTCTTAAACACTCTATTCACTTAAATTTGACATCACTTATTATGATATATTCCTATATTCCCTTAAAATTTTCTATGTATGACTTAAATTCATATTTTCATAGACACCACTATTATATTCTCTTTTGATATACCTTTTGACATAATTATGATAACCAATTCTTCCCATTAGTAACCCTTATGTTTATATTTGATTCCTTATGTATGATTATTCATGTGGCACAAATATTCATGAACATGTTATGATGTGTGTACCCAAATATTTATCCAATTATTTGGGTAATTTTTAGTCTCATGAGATGTTATGTGCAACGGCCTTGATGGTTAGCCTTGACTCGTGCTCCTCTATGTGAAACGAGCCTTGACTCATGCTCTTATATGTGCAACGAGCCTCGAATCATGCTTCTCTATGTACAAAAAGCAGTGAATCGTGTTAAATTTATGTTTTATGTTGCTTACAAATTACTATTAATCTATGATTATATGATCCCATGTTCTATATTTTATGATTCTATATGTTTAATCATGTTACGTGACTTTTTATATCATTATGTTATGTATTATAAAACATGTGCTAAGATTTATTTTAATGTTTATTCCCTTACTGAGATTTTCAGTTCATCCATTTGTTCATGTTATCCCCAGGTTATCATGTTCATATTTAAGGGTTCAAAGGAAGTTAGGAGCTCATAATGGATGATAAATAAAGAATTTTTTTTATTTAGTCCCGTGTTTTTAGTTTTATTTACCTAGTTTTCCAAGAAACTAGACTTTATAATCCTTATTTTATAATTTGATATTTAATTATACTTAAAATCATGTAATGGTATGTGAAAAAGGTTAGAGTATCTATACTCCATGAATGTGTCCTTAACTTTGAGGGGTATTGGGATAAATACATTCCCCTTGTTGAGTTCTCTTATAATAATAGCTTTGAGGATACCATCGAGATGGCTCCTTATGAAGCCTTATGTGGTAAGACTTTACATTTTTATCTATGATGACTGGAGGCAAGGGAGGCATCTTTATTTGGACCTCTTCTCTTTTAGGAGACTACAGATAATTTCTAGTTGATCAGAAAGTGTATGATGGTATCTTAGTATAGACATCAGTCATATTCCAACAGATGTCGGCGACCTCTTGAATTCGTGGTCAGTGATAGGGTTTTCTTGTGATTCTCACCCAGGTTGGTCCATAGACATATTTAGAGGTAGGGTAAGCTATTAACTAGGTTTTTTGGACAATTGAAGTTTGAGAAATAAATAATAAAAATGGATTACCATATAGATATTCCTCAAATATATTGTTCTATGCATGATCTCTTCACATATCTCAGCTTCGCCAGTATTATCTAGAACCATCACATGTCCTTTAGCCTGATGAGGTTGAGTTGGTTATAGATTATTCTTTTGAGGAGTATCCAATTTTTATTATGGATAAGATCATGAAGACACTTTGAGGTAGGCTAGTTCCCTTGGTACGGGTGTTAGGCAGCACAGATGAGTACAAGATGACACCTAGGAATAGGAAGCTGATATATGAGCTCAGTGGTCGGAACTTTTTGCTAATGATACCTATTTACCTTTGGAATTCCAACTCACAGACGAGTTTCTTTAAGTAGGGTAGGTTTTAACGACTCATCTTTTCATGAAGGTATAGCTCGTTTGTTTTGTAATTTTAATCCCTTGTTTATTCTTGGTAAATGTACACTGCAGGTTCGAAGAGCGTACGGGGCTTGTTTGGATCCTGGAGTACCAAAAAAATGGGCAGAGAGGGTAGGCTGCATGGTTACCACATGATTATTAGAAAATGTGTTGGGTAACTATGTGAGGTCCCATAAAGAAGTAGGGGACCGCATGGTTTGTCTGCAATTGTGAGCCACAGGCACACACCTATATAAAAAACTATAGAGGTTGGATAATGGTATTTCACATGGTTTCCACATGGTTAGGGAAACTGTGTGCCTTAACCATGCAGGGTCTTCCCTTAGATAGTAATGGGAGAATGGTTTGAACATATTTTGGCCAAACCATGTGCCCCCTATTTTGATGTTGAAATGTCATATTTTCCCTTAATGAATCATTTAAACCCTTTTATTCTTTCTCCCCTCTTTCTTTAGAAGATGAGCAGCCCTTCTACTCCCATGAGTTCTCATCTCCTTCGACCTAGGTTCTTAGATAAGTTCTCAATCCGAAGTATGAATCAAGATCCATATAAGGAATTGGATATTTATAGGTATTCTCTTGACCCCACTCCCAGCCATTCTAAGTTTATCTTTAGATTCGTTGAGATGTTTAGGTGCAATCTCATTTTCCCTTTTTTCAAGGAATTGGACCATTTATTTTATTTCTCCCAATATACTTAAAATATTAGGCCACCATCGGATGAGGAGTCTTCAACAAACTTAAGGTGGGTGGTCAAGTTGTTTTCCTTAAAAAGTGAGTTGTTTTGAAATCCATGTTTTTGTGCCGCACACTGGCCTTTTCTGCGCATCACCTTATAATTTATTTCTTCATCTTAAATTGGTATACAGAACTTGATATACTCATGAGTATAGTTTTTTAGTAAATTAGAGGATGTAGACCTCAGTGATGTACACCCCTTGGGTGTTCTATATTTAAATGGCCTTTATAATTAAATGAATTAATGCCTAGAATGCCTTCTAAGTGTTCATTTTGGATTATAAATGGAATTGACTATTGTTATATAAATGGTTATTGAACTAAAGTACCTCCTAAGTTCTTGGATTGTCTTATAAATGGAATTTCCCTTGTATGTTGTTTCCCAATTTCCAATGACACATTCTAAGTGCTTCATTGGTCCTAGTAAAATGAATTTTCATTTGGTAGATTAAGTGGATTGTATTAAATGTAATGGCTTGTATCATGTTGGTTTTTCTAACTAAAATGAATTAAATGGATAAATGGAATGGGTGGAAAGGACATGCCACTTGTATATTTTAAATTTAATATGAATTGAAATTCCCTTGGTTATATTTGGTCTTGATTAATATAAATCATAAGAGGTAATACCACATGGATATTATTATAAATATGATTACACCTTTAACACACACTATGGAATGATGGTAAGGGTTCTGTTGAGCATGACGATTCATGCTCCCTTGCATCGGGTGTTGATCAATTGAAACTATTTGGATGGTGCGCATGATGCACCAAATCCCTTATTTCGAGTGTTGGCATGATGAAACACCCACTATCTCGAGTGAAGAGCATAACTTCCCTCATTTATCTTAATATATAGGGCATGTCCCCTTTTTCTTGAGATTATAGGCTCGTTTAGACTAGTTATGGATGACTGAGTTACGACTCAATCCATCCAGCACCTAGTATTACAGGTATATGGCTACTTATGTCCACATGTACTTAGTCCATATAGGTGGATGCATTATATAACTAAATTATATATATATATATATATATATATATATATATATATATATATATATAGTTACCGAGCAGATACTCATTCCAGCCATAAGCCGAAGCAGGTAGAGGCAACAGGTGTCCTTTACGAACCTGAGCAGGATGGTATTTATTTATTCATCTTCATCTATTATTACATGTATGCCTGCACACTATTGTTTCTAAGTACACCACTTGGATTACTTATAGACATTGTTGGTGGTGGACTACTAAGATTTTATCTCATACCCTACTCAGTTCTCCTTTGTTACCCAAGTATATTACTTGTCTGAATGTATGGATAAGGGAAAGTTGCCTGCTATAGATATTTGATATTCTTTACTTATATATGGGTCATATAAGAAGAGGATCGAGCATGTTCTTGAAATTCTAGTGGAGCAGCCTTCTGTAATTTTTTTCTTTTTGTATATCATGATTGTATATGTCTGTTCCATGTTCCCCTTTTGCACATCGGCATGACATGTATTCATGTATATGACACTACCTAGAGGATTTTGATATTTTTATTTAGTTATTTAGTTATTTATGCTTTCTTGCTTGTTTATTATATCTATTATATTCTACTTTCCACTATGGCAGGTTATTAGTCCGGTCTTTAGTGTCTACTTATCTTTTTCTTCCACAGTTGTTTGTTTCTTAATGACATTGTTTATGTTTTTTCACTCTGATAAGAGGGTATAGTATCCCCACTATACCACCTTTACACTCTCACTATTTTTCGGTAGCCTCTAGCATATGGAGAGGCACACTTGAGGCCATTTGACCCACTGGATCAGGGCATGGGTTTAGTGGATCCCAAGTCAGGATGTTACAAGTGATATTATTCATGGTGAAATGATTGAGAATAGCCCGAATGGCCCGAAGGCCTTCTTTTTTATTTTATTATAGATAATCCCCTTTTAAGGGTTTAAGGGGAACCCGTACATAACCCGTAGTCCCAAGGCACAAGGCTCAACATGACCCGAAATACATGACCTGAAGGCCCAGAGGCATACCATGCCCATAACATGACCCGTAGGCCCAGCCCACTAGAACTACCCCTCCCCAGCATCTTGCATCATTGATCTCATTATCTCCCCACCTTGCATTGATGATCAGCTAGCATTGCCCCGTACAAAGCTGCACGGTGCCTGGTCTCGATGGCGGCTTCCATACCCTCTCATTCTTCCAATCCGGTTAGCTCTGCATCTGGTGGCTGCTACTCCTGTTTCTCTGATCCTCTTCTCGGGCCTATTCTGTGTGAACTGAGCTACTCTATGGTCTACGTGAACTGAAGTCCCTGTTTCCTTAAGTCCTTTGATGACCCTAAGGCCCTAGAGACCCATATCCCCAAACCGGTGGCTCGAAGGCCCAAATCGGGTGAATAGTTCCGACTGCTACAGTACCGAATTATAACTGCTACAGTACTACTACAGTGACTGCTACAGTACTACTATAGTACTTGAAAATTCGCCTCCACATAGTTTTGAACCTGGATCTCTTGGATGCCAAGCAGAAGACCAAATCGGGTTAATTGTCTCGACTATTATTAACTGTTTATCTAGTATGTTTTTATATACACAGGTTATTCAATTATTTTTAATCTTTTTCACATGTTTTCATGTGTATAAGATCATTTATGTAAATACCTTGACCCTAGTAGCTCAAAACTATGGGTTGCTTTATTATAATGGTACTAAATACAAGCAATCACATCTTGATGGACTGAATAGTTTAGTAGTCTTGGTGAACTAGATACATACTTAAATCCCATATTACATATAAAAACATAAAATAAAATATAGTATTTTCTTTCAGATAATATTTATTACCTATAGAATATCCCAAGATATAAATCATAAAAATTTTCCTGGTATCCTAAGAAAAGGAAAAATAAGAATGGGTAAGCTCATATTCTCAGTAAGGTAATGCATAAAACAGAAGCTAAATAAATCATGAATAATATGATGAGAATAAATGATGATACAAAAAATACATATAAATAATCACATGAGTTTTAAACTTATCCATGGATATAAAAACTATTAAAATAAACTCATGGACATCAATAACTGATTTCATAATTATGGAATGCATAATTTTGGACATCTGAACTTACCATTGTGGCCCCATGATAAGACATCTAAAAATGTTTTCAAGGTCTCATGCCAAGACATCTATATAAATGGGTAAGGCCTCAACCAAGAAACCGGTCTATTTTTTCTCATGAGACCTAACAATACATAGAGTGGCTATGTAATTCTAGGCCCTATATATCATATAATAAGTCCAATGCATTCACCATATTAATAAAAAATACAATATAATAAACATGCCTTAAAATTAATAACTATACATATTGGAAGAACTAGCATACAGAATATAAATACTTTCCCATGTAAAAATTATCATAAACCATCCAGATAAATATGGTGGATGGTATCATTAGATTATATTCTCAACATAATATTCCACAAAGGATGTCTACATAGATGAAAATCATTTAAATATATAATTGAATTTTTTTTGAATAAAATACCCTTTTTACTTTGAAAACTACTTATTTAAAGTATAACATATTTACCAAATATTAAGGAAAACAATTTTTTGAAAGGAAACTTGGAAAATTAAAATTTAATGTTCAAAGAAATTATTTATCATGATAGAAAAAAAATTCTTTTCATGTCTTATTAGTTAAAAAAATTATTCCATTCACACTTTTGTAAAAAGGTCAAAAAGTACCATGATTGAAAAACAACAAGAAGATTCATTTTAAAAAAATTATGAAAATTAATACATTGTTAAAAATGTATTTAATAAATAATCAAAAAAATATTAAAAACACTATTTCATACACTTTAATAAAAATATGAACATGGAAGAGAAATATTCCTCATTGATTAAAAAAACAAGGGTGGTTTTCCTTAAAAAAATATTTTGGTATCTTGACTAATTAAAGAGAAAAAACTAAAATAAAAAATTATAATTTATAGAAATAATAATAGAAGAATAAAATATATTAGGTTTATTATATAAATTTCAAATAATTCTCCCAATGGGAATTTAACCATAAACAATTCTAAATAATGAAGAGATTATGAAAAAACCATTACCTCGTGTTCTACTTCCTTTGTATGTGTATGAAACTCCTATATAATAAATATATATTTATTATAAATATATTTAAAAACCATAATCGTATATATAATACCATATTTTATTTAATTATAATCTTTTACCACAAGTTTATTAACAATTTTTTGTAAAAAACGCTATTTTGGGTAATAAATACTTTTTTTCATATATGTTTTTGTTTGATAGTTTTAGTAATTTTAAATTTATCATGGTTACATAATATAAATAATATTAAAAATTATATAAATATAATATATATTCATTATTTATGTATTTATAGTCATCCATAAAAGATATATATAGAAAAATGAATTACATCATTCATGGATATGGTAGGATGTATGTACACATGAATGAAATTTTCACTTTTTGAAGGATGGAATGAAAGAATGTTAAATAATAATTAAATTTTAAAGAATAATTATTATATAATATAAATCATATATATTCATTAAATCTATCCTTATTACCATCCATGTAAAAAAGAAATGAAAAACAAATCACATCACTTCGTGGAGGTGGTAGTCCCCACAAACGCACGAGCAATGCTGTTATTTTACAACGGATTAGAAGGTAAGAAGGTATATATGATATTATAGTTAAATAAGAATATTAATTTCATAAATATCATATAGAAATATTAAATCCATCATAATACCCATCTATAAAATATGGTGATGAAAAATGGATTGTATCGCTACATGGAGACGGTAAATCGTACATACGCATGAGCGATACTTTGACTTCCCATTTGATGAAAAAGAGGGTGGATAATTTTGGTTTAATAATAATAATAACTTTTAATATATTTAGGATACTAAATTTATAATTTTATAATAAATACCACATATTTATAAGTGGTAAAAGAAGAAATAAATTGGAAGAGGTTGGTTAAGACGATTACCTCTTCTTCAGGAGACCTCCTTTAGATCCTTTCTTATGGAACATAGGGTTGATATTTTGAGGATAAAAAGATTCTAGAACATGTATAATAATTTTAATAAGATAAATGGTTATTTATTTTTTTATCTAAGTTTCTAAAATTTTTGTAAATAAGAAAAGGAGGTGGTGTCCTTTTATAAGGGAGGGAAATGACATTGTGGGAATTACCAAAAATATTAAAATATAACTAAGTAATTATCATGAAAAATGAATACCAAATGAAATATATTAGATTATAATTTATGATATGGTTTAAATATCACCAAATAATAAAATTTTGATAGGTTTAAGTATTATTTTAAACCTTATATTTTGGTTTAACCCCTCAATTAACCTATTTTAACCTTAACCGCAATAATGACTTTTTCACTTTTAAGGGGTTGTAATTTTTCTTATATGGTCAAAATTGGATCATAAATGGAAATGGTATAAAATTTTAGACCATATATTATCTCAATTTCCCTTTTTAATTATTTTAATTATTTTTAAGTAATTTCATAAAATATTATTTTCATAAAATATCATTATTTTCATTTTGAAACTATTTATTTAATTTGACTTCAAATACATAAAGATAAAGTTTTAATTTTAATATAAAAATTTAAAATATTCCTAATATGTTATATGTATCTAAAAAATTCATGGATCATAATAACTCACTCAAAATTTATCACTTTTAATATTTTTAAAACCATTTATTTTTATTTTTCCATCAATTAAATAAATATCGTGTTAACGTTGCATAAGAATTTTAGGTAATTATATAATAATTAAAAATTATAAAAAAATTACCATCATAAAATTAATTTTATTTTTTATGAAAATAATAATCTGTATCCATTCACCACTTTTTTTCCTATGTGAATGCATAAGATATATTTAAATGTAATAGAATGACATTTTGTATTTTTCTTTTCTTTAAATATCATAAAGGTAATTTTCATAAAGCAGTTTCCCTTAAAATTTTAAATTTAGATATTAAGGTAATATGGTTATAATTAAATTCATTAAATAGGAATTTGGATTGAAAATTAGGACCTTAACACTTAGTTTTAACATAGATTATCCCGATTTACCCTTTATCGAGGTGATAAATTTTACCACGGTGACTATTCATAATGACTAAAAATAAAAATTTCCCATTTAAAAAATTTAAAATAATTATTATAAATATGGAATATATTTTTTTCAAATTAAATACCTATATGTTTCCAAAATTAAGTTAAAAATAAGTGCATAAAACATGATGAAAATCGCTTTTAGAAAAATACAGTTTTCAAGCATAAAACTAGATTTATTCTTATCCTATGAACAATAAAAATATTAGATGAATGTTAAAACATTTGATTAGAAATATAATATACAAATTTCATTAAAATAAACCACTAATATTGATTAATTTAATTTATAAAAACACATTTCTCACATAAAAACAATTTTTCAGTAAAAACCCCTCTTTTACTTTCAAATGATTTTTATTTTCATTTCTTATCAATTGATGGTAAATGAATTTATTTTATAAATAATTTTTTTCATAAATTACTTAATAATATTCATACCTTATAATTTAACATCTAGGTTTTAAATACATACTATATTATGATTTATTTAGACTTTGGGTTGCGTCTATCGAAAACTATCGAAAACATTTATTTGAAGAGAAATATTTCATAAAATATCAGGGTGTTATAACCTAATAAAATTAAAATGAATTTAACCCATGAAATTCCATAAATATTGTATAAAAAATAAGTATATCTCTGTTTCATCGCATCCTTGTCTTCATATATAGCTTATTCAAATTTCTAATTTCTCCAGAGAACTTTAACCAGGTGAGTAGTCTTATTCTGTTTCACTTTATCTCCACAATCAAAGATTCATATCAGTTATTCCTCATATGAAATATCATGATCCAATGGTATAACCTATTATTTTATTATATGTGAAGTATCATGCATGTACTTACTCTATAGAGATACATGGAACACAGCATGAACTTGAGAGAGTTTGGTGAAAGCAGTAAGCGATAAGCTATCATCCCTACTTGATCAAGAATATCAAAAGGACCAATATACCTAGGGATAATAATTCCCATATTTATTAATCTTGTAAAATTATTACATGGATAAATTCATAGAAATTTTTTTTCACTAACTTCAAATTCCATATCACACTGTCAATTGTCAGCATAACTTTTATATCAAATCTGAGCTTCCTTAACGTGATATTGAATGGATATTAATTTTTCTACCATCTTTTCAACTTACTAAGTACCCAATAAATTTATTTATAAAACTTCATCCTAGAATGTTGGAATTATACATGCTTCTTTCCATATAGGGATTTATAAGGATTCATCTAAATGAAAAATATTATTGTAATAAAACTAAATTGGAGGACGGTGTTGATCCCAACCACCTTTGAATTACATAGAACAAGATCTAAACATATCTTATATGGTTTGAATGGTTCAATTAGAATAAATTTTTTCTTAGGATGAAAAACCATACTAAAACTCATCTATGTATCCAAATCTCAATAAATACTTTTCAAGAACTTTGAGGTGAACCTCATATCCTCATTAGATAAAATAGATTGTGGTACTCTATGAAACCTTACTACCTCCTTAATGTATATTCTAAAAAGTTTATCAAGATGTAAATCTTCCCTTATAGCAATGAATTGTGCTGAATTTTTATGGGTAATGGTTGTAACATCCCCTTAGATTTATTTCTCTCAACCTTAACTTACTGGCATACTAATCACCTAGATACATACTCAGTAATTTCTCTCTTCATGGCATCCCACCAAAAATACTCTTTCAGATCTCTATACATCTTTTTACTTCTAAGATTAAAGGATAATGATGAACTATAATCCTAGTAAAATAGATAATTCTTAAAATTTTGTATGGATGGAACACATACATGGTTCCTAAACCTTATCATTCCATCACAATCAAGGTTGAAATCAGTAACATTTATGACCTTCTTCTACAGTTCCACATCTTCCTTATGTGCCTCTTTAATCCTCACATGGATAGATAGTTGAAAAATAATTTAACAAATATTTGATTTATCCCCTTCCTTTAAGATTTCTAAATCCATCCTTTAAAAATCTAGAAATATTAGATCCTTTTTTATCCTCATAATAAATAATTTGGCATGATTCTTTTAACTCAGAGCATATACCACCTTGTTTTCTTTCCCAGGGTGGTAATGTATTGATCATTAATAATATTTAATCATCTCTAACTAGATTCTCTAGTTAATATTAAATTATTTATGTGTTAATATTTACATCAAACATTTATAATCAATATATTTATCACACCTTTCTCCGTAAAGATAATGCATCCATATTTTTAATGCAAAAATTACTGCACCTAACTCCAAATCATGAGTTGGGTAATTTTTCTCATGAACCTTAAGTTTGCATGAATAATAGGCTATCACCATATCATTCTACATGATAAAGAATCTCATTTTTTCTTTGATATGTCACTATAGATTACATGCCCTTCTCCCCTATAGGGTAGTGTAAGCATGGGTGAATTGACTAACCTTCTATTCAGTTCCTTGAAACTGTATTCACATTCATTTTTTCACAAGAACTTATCCCCCTTTCGAGTCAAATTGGTGAGTAGATTAGATATTTGTGATAAATATATAATAAATCATCAATAGTATCTATAAAAACCAAGAAAACTATGGATTTCGATCACCATGGTTGGTCTTGTCCATTTCTCAATAACTTCCATTGTTAAAGAACCCACATATATACCATCACTTGAGATTATATGAACCAATAATGAATATTTATGAATCCAAAATTCACACTTAGAAAATTTAGCATACAACTTTTCCTTCCCCGATGTATTTAGAAAAATTCTAAAATATTCTTCAGGCTCTTCCCTGTTCATTTAATTTTTAATAATATCATCTATAACGACTACCACAAACTGATCAAGTTAATATCTAAAGAATATATTCATTAAATCAATGAAGATAGTAGTAGAATTGGTAATTCCAAATGGCATCACTATGAATTCATAATGATCATACCTCTTACATAAGTCAGTCTTGGGTTTATCTTCATTTTTAATCCTTAGCAGATGATATCCATATCAATAATAAATATTGTAAAAATATAAAGCTCCTTGTAATTGATTAAACATATCATCAATATGGGTTTGTGGATACTTTTTATTAATAATAATTTTTTTATTTCTTGATCATAAATACAAAGACTCATTGATACATATTTATTCTTAAAAAAATATTAGGTTTACCCCATGGAGAAGTACTTGGACCGATTAATCTCATATCTATATTCTCTTGGAGTATCTTATTAAATTCCTACAACTCAATCAGGGCCATTCTATATGGATTATTTGAAATAGGCATAGAATCCTGTATGAGTTATATTGAAAACTCAACATCATGATTCAATGGGAAGTCCGAAAAATTCCTCAAGAAACACATCAACATATTCCCAAAAAAATATGCACATTTTCAATGTTTATTTTATCCCCAACAATTTGATAGAAATATCCCTTGTAAATATGTATAAAACCCCATATGATGGAACTAATTTCCATTAGGTATTCAGGTTCCTCCTTTCACCCATATATGATTAAAGTTTAACTCATAATATCAAATTTAACTTACCTTACTTAAAAATTGATATGGGATAAATATTGGGAAATCCAATCCATACCCAAAAATATGTAAAATTCAACTAGATGAAGAATAAAAAGATTAATAGGAATAACCATCCCATAAACTTCTATCACAAAAATGATTTAGATAATTGAGATATGGTCATCCTAACATTATTATTTTTTACCACAAACTCAATATCTAATCATTGAGGTGGTGATACGATACCCTTAGAAAATTCATCAGATAAAAAGAGTTGCTATAACCAGAATAAAAACCATTTTCAATTCTATATTGGATGATAAGTATACCTTTCACCATGTCACAAGGAATTTCCACGTCATCTATAGTAATTATATAATCTTGACCTTTTCCCCTTGGATTCTTTTTTAGTATTTTCCATTTATTTTTTTGGCATTGGTTGGAATAGTTCCCCATATCATTATACTTTAATGGATTCTCCCTTACCCTTTAATTCATTATCAAGATGGCCTTTTTCTACACACTTGAAGCAAAATTCTTTTCCTTTTAGGAATATACCAAGGTGTTTCCTTCCACAAGTATCACATTTTTGTAAAATTCTACTTTCTATTCTTCCCCTTATCCTTTTTTATTATGTCATCCTCATCTTCTCTTAATTTACTTTGAGTCCATAAGACTTGTAAAATTATTTCTCTATCTTGATAGCACATGATATTATATAATCATATTATGATAATGTTTGGGATAGTAGTTCCATTCAAATTATTGGTTTTAAACTATAAAATAAATGTTCAATCTTACTCTTTAGATTATATATATTGTCCCAAACATGCCTTTCTAACCTTGTAAAGTTAGTTTCATACTTATCAACATTTTCCTCTTCATTGTTTCCTAAAATTAAGAATTTTATCTCCATATATACTCATTTTTTGTGAGGAAACTATTTTTACAAGAAAAGTTCTTTAAAATATTTCCATTAAATGATTGCAATTTACTCATCATCCTCAGTGTTTTGAATTAGTAACCACTATTGATCTGCATCCCAAAATAGATGATAAAATGCCACGACCCTTTCATTACATCCCAAATTTAGAAATATCTTCTATAGAGAACTTATACATTGATCAACTACAAATTGATTTTTAGACATATTGAATGTTGGAGTTTTTTGACACATGAAATGTTTTAACATTTTTACACCGCATTATGGATCAACAATCTACTCCATACAGGCAAGGTTATTGGTCATAAGCTAATTCATCTACCTCAATATAGTTATAATTTTTTCAACTCTAGATACTTCTCTAGCTATAATTTCTTTATCTTGTTGAGCAGTTAAATCACTATATGTATTACATGCATTAATTCAGTTTCCATTCCTTTAGCTAGTCGCCATTTCTAAATAATGTCACACACCAGATTAGATCATAACATTATGAATCATAATGTATAATTTCAAAAACTATTAAAACACTTAACATAAATTGAAAATTTATGTATAACTAATATTAAAATAATAATTTTGGTTACTTTGGAAATTTTATCAAGGTTTGTTATAGTGTTGAGTTTATTAATATATATTTTCCTAAATATAGTTCTCAGGTTTTCTACTAAACTATCTCTAATACCAACTATAAATACCCCGGCCTAAGTAGCTTAGAGCTGGTGGTTGATTTATTACATTGGTACTAAATAAAATAAATCACATCCTAATATAACAAATAGTTTAATAGTTTTGGTAAACTAGATACATACTTAAATCTGACATTGCATTTGAATACATAAAATATAACATATTATTATCTTTTGGATTATCTTTATTCCCTCTAGAATATACCTATATATGAATCATAAAACATTTAATAGTGTCCTAGGAAAAGAAAACATAATAAAGGGGTAAGATCTGATTCTCAGTATGGTGATGCATATAGAAGAAGAAAAATAAGTCATGAATAATATAGAAGGAATAAATGGTGAATAAATAATGTCATATAAATAATCACATTAGTTTGAAACTTATCTATGGATATAAAAATTATTCAAATAAATTGATGGAAATAAATAAATGATATTATAATGAAGTAATTCATAATTTTGGACATCTAAACTCACCATCAAGGTCTTTTTTCAAATCATATAAACATACCATCAAGGTCTCGTGTTAAGACATATGTATAAATGGGTAAGGCCTCAACCAAGAACCCAATAATATTTTCCTAATGATACCTACCAATGCATTGAGGGAATATATAATTATAGACCCCACCTTACACTTAATAATTCTAATGTATTAATCATATGATAAATAATAAAACTTAAATCTATCCTTATTACCATACAATTAAAATGTAAATTAAAAACAAATCACATCACTCTGTGGAGGTGGTAATCCACATGTACGCACGAACAACGTTACTATTTTCCATTGGATTGGAAGGTAAGAAGGTAAATGTTATATTATAATTCAAAAATTATAACTATGTCATATGTATCATATATAAATATTAAACCCATCATAATTCTCATCCATAAAATATGGTGATGAAAAATGAATTGTATCGCTACGTGGTGACGATAAGCCATATGTACGCATGCACAATACTATCACTTTCCATTTGATGGAAAATAGTGTGGATAATTGTTTTTTAATAATAATAATAACATTTAAGTATATTTAATATACTAAATTTTTTATTTTATATTAAATACAATTTATTTAGTTGAGGTAAAAGAAGAAATAAACTGAAAGAGGTTGGGTAAGACGATTACCTCTTCTTCGAGAGACCTCCTCTAGATCCTTTATTATGGAACCTAGGTTTGGTATTTTTAGGATAAAAACCATATAGAATGTGGACAAGTATGTTTATAAGATAAATGGGTAGGTATTGGTCTATCTAGGTTTCTTAAAGTGATTTAAAAAAAATTAATGGGTGTCCTTTAATAAAGGAGGGAAATGACGCACTTGGAATTACCAAAAAATATTAAAATATAACTAAGTCATTATTTAAAAAAATTATAAATGGAAATATATTTGAATTTAAGGTTTTATATCATTTAAATATCATAAACCAATAAAAGTTGGATAAGTTTAAGTGGTATTTTAAACATTATCTTTTGGATAAACCCCTTAGTTAACCTAATTTAACCTTAACAGTGGTAATGTCTTTCTAACTATTAAAGGGGTTATAATTTTACTTATAAGGTGAAAATTGGATCATAAATGGAAAATTTATGAAATTTTAGACTATATATTATCACCATTTTCCTCTTAGTATTTTAATGATTTTTAAATAATTTAAAAAATATATTTTCATAAAATATCATTATGTCATTTTTGATACTATTCATTTAATTTAAATTAAAATACATAAAGGAAAAGTTTTAATTAGAATATAAACCTTTTAAATACACCTAATATTTTATATTTATCTAAATATTTCACATATCACAATAAATCACCTAAATTGTATTAATTTTAATATTTTTAAAATCATTTATTTTATTTTTCCATTAATTGAATAAATATAGTGTCAGCGTTGTGTAAAAATTTAAGGTAAATATATATTAACTAAAAATTATAAATCAATTAACATCATAAAAATAATTTTAATATTCTCCAAATAAAAATCTGGGTTAATTCACCACTTTCCTTTGTCCCTATGTGAACATATAAGATATATTTAAAAGTAAGAGAGTGACATTTTTTATTTTTCATTTCATTAAATTTTATATAGGTCATTTTTAGGGAAATTTATCCTATAAAAATTTAAATTTAGAGATTAAGGTGATAATGGTTGAATTAAATTTATTCAATGGTAATTTGGATGTAAAATGGTGACCTTAACACTTAGTTTCAACCTAGATTAACCCGATTTACCATTTACCAAGGTGATAAATTATACCATAGTTACGATTTATAATACCTAAAAATAAAAGGCACCTATTTACAAAATTTTAACATCATAATTATATATATTTAATACATTTTATAAAATTAAATACCTATAAGTGGTAGAAATTAATTTTAAAATAATTTTGGAAAATGCGATGAAAATTGGTTTTAGAGAAATACAGTTTGTAAGCTTAAAATAAGATTTATTCTTATCCCATGCATAGTAAAAATATTATATGAATTTTTAAACATTTTATTAAATATATAATATATAAATTTCATTAAAATCATTCAATAATAGTGATTTATTTAATTTATAAAAACATGTTGCGCATATAAAAATAGTTTTTAAAAAAAACTCTCTTTTACTTTAAAATGGTTTTTATTTACATTTATAATCAATTGATAATAAATGAATTTATTTTATATATAAATTATTAGTAAATTAGTTAATTCAATTCATACTCTCCAATTTAACAGCTAGGTTATAACTACATACTATATTATGGTTCATTTAGACTCGGAATTGCGTGTATTGCAAGCTATCGAAGAAATTATTTAAAGAGAAATATTTCATAAAATATCTAGGTGTTACAATTCATGTGTTACTATTCATTTATGTATGGTAATAAAGAAATGGAACTATGGATCTTGTTCTCTTCTCATTAACCAGCTTCATGTAAGGGCTTTGCGTGAATAGCTTATGTGAACCTCTTCTATCTCCTTCATGAGACTCATGTAGCTCACAAGTTCCTTTCTCCTTCGAGTTTCTAGTGTAAGTGGATACTAAATCCTCCATGTAACACACTATATATAAGTATCACAAGCAGTATGTCATTAGATCAATTTCTTACTTTGTGAAATCCAGGTAAGGATTATGGGTTCCTCTCCTTCCTTTACGCAAGTATGTCACATAGGTTTCTTCCTCTTTGCATAAGAAAAATGATTCAAAGGATCTTATCTTTATAAAAAAAAGTTTGGTTTGTGGATTTATTCTACCATTAATGAAAATATAAGCGATATGATGTTCTCATTTCTTCAAGTAAAATGAGTGCTCTCAAAAATCACAAGTGGCAGCAGCATCTATAGGCCTCAGTCCCTTGTTTTTTATAGGCAAGACCCCCACCACCTCTCTTCCAAGTTTCATTCCACGTAAAGGATCATTAATTATATCTATGAGATGTTTCATAAATCAAATATACTAGGCATAAGTGACAATAAAAAACATAGCATCTCATCTTACATGAGAAATATTTTTCTCCTTGTGGTGAAAATTCCATGTCCATGCAAAAAAAATCACATGGCTTAAATTTCATGCATTTAGATATGTGAACACATTATTGTAACTTCATATAATCCTCAAAAGAAACATATTATTCAAAATAATAATCATGTATGAATCATAAAATCTGAAAATTAAGATTAAAATTTTTATATCAAAATTGTATCATAAACTTGAGATCATCTCGATCGAGGATGACAACTTCACGACATGCTGAACTTATATCATTTAGAAAATATTCAAGATTAGGGAGGTTTAAAGAGATTATTTGTGATGATAGGATGACATGAATTTATTTTATTAAGTATAAAACATTATTTATGTATGTTTTAATGTGAATTAATAGTTTATTGTGCATACGAGTTCACATTGAATATTTATACAAGCTGACTCTACTTTAAAATTCATTTTGTTCCTTCAACAGTTTGATGTGAGTAGCTCAGGGTTCAATCCTAGAACCAAAACACACACGCCCTTTTTATTTCTACCATGAAATGACCTTTTGGATTGGATCTAGAACCTATATGCATCCTCACCCATGCACACACCCACCTTCCCATGCAGGTGCTAGATCACCCATGCCACTGTGTGAGCTGCTCAGACTGGCTCTCCCTTGTGGTTGAGCTTAATCCCACACTAAGTTTTATCGATCCAACCTTGTGGATTGTGTGGTTGAACATATTTTTTATATAATAACCCCTAAAAAATACTTGGATTAATTCTAAGTATACACTATAATATCAAACCATATCATCCCATCAAATTCCAAAACATTTAAAGGTCTTCATTTCTCAGCATTATCTTCAAATATTCTTCATACAAATGAATATTTTCATGGTCTTCTTCAATTCCTCTTTTTATCATATTGTACAAAATGTTTCATCATTTACACAATTCTTTGAGATTTAAGACCCACTCAATAATCATCATAATTATTAGCAAGGAGAATTTATTAAGTATGACATCCAATTCCATTAAATGAATCTATAAAAATTCTCTAAGAACATTCACCTCAATTACACTCATGAAACACATATTGACTCACTAAATTAATCCATAACAATTTCCCAAGAATGATAACTATAATACACTCACCAAACACATATTGACTAATTGAAAACAAATTAAATACTTAGTTTCAAAATTCCCCCTTTTTATTAGTTATCAATATATCCTCACATCATAAAATTAAATATGTGGTTTAAACTATCCCCCTTTTTTGACAATAAAATTAAAAGGATAAGTGGGGGTATTCTCATCTCATAAATTTTCCAAAAAAATATTCTAATCCCTTATATGATTTTTTATTAAACAAATTTTAGAGAGGGATAATATCACATGGTTGTTTTATAAAAAACAAGAGATATACAACCAAGGTTTTATATTATATATATGAATTACCATGTATGTGAAATCATGATTATAAATTCTCAATTATCATTTTAGGGGTTTTAAATAGTCACATTTATCAATGAAATGAAAAATACTTCTCAAACTTAAATAAACACATCAAACATTTCATGTGAAAATAGATATATATCCCCCTTTTTAGCTTAATATCAACCCCCTTGATGATAATTATAAAATTCATTTAGTGTATAGATAAGGGAGTGATTTTTATACCTCATCATCCAAATTTATGAAGATTATTATTAATTATATATTCATTGTGTAGTGATTATTTAATAGCCTTAACTTATCAATCCCCCCCCCCCCTTCAAGGGATGCATCCATATCCTTTAATTCCCTACATGATAGTACAAAATTATATATATATATATATATATATATAAGAGAATAAGGAGGACCTGTATTATTATTCAAGAGTAGCATTTAGAAAGAAAGATTCTTATCAACCCAAACCATTTTTTCTCCCAATATTAGTACGAGAATATTTATTTGGACTATTGATTCTTTTTTGAGTTTCATCAACTTTATTATCTTTTTTCTTCCCTTGAGTTTCTTCTTTGTGTGGAATAACTTTTTCCAACTTAGTTTTCTAGATTTTCAACTTTCCAGTTGTGGAAAATGTATTATCAACTTTCACCTCACTTTATAAGGCCACTTTCTTTCCTTTATATTTAGTAGGTTTTTTATATCCCTAATATTTTTTATCCAATTTTAATTTATTTTTTCAAAAAAAACTAAGCAACCTTTCATAAATTCTTTGTCTTCTCAAAACCATCACATGAATTACCATTATTTTTCTATTGAATACTCTTCCCTTTCATAATATAGGTAATATATCTTGGTATTATTTTCATGTATTTATTAGTTGTGTGTCCCTCCTACTTAAATCTACCAAGATATTCATTTAATCATTAATATCTATTCTATATTGATAGCTTTTATGGATTTTTTATCCCAGTATTCTTTCTCTGAGAAATTTCTCTCATATATTCATCATGACTCTCCCTTTATTCATGTCTATTTCCTAGAAATGACATGTTATACCAGTAAGAATTATCTTTGTTCCATATTTTTCACAACATAAGAGAAAAACTCTGAAATTAAGTATTTCACTTTGTTATGTGTTATATAGAGACACTTTTTGTTTCATTACTTCTTCAAATAGAGCCTTATTTTTATAGGGGTAGTTATTTTCAAATTTCTATATCCATTTAAAGTATGAAAGGATCTCTCATTTATATTCTTTATTATAATAGGTTTGGATTTATTTTTTTCACCTGCATTATTTTCTTTTTCTTTTGTCTTATAATTGTGGTCATAAGGTTTTATCCTTTAATCATATTTATTCTTATTTTCTTGTATCCTTCTATTATTTTTAGGAATTGTCATATTATACTAACATTAAAATTCCTTATTCCAGAACTTATAGATCATTTCCAATCTTTAATACACCAACAATGAATCTAATATGATCTTTTCGATATTTACAACTAAATATGTTGATATCCCAACCGAGTTGAACTAATAAGATGAAGAAGCCTGAGGATTACTCAATATTTGAATGGGTTGATCTTTTCCTTGATTTTAAATTTCTGAATACATTATTTCCTTCACTCTAAGGTTTAATATGACCAACCAGATCCTTAATAATGCTTTCTTGAGAAGCATAGTGTTTACTATCACATCATGTTTGGTTGTTCGATGGTTTTTCCTAGAGACCAGGTTTGGAAATGAAGGATTTTATTTGATTATTTTTTTAGGGGTCAATGTGATTTGTTTATAATTTGTTTAATTTGAAGTTCCAACAATTATGGGAATAATATTTTCACCGCTGTGGTTTCTCAGATGCTGTGTGGAGAATACTAGGTTCTCAACTTTTTGTCCATTTTAAATCGATGAAGATGTCTAATTTTTTTTACAGTGGTAGGGAGAAATTATTTACTCCATATTGTTAGAAACAGATGAATATAGTGTATTTTCCATGCATGGTTTTTAAAGATTATGAACTAGGTTTTATTTTTCAATGTCTGATTTTGTAAATGTGACTTGATGGTAGAAGGAGAAGTTGATATTGTAAATTTTATTTTGACACTAGGATCCTATGAATTTTGTGTTGAGAATTTTAGTAATAATTTATGCACACATGGAATGAAGATAAACTAAAGAACATGTCATGTGGTGTATACTATTGTCTACATTTCCTTGGGAATATCTTCTATTTTGTTTGTAAAAAAAATACACCCTCATTCTACATTTTTCTATTTCTCTCTCTCTTCTCTCTCCATTTATCTCTTATTTGTAATTTTATCACTTTGTAAATAATTTTTTTTTATTACATATTCTCTCTCGATGTGTGATCTTCTACCTCTAAACATAAAGGGATAGTTTTCATAGATAGTTCAAAGATATGAATCTTGAATCTTTTAATAGACTGAATATTTTTTCGATCATCGCTTTATTCTTCACTCTTGATAAATTATAAATGTAAAGTGAGGTAATGTGACCACACATTCATTCACAAGAATGGTTTTATACTTTATTCTTATCAATTATTATTTATATTATTCTCCTAGATGATTTATAGAGAATATAAAAATAGGATGTGTGATCTATTGATCTCAGTATAGTCACTTATTCAGGGAAGATATTCTATGAGATGGTGATTTGAACTTGCAATTATTTTCACTATTAGGATAGAATCCATATACAGGAATAGATTATGTGCATGATTATTAAAATTTTGAGGAGATATATGTGTTTTGTGTCGATACATAAATCACACATTGAGTGAGTTTTATTTTTTTCAACATTAACCATTAGGTTGACGATAAGCAGTAGATAGGTCAACTCATTTAGAACTAACTTTGTTCTTGCTGAATTTCCTTTTATAATTTTTGTTTATGTTTCTCTTTAATGTTTCTATAACATTAATTTTATTTTTATCATCATAATCACTATTTATTATTTCTTTTCATTATTAAAAATAAGAAAACAATAAAGGTATTTTTTAGAGACCTATTGAAAATACACAGCTGCTTATCATTGATCTTGATTTCCCCCTAGATTCCAATCAGGAAATTCAAAACCCACATTTTGAGACTTATTGTTATGGATGGAAGGAGAAGGGTTGATCATAATATGAAGAAGCTGTAAATATTTTGGAAGAACTAATTTTATTTGGTTTTCAATGTGATAATTTAAATTACACAATTTTTTTTAATAATTTTCCACTTATTTATCAGCTAAACCAGTTCAAAATACCCTATCTTATATGATATAAGATACCACAAATGAAGTGGTTTATTTTTAGGATAGGATGGAAGAGGTTGACTACCTCACTCTTGACTTGGAAACACCACCAGGATCACTATATATTCTTAATGAAGAGAAAGATGACAAATTTTAGGGAGATTTACACTTAATTGATCAAGAATTTACTTTATTGGATTAGAATTTTAATGTTTCTATTTTTTATTATTCTTCTCCTTAAAATGGTTCTAAAGAGTCGACTGAGCTTCATGAATTTCTGAGCATCTTGATATGGATACTACTACACATAATGAGAAACTTTTGAAACTACTATAACCAATTATTAATCTATGTTTTGGAGCAATAAAATATAAATATGAGGTTATAAGATGTTCACTAGTTCACAAGTGGATGTTGTTACATCTGTGATTTTCAATAAATAATTTTTAGTGGAGATTGATCCAAAATAAAAATTATATCCAAGTATAGAATTGTTACATTCTTAGTAAATCAACCCTAAAATTCAAGGATAAGAGTGGTTCCCATATATCATGATTTCCTATCCACTATTACTCAATAGATATAATATCAAGGGTGTAAATTTCAATGAATATCAAGAAGGTGAATTCCACAATTTTTAAAACACTAAAGTTGAAAAATTATAATGTGCTAGTTTTAAGAAAGAAGACACATCCACCATTTGATTAGGGTTGAACCAAAGGTTTTATAACTATGGAAAGCCTAAATACAAGAACTCTTAGGGGGTTAAATGAAAGATTATCATGTTTCCTTTTTTAGTTTTTGTTTATATTTTTCTTTCTTTAATAAATTTTTTGTTGTTCCTTTATAGGAAATAAGTGGCAGTGCATTCCACTCAATGGTAAAAAAATCTTGGTAAATTATTCCACTCTAACCGAGCTTCTAGGTTGTGTCCTTGCTCCCTAAAAATTTAAATATGTTATTTTACTATTACATTCTATAAAGTAAGTGTGGGGTAAGGGTATATAATTTTGTTGCTACTCTAGAATTTTATAATTCTGAATAATTTTCAAACATGCTACTTTACTGAAATTTCATGAAAAACATTATGATATCTCTAAAGGATTAATACATATACATTTAAAGTATGTTTTGTTATTGTTTTGGCATGAATAATTTTAAATCTTGTTAAAGCATAAATTCAATGATTTTTAATGATAAAGATGAGCTACTTGTTGGAGAAACTTGAATCAAACTCCCCAAAATTTCACTCTAGTTTTATTCTTGTTGTACTTTAAATTATGGATATTAATGATTATTATTTTCAACTAGTAGTAACTGGATATAAGTAACTAGAAGGAATAATTCAGAAATTAAATAAATTGAGTGATATTGCTGAACATTAAATTTTAATTCTTATAACAAGGGGAGTCATAGTTCAAATTCTACATTTAGATTCTGCTCTTTTTCAAAATTAATCCAAATATTTTTCTTGTTTTTAGTGATTTATTTAATAACTAAAAACATTTTATTTAAGCACTAATGCATTCTAAATTTTCCATTGCTAAATATTTTGGTATTTGTTACCCTTTTTACTGCATATGTGTACTGAAAAGTTGATCTATATGTATATTTAAATACTTTTATAAAAATAATTGTTGAACTATAAATGTTAACATGAATAATATTTTAAAAAATTGAAATTGTACTAAAGTTTCCAATATAGTAACTAGTGGGTATATTTTTTGCATGGAGTGATTGTTTGTCCTGTGGAAAAATACTTTTTGAATTTTCTTGTAACACCTTAATACTTGAATTAATCACCACTACATTTATTTTTTTAAATTAAATTTCATAAATGTTCTTACACCTTAGAATTTAAAAATGGTGACATTGATGGATTTTAAGTGGGGGGAGGGGTCATAAAATTTGTTAAACTTTAATTTTATGTGTAATTATTTGTGAACCCATCAAAAACCCATAAAAATTTTCAAAATTGTATATTTTTAAGCATCACTGAGTAATTTTTACTCAGTGAGAATTATTCTCCATTTTGAGGGTTTTAATGCCAATTTGAAGAGGTTAATATTTAATAACTATTGAATTTAATTGATTAAATATATTTTCATTTCCCTTTTGGGGAAAAATTTATCTCAATAAAACTTTAGGAAAATTTTATACAATAATCATTCCTTTTTATATTTTTAATTGTAATTTAAGAAAAACTATTGAATTAAGATCCGCCCACCCCACCCCCACCGTCTTTAAGGTGATTCATTCCCCTCAAATAGTTGTCTTGGATGATGTAATAAATATTCTCAAAATTATTTCTATGAATGTGAATCATGAATATACAGATACCTTCCCTATACTTCTATTCTATAGGGTGAAAATGATTGTGATTTATATTTTATCAGCATCCACCCATCACCTTACTATGAGGGCTATTATAAAGAGCATAAAATAAGACACTCTGCACAACATAAAACTTCCGATAGGTCATGTGGGAGTGGGGTTTAGCATATCTCATGAGTTGAGTGTTGAGCTACCACTTCTACTTGAATGAAACTAATATACATACAGTCGAGCAAGATATTGGAACATTCGTATCATAGTTGTCGAATCTTGTAAAAAACATTTATGTAAGGAGGTATTCATTTCTAAATTATTTTTCATGCTAAACCTTTAATAATTAATGAAAAATGTATAAAGTAATGAATTTTATTACAAATGTACAAAGGGAATGATTGAAATGAATGGTCAAATCAAAATGATCTAAAGGATAAACTAACCAATTGAAAATATCTTCACAAATCACCTTTAACCCTCCCATTCAATATCCACATTTACTAACATTGAAGTTTTATGTAGATACAAGGTTAAAAAGTGGTAGTAATCACATAGTTGATTTTGAAGAATAAATGTACACAGAGTCCATTACATACTTCATTGCTCTTGAGAATATTAATAAAATCCTCAAGTATGAATGGCTGGGAGTTTTGGTTACATGAGGTTTGTTTTCATGATTTTTTTTACAATAGATGATCTACTATGTTAATTATGACTAAATACAATTCACATTTTTTAGGCATTTATATGAATACCAATTTAAGGTATTACCCCATGAACATAAATATGGACTCATTAGTCCTCACATAACTTCTATTGACCAAATTGAAATTGAATCATCTAAAATTGATAAAATAATGGAAAACTGGACGCATCATTTAAAATCAAACTTACATATGACAAACTCTTCTTAATACTAATGATATATGGATAAAACTCTATAATTTAATCATATTAAATAAATTTTCATTCCTTTAATTACTTATTCCTTTTTGTTTTTTAGAGAACATTGGGTACTCATCGCGGTCAATTTGGATACTCCAAATATTCATTTTCTAGATTCACTTCATGGATACCCAACAAACTGATCACATGTTATGACATTTTTCAATTTTTAATACACTAGATCCAATGTTTTAGAACTAAAAATAAATTTATATATTTTATATTATGTATTAATTAGAATTCATTTATGATAGGGAAGTGTTTAAATATCATCAAAATCAGGGCATAAGGACAGTCCATGCGCACAAGGATCCTTTCGACTTCTACAAATGGATAAGTATTAGGGTATATATAATAATATTTCACTATAAAAATACATATAAGAAATTACTTATTTTTCTCAATGTTTCTAAAACATATGAAACAAACAAATAAAAAAGATTTTGGTTATTATTTTTTCAAATTTATGAGAGATACCGTATACCATCAACCAACTAGAATCCTCGAAGAGGTATTTTCAAAGATAACTACTATTTCATTTAAAATGTTTATTAATCCTTTTTGTATTTGTATTTTTCTAGTACTACCATGACTATTGAAATTCGTCATATTCACAAGATGAAATATATTTGTTTTAAAATGAATGATAAGCATACCCGGTGTCAGAATATACACATATATCATGAATATGTGACTTCCCGATACTTATTTAGTTGATTTTTTCAAAATTTTATCTAATTTTTTAGTTAATTTCATCAATAATTATTTATGATAATTATTTTGTTAATTTTTATAGAGATCATGAATAAATGAATTTATCAACAAGGATAATTAACTCTTGTACTATGATCATGCACTCAATAAGGATAATGCACTCATGATGATGCAATTTTCTTTTTATTCTTCAATGCATTCAACATTTCGTGTTTTCAAATTGAAAATTTTTAGATGAACTAGAATATTGAGTGCACTATAGGATAAAAAGACATTATGTAATCAACCATACCTCAAATTGATACACGGTGTGCCTGATATAACTCAAATTGTGTGGTATTAGTTTAAAATGGACAATTTATAAATGTATTATTTGATATTTATGTTTAATTTATTTCTTTATAGTATTAATAACTTAATAATTGTTTTCTTATATAGGTAGATTAATTTTCTCGATTTGGGGTGGTTTGTTTGAAGTTGCTCATGCTCGTGAGAGATTAGACTTCAAGGATGCAATTGAGATAACAACAGAAAGGAAATTGTTCAATCGATATAGATTAATCTGATACAAAGTGTGCTTCATATGACTCAAACTGTATGTTTTTAGTTTATAATTTATATTTTAGTTCATAACAAACATCACATACTCAAAACTGATCAAACACATTCATATTATTTTGATACTTTAGTAAAAATATCCACAAGTCAATTATAACTTGTAGAAATTATTTTCATCTCAATCGGACACATGGTGTGACTCGTATGACTCCAAGTGTGTCTTTTTATTTAAAATTGACATTAATTTTAGTAAAAGACGTAAGTGACATACTAAAAATCAATAATATGAATTTTGATTATTTTGATACTTTAGTAAAATGATTTATAGTCATATGTGACAAGTAGGAACTAGCCTCGCCTCAATCTGATGAGCGGTGTGACTCGTATGACTCAAAGTGTTTGTTATCTATTTAAAATTTACATTTTAGTTAAAAAAAGTGTGTCACTCACTAAAAATATAGAAAATTATCTATGACTATCTTGATAATTTAAGAAGATTATTCATAAGTTATTTATGACTTGTAGGAATTAGTCTCATGTAAAACTGATATACAATGTGACTGGTATGACTCAAAGTATGTGTTTCCAGTTCAAAATGACATTTTAGTAAAAAAACACAAGTGAAATACTCAAAACTGATCAAACATTGTCATATTGTTTTGATACTTGAGTAAAATGATATATATGTAATTTTTTACAAGTAGGAATCATCTGCACCTCAATCTAACGAACTGTGTGACCGGTATGTCTCAAATTTGTCTTTTTATTTAAAGTTGATATTAATTTTAGTAAAAAGAACAAGTGACATACTAAAAACCAATAAAATTCATTTGTACTATTTTGATACTTTATAAAAATGATCCAAAAGTAATTTTTTATGTGTAGGAATAAATTTCACCTAAATATGATGCACGGTGTGACCAGTGTGACTCAAAATGTATGTTATCATTTTAAAATTAAAATTTTAGTTCATAAAGTGTGTCACTCACTAAAAATGATAAAAAAACACTTTGATTGTCTTGATAATTTAGGACAATTATTCATAAGTCATTTATGATGTATAAAAAAATATTTTTACATCAAACCGACATATGATGTGACCTGTATGACTCAAATTTCATGTTTCTAGTTTGAAATGACATTTTTGTAAAAAAAAGTGACATACTAAAAACTAATAAAATGCATTCATATTGTTTTGATACTTTATAAAAATGTTCCATAAGTCATTTTTGACATTTAGGAATCATTTGTACCTCAATCGGATGCATGGTGTGACAATTATGACTCTAGGTTTGTATTTTTATTTAAAATTGACATTAATTTTAGTAAAAAGAATGAGTGACATACTCAAAATAGAGGAAAAATTGGATTATTTTGATAATTTATAAAAATGATCCATAAGTTGTTTTTCACTTTTAGTAATCAAACGCATCTCAATCTGAGACACTGTGTGAACTATATGACTCAAAGTATCTGTTATCAATTTAAAATTAACATTTTAGTTCAAAAAGTGTATCACTCATTGAAAATTGAAAAATGTGATCTTATTTTCTTGATAATTTAGGAAAATGATTTTTAGGTAATTCTTGATGTGTATAAATCTGTCTCACGTAAAACTGACACATGATGTTACTGGTATGACTTAAAGTGTGCGTTTTTAGTTTGAAATGACTTTTTAGTAAAAAACACAAGTGAAAAACTCAAAAACCAAGAAAATTCATTTGGATTATTTTGATAATTAAAAAAAAATACATATGACATTTGACATGTTGGAATCATATATACCTCAATCGGATGCACGGTGTGACTAGTATGACTTCAAGTGTGTCTTCTTATTTAAAATCGGCATTAATTTTAGTAAAAAATAAAAAGTTACATACTCAAAATCAAGTAAAAAAATTCCAATTTTTTAATAATATATTAAAATGACCCATAAGTCATTTTTTATATTTAAGAATCAACCAAAACTCAATTGTATGAACATTGTGACCGATATGACTCAAATTTTTTGTGATCGATTTAAAATTAACATTTTGGTTCAAAAAGTGCATCACTCATTGAAAACTAAGAAAATATGCTATGATTGTCTTTATAACTTATGAAAATGATTCATAATTTATTTTTTATGTGTAGGAATCAGTATGACATCAAACTGACACATGATGTGACCAATATGATTTAAAGTGAATGTTTCCAGTTTAAAATGATATTTTAGTAAAAATCATAAGTGACGTGCTCAAAACTAAGAAAACACATTAGTATTGTTTTTATAATTCATTAAAATAATTCATAATGAATTTTTGATGTGTAGGAATCAGTCGCACCTCAATATGATGCATGGTTTGACCGGTATGACTCCAAGTGTGCCATTTTATTTAAAATTAACATTAATTTAAGTAAAAAAGAACAATTGATGTATTCAAAATTGATAAAATTAATTCATTTTTTTTATACTTTAGGAAAACAATCAATAAGTCATTTTTGATGTGTAGAAATCACCCACACCTCAATCTGACACCCAGTGTGACTGGTATGACTCAAAGTGTGTCTTTTTATTTAAAATTGACTTTGATTTTAGTAAAAATAACAAATTACATACTCAAGACCAAGAAAATTCATTTAGATTGTTTTTATACTTTATCAAAATTATCCATAATTCATTTATGACGTGTAAGAATCAGTCAAACCTCAATCTTATACACTGTGTTCCCATTATGACTCAAAGTGTTTGTTATTAGTTTAAAATTTAAATTTTAGTTCAAAATGTGTGTCACTCACTAAAAATCAAGAAAACACACTTTATTGTATTTATAATTTAGTAAAATGATTTATAAATCATTTTTTACATGTAAGAATAATTCTTGCATCGATCTGACACACAATGTGATTGGTATAACCCAAAGTGTGTTTTTTTAGTTTAAAAATACATTTTAGTAAAAAAACACAAGTGACATACTCAAAATTGAGTGAATTCATTTGGATTGTTTTTATAATTTAATAAAATGACCCATTAGTCATTTTTGACGTGTAGAAATTATCTGCACCTAAATATGATACATGGTGTGTCTGATATGACTCAAAGTGTTCATTATTAATCTAAAATTGACATTTTAGTTCAAAATTTATTCCACTCACTATAAATTGAGAAAATTAATTTGTATTGTCTTAATACATTAGCAAAATGATTCATAGGTCATTTTTTATGTGTAAAAATCAGTCTCATGTCAAACCGACACATTATGTGACGGGTATGACTCAAAGTGCATGTTTGCGGTTTAAAATGACATTTTAGTAAAAAAATAATATACTCAAAAACAAGATAACTTATTCATATTGTTTTGATACTTTAGAACAATGATTCATAAGTCATTTTTGACATAAACAAATTATCCCCACCTCAATCTGATGCACTTTGTGACTATTATGACTCTAAGTGTGTCCTTTTATTTAAAATTGATATTTTATTAATGTATTATTTCATATTTATGTTAAATTTATTTATTTACAATATTACTAACATAATATTATTTTTCTTATATATGTGGATTCTTTTTCTTAGGTAGGGGTGATTAGTTTGGAAATTGATACCATCATCAAGATTTTTTTAGAGGGGGTCACATGTGCCAAAGATGATGAAACATTGATGTTTTTAAATATTTGGGGATATTAATTTCAAATGTGATTATACACAACATTGTTTAAAATGTATATAATAATTTTTGGTATTTTTGATGTAAATTTTATTTCAATTAAATTATGTATTTTAATATAGGTGTATTTTCATACAGGTGTATTTTATGCAGTGTGATGTTATTCAAATAGCAAACTACAGCAGTAAGGTCTTTATTAGTGCTATTTTTAGTGATAATAAAGGTCCCCCTTTATCAGTGCTAATGAAATTTCTAATAATGGGTCCCTAACCTTTAATGTTACTGAGGACAGTAATTCTTTTTTAGTTCTATTAAATCCCATTTTTCATGTGCTAATGGACCTATCTATGGTAGTGAAAATTTGATAATAATTAATAATAATGAGTTTATTAATGTTCTTAGTGAAGTATGAAATTGAACTTAAACTTCAAAAACCCATAATATTTGATCTGGATATCTATTTGGTCTTAACAGCTTGTAAAATCAAAGCTTATGATGATCTTAATGATATCTAATATAGGGACACTTGTACCCCATTTTTCTTGGTCAAAAGAGGCCCAGAAGGCCTCTAGGACTGAATTTTATTTTAAGTTGCTCTAATTTTAGATGTTTTGGTGGTATTTATAATTCATTTAAGTTTTTATTCTTTTCCTGTAAGGTAGGGGTGAATTATTTCATAAGTTTTCATTCCTATTGATATGATGGTGTTGAAATTGTATTGGTCTTCCCTCTTTTAGTGATTTATTTTTCTGTTGTATCTTATGTGTTAAAGATTGTCTTGTCTTGGATCAGTTAATCATGAATACTTTTCTCATGAGAATGTTAATTCTTGAATTTTGATTTAATACATGGTTAAACCTTAGTGGTCATTAACATTCCTTGTGGTGAGTTGTTCAAGGTGAAGAATTGTGTGTGTGTGTGTGTGTGTTTATAGACATTTATGTGTGCATGTGAGTTAATTTACTTATATTTAGTTATATGTATTTATGTATATGTATGTGTGCATATATGTGTGTGTGTCTGTTTGAAAATTTATTTATATTTATATATATTTATAAATATTTATGTATATTTATGTATATTTATATGTATGTGTGTGTGTTATGTGGGTTCGTATATATAAATATTTTTGAGTGTGTGTGTGTGTGTTTATATATAATTATATTCAATTATATATGTGTGTTTGTGTTAATATATTTAGGTAAATTTATTTATATATATTATGTTTGTCTGTACAGATGTGTGTGTTTTTATATTTATATATAATTATATTTAATTGTGTGTATGTTTATATATATTTATGTATATTTATTTATAATTATAGATATTTATATGTATTATGTATATTTATAAATATTTATATGTGTGTTTCAATATATATGTGTGTAATGTTGGTATCACTACTACACATATACCCTTTAATAGCAAGCAAAAAGACTTTTAACAATGCTAAGGAAATGCTATTAATCACAGAACTGATAAAGGGGGTCCTTTATCCATACTAAAAAAATGCTAATAAATGTCCCCCTTTATTAGTGCTCGAAATAGCATTTGATAAAGGCCTACCTTGCTGGATTGTGTTGTTAATATAATAGTGCACCCAGTAAAAACCCATAATTTCAAACAATTTAATATATATTTAATTGAAATCATGAATATAATTTTTTTTTCTCATGGTATATACAAAAAAACACTGCTATATTCATTTCAAACAATGTTTTATATGATTAAATTTATAATTATCCAACAAATATTTAAAAATATTAATGTTTTATCTTTTGACGCCCGTGAACCCCTCTCAAAAAATTCCTCTCATGGTATCAGTTGCTGAACAAATCATCTCAACCTGAGAAAAATATTCCTCCTATATTAGAAAACAAATATTATGTTAGTAATAATATAAATAAATAAATAAAATATCAATATAACGGAATACATTAATAAAATGTCAATTTTTAATAAAAAAGACACATTTGGAGTTATACTGGTCACATCGTGCAATGTATTTAGGTGGGGTTGATTCCTATAAATCAAAAATGAGTTATGGATCATTGTCATAAAATATCAAAAAAAAATTGAATGTGTTTGCCCAGTTTTGAGTCTATCGCTTGTTCTTTTACTAAAATTAATGTCAATTTTAAATAATGACATATTTAGAGTTATACCGGCCACATTGTGCCTCATATTGAGGTTTGGTTGATTCATACATGCCAAAAATGAATTATAGATCATTTTCCTAAAGTATCAAAATAATCTGAATGCATTTTCTCAGTTTTCAGTACATCAGTTGTATTTTTTTACTAAAATGTCATTTCAAACTTAAAACACACATTTTGAGTCATACAAGTTGCATTGTACATTGGTTTGATGTGATACTATTTCATACACATCACAAATGACTTATGAATCATTGTCCTAAATTATCAATACAATTGGAGCATGTTTACTTGTTTTTCAGTTAGTGATGAGTTTTGAACTGAAATTTCAATTTGAAATTGATGAAGAAAACTTTTAGTCATACCGGTCACACCATATGTAGGATTGAGTTTTGGTTGATTCCTACACGTCACAAATGACTCATTATCTTCTTCTTAAAGTATCAAAACAATCTGAATGTGTTTTCTTGGTTGTTAGTATGTCACTTGTTCTTTTTACTTAAATTAATGTCAATTTTAAATAAAAAGAGACACTTGGTGAAATACAAGTCACATCTTGCATCGTATTGACGTGAATTTGACTCATCCACATAAAAAATGACTCATCTATCATTTTAATAAATTATAAAAATAATCTGAATGTGTTTTCTTGGTTTTCAGTATGTCACTTGTTCTTTTTGCTAAAATTAATATCAGTTTTAAATAAAAAGATACACTTTGAGTTATACCAGACACACCATGCACCATATTGATGTGTGGTTGATTCATAAACGTCAAAAAATACTTATGGATCATTTTCCTAAAGTATCAAAACAATACGAATGTTTTTTCTCAGTTTTCAGTATGTCGGTTGTGTTTTTTTTATTAAAATATCATTTCAAACTGAAAACACATGTTTTTAGTCATATCGATCGCATATTGCATTGATTTGACATGAGAATGATTCATACATGTTAAAAATGACTTATTAATTGTTGTCTTAAATTATCAAGACAATCAAAGTGTGTTTTATTGGTTTTCAGTGAGTGACATGTTTTGAACTAAAATATCAATTATAAACTGATAACGAACACTTTTAGGCATACCAGTCGCACTGTGAGTCATATTGAGTTTTGTTTGATTCATACACATCAAAAATGATTCATGTATCATTTTCCTAAAGTATGAAAACAATCCAAATTATTTTGCTCAGTTTTTAATATGTCACTTGTTCTTTTTACTTAAATTAATGTCAATTTTAAATAAAAAGACACACTTGGAGTAATAACGGTCACACCGTGCAATGTATTGAGGTGAAGTTTCCTCCTACATGTCACAAATAACTCATGAATTATTTCCCTAAATTATCAAAACATTTAAAATTTGTTTTCTCAGTTTTTAGTATGTCACTTGTTCTTTTTACTAAAATTAATGACAATTTTAAATAAAAAGAGACACTTTGAGTTATAACGGACACACCGTGCATCATATTGAGGTTTGTTTGATTATTACACATCAAAAAATGACTTATATATCATTTTCATAAAGTATGAAAATAATTCGAATGCATTTTCTCGATTTTCAGTATGTCAGTTATGTTTTTTTAACTAAAATGTCATTTCAAACTAGAAACACACATTTTAAGTCATACCGATTGCATCATGTATTGCTTTTATATGAGACTACTTAATACACATAAAAATTGACTTATGAATATTTATTATAAATTATCAAGAAAATTGGTGTGTGTTTTATTGGTTTTCAATGAGTGACATGTTTTGAACTAAAATGTCAATTTTAAAATGGTAACTGGAACTTTAAGTCATACTGGTCACACCGTGCATCAGATTGAATATTGTTTTATTCCTACATGTCAAAAATTACTCATGGATCGTTTTCCTAAAGTATCAAAACAATCCAAATGTGGTTTCCTGTTTTTCATAATGCCACTTCTTCTTTTTTACTTAAATTAATGTCAATTTTAAATAAAAAGACACACTTGGAGTCATGCCAGTCACATTGTGCATCGTATTGAGGTAAGGTTGACTCATACACATCAAAAATGACTCATTGATCATTTTCCTAAATTATAAAAACAATATGAATGTGTTTTCTTGGTTTTCATTATATCACTTGTTCTTTTTACTAAAATTAATGTCAATTTTAAATAAAAAGAGACACTTTGAGTTATACCGGCCACACCATGCATCATATTGAGGTGATATTGAAATATAAGTGTAAAAAATAGCTTATAAATCATTTTAAAAAAGTATCAAAACAATACCAATGTTTTTTATTGGTTTTCTATATAGTAGTTTTTTTTACAAAAATGTTATTTCAAACTGGAAACGGGCATTTTGAGTCATATTGGTCGCATCATTCATAGCTTTGATGTGATACTTATTAATAAAAATCAAAATAGATTTATGAATTTCTTTTTTAAATTATAATGAAAATCGGAGTGTGTTTTCTTGGTTTTCAGTGAGTGACATATTTTGAACTAAAATGTCAATTTTAAACTGATAACGAACACTTTTAGTCATACCAGTCACACTGTGTGTTAGATTTAGGTGTGGTTGATTTATACACATAAAAAATTACTCATGTATAACTGTACTAAAGTATAAAAAAAATGAATGTATTTTCTTGGTTTTTAGTATGTCACTTGTTCTTTTTACTTAAATTAATGTCAATTTTAAATAAAAAAGATGTACCTGGAGTCATCCCAGTCACACCGTGCATCATATTGTGGTGAGTTTGACTCCCACATTTCAAAAATGAATCATGGATTATTTTCCTAAATTATAAAAACAATATGAATGCGTTTTCTCAGTTTTTACTTTGTCACTTGTTCTTTTTACTAAAATTAATGTCAATTTTAAATAAAAAGAGACAATTTGAGTTATACCGGTCACACAATGAATCATATTGAGGTGAGTTTGATTCATAAACATTTAAAATGACTTATATAATATTTTCCTAAAGTATAAAAACAATCTGAATGTGTTTTCTTTGTTTTCAATATACCAGTTGTATTTTTTTACTAAAATGTCATCTCAAACTAGAAACATGCATTTTGATTCATACCAGATGCATTATGTCATGACCCATCCTCCCAGGGCCCGTTCTGTGACTACCCCAAGCCCGCCTTCCATAGGCTTGGGGCTGGCGACTAGCACCAAAGGCGTAATTCCCTAAAACTGGGAAGGCATTGCCTTTATAACCTGTAAACACACACAACAAGATACGAACACGAGTAAACTGTATAAAAAAAAGTGTGCTGAAAGTAAAAGGGGATGGAATACAATCCCAACAGTAAAGGTACAAGTACAACTGAAAAACAATACAACTGAATAAAAAGAAAGAAAAGAAGCTACAAGATCGTCCTCCGGGTTCCTACCTTAAGGGTAGGTATAGATCGCCTCCTCAGCACTCCTCATCTGTCTGTCTCCTCTGTGTACAGACACACCGTATGGTCCACCTCTAGGTATCATCCTGTCCTGGTACTCTCAGCCTCATTCAGCATTGTCCGTCGTCTACATCCAACACAACAAGGTGCGGGCATAGCCTATGCAGGGGTGATTATAACAATACTCAGTAGGGACCTTGAGACCCTCAAGGTCTCACAAAATCCAACAAGGATAAACCACAAAGTAGGATATCAATAGATAACCTCACTTAGGTATATTACCAAACATATACCTAAGTTATTAATTAATCCATCTAAATCATGAGGAAAACACAGTGATACTGACTCAGCTCAAACCAAGATTTTATTGTAGGGGTAGTATCAAGTAACATCCCCAGTCACATTGTCGAAACATCAGCTACTGGAGAACTCCTCCTCTATCAATTACAGTGGTCCTACCGTGACACCATGTGTGCTTCCCACTAACCTTGGACTGCTGAGGTACTCCACCTGTTGAGTACCGTCGATCTGTCACGTCACCAAGCATGCTCCCCACCGTGGGTCTGCCGCGTCACCAAGCGCGCTCCCCCTTGTATCCTGCTGAGGTACTCCTCCTGTCGAGTACCATGGGTTTGTTGCGACACCAAGCACGCTCCCCACCATGGGTCTTCCGCGACACCAAGGCACCCCCACTGGGCTAGTGGAGTCACTCTGAGTCAAAATGGTCAGCAGTCGTCAGGTCTCAGCCAGCTACTAGGTCTCCGCACTATACTCGCTCGTTTCTGAGAGGATCCGCTCCACGAGATATTGGTCGATACTCCAACTTTCATGAAGTCCCACTAAGAAGTATCTCAAAGGTCCGCCACATCATAGGGGTCTCAACATAACAGACAGCGCGTCAATCGGACACCCAGTCTGTGAGTTATTGGCATTTTAGTCTCAGGGGCCCGGTTGGATTTGTGCTTGATCCAACCAAACCATCCCCCATCTCAATCCAAAACACAGTGGGGTATACTCAAAGGGATTGTCTCACTCCAATATTTCTAGCGCCATTGAGGGTTCGTCATACGGACGTCCGGTGCCAAATATATGGCCAAAAGAAAATAAAGGGGTGTAGTGGGCCGGGGTCCGATCCGACCCGGTCGGACCGACCCAGACCGACCTAGCATGGGCCGACCCGGTTCGGGTTGAACCACCCCGGCCTGGCCCACAAGGGTGGCGAGCGTGACTGTAGACGCTGAAAAAAGTCCATAACTCCTAGAGGAAGTTTCCAAATGGAAAAGCAAAGTCATATTCAGAATCAGAGGCCCGGTCCGGAGGCCCGGGAAGTGGTGCTTGAAAGAAATGAGGGATGGAACAAAATAAAGATGTGTGCGTGAAGAATTCCCGGGATTCGCATAATCGAGCCGTTGGTGCACGCAATTTCGCGCGCCCCAGTTCCACGCAGTGAAGCTTTGCGCGACGACGGTTCCTGTCGCGGAAACTTTCGCGCGCTGCCTGGATTCTGCGCCGGCTGATGCCTATAAATAGAAGGTGACCTCAGACAGTTTGGGGGTTGAGGAATTCGGATCGGCTCCTGTGCTCTCAATTTGACTCCCCCCGCATGCAATATGACTTCCAGGTAATCCCCCTTTTCGCGCAACCTTGCCCCGGGGTTCGCCTTTGCGCGCAACTCCACTGGTTTAAGTGAATTTTCCTCCTCCTCTGGGTACTTCCCTTACGCGCGATCGTTGTCCCTTGCGCGAAATCCCCTTCTACGCACGCAATACCTTGCACGCAATCACCAATCCACGCAATTCTCTGGCCTTATTGCGCGCCATCCAGGTGTTTTGCGCGCAAACCTTCCTTTTGCGCGCAACACCCAGGACCCCTTTACCTTGACACCCCTTGGCTGCCTTTCCACGCTGGCACCTGATGTCTTCCCTGTCGAGCATGCGCGCCATGCGTTGTTTTCCCGTACGGCCTTACAGGCTCGTACGAAGTAACCTCAAGGTCCCTTGGGCGGTGTTTCCCGTTGCGTTTCTTTGCCTTATGCTTCTCCGTATAGGCACGCGAACGGCTATTTCTTCTTCGCATAGCCATGCTAACATGGACACCTCAATGGTTCGCCCTGCGGCCCCCCTTCACTATGGCCTTGACGATGCCTTCCCTCTCACAAGGGGTAGAGGGCATTGGGAATGTAAGCCCTAGGGGTGTGGATTGAACCCACATCATCCAAGCTGCAGGACGTTAAACTGCTAAGCACCTCATCCTTAACACATGACGTTAAACTGTGGTCCGACCCCGTGCTTCGCACGTAGGGTCCCCCCATCTCGGACATTTTTTTATGCCTCCCATCTCTACGGGAATGGAATTTTCCTCGCATGGAATGAGATCCTCCTTGTTGGAGTGGCGTTTGTCCACGGGGGAAGGGTTGCCTCAGAGTGTAAGCCCCTAGCCTCTCTTACGAAAGGTTGCACCCATGAACCTCTGTACTTCCCTCCTGCCAAGGCCAGTGGAGTCCCTTTCCCACTGCACTTTGTCGCACCACGGGCCTCCACCCTGGAGTAAGCCCTGGCACCCAGGGCCGCTAACCACACATAAGCCCATGTTTCCTCTTTGGGACGCTCCACGTGTAAGCCCCATTCCGCTTCTCACAGACGCACCCTTCGCGACGTGATCGTCTGGTCCCTACTGCCTCTTGTTTCTCACACCGAGCATGACTCACGTGGTCTTAGAGTGTGCATCGACCATGACATCCTCCTATGGGCCTCCCCAGAGCGTAAGTCCCATACCAGCGAACTACGTGGAATTTGATATGTGCTAACACATGGTACGTAGGAAGCCTCCCCGAGGTTCAAGCCCACCACCCGGACGTTCCGACTTCTACACGTCAGTTCCCCGGCCACCATGGGCTACCTCAGAGCGTAAGCCCCATATCTACCATGGTCTGCCTCAAAGCGTAAGCCCCATATCCACCATGGGCCGCCTCAGAGCGTAAGCCCGAGATCCCTCATCCCGAAAGACGTTAAACTGTATGCCCTTGTCCCACATGACATTAAACTGTATCTCATCCCGCATGACTTTAAACTGTATTCCCCCTCTTGGGTCGTCTCATAGCATAATCCCCATGTCTCACATCCACGTCTCATCCTGACTTCCCCCCTCAAGGCCACGTGCCTTGGGAAGCTCATGCCCTAGCCCTTAGATCTCACTTCTTCCAGGCTCCAATCCATGTGTCCATTGTCACAGGTCGCCTTTTCAGCTGTCCCACCGTATCACCAAACTATGCGGACTTTGATTCCCTGCCATGGGGATACGTTTGAAGCCTACATGAGGTTCAATCCTTTCACTCCATCATCCATCCTGATCTTTACCCCTGGCAGCCACATCCTAGTGAGATTATGCCACCCCATCCCACTCCATAGTATCTGGGAAGCCGCCCACGTGTTGGCCCCAACATTGGTGTTCCCACTAGGGGGTCCATCAATTTGATCCACTCTCATTGTTTCGATCAGTCCTATCCGTCTCCGCAAGATGTTAAACTCGCGGCATACCTCGTGTTAAACATGGGAAGCTTAGGAAAACCTCATATGGTACAAATTCCCCGCGTTTGATGTGGGATGCCTCGGGCTTCCGCGCCCTTGAGAAGCCCTGTGATAAGGTACATAAGATAGACATTCTGATCCCCAGCATCAAGACATGCCAACGACACCCCAACGTGACCATTTTCCTCACTAAAGGTTTCTTCCCCGACAAGACCCCTTGGAGCGTCTCGATCGAAGCAGCGTAATTAACTGGCGTCTATGCAGATATGGAACTGGGAACAAGCTTCATGAACCCGTCTCAAATCTATAAGGGAGACCCAGATTAGGTGACGAGCTCTAAGGAGGAATCCACAGAAGGAAGAACCAACATCCCATCATCCCAATTTCGATCTAGGAGTAGACGTCCCTGAATAAGGAATGGATGCCACCTGCCTTTGGAAAGTGGGAATGCGGGGCCACGAGCTGTGCGTCCTCCCATGCGTGACAGAAGCGCACGCGCGCCCCGGTGTAAAAGTGTCGGAAACAGAAAATGGTGAACCCGACGTGAAGATCTTCTCCTCAATATGGGGACAGGCAGTGTTCGGGATGTCAGAAGATCAGCATGTCACCAGGTCTAGGTACCTATCACTGGGACGTGAAACCCACCCGGAGTTGAGGCAGTCAGGATGTTGTGCACTCCGTTCTACGATGTCGTCAGCGTGGATCCCTCTCACCGACCACGAAAGACAGAACGAAGCTGGGATATTGGTTGTCAATTTATTTTTCTGTTAGTAATAATGGGTTCATCTCCCTGCTTCCAGGAATCAGATCACTGCATCCGGAGCTCGATCGCCACCTGCCCACCAGCGCAGGGGCAGGGGAAGTACCGACGCGGCTACCCCGCGTGGTCCCGCCTTTTCCACAGTCACTCCAGCTCCGATTGCCACGACTGTCGGGCACTATCTCCCCCCTCTCCCCATCATAAATCATCCAGAGAAGGGTGATCAAAGACTTGGTTCATAGGTACGACGAGGAAGGGATCATCCCCACCAGGGGCCTGGCCCGTTTGGATCTAGAGGTGGTTGCACCTCACTATCATCGCCGCCCCTGAGGGCCGCGTAGGGAGCCGCCGCTCCCCACTCTGACATTCAACCACTTCGGGAGCCAATCCCCAGAGTGCCTTGACACATCCTTCCCCTACGCCATTGAGATTGGGGATGTCCGAGTCCACCCGATCGGAGACCCGTCCTAGGGGTTAACGGAAAGAATCCCCGACAGGCTGCGTTGACATCATCGCTCGGCTCCTCGGGCCGAGGACTAGGAAATCGTTGTGCCCGCACCACCAGCTCCAACCTATTTGACCCGACACCAGCGTCGAGTGCGAGCGGAAGAGAATGCCCGTTCTGGGGCACCAACCTCAGTAGCCATAGTGGCCCGAGCCGCTGCTGACTCCCGCTACCAGACCCCCGCACACGTTGAGCAGGGGCAGTCACATGCCCGACTGGGATCGAGGCCCCAACTGCCTTACAGGCAGGTTGGGTCGACTCTTCTGGTCACGGGCACAGGCAATGGCCATCGTGGACCAATCCGTGGTAGTGCCACCCATCATGAAGGCTCATTCCGTGCCACTGATCTGGAAAGCTGAAGGCTTCTTCGCGACAACCACGCTCCGGGTATGACTCTTTCCAGCTCCCACTACACTGGGTATGAGGTCACTCCCCTTACCTCTGGCCGCGAGTATGGAGCCGTTGCGTATCCAGTCACTCACTCACACTACTGGAAAAATACCCTATACCAATGGTTTGTAACCGTTGATATAGGTCCCCAAACTATTGGTATAGGTTATACCAACAGTTTGGAGGACTGTTGGCAAGTAAGCCGTGACAATTGGTCTATACCAATGGTTTTGGGAAAACCGTTGGTATAGGGTCTATACCAACGGTTCTGAAAACCGTTGGTATAAGTAATTAGAAAATATATACCAACAGTTCTCAAAACCGTTGGTATATGTATTTCAAAAAAGAAACATCCGGTGGGATTTGATCCCAGGACCTCTAGTTTATAACGGAATGACTTAACCACTAACCTAACATGACTTTTGTTAACATAATTTCATAAATATATATATGTATTGTTCTAATTATTTTAAATTTTTATTTATATAATGTTCTCCGTAGGTAGATTCCAAAAAAATAAAAGGACTTTTCCCAACGGTTTGCAAAACCGTTGGGAAAGGTTTTGCGTTTTTTGGGTATTCTGGATGAAGGTTGAATTTTGGACACCCTTTCCCAACAGTTTGGGAAAACCATTGGGATAGGCTACCCTTTCCCAACGGTTTGGCCAAACCGTTGGGAAAGGTGGTCCAGAATTCAGCCTTCCCCAACGGTTTGGCCAAACCGTTGGGATAGGCTAACATTTCCCAACGGTTTGGCCAAACCGTTGGGAAAGGGTGTCCAGAATTCATCCTTTCTCAACGATTTGGCCAAACCATTGAGAAAGGTGGCCAAAAAATGGGCTTTTCCAATAGTTTGACCAAACTGTTGGGAAAGGGTACCTATACCAACAGTTTTTACAAACCGTTGGTATATAAGCGTTGGGAAAAATCATTTTTCCAGTAGTGTCACATGGAGGTCCTCCCCATGTCCCTTTCGACATCTTTCCTGGTGCTTCCCACACCCCGGCCTTCAGTCCCCTCTGCCCCAGCACTATTGCGGCCAGGGGACTCCTTGACGGAAGTCATCCTTACCATGAGGAGCCACCCAGAGGCAGTAATGTCGGGCGTCGTCGCCGTAGGAGGAATGTCAGGGGAGTCCGGATAGAAATTAGACAGGTCTGTTTCTCGGACTCTGAGGTGGAGTATGACTCAACGATGGAACCTTCCTCCTGACCCTCTGAGTCGAGGGCAGGGATGGGGACGTGGCTCGTCAGTCTCGTACTCCCCGAATGTGAGATCTGTATGATTCCCTCCTCCCTCCGAAGGTATATCCAGGAGGACGAGGACTTGGTGTACCCCCAGGGGTCAAACACATAGTTATCACTGGCCTCCTCGAAAGCCCCTTCCACCTCAGTCAGGGAGGGTGGGGAACTTTTCTAGGGACCGAAAGAAGATTCGAAAGGTGACACACCCTCGGTGAGCACCGATGATGTGACAGGAGGCCCATTCGCTGGCCCATCCTATTGTGACGTGGCAGCCAGGGCACTGAAGCCCTTGGAGGACGACTCAGGGATCGGCGGCCAATCGGCCTGTTCGCCGTATTCCCCGCTGGCCAGCCCACTAGCCCGGCGACCTGCCTCGGCGCCGTTTCTAGCTCCCCGGCCATTCTCGATTGATGAGCCAAGTCAGCAAGGTCCAGACCCCGAACCAGAGTCATGGAGCTTCTGGACTGTCCTCGTAGTGGGCCACTTCCCCGAGAAGTTTTAGCCGGTCGCAGGATCAAATTTTGATATACCAGAGTCACTCACTCTGGGATTGTTTGAATATTTCCACCAGACTCTTCAGTTGACTCACTCCCGTCTTCGCCATTAGCTAGCGCCTTATCTCAGGAGTCAAGCACATCTCGAGGATATCAGTGAGCAGTGTCGTCGGGTTGACCTGGCAGTGCTCCCTGTGGTTCGGCACCCCGAGTCGCCTGGCCACCGCAGGTCCCTCAAGGAACAATGCATCCAGAGTTTTCAAGTACTCTGCAAGGTTATCGAGAAAGCCACCCCCCACGCGTACATCCGCAGATGGGGGCAGTATGCTGCCCTTGTGTTCTGTGTGATCCGCCGACAGCCCGATTCACCAGGCGGCCCCGAGGGAATGTCGCCAAAGGCAGTGGCGGTCAACATGGATGACCTTTCTGATGAGGGAAACGCTGTGGAGCTCCTTGATGGGGACTCATTCCCTGAGGACAATCCGCCACTAGACCCGTCTGGAAGGATTACTCGCCACCAGGGGATCCTCCTAGGTCTCCACACACCCACCGAGGAACTGACACTGAGTCGAAACATCGGCAAGGGTAAAGAGCATGTTGGGGCTGTCAAGCTCGCCGACCCATCTGCCTCGGTGCAGAAGGCAGAGGAAGACTCCGAGAAGGCTACGCTATTCCAGTAGCTTGTTGAGCAAAAGAGGCTGGTTGATGAGCTCTTGTCCGAACACATTGCAGAGTGGCGGCCTGACTACGGTAATCCTAGGTCAAGACAGTAGGGGCAGGAGCACCTACACCTTGCTGAGATTCCCCCAGGAAACCGCAACCATGTCGCATTCACCGATAGGGGAGAGGCTGGCACCCATGGAAATAGGGCGCAATACATCTTGCCGAACCATCCCGAGTGGCGGGATCACCTGTGGGACCATTCTCGGATTCCTCCCGCTGCCCTGAGAGTCGCTCCGCCAGCTGCCCCACGAGCTGCTGAGCTTGACCACCAGATTGGAGAGCCTGGCAATGCGCTTGTGGTTAGAGATCCCCGTCAGGACAGGAATCCGTGTCTGGACGATCTGATGGAAGTACTCATCACCCGCCTGGAGTCCCTGAAAACTCGGCAGGTGGCAATCCCATCGGACGGCAGGCCATACCCAGCATGGGTGGATGATATGCCAGCCCCGCCGGGATTTGGGAACCCCACCTTCGCCCCCTTTAACAGGACCGGAGACCCGCCACAACACCTGGCCCACTTCAACTCGAGGTGCGAGCCTATGTTAGGGACTCCGGCGCAGTAGGAGGCTGCCAAGCTCCGTTCCTTCGTTCAGACACTGGAAGGACCAACCTTTGTCTGGTACAGCCAGCTCCTTGTTGGATCTGTGACTAGTTGGGAGGACCTTCGCTGGCAATTCCTCTACCAGTTTAGTTCCACAAATCGGAATACGAACATTGCAGACCTCTTCAGGTGCAAACAGAGGCCCGATGAGCAGGTCGCGGACTTCGTCGCCTGGTGGAATGGGCTCACGTACTCCCTTGACATGCCACTAACTCAGGAGAAATTACTGAAAATGTGTGTAGGGAATGTCAATACAGAGCTGGTACCTTCTCTGATCACTCAGAATTAACCTGGAGGGTTCCGGGATTTCTCAGACAAGGCTCAACGCCTCGAAGAATCCCTACAACATGCCATTCAGGCACGCCCGCTGCCTCCTGTAATCCTTGCAAGGAGAGCCTTCAGAGCCGAGCCAGCTGCTGTATCCCAGATAGAGGCTTCCAGAAATCTAGAGTTGCTACTAGTAAGGCTAGCTCAGCACCCCCATAGGGGTCCACCCCAACGGGCACAGCCTCTGGCCCAGCAGCGACCACCTCAAAATCGGTTGGCGCCTCCACGTGACGCACCACCACCACCCAGGCTAGATAATCAGGCTCTACCTCCTCGGCATGCTCCTCTATCCCCTGGTCATGGTCAGCCTCCAAGATCCCCCTTTATAGATAGAAGGAATCAGACTTACTCGTTTGATGAGGCCCAAGTCCCCGGCTATTTCCATAGCGCCTTGGAGCAGAGGATCGTGCGGCTTCCTGAGTGCTGGAAGCCAAAAGAGGCGAGTCTCATCGATCACCCTAACTACTGCCCTTTTCACCAGATCCTGGGGCACACCATCCAGCGATGCTATGTGTTCAAGGATTGGCTCCAAAACCAGATTGAAAATAACATAGTCAAGTTGGCCCCATCCCCGGCACAGGTGGCAGGTGTCTTCATGAGATCATATGGCAGCAGCGGCAACGAGGATGAGTGGCAGCATGTTTCCGACTGTGGGTCCCAGAATTATAACGACTGGATGGTTCATAGGATGGTTTCCCATGCCCATGGAATCATCCGTGCCCACCTGAGTCAGCAAGAGCCCTTAGAATATGTGAGAGCCGCTTTGGCATCGTCTTCCCAGCCTACCTCTTCCTAGAAGAGAAAGAGGCGACGCAAGAAGAAAGAACGTGCCCTGCCAGTGCCGTCATCTTCCCACATGCTTGGCGATTTTATGCCCCTAGAGATGGGGATCCCTCCGAGACTCCATCCGGTAGTGGATGACTCCTCGAGTGAAAGACCGGGGTACGCTTCAGTTAACACCGTAGAGTTGGTAAATCCCTTTTTGGCTCCCGATGATGAGGAATGCCAGGTGGACCTCCGCAATTTCCCCAACCGTCGCCAACATCAGTGGAGCCGTGGATACGTGAATCTCTAGGGCACGACAGTCTTCACCTCTAGTCAGGCCGTGCACACTACTGAGACCAGGCAGAAGGCCTGATATAGAGATCAGCGCATGCAGTCCCCTCACCCGGAGTCGACAGGTTCACCTCCACCACCGTTTGTGTTGCTGGATCAGGCGGGACCACCTCGTCTGTGTCGCAACCAGCCCTGTCCTGCCACCGGCCGACTATAGCCTTCTGGTCCTAACGCGACAGCCACCTCTCGAGCTTCGACTAGTGAACTGTGAGACGTGCCTAGTACCAGTCAGTCACTGGTCCCGCCGGCAGGGCCCGTCCTGCCTCCAATCGCAGAGCGGCCTCTTGTAAGCAGAATCTCATGTTTGGCTCGAAAGTATGATGTCCTGAAGCACCTGGCTAGCATTCCGGAAAGGCTTTCTATCCTTGAGGCCATTCTCCTGTCGTCTAAAATGCGCATGGCGCTCGCCGAGGCTATAAGGAGCCCCCTCCAGTTCGAGACGGAGGTGGCAGCCGCAGAATCCTTCGACACTGAGGCGATTGAGGACACCGAATGTCAGGAGGTTATCTCGTTCTCCGGTGAATATGAAGACCCTCCCATACATGGGAACATTCACCCACTGTACATCACCGGCCAGTTCAATGGCGTGGAAGTTTTCCGCTGTCTTATTGACACGGGTTACGGTATTAACCTCATTCCAACTCAGACACTGCGGAAACTGGGGTTGTTTGAGGATGATTTAACTCCCTCCGACCTCAGGATCCAGGGGTATGACAGGACCGAGCAAACTCCACTCGGCAAGATTCGTCTGAAGTCCCAGTTTGGTAGCCTAATTTCCAATACCGAATTCATGGTTGTCTCTTAGGACACTACCTACAACGCATTGATGGGCAGGTCATGGCTCCACCTTCACACAGCAGTCCCCTCCTCGTATCACCAGTGCCTCAAATACTCCCTTAAGGGTCGAGTGGGCATGCTCCAAGGGGATGCGTCTCCTTTTGCCTCTTGTAAATCCCATTATCTGGACTCTGATTATTACAAGAGCAAGGAAAAACAGATCCTGGCAGGTGAGGTAGAGCCCACCACTGTCGTGAGTGGTCCCTGGGCAGGTTTGGACGATGCATATGTCTTCCCAATCCATTGGGTGGAGTCCACGATCCCCGACATGGGGTAGTGCTTTTGTGGTTTCAGGTACCAGAGGAAGGCATATTTCCGGGTCCAAGAGATGGCGGTAAATCACCTCGTACTCTTACACCAGCTAGGCTCAGATGATCCCCGAGCCTCCTACCCCTGTATAATATCGGGATGTTGGGCTCATGGAAACGGAAGTACGTCATACATGTTTGTTTCGCTAGGCCGGAATCGATCGGCTCAAGCCAACGCGCCACTACTGCTTTGATGTCATAAAGCATGGCCCCTTGGGCCGAAGGCCATATGGGATTGGATAAACCGCCTTTGTATATATGGTCTCCGTAGTACATGGGTCCCCTGACGTGGCAACCTCTGCCGCCCAAGCTGGCACCAGATTCCCATCAGGGTCTGGCGCCCTGAAACAGCTCCCCCCATGGATGATCCTTCCACAAGCGGAGAGGAGGACATGGAAGATGCTTCTCCTGCCTTTGAGGAGGGCATCCCCACCACGGTCGATGAGCTAGTGCAGGTGAACCTCGGTAGTGAGGTGGACCCAAGAACCACATTGGTCAATGCCGCTATGCCCCCCAAGGTACAACAACGGTACATAGACTTCCTCAGGCAGCACCGTGATGTGTTCGCCTAGAGTTATGATGATATTCTAGGACTAGATCCCCAGGTAGACGTCCACCACCTTGGCCATCTAGCAAACCATCACGGGTTTAAGCAGCCTCCCAGAAAGATGCACCCCTCTCACGGTGCCATGGTTGAGGCCGAAGTTGATAATCTCATCAAAGCCAACTTCGTCAAATAAGTCCAGTACCCTAGGTGGCTAGCCGACATTGTGCCAGTCAGGAAGAAGAATGGGCAGATCAGGGTCTGTATCAACTTTTGCAATCTCAATCACCACTGTCCGAAGGATGATTTTCCCCTTCCCGTGACAGAGTTGTTGATCGATGCCACGGTAGGGTTCCAAGCTCTTTCCTTCATTGATGGGTACTCCGGGTACAACCAGATCTGGATGACCCCCGAGGATGAAGAGTTCACTTCCTTCAGGGGCCCTCAGGGTACTTTTTGCTACTAGGTTATGCCCTTCGGCCTAAAGAATGCAGGTGCCACCTATCAACGGGCCATGCACTACATATTCAAGCCGATTCTCGGGACACTGGTGGAGTGCTATGTGGATGACCTGGTGGTTAAGTATCACCAGCGCCAGGACCATCTCAAAGACCATGAGAAAGTGTTCAGCTTCCTCCGTTCTCGCCACTTGAAGATGAACCCATTGAAGTGTGCCTTCGGGGTCACCTCCGGAAAGTTTCTTGGCTTCATTGTTAGGTATAGAGGCATCTAGATCGACCCAGGCAAGATCAAGGACATCAATCAGATGCCTCCCCCGAGTAATATTCGGGAGCTGAGAGGCCTTCAAGGCCACTTAGCCTATATACGCCGATTCATCGTGAATCTGGCCGGAAAGTGTAAGCCCTTTTCTCAGCTCATGAAGAGGGGCGCCGCCTATGAATGGTACGAAGAGTTTCAGATCACTTTTGAGGAAATCAAGCAGTATCTGCTTCAACCTCCGATCTCGATGCCACCTGTTTCCGGAAAGCTGCTGGTCCTTTACGTGACCACCCTGGAACGATCCCTCGGTGCACTTATCGCCCAGAAGAACAACGAGGGAACAAAGAATAGCCTCTACTACCTCAGTCGCATGCTCCTCGGCGCGGAAATTAAATAATCTCCCATCGAGAAGAGCTGCCTGGCGCTCGTATTTTCCATACAGAATTTGCAGCACTACTTGCAACATCACGAGGTACAGTTGGTCTCTCAGGTAGACCCACTGAAATAAATCATGAACCGAACTATGTTGACCGGCCTATTGGCGCGCTGGGCGGTGATCCTCTAGTGGTTCGACATCAGGTCCGTACCTCAGAAGGTTTTCAAAGGACGCACGTTGGAAGACTTCTTAGCTGCCCACCCAACCTCCATGGACCAGCCACTAGATCTAGGCTTTCCTGATGAGGCAATCCTCTCATTCGATCACGCAATCCCATGCTGGAAGATGTACTTTGACGGTGCCTCCCGAAGCCCCACCGATAGAAGGCTGAATGATCCTAGGCTTAACAAAGTGGGCCTGGGTACCGTCTTTATCACCCCAGAGCAAGCCGTTCTTCCATATTCGTTTCTATTTTCAGAAGGCTACACCAACAATGAGGCAGAGTATCATGCCCTCATTACTGGCCTTGAGTTGGCTCTCGAGATTGACATACCCCATCTGTATGTAAAGGGGGACTCTGAGCTATTCATCAAGCAAGTCAATGGTGACTATGCTGTCAAAAATCCGGAACTCATGCCATTTCTAGAGTGTACCCTCCGTCTAATGGCTATGTTCTTCTCCCAGCCAGCGGTCGTTCACATTCCTCGGTCTCGGAACAATTGAGCAGATGCTTTGGCCAGCCTGGCCGCATCACTTGCGGAGCCCGAACAGGATGACCTAATCATCCACGTGGCTCATCGGAGAGTCATTTCTCCTGTTATTCCGGAGGGAGATCGTGGCCCATGAGTGAACCATCTCACCGCTGGTACCCCTACGTCAGGATCCCTTGGGGATTCAGGCGCGGTAATCGGGACAGTTCCTGACTAGAGGACGCCCTTGGTTGAATATCTCCAGCACGAAAATCTTTCACCGAACCAAGCCGAGCGAGAATGAATCTGACGTCACGCGCTGCAATTCACCCTTCAGAGTGGTCCCAGCCTTGAGCATCTCCTTTAGAGGCCTGGATTTGATGGTGTTCTCCTCCATTGTCTTCATGGAGTCGAGATCCCACTGGTCATGCAAGAAGTGCATGCTGGTTCCTGTGGAGCCCACCAGGCCGGGTCAAAGTTGTCCCACCAGATTCGAAGGCTGGGATTCTTCTGGCTCTCCATGATCTACGACTTCATTGATTATTCCAAGAGGTGAAATGCGTGCCAAGTTCATGCTAACTTTGTGCATCGGCCACTGGAGCCTCTCCATACTACCAAGTATTCTTGGCCCTTTGCAGTCTAGGGGTTGGATGTCATAGGGCCTTACCCGCCGGCGATGTCCCGCCAGTTCCGGTTCATCATAACCGCTATGGATTTCTTCTCGAAGTGGGCGGAGGAAATCCCGCTCGGGGAAGTCAATTCATGTTCTATCGCTGACTTTTTGAGCTCCAATATCAATTATCAGTTAGGAGTACCTCACGCTATCCTCATGGATAACGGAACCAACTTCCGAGCAGCCGAGCTGATGAAATTGTACGCTAAGTACAACATTTGCTCTAACCACGCCTCCCGCTACTACGCGCAGGAGAATGGATAGATTGAGGCATTTAAAAAAACCCTCTCTAACATTCTGCAAAATATGGTTTGTCAGAATAAGAAAAGTTGGTTGGACAAGCTCCCCAATTCCCTCTGGTCTTATAGGACGACGACTCATAACTCCACCCAGGTGACTCTGTATTCCCTGGTATATGGAGCTAAGGTCGTCCTACCCAGCGTGATATAGTTTCCCTCATTACGCACGGTGGTCTACGACCAACAAGCACCGGATAGAGTTGCCGAAATCCATCTAGCCGAATTGGAAGCGCTGGACGAAAGTAGGCTTCGCACATTACATAACATAGAAAGGCATCAGAGCAGGATGGATCGAGCTTTCAAAAAGAAGGTTCACATCCGCTCCTTCCTGCAAGGTGACCTAGTGCTGTCTCTCATAGCGCCAATGATTCCCAATAGGAAACCACCCAAGTTGGAGCCCAAGTGGGAGGGGCCTTTTATTGTCCATAAGGTCTATCCCAATGTCACGTATTCCCTGGTTACTATGGATGTTGAGTGCATAACTCCTCCCACCAATGCCAGGTTCCTCAAGCAGTACTTTGCCTAAGCCTTCTCTGGTCCAACATGACCTTAAACTGCACCTTGGTCCGAGTTCTAAGACCTAAAACCATGATCTGTATTTTGTCCAACATGACGTTAAACTGTGATTCTAGAACTACGTGTGGCTTGATTCTCATCCTAATGAGATAAGTAGGAACGCCTGGACATTTCGTCTCGGGTCCAGCCCCAGGGTTTTTCTTTCTCTGGTCCAGCATGACCCTAAACTGCACCTTGGTCCGAGTTCTAAGACCTTAAACTAAGATTCGTATTTCGTCCAACATGACGTTGAACTGTGCTTCTAGAACTACGTGTGGCTTGATTCTCATCCTAATGAGATATGTAGGAACACCCGGATATTTCGTTTCGGGTCCAGCCCCAGGGTTTTTCTTTCTCTGGTCCAGCATGACCCTAAACTGCACCTTGGTCTGAGTTCTAAGACCTAAAACTAAGATCCGTATTTTTTCCAACATGACGTTAAACTGTGCTTCTAGAACTATGTGTGGCTTTATTCTCATCCTAATGAGATACGTAGGAACACCCAGAAATTTCGTCTGGAGTCCAACCCCAGGTTTTTTCTTTCTCTGGTCCAGCATGACCCTAAACTGCACCTTGGTCTTAGTTTTAAGACCTAAAACTAAGATCCATATTTCATCCAACATGATGTTAAACTGTGCTTCTAGAACTATGTATGGCTTGATTCTCATCCTAATCAGATATGTAGGAACGCCCAGACATTTCATCTCGGGTCCAGCCCCAGGAGCACCTAGACCTTCTATCTTTGGGTCCATCTCGAGGTCTGCTAATGCATCGTGTCTTTCTCGCCTTTGGGACCTTGACCACAGGATCGCGTGGCATGGTATGGGATTATATCCTCATTCACGTTGGGTTTTCAATAGCTGCACCACGCGCACCCTATTCTCAGGATTATCCCTCCTATGTCATGTTCTCCATGACATTAAAAGGTGCCATCTAGAACTACGTGTGGCTTGATTACCATCTTTATGGGATACGTAGGACCGCCTGAACACTTAGATTTCAGGTCCAGCCCCGTCTCTTAGGAGATCCCATGATCTCCCGGTTGCCTTGGTCTTTTGGCCTACCCTTCCCTCTGGAATCCGCCATCTTTTGGTCGCTCTCAGATTGAACCCTTCGACGACCCTTTCCAGTGGTCTGCTAATGTGTTCAGAGTACTCTGGTCTAGGACCTGGAGTGTCAGATTCGACTTAGACAAGTTTTCGTCTACTTTTCAAGCTTCGTGTTCCCCTACATTCAGGCCCCACCATCCTTCACACCCAGAGGGACCCCCTAGAACGGCCTGGATACAACGCATAAGGGCTCTCCTACCATCACGGGCCAACTCCCCTGAGGGTTTTGGGAGACAAATTGATATAAATCCCGTGTTGTGACTATGGTCAGCAGTTGATACTCATTTGTTTGACCCTACTTATAGGCTAACATGACAGGATGCTGTGTTGCGAACATGGTCAATAGTAATCCTTAGTCGTCATGCCGACTTCCTCAGGCCTTGAATGTTGGTTGCATGATTCACATTGTGTTCCGCCCCACCGTATCAAGGTGGAATCTTGACACTCCTTATACTAACCCTCAGTACACCTCCACACATCCGACAGACCGAGCTGTGTAACAGTGTCTCTCGGGGCTCCCGCGATCTGAGCGTTAGAGTATGTGCTTGGGTTTCTTCTCTATAGGTTGCGTGCAGCTTGACCCTCATCCCCATGGAGATCGAGGAGTCGCCTAGACATTGCGTTTTGGGCCTAGAATATATGGGATCTAGCATCTTCTGACCCCCCTAATTGTTGAACCCTCGTAGGCCCCTTTGGGCTAAGGCTCCTCTTTCGGAACCGCGGGCGGTGATGGTATGGGATTATACCCTCACCCATGTTAGGCATGATTTATCGCATCGTGAATGTTGTTGTTGGTCCAAACCTTATGACCTTAAACTGTGTTGTTGGTCCAAACTTTACGACCTTAAAATTTATTGTTGGTCCAAACCATACGACCTTAAACTCTGTTTTTGGTCCAAACCATACGACCTTAAACTGTGCTCTTGGTCCAAACCATACGACCTTAAACTGTGTTGTTGGTCCAAACCATAAGACCTTAAACTGTGTTGTTGGTCCAAACCTTACGACCTTAAACTGTTCTGTTGGTCCAAACCATACGACCTTAAACTGTGCTGTTGGTCCAAACCTTACAACCTTAAATTGTGCTGTTGGTCCAAACCATAGGACCTTAAACTGTGTTGTTGGTCCAAACCATACGACCTTAAACTCTGTTGTTGGTCCTACCATATGACCTTAAACTGTGATGATATTTTCATGGCCGCACGACGAAAAATGGCACCGCATTGTGATGTCCTCCCCATGGGGGACATCACGCCAGGTATTGGTTGATTACCATGCCACTTGTCAATGCCTACTATGGCTTGATTATTGTGGAGACTCCAGGAATTTCTACCCTAGGCCAGTCGCCCCACAAAAGAAAAACCATTTACCTTCAAGAACAAACAAGACATGTCAAATGCCGATTCTTTTAGTGTGAGGGCTAGACCCGCACGACTCCTTCGTCCTTTGCACAGGCGCCATATCGCGCCATGCTTCCTCTCAAGAACTATGTATGTCTTGATTCTCATCCTTATGAGATACGTAGGAGCACCTGGGAACTTCCCCACAGGCCTAGCCTAACTTTCCGTGTTCGGTCTCTCGGCCTAAACGCGTCCCCAGGAGCACATAGTAAGCAGGGCTTTTCCCCACACTCATGTTGGGTTTTGCAGCTGCCTTAACATGTGTCTCCCATTCTCCTTCTCCTTTGGTCAAAGTTCTAAGACCTAAAACTAAGATCCTTTGCTTGGATTTCCGAGACTCGGTCTCTTTTGTGGGATTGTACGGTGTGGTGCGGGATTATGTCCTCATTCACGTCGGGTTACTCGCTGTGATGTGCCTATCCCCAGATAAGATGTGTCCCCCATCCCTCACGATGTTAAACTGTATTTCGTCCAACATGAAGTTAAATTGTGATTCTAGAACTACATGTGTCTTGATTCTCATCCTAATGAGATATGTAGGAATGCTCAGACATTTCGTCTTGGGTCCAGCCCCAGGGATTACCAAACCCCATCCCTCCTTGTTGTCGGCCCCTTGTCCTGATATCATGGGAAGTGTTTTAATCATGAAATCCACCCCGAATAAGTTTGGAATGCCCCATAGTAGTAATGGGAAGCAGAAGTTCTCTCACCAGAGAGGTCCTTCCTGAAAATTGGGACGACCCATGACCAGGTTGGTATGTCCACCTGATGTGCCTCCACCATGGTGGCACAATTTTGGGAGTGTTGGAATCTGTTCGAACAGAACACCACTCCACCTTGCACGCTTTGTGTACCCCTTTATTCGGATCCCCATTCTCTTTCATGTCTAACGGGACCCCCTAACAGTATGGATGACAGACCTATGGTCCGCCTACTATCCTGGGCCAACGTTCTGGAGGACTAGTTGTGTTTGACGGGACCCCCTAATATTATGGGTGATAGACTTTGGTCCGCCTGCTTCCACAATATGGATTATAGACCTTTGGTCCACCTATTGTAACAACATGGATGATATACCTATAGTCCGCCTGCTGTCCTGAGCCAACGTTCTGAGAAACTGACCGGTGATATTTGAGTTAGGCCCCGTGTTGCGAACATGGTCAGTGGTCAGCCCTCATTTATTGTCCCCACTCCAGGCCAACACGATATGGATGTTGTGTTTCCATCACGGTTAATAGTTATCCTCCATCGTCGTGCCCCACAGTGTTCCAAATTTGGGTAGCATGATTCGCCTTTTCTTTCCACCTCCCTATGTTCAGATGGATTTCAATTCCCCCGGCATTTCCCCAATCGTGTGTCAGAGTGCATTGAGAAGGTGATATATCAATCGGTCTGAGGTCTTATCCTCAGAAATCCAGGCCCAATTTCAGATGCCTACGGCTTGGTCAATGCCCCATAGTTGGACGAGATGATGACACGAGTATCCTTTTCTTCTCGGGTTGGGTGCGACCCACAAGAGCTTAGTGATGGGTTGTTATTAATTTCAGAATTATGGTTGAGAATATTAAACCAAGGGTAAAGATGAATGGATTTGGCCATGTATTGGATTGAGATGGTGAGAAGTACAAGAAAGAGGTTCATAAGATGGCCAAAACAAAGCCCTTAAGGATAAGCGCGCTGAATCGACCTTTCCAGCGCTGCTACCCTTTGGCTGGTAGCCTCCAGGACCACTTCTCGCTCCTCGAAGACTCTATCCTCATCAGCTGCCATAGAGTACAACTCGCCAATCCTAGCTTGTGCCTGCGCTTGCTCGGTTCGAAGTACAGTCATCCGGTGACTCGCCTCCATCAATTTTTCCTATGCGTCAGCCAGCTGGGCTGTTAATTTCTCAACAAGCTCAGAGCATGTTGCAATAAAGGCCTCCTTATCTTCCGCCTGCCCTTCGAGGTGCCGGAACTCCCCCTCCGCCCTCAGAAACGCTCGGGCGCTCGCCAATCTTTCCCAACACTGGGAAATGTCAGTGCGCCGACTACTCTCACGTATCTTCTCGGCCATGTAATAACAGACCATTAGGTGAAGGCGCTGAGCGTCAGCACCTCCGGCGCACAAGAAGCGTAGCCAGGTCTGGAGTGATCCCATCTGCCTCAGCCAATCCGACTGAGGCTGCCTGAGAAAGCATCAGATACACTTCCACCCTTTGCGCCGTGTCATCCGGCTCTCCTCGACTGCCTCTGCATCCGAGTCATCTACCTCCTCAGGGTCAGTGGGTCGGTATGTAGGGAAGGTAGCCAGCAGATTGGCAACAAGATCTGCCTCAGGGATGTCTTCGTGAGGAATAGGATCCTCGACGTCCGGCCGACCATCCTCTCTTGCCCTAGTAGCGATGATGCCTCCGACAGCCTCCGGACTCGCCTCAAGAACAGCGCCGCTGATGCCCACTGCCCCCTACTCACCAATTGCAAGGGTTGACTCAGTGTAGGGAGCTTGTTCTGAATGAGGTGGTATGTCCGCCACTGATCCGCTCACGGATGGCCCGGGCTCCGCAGCCTGACGAGCCTCCAATGTTGAGATCACTGCGCAAGTAGTACACTGATTAGTTGGGATCTTTTGATAACAAGCGCCAGTAGTGAAGCGTGAGACTCACGGGAGTCCAGAGCGTCGTTCTCCAGTGTTTTGGCTGCTGCAGGAGCCGCCATGATGGGAGACCCCTCTATGCTTGTTAACTCAATGATGGGTGTCGGATCCCCATCATGTCCCACCGGTTCCTCTCCTCCCTCCTTTGGTGTGGATGCCCGTCCAAAACTCAGACGCTCCTGAGTGAGGTAGAGAGATGGTTTGGAAATTGGAAAGGAGAATGGATGAAGAAGGGAAATGAATGAAGATAGAGACAAACCTCGAGTATCTCGGTTATGTTGAGATTAGAGCCGACAATCTCGCCGCTCTCTCGGAGACTCCCTTGGTAGGTCACCTCTTGCGACCCCTCATCTTTGGGTTCTCCTTCTTCTTCATCTTATCCTTCGCCTTCGTCTACTTCGGTCTCCTCCTCCCCCTCCGACTCCTCATCGATGCCGCCTTCTCCCGGCAGCATCACTTCTGGATCATGCTCTTGGCCGAGCATCAATTTCACTAAGAAAGGTGTCTCCGCACGCTGACCCCTTTGGGCGTGTATGTGTCCATGTCCATCAGGTAAGCATGCCGCCGATGGAAATTCACCTGGTCGCTAACTCGAATGAGCCCGACCTCTGGCAGCTGGATCCCGTTTTGCATGATCTTCTGCCATACAGCTTTAACACTAAGCGATTGTCGTAGAGTCATCCAGGACGACCACAGTGCTGGGAAAATTGCATCTTGGGAAGGTTCGATCAAGTATCTTATCTGCTTCCCGGGCAGTTCCCTGGCCGCCTCATGTGACCCCCCACAGGCAACGAGGTCACATCGGTGCTGCGTGATGTTCCCGCTGCTGAAGTCCCAGCCTGTGCAGGCCTCACTGCCTGACGCACCCCTGGTTCCCCTCTTCCGGCAACCCCTTCCCTTCTCCACCATCGCCCGGTTTCCATGCGAGTAACCTCGATTTTCCAGACTCGCTTGCGTAAAAGCCCCTCAGGGTACGCGATGTTCCAGTGTTCGGCATACTCGGTTGCTAGGCCAACATCAACCCCGGTGGGAGGAAGAGTAATGACATCACCAGAGCTGAAAGTGGTAAACATCAACCACATCTGGCGTAGAACGCAGGGATTCTTCTCCTGCCAGAAAGCCGTGAATACCTTCTTCGGAATTCGTTGGAGGCACCCGAACTGACTGGAGAATCGGGATGGCACGTAAGGCTCGCATATCACCTTCCCATCGATTCGAGCCACGAGCACCCTGCCTCGAATGCTTTGGAAATATTCCTGCTGTTCTAGAGAGCCTCGCCCGTTGTCCACCATCTGGCCGACCGAGGTGGGGAACGGGGTGAAGTGGATGTTTTTTTATTGTCGATGCAGATTCTCACGCCCTCCCCATTTATTTTCATTGGCGCCACCCCTACGATGTTCATCAAGGATGGTCACAGGCCATTTCCCGGAGGATGGATGGCGTTTGGGAAAGTGTACCCGCCGAGGTGAGCCGCCACCCAGTCGTGGAAGATCTGGAAGGGGCCACATACTCTTCGAGGCAACCCCCCTCGTGAGATGTGTCCCAGGATGGCATAAAGCTTGGCCAGTATGGGGACGCCCAAGTTGAACCATTTGTTGGAAGCCATGGTGCTCGCCATCACCAGTGTTGCTGGACAGACACCCATCCTCGCATCCCGCACTGGCAGGAACCACCCGCTCAGGAAGGCAGCAAGTAACCCGGCATACCGGACATTCGGGTCCCGGGCCTCGATGACGCGATAGCCCCATGATTGGTATTGCCCCGCCTCCAGGGTCCTCTAGTATGACCCATCCCTGCTCCTCTGAGCTGCGGTTGGGCACCGTTTACCCCGTCCCGACATCTTGACGGTCGGATCCTTCTAAAGGAACAGGCTGAACCAGCCCTTGTAGGCAATGTCCTTTAGGAAGTCCTTGATCCCCAGCCTCTCTTTGGCCAGCTCCAACAGGTGCCACATCGACATGGGTGTCCGTGACCTGTCTTCCCAGGTGTTCTTTGGTGGAACGAACTCGTCGTATTGGTAGCCCTCCAGTGGGATACCTCCAATGCAGTGAACGTCCTAGAGACTGATGCCGAATTCCCCATGATGAAGGTGGAATGTAGTAGTGTCAGGAGACCATCGGGTGAATAGATCCGGCCCGAGCTCAGGTTGACGGTGGAAGTGGAACTGCAACGTCCATACCGCCTCGAACAGGCCGATATACCGCAGTTCATCCCCGAACTGGTCGAAGGTATGGCGAACCTAGAATGCCCGGGCTCACTCTCTAGTGAAGTTACCCCCGAACCGCAGGTCCCAATCCTTCAGCCAGCCCTTCGTGTCATCCGTGACGCTCTAATAGAACATGATCGCGTAGAGGGCCGAAGAATTCTCTGCGACTGGCTCGTCCCCTGTAATAGTCCTAGTCCCTGGGATCAAGACATATACGTTCATATGTCTAGTTTCCCTGGCAGGACAGCCATTGTTGGTGATGTTGTAGAGAGGGAGCTCATCCTCCCGGGTCACCCATGACCGCGGTGTGTCCACCTCAAAGCCCGGTAGGGGCACCTCCTCTAGAATGCCAAAATTCCAGAGCGAGAGGTTTTCAGACAGGGGATACATCTTCTGGGCTGGAGTCAACAGATTGAACAAGGTCAGGTTGTCAGAAAAGATCCCCTTGGTGCCATAAACCTCCTCATTCGCCGCCATTTCGGTCCTATGAGCAGCATCTTCCCCCTCATCAACTCGGTTTGCAGCCATCTTGAATATTTTGAGAGTTGCACGAAACGGGGATGTAGTGCACGAAATCGGAGATTGCTGCACGAAATCTAAAGTGGTGGTGCGAAATCCGGGAGTTTAGCGCGCAATCAGCACGTTAAGCACGGAATATCCCGAGTAGGCGTGCAAGGAAAGACAAAATTCGGAAGGAATTCCGTGCTACCAAAGCTTTTTTTACGCACAGCCGTGGTAGCAATTTCGCGCACGAGAGCTATAAACCTATCGCGTGGAAAAGATGGGGTAAGTATTTGGGACCCAACACCCCTTTTTATAGGCGAGGCCAGGGTTCCGCGCCGCCCAGAAAGTAAATTAAATGTCAATCCGTCGTTTTGCGTGCCACGTGGGTTGTTTCTCACTAAGCACCTTGGACTGGCCCTACTCCGGTGTATCGGCATTTCCCTCGGAATCCGACCGTTGCAACCTCTCCCCAATCCAATCCTGAGGGGGGGCATTTATAGACGCCGAAAAAAGTCCGTAACTCCTAAAAGAAGTTTTGAAATGGTAAAGTGAAGTCATATTCGGAATCAGAGGCCCGGTCCGGAGGCACGGGAAGTGGTGCACGAAATAGAGGGCTGGCGTAAAATAAAGATGTGCGCACGAAGCATTCCTGGGATTCATGTAATCGAGCCGCTGGTGTGTGCAATTTTGGGCCCCCCGGTTCCGCGCGGTGAAGCTTTGCGCGCCGACGGTTCCCATCGCGGAAACTTTCGCGCGCCGCCTGGATTCCGCGCCAGCTGATGCCTATAAATAGAAGGTGACCCAAGATGGTTTGGGGGTTGAGGAATTCAGATCGGCTCTCGTGCGTGCAATTCGACTCCTCCCGCACGCAATATGACTTCCAGGTAATCCCCCTTTTCGCATAAACTTGCCCCGGGGTTCGCCTTTGCGCGCAACTCCACTGGTTTAAGTGAATTTTCCTCCTTCTCCGTGTACTTCCCTTATGCACGATCATTGTCCCTTGTGCAAAATACCCTTCTACGCACGCAATACCTTGCACGCAATCACCAATATTCCCAATTCTCTGTCCCTATTGCGCGTCATCCTGGTGTTTTGCGTGCAAACCTTCCTTTTGTGCGCAACACCCAGGACCCCTTTACCTTGATGCCCCTTGGCTGCCTTTCCGTGCCGGAACCTGATGTCTTCCCTGCCGAGCATGCGCGCCATGCATTGTTTTCCCGTACGGCCTTCCAGGCTCGTATGAAGTAACCTCAAGGTCCCTTGGGCGGTGTTTCCTATTGCGTTGCTTTTCCTTATGCTTCTCCGTATAGGCACGCTAATGGTTATTGCTTCTTCGCATAGCCACGCTAACGTGGACCCCTCAATGGTTCACCCTGCGGCCCCCCTTCACTACAGCCTTGTCGATGCCTTCCCTCCCACAAGGGGTAGAGGGCATTGGGCATGAAAGCCCTAGGGGTGTGGAGCGAACCCACCTCGTCCAAGCTGCAGGACTTTAAACTGGTAAGCACCTCGTCCTTAACACATGACGTTAAACTGTGGTCCGACCCCGTGCTTCGCACGTAGGGTCCCCCCAGGTCGGACATTTTTTAAGCCTCCCATCTCCACGGGAATGGAATCTTCCTCACATGGAATGAGATCCTCCTTGTCGGAGTGGAGTTTTTCCACGGGGGAAGGGTTGCCTCATAGCGTAAGCCCCTAGCCTCTCTTATGGAAGGTTTCACCCATGCACCTCAGTACTTCCCTCCTGCCAAGGCCAGTGGAGTCCCGTTCCCACTGCGCTTTGTCACACCACGGGCCTCCACCCTGGAGTATGCCCTGACACCCAGGGCCGCTAACCACGTGTAATCCCTTGTTTCCTCTTTGGGACGCTCCACGCGTAAGCCCCATTCCGCTTCTCACGGACGCACCCTTCGCGACGTGATCGTCTGGTCCCTACTACCTCTTGTTTCTCACACCGAGCATGACTCATGCGGGCTTAGAGCATGCATCAACCATGAAATCCTCATATGGGCTGCTCCAGAGCATAATTCCCATACCAATGAACTACACGGACTTTGATCCGTGCTAACGCATGGTACGTAGGAAGCCTCCCCGAGGTTCAAGCCCACCACCCGGTGGTTCCGACTTCTCCATGTCGGTTCCCCGGCCACCATGGGCCGCCTCAGAGCGTAATCCCTATATCCACCATGGGTCGTCTCAAAGCGTAAGCCCCATATCCACTATGGGCCGCCTCAGAGCATAAGCCCCAGATCCCTCGTCCCGCATGACGTTAAACTGTATTCCCTCGTCCCGCATGACGTTAAACTGTATCTCGTCCCGCATGAAATTAAACCGTATTCCCCCTATTGGGCCGTCTCAAAGCATAATCCCCATGCCTCACATCCATGTCTCATCCTGACTTCCCCCCTCAAGCCCATGTGCCTTGGGAAGCTCATGCCCTAACCTGGAGATCTCACTTCCTCCAGGCTCCAATCCATGCGTCCATTCTCACGGGTCGCCTTTTCAGGTGTCCCACCGTATCACCGAACTACGCGGACTTTGATTCCCTACCATGGGGATATGTAGGAAGCCTCCATGAGGTTCAATCCCGTCACTCCATCATCCATCCTGATCCTTACCCGGGCTGCCACATCCCGGTGAGATCATGCCACCCCATCCCACTCCATAGTATCCGAGAATCCTCCCACAAGCTGGCCCCAACATCTGTGTTCCCCCTAAGGGGTCCTTCAATCTTATCCACTCTCATTGTTTTTATCAGTCCGATCCATCTCCGCAAGACGTTAAACTCGCGGCATACCTCGTGTTAAACATGGGAAGCTGAGGAAAAACCCAGATGGTACACATTACCCGCGTTCGATGTGGGATGCCTTGGGCTTCCGCACCCTCGATAAGCCCTGTGATAAGGGACAGAAGACAGACATGCTGATCCCTAGTGTCAAGACATGCCAACGACACCCCAACATGACCATTCTCTTCACCGAAGGTTGCTGCCCTGACAAGACCCCTTGGAGCATCTCGACGGAAGCAGCGTAATTAACTGGAATCCATGCAGATATGGTGTCAGGAATGAGCTTCACGAACCCATCTTAAATCTATAAGGGAGACCCGGATTAGGTGACGAGCTCAGAGGAGGAATCCACGGAAGGAAGAACCAACATCCCATCATCCCGGTTTTGATCAAGGAGCAGACGTCCCTGAATAAAGAATGGATGTCGCCCACCTTTGGAAAGCGGGAATGTAGGTCCATGAGTCGCGCTTCCTCCCATGCGTGACGGATGCGCGCGCACACGCCTCAGCGTAAAAGCGTCAGAAATAGTGACACGAGGGCGGCTCGTCCGAGGGGTACCGCGAGGATGTGATCCGGCCGGGAGGGCGCGGTCCGGCCGTGAGGGCGTGGTCTGGCCATGAGGAAGGTTCGTCCGGGAGGACGCCGCAAGGCCGGATCGGCCCATAGGGCGCCGTTGGGGGTGTCTCGGCCCAGAGGGCGCCGCGGGGGCGGCTCAGCCCGGAGGGCACCGCGAGGGCGGTTCTTCCCCGAGGGCGCCGCGGGGGTGGCTCAGCCCGGAGGGCGCTGTGAGGCCGGTTTGGATGGGAGGGAACCGCAGGGGTGGCTTAGCCCAGAGGGAACCATAGGGGTGGCTCGGCCCAGAGGGTTCCATGAGGCTCATTCAACTGGGAGGGTGCGGCGGGGGTGGCGGGGACGGCTCGACCTGGAGGGCGCCGTGGGGGTGGCTCAGAGGGCCGGCGACAGCGCGGCCGGTTCCGTCAGTGGGTGGTGTGGCTAGTGGGTGGCGTGGCCAGTGGGAGTCGCGGCCGGGGTGGCTCTTCCGGCGGGTGGCACGAGCAGGGGTGCGTCCTGTTCGGCCCAGGGTGGCACGGCGTGGTGAGGGCGCGCGGTCGGTTCGGTCAGGTGGCCGGAGCGCCACGGGAGCGGCATGGGTCGTGGTGGCCTCAGGTGGCGGCGTTGTTTCCTTCGTCGACTTTGTCGTCTTCCTTCATTCGGAATAAAACCATAAATAAGAAATGCGGAGGGGGGTCGGGCCATATTAGTTTCTCCCACACCCTCTATGTTTAGAGTGGTGGTACATGGCTCAACAAGAAATAAGAGCGACAAGCATACAACTTCCCACAATGTTTCATTCCCAATCTGCAAATGAAACCAAGGTAAGAATTTAGGAAAAGTATTATCATGAAAATAATCCCCCTACCTCGGGTTGATATGTCGACGGAGTCACGGTGAAGAAGACAAATCATTGGGAAAAGGCGGACTTCGGTATCGTCAGTGTTTTCCTCGATCATCGGTTTGTGCATCGGTTTTTCATAGTCGAAGACGTCCTATGTTGGAAGAAGTCCTGAGGAAAAAGTTCAAAGTTGAGGTCAGCGTTCTTCATCGGTGGAGCGTTCTTCATGGAAGAATGTGTTCTTCGTTTGAGATTTTTCTCCCACAAAGAGCACTCTCTCCTTTTCCAACCAATGTTCTCCAAAAGAATAACCCACCAAAATAAAATAGATAGCCAATATAATTAAAAGTGTTTCCCCAATTTAATCGTTGGCACAATTCAAATTGGATTAATTAAATTGGCTGAATTAAGTGGTGTGTTGGCATAATTAAGGCATGAGGGTTGGCACAATTAATTATGGAGGAATCCAAAGAGGCTCCTCTACATTAATAAGGTATTTGAGAGGTTTTCCTCTCCCCCCATTAATAGGGGTCGGGTGGTCCCCACCCCCAAAATTCAAATTGGGAGGTTTTGAGAACTCGGGTGGTTCCCACCACCATAACCTCTCATGAGAGGTTATGGTTCGGGTGGTCCCCACCACCATAACCTCTCATGGTAGGTTAAGGTCTGGTGGTCCCCACTTCCCTAATTCCACATGTAGGTTTTAACAAACAAAATAAAAATAAAGCTACACAACTTTATTTTTATTTTATTCATTCACGAAAAACCCAATATCTATCTTTCACTCTCGACCCACTGTCGTCGAGGTGAATGTCTCTTTAAGCGAATATCGGTGTTGAGAGTTCAACAGTGCCCTCAGATTTCAATTATGAGTACTAGTTAAAAAGTTAGAAAAACCTGCTCATACGTTTACTAAACATACCTGAACAAAACTTCTGAAATTGATTCTGGGCACACCGGGCCTTAGAATCACGCGCCTTCAATTTTCGCGGACTTGTAAAATTCCCATTTAATTAAAAAATACATAGAAATTATGGTTCTTTACATTCTCCCCACCTCAGGAATCTACGTCCTTATAAGACACAACTCAAACTAGGTAAACAACTGGGGGTACTGAGCACACATCAGAGCCTCCCGCTCTCATGTGCTCTCCTGGAGGTTCCTGTGCTGCCAGAAAATGTGCACTAGAGGTATCGACCATCCACTAAGGACCCGCTCCTATTTATCATTAATCTCCACTGGAACCTCTGTAAAAGTCACCCCATCACTGACGTTCAACTCACTATGGTCGATGATGTGGGAAGGGTCGTGCACGTATCTCCTCAGCTGGGATAAGTGGAAGACGTCGTGCACCCGGTGCAACTGAGGTGGAAGAGCTAAGTGGTAAGCCACCTCCCCAACTCTACTGAGGACCTGAAAAATTCTGATGAATCTCAGAGATAACTTTCCACCTCAGTCAAATATCCTCAAACCTCGTCAAGGTGAGACCCGTAGAAAGACGTGGTCGCCATCCTTGAATTCTAGAGGTCTCTGTCTCCTGTCGGCATATGACTTCTACCTACTCTGTTCAATCTTCATCCACTCCTGGATGATGTGCACATTCTCTGTAGTAGCCTGTACCATCTTTGGTCCCATGAGTGATGACTCCCCTGGGTCAGTCCAGCACAAAGGTAATCTGTAAGGTCGCTCGTACAACACCTCAAATGCTGTCATCCCAATGGTGGAGTGATAGATGTTGTTGTATGAAAACTCCACCAATGGTATGTGATCTTCCCATATGAAACCGAAGTCTAGGACACATGAATGAAACATGTCCTAGAGGGTATGAATGGTCTGCTCAGTCTGACTATCCATCTGAGGATAGAAAACAGTTCTCAAATGAAGTTACATCCCGAAAGCCTCCTACAACCCCTTCCATAGCCGGGATGTAAAACATTCATCATGATCAGAGACAATCATCGAAGGTTCTCCATGTAGCCACAAAATCTCATGCACATAGAGGTGTCACAATCTCTCTACTAAACTTTTCTCTCTAATCGGTATGAAGTGGGCTGACTTGGTGGGTCGGTTAATGATCACACAAATAGAGTCATGTCTCCTGGATTTATGTGGAAGTCCTGTCATGAAGTCCATGGATATCCAATCCCCCTTCCACTCTGGGACCTCTAAAGGCTGAAACAAGCATGCTGGTACCTGATGATCTTCCTTCACTTGCTGACAAGTGAGGCATCGAGAGACAAACTCTGCAACTTCTTTCTTCATTCCCGACCACCAGTGTTGTCGTTCGAGATCCTGGTACATCTTCGCCACTCCTGGATATACCGCTAGAGGGGATGTGTGGAACTCTCTCAACACTTCCTCTTGAAGTGATACTGGTACCATGGTACATCCTATGAAGAGGATGACGTGCTCCCCACTTTCAAAAAATCCATCAGGTGCCCATCCTATGCATATCTGAGCACGTCGAGTCTCACAGAGCATCCCCACACTACGCCTCCCCGACTCGTTGAAGAAGCGGGGGAGTGACTGTAAGAGACTGAAGAAAAGTTGCTCTGTCCCGATCCATGAAGGATATCTGCAAAGCGGCTAGCTACTCCATCGACTCACCTAGAAGGTATATACCAAATCTCCTACTGAGTGCATCTGCTACAACATTCCCCTTCCCAGGAGTATAGACTATCTCAAAGTCATTGTCCTTGAGGAATTCAAGCCAACTTCATTGTTTCAGGTTTAGGTCCTTCTGATAGAAGATATAAATGAGACTCTTGTGATCAGAGTAGACTATAAAATGTTCACCCATCAGATAGTGTCACCATATATTTAGGGAGAAGACCACTGCTACTAACTCCAGGACATGGGTAGCATAGTTTTACTCATTTTGTCTCAGATATCAAGAACCATATGTGATCAATGCTCTCTCCTGCATCAGGACACATCCGAGTCTGGTCCCTGATGTGTCGCAGTAGACTACGTAACCTATGACCTCCTCTAGAAGCCTCAAGATGGGGGTACTAGTCAGCCTCTACCTCAGCTCCTAAAAACTCTGCTGGCATCTCCCCGACCACACGAATGGTTGCCATTCTTCTTCAACGCTGATAGTGGTGTTGTAACTCTAGAGAAATATAGCACAAATCTCTAGTAGTACCCAGCCAACTCATAAGTCCCTCTCCCTTCAGGGAGTTAATCCTGGTGACATATTTTTAAAAAGATGTCCCCACATTCTACTACTACTATAGGGAACTGGTAACTCAAAACTCATGTTGCCATGAAGGTAAGTCTGGCGAACTCATGAGTGATCAGTTGCACCCTCCTATGCATGAGTTTAACCTGTGCTACCTGAGTTTCATTTTCACTGACAAAGGAAAACCCCATTCCAATGTTGTAGAGAAACCAAAAAATTTTGTCCTAATACAGTCAAGCTGAGTATAAACTGTGGATGTCCATTCATACCCAAACTAATGTCGTAAGGCCTCGATGCTGCCACCAAGAGGTTCCAACCGAAACACTCACCTCAAGGGTTAGATCACACCATCGGCGTAAGTGTGATTATCGAGTCTCCTCCCAAAGGTATCTCCAAACATTAGGGTCAATTCAACAGTTTAATCAGAAACTCTAGTTTTGGGACAAGATTCATGGAAGGAAGGAATGATTGGTACCTATGTCTATTTATACGGCAACTATTAGTAGACACAGACCTTACCTCAAATCATTCCTAGATCCCTTGGGTCACACTCCATGACCGCATGCAGCTAATCTCTTTCCCTATCCTCCAGCTCCCTAAGCCTGGTGGGGACCATATTTGGGTGGTGGTTGTATCATGTCGAGATGTACACCACCTCATGATGCTCTCCTAGCTCTGCTTCCATGTCAGCTGCCCTGTAGATTCATCTGTCCTTAACACTTCCTCTTCCCGAAACATTTTACATGCTCAAGTCTCTGATACTGGTTCCAGTTTCCTACTTTCCCACTGCTAACATTCACTGGCTGTATCCGCTCATCCAAAAAACATTCAAATACAAAGGTTCTCTCTAGCACCCTGACTAAAGTAGGAATGCATAGAGGAATAGTGTTGGCTCGGATGTCCTTAAACACACCTCGCTCGGTAGTCCGAGCCCTGAAGAACTAATCATATCGTATTCATCGAGTACCAGGAACGATTGGTATGCCTTGATGAATACTCAGCTACCAACATGTCATCCTGTCAAAGCTGTATAATCTCTAGAGAACTCTCAATCACCTCCTCAATCCAGTCCTCATCCACCTGTGAGTCGGGCTCGCCTCAGAACCTGAGGGGTATCTAATGCTGAAACACATGTAAGGCACTAATCCTATAAGTGTCCTCTACCGGTACTGCCGATCGTAACTACTGACCAACGAGCAGTGATATAGCTTGCACACTACCAGAAGATACTATCTCGGGCAACGGTCCACGTACCAAATCCTTATCACTATGTAGACCATCCTCACGGTCACTTACTGAAAAGACTAGTAGCTAAGATAACCATCTGCTCTACTGGAGTCTCAACTAGGCGGAAAACTCTAGCAATATCCTCCAGTCATCCCTCAGCTGCATGGGAATTTTTCTCACCTCGAAACCTCAGAGGCCTCTACTGCTGGAACTCATGCAACGCGCTCAGTCGGTGTGCACTATCCGCCAGTGTGGCTGGTGGTATCTACTTCCCAACAGGTGTTGGTGCTACTGGTACACCATCCGAAGGTTCCAACATAGTAAGAGGGCCCTACAGGAGATCTTCTTCGCTTGATGGGCTAACAGTGCGTACAACTCTCGGAACTCTAGCCGGCTTTTTGCACAGCGGCATCCTGACAGAGAACAGGTGTGTCACGGTCAAAAAGATAAACCTGGTGAGCTGATATAGTGAGCTAACTTAAAGAAAATTTTTGAAAATACACACGCAATCAGTGTTTTCGTGCACTGAATCAGAAATTAGCAGTCAGGGTCCTGGTGTATAGATACGTCGGTCACCGCAACAATACTGGATTCCCTAAACTAATAACCACACTCACTACACTTAACACTATTGCTTCACAGAAAATATCAGAGTCCTAGTTCTGAGGTAGAACCAACTCCTTTGATACCAATTTGCCACGAACCATCCCCTGGGGCCCTTATCGGGACTACCCTAAGCCTGCCTTCCATAGGCCAGGGGGTGACGACTAACATCAAAGGCATAATTCCCTAAAACTAGGAAGGCATTGCCTTTATAACCTATAAACACACACAACAAGATACGAACATGAGAAAACTGTATAACCAAAAGAGTGCTGAAAGTAAAAGGTGCCGTAATATAGGCCCAACAGTAAAGGTACAAGTACAACTAAAAAACAATACAACTGAAGAAAAAGAAAGAAAAGCAGCAACTAGATCGTCCTCCGGGTTCCTACCTGAAGGGTAGGTGCATATCGCCTCCTCAGCACTCCTCATTCATCTGTCTCCTCCATGTACCGACACGTCCTATGGTCCACCTCCGGATACTATCTAGTCATGGTACTCTCATCCTTAGTCAACATTGTCTGTCATCTGCATCCAACACAACAAGGTGCGGGCATAGCCCGTGCAGGGGTGAGTATAACGATACTCGGTAAGGACCCCGAGACCCTCAAGGTCTCACAAAATCCAACAAGGATAAAACTCAAAGTAAGAAATCAATAGATAACCCCACTTAGGTATATGCCCATACATATCCCTAAGTTATCAAGTAATCCATCTCAATCACGAGGAAAACACAGTGATACTGACTCAGCTCAAACCGGGATTTTATTCTAAGGGTAGTATCAAGTAACATCCCCAGTCACATTGTCGAAACCTTGGCTACTAGAGAATTCCTCCTATATCGAGTACAGTGGGCCTTCCGCAACACCAAGCACGCTTCCCACTAACCTTGGACTATTGAGGTACTCCTTCTGTTGAGTACCGTGGATCTGTCGTGTCACCAAGCGCACTCCCCACCACGGGTCTGCCGCGTCACCAAGCGTGCTCTCCCTCGTAGCCTGTTGAGTCACTCCTCCTATCAAGTACCGTGGGTCTTCTACGACACCAAGGCGCTCCCCACTGGGCTAGTAGAGTCACTTCGAGTCAAAATGTCCAGCAGTAGTCAGGTCTCAGCCAGCTACTAGGTCTCCAGAATATCCTCGCTCTTCTCTGTGAGGATTCGATCCATGAGCTACTGGTCGATAATCCAACTACAATGAAGTCCAACGAAGAAGTATCTCAAAGGTCCTCTACATCATAGGGGTCTCAACGTAATAGACGGTGTGTCAATCGGATGCTCGGTCTGTTAGTTATTAGCCTTTTAGTCCCGGGGGGGGGGGGCGGTTGGATTCGTGATCGATCCAACCGGACTGTTCCCCATCTCAATCCAAAACATATTGGGGTATACTCAAAGGGACAGTCTCGCTCCAATATTTCCAGCACCGCTGATGGTTCGTCAAATGGACGTTCGGTGCCAGATATATGGCCAAAAGAAAACAAGGGGCATAGTGGGCCCGGGTCCAGCCCGACCTAGAATGGGTCGACCCGGTTCAGGTCTACCCTGCCCAGCCCAAAAGGGCCACGAGGGTGACTCGACCGAGGGGTACCACGAGGGCGCGGACCAGCCATGAGGGCGCGGTCTGGCCGCGAGGGTGGTTTAGCCGGGTGGGCGCCGGGAGGCTGGTTCGGTTGGGAGGGCTCCGCGAGATCGGCTCAGCCCGGAGGGCCCCGCGGGGGGGGGGGGGGGACATGGCCTGGAGGGAACCGCGGGGGCGTCTTAGCCTGGAGGGCGCTGCGAGGGTATCTCGGCTCGGAGGGCGCCGCAGGAGCGGCTCAGCCCGGAGGGTGCCGCGGGAGCGGTTCGGCCCGGAGGGCGTCATGGGGTCGGTTCGGTCAGGAGGGCGCCGTGGGGGCGGCTCAGCCCAGAGGGCACTGCGGGGGCAGCTCACCCCGAAGGGAGCCTTGACGTTGGTTCAGCTGAGAGGGTGCCTCGGTGGCGGCTCGGCCCGGAGGGTGCCGCAGGGGCGGCTCGGTGGGCCGGCGGCAGCGCGGCCGATTCGACCGGCGGGTGGCGCGGCTGGCGGGTGGCGCGACCGGCGGGTGGCGCGGCCGGGGTGGCTCGCCCGGCGGGTGTCATGAGCCAGAGCGTGGGGCCATTTCGGCCTGGGGCGGCGCAGCGTGGAGAGGGCGCCCAGCTGGATCGGTCGGGTGGCCTGAGCGTCACGGGGGCAGCACGGGTCACGGTGGTCGCGGGTGGCGACGTCGTTGCCTTCGTCGCCTTTGTCGCCTTTGTTGTATTCCTTCATTATAATGAACACCACAAAGAAGAAAGACAGAGGGGTTTCAGGCAATGTTAGTTTGGTCAACACCCTCCATGTTTAGAGTGGTAGAACATGGCTCAACAAGAAAGAAGAACGAAAAGCATACAACTTCCCGCAACATTTCATTACTAGTCCGCAAATGAAACCAAGGTAAGAATATGGGAAAAGTATTATCATGCAAATAATCCCCCTACCTTGGGTTGATACTTTGACAGAGTCACAGGGAAGAAGACAAATCATTGGGAAAAGTTGGACGTCGGTGTCATCGGCATTTTCCTCGGTCATCATTTTGTGCGTCGGTTCGTTGTAGTCAAAGACGTCCTATGTCGGAAGAAATCCTGAGGAATAAGTTCTAAGTCGAGTTCGGCATTCTTCATCGGCAGAGCGTTCTTCGTGGAAGAATACTTTCTTCATTGGAGAGTTTTCTCCCACCAAGAGTTCTCTCTCCTTTCCCAACGAGTGTTCTCCAAAAGAAGAACCCACCACAATAAAAGAGATAACCAATATAATAAAAAGTGTTTCCCCAATTTAGTAATTGGCACAATTCAAATTGTATTATTTAAATTGGCTCAATTAAGTGGAGTTTTGGCATAATTAAGGCATGAGGGTTGACACAATTAATTTTGGAAGAAGCCCAAGAGGCTCCTTCACATTAATAAGGGAGTTGAGATGTTTTCCTCTCCCCCCATTAATAGAGTTCGGGTTGTAACACCCCGAGATTTTATGAGATATATTCTTTTTAATTACTTTTATTGTACACTACACCAAGATTATCTTGTACTATATGCAACACTGTATTAGCTTGCAGTATACGCAACACTATTCTTTGATCTTGTTACACACAATTTCAAGTTCGGAACATTGAGTGTAGATATATATGTATATATATATATATATATTCAATGTATAAATGAAATATGGTTGGATTCTATTATTCAAAAAACAAAGGAGTCTTGAACTACATGCAACCCTGACTTGGCTTGCATTACACGCAATCATGAACTTCCTCGATAACGTGTGTTTTACGCAATATCGGGTTACACAAAACAATGATATATGGTTATAATATTATTATGAACTATCCTTTATAAATAGTATTAACTAAATTTTGAATTTTATAACATTATTTTTCATCTTAAAAATTTTCTAGAACACGGTATGTGAACAAAATAAATTTTTCGAGTAAAATAAGTATTTTTTTTAAAATGCAGTTTTGCCACCTTTTGAAAGCACACCCACTTTAAATTTAGTTTTTGACATGTTTATAAGTTCAATTTGACAAAATAAAATTCTTATTTGGAATCAGGATATAAAAATTTACTTTGGATAAATTTATGATACTTTTCTGATAACTTTCATATTTTGATGAATAGTAAAAATACGCTAATTTTTAATCAAAAACAACTTTTTTCATCGAGATAATTTATTTGGTTAAATTATAATATTGAATGGTTTTAAAGTATATATATAATATATTTTTACCATTTAATATAATGTATGTAATTACCCTTAATTTTACATTGAATTCATAGGTGAAAACATTTCAATCTTTTGCAATGTTTTAACTTTTAAAACTCGTTTTCTTAACAGTGGGATTAATTTTAAATTTATTTCTGCAACTTCTATGATTTAAATTTGGAAAAATGGATTTCATATTTGGAATAAGTAGGTCCAAATTATGTTAATAGACTACTTTTTATTTTTGGGCATTATGAATAGTAACTACGGTAATTTTTATTTACTACAGTTAAAGGTAAATTGGGCAATTAAGGGTGAAAATAAGATTATAAAATTACCCTAACACTTTACAAAATCCTATTAGATGAATAAAAGTCAACCCATATCACCTAAGGATCGGACTAGATTCATTTCATGGAATTTTGACCATGAAATAATATAATTATTATTAAAACCAAAGAAAGTTACAACATGTCACTCTCTTATATCTTATAAGTATACTAATTTTAATTTAGTGATAAACTTCATGAATATTAAAACATTAATAGTCTACAGAAATATAATAACATTATCTAAAACATATGAATTTATTTAGAATTTTTAGGGATTAAATAATTATCATTAATTATGACACAATAGTGATGTTGAAATTATTTTATTGATTGAAATATCAAATAAATGGTTTTAAAAGTATTAAAATAAATATTATATGAACTATTTAATGTACTCCACTAATTTTCTAGATAAATATGACATGTTATGAATCTATTAAATCTTTTAGTTCGAACATATATTCTATGTATATTTTATTTAAATTCAAATAAATGAATAGTGTCAAAATTGACACTATTGTTAATTTATAAAAATAACACATTATAAAATTGTTTAAAAATCACAAAAATATTTAAAAATTATAAATTAAAATTTATATGGTCTAAAATGTCATAAATGATACAATTATGGACAATTCATAACATATAAGTAATTATTTATAATGATTTAAAATTTAGAATATTATTACCACAAATAAAATTAAATAGATAAATCAAGTTGATAATGTTTAAAATAATTTTCCAACATGTATAAATTTTATTTTTTAATGATATTACAACACTATATCATCTAATATTATGATATGAGTAATTTTTGGAGGTTTTTAAGTGGGTTTTGGATTTATTATAAATTAATATTTCCTATATTTCCAAAGGTGCCGCTCTCCTCCCATATAAAAGGGCACCTCCTCCCTCTCCTCCTCACACCATTTGGAGCCTTCAAGATCCGAAAAACCCTAACCACTTCCATTATCAACTTCCTTATAAACATTCTAAAGGTCCTGGTCTTCTTCAAAGACCAATTTTAAGTGCCCTAATAGGAGGTATCAAAGAGGCGTGTCGAAGAAGAGGTAATATCCGTTACCGATTCTTTCAAATTTATTTCTTCTTATAATTTCTATTATTTAGTTGTTAAATTATGAAGTAATAACATCAGTATCACTCATATACTGATATGTTATTATAAATATGAAACAAAAATTTCACCTTCTATCCATCCTACAGAAAACAAAATCACCGCGTGTGCGTATGTACGGAATACCGTCTCTACGCCGTGGTGTAATCTGTTTTCCACCACCACCTTACTTGGATGGGTATAATGGTGTAAAGAACAAATATATATGATTATTTTAAATTTATATTTATTCTGAAATAGTATACATACACTTCAATACAATTCCATGATCATGGGAACGATATCATCGCTCGTGCGTACGTACGGCCTACCGTCTCCACGATGTGATGCGACTCGTTCTACATGATCTCCATTGAATAATGATTATATAAATGAATTGAATGAATAATTATGATATATATTACATTCTTTAAATGATTTATCTATAACCTAAAAAGAGGAATAATAATTTATTCGACAAAACACACATAAGAACATAAATCAATAAACACCCGAATAACAAGTAGCAATGAAATATTACTAATAAGAAGATAAGAATATGAACATATATGATATCATGACAATGAATATGATTCTATAATAAATCAATAACATTATTTAAATCATTATATAGGATGTTTTGATACGTACGAATCATATCAGACCTAAGGTAAGGGATAACTCTTCCAATCTCATTCTATCCGAGATTGTTTATTCGTAAGTATTTACTGGGGTCATATTTATCATTCACATACATGTTTCCTCAATATTTAATATTATTTATAACCTTATACAATTGTTTAAATGCAATTATAACTATTTGTGAGTTTTTAGTAAAATATATGAAAGGAATCTTTTGTTGTTTTCAAAATGAGGTACTTTTTGACTTTTCTGACAAAAGTATGAGAAGAATGTTTTTTTAACTTATACGGCGTGAATGGATTTATATGATTTCATAGAACATTATTTCCATAAATCTTCCTTTAAAAGTTTTCAAGTTTATTTTCAATTAACTTCTTTTAGTTTAAAATTGTATGACATGATGATAAAGGAAAAATGTTTTTGAAGAAGAAAGGATATTTTCCTCAGGAATAGAGTTCAAGTGTTTTATAAAAATTATTTTCCATCTAAGATGATATAGGGTTATGTTTCTATCCCTATTATTACATTTATTTTTTTATGTTATGATGGAATTATTTTTATGAATTCCTTTTTATGGATTATGTTATGATGACATGATGTTTATGAATACCATTTTTATTACATGTGTTACACTATGATGTATGGTTTATGATTTTGTGGCACGCATAATAATGGTTTCATTATGAGATGGGTGGGACCTATATCTCACTCCAATTCATTGGATAAATATTTATATCCCATGAGATAGACATGGCTGGAACGAAAAGTGAATTCGGTTCAGTAATACAGGGCCGGAATGGAAAGTAAATCCGGTTCAGTATGGGACTTTGTCCACTATGATGGTCTTGGTAGCAATGCCTTGGATACTATGGAAATAATATCAAGTGCTTAATGGTTTTCCATAATTACATGTTTTATGACCATGCTATTTTATCATGATTGATGTTCCATTATGATCTATGCCTTACGTACTGCCATGTTTTATGTCATTGCTCAAGATTTGGATGTTTAAATATTATGTTCATGTTTTTAAGTTCAAATGTATATGGTTTGTTTTATTTTCTCCATGCTTACCCTTACTAAGCATTTGATCTCACCCTTTATATGTTTTATTTTCCCCAGGATATAAAGATAGGTTTTAGGTAAGAAAACAAAAGGGGAAGATCTTTATGGGAGATGTTGAAGATCTTTCACCATGATTAGAAGATTATGTTCCGAGTTTCCAAAGACACTAAAATATTACGATCCTTGAGTTTGGTTTTTGTTATATATTAAGTATTCCACAAAATTAATTTAATATCTATGTAATTCATGCTTTGGGTCTCTAAATTTGGTATCATAGGAAAGGTTTAGTTAACCTTTGGAAACTAGGATGCGAAAACTTATTGAGATCCCTAGAGATATTTCTAAGTTATGACTAGGGATGTCCCTAAGGTTAAGTATAAGTATAGTTATAGTCCTAGAATTACGGTAACAATCTTAGAATTAAACCTAAGATTTTAGATATTGAAGGTACTCCCCCTTGATTATGTTATTTTCCTTGTATGATTTTTTCCTATCACAGAATTCTTTTTGGGTTTTAGTCGATGGAGGGAACCAGAAAAAATTCATTTAACATTGAATCCAATGGACAAATTGGTGACTATGAGCAACAAAATTACATAATTCCTAGAGATAAAGATATTGTGATTATGCCGAATCGGTCATCGCGGTATATGATTAACAAGGTAAACTTTATTTGTATTCCTAATTCATCAAATAATAGGAAGATGGAATTTTATGCATGTTCACATAGTAAGGAGCATATAGAAAGGAAGATTGAGATTTCTAAAGAAGGGAAGAAGAACCTTGATGAATACATCAAATGGAGGGGAATATGTTATCTGTGTGGAGAGAAGGGTTATAGATTGATAGACTTTTATGGATTTTAATGTATTATCTTTGTAGAACATGGGCATTACCCAACTCAATGCCCTGACCTCAGAGGTTACTTCTAAATCAAGGAAGGACTTATTCCATGACAATCTTTGAAGAGGATGGATTGAAGGGTTTATGTATTGGAATTCAAGAATAATGTTATTGAGGTACTTTTATGGTATATTTGAATATCTCTGTATTGGTCCATTTTGGTTTTTCGTAAGAATATGGTACCGGTAACCATGAAAAGTGATTGAAATATTTTTGAGAAGTTGATGAAATGCGCATAATGAAGGGATAAGGAGAAAATAATATGTATGTTAGTAATTCATGATCTCATGACTGATATAAGGAAAAAGTGATATCATGGTTTGAGTATATAGAATTTTTGGAATTTTGGTATGTGTAAAGAGTTAACTTTTGACAGCATTCATGTTTTCACTAAGGTTTAATGGGTATTCATTTTTCAAGAGAATACGTGATTAAGGTATTCACATGTTTGGAATGTGACCAACAAGATATATCGTATGATAAATGATGGTATTCACATGCTTGGTTGATGACATTTCTAGTAATTTTTTTCTTTATACTATGAGCTTGGAAGGATGTATTTTGGATAAGTCTAAAGCTTGGAATGGATTACGTTGGACATCAGATAGTATTGTTGAATATTAGAACTTTTTTCGATATTATTTCTATAATGATATAATAGTATAGTTTTAGAAAAAGGACAACCTGTGGGATAGGTGAAAACCTGTTGCGTCAGAAAAGGTTGCGGGAATCAAACCCACAACCAAAGTCCTACAAGCCTTTATCGCCTACCACTGGCCTATAGGAAGTCCCTGGTTAGTAGAAATTAGTTTTATATTATTAAGTGGTATGATAGATGAAGTATAAGTTCATTTTAGGAGCTATATACGATTAATCTAATTATATATGGACTTATGTATATTTAATAACTTTTTCTAACCTTTTGTTTGATATAGATGGAATGACCTATCATTCTATCGCATGATCTACTAACACTTCACAAATGACAAATTCAACTTCATTTATTTTATAGATAAAGTGGAAATTGTTCAAGGCACGAGCAACGGTGAGATTGTACCAAAATCAAGTAAGTATTTATTTTGATTCGAAAATTCTTCAACATTAGGGAAATGAACTTGAAAACCAAAAATATTTTCCTAGTGCCCTCATATTCGATGAATCAGATGGTACCTTAGATCATCACAAATTTATGGATTTTTTATTGTTGGCTTTTTCATAGCCATGTTCTCTACCACTCTCCATCAGAACTTGATGGTTAGATTTTTCTTCCATATCCATATTTTCACCTATGTTCTCCAATATGGAAACCCAGTGATGAGTTACTTTGGGTAATCATTACATTTCATACTTCAGTTTTTAAAATTAAGTTTTAGTATTCCTTTTTACGATGTGGGTTTTTATGAATAGTAAATGATTTATAACCTGATGAATTTCGAGGGCGAAATTCATTTTAAGGGGGGTAGAATGTAACACCATGAGATTTTATTAAATATATTCTTTTTAATTCCTTTGATTGTACACTACACCAAGATTATCTTGTACTATACGCAACACTGTATTAGCTTGCAGTATACGCAACACTATTCTTGGATCGTGTTACACACAATTTCTAGTTTGCAACATTGAGTGTATATATATATGTATGTATATATATATATATATTCAATGTATAAATGAAATATGGCTGGATTATATTATTCAAAACAACAAAGGAGTCTTGCACTACACGCAACCCTGACCTGGCTTGCATTACATGCAATCACGACCTTCCTCGATAGCGTGTGTTGTACGCAATATCGGGTTTCACTAAACAACGATATAAGGTTATAATATTTTTATGAACTATCCATTATGAATAGTATTAAATAAATTTTGTATTTTATAACATTATTATTCATCTTAAACATTTTCTAAAACATGGTATGTGAACAAATTAAATTTTTCGGGTAAAATAAGTATTTTTTTAAAAATGCAGTTTTGCCACCTTTTGATAGTGCACCCACTTTAAATTTAGTTTTGGACATGTTTATAAGTTCAATTTGACAAAATAAAATTATTATTTGGAATCAGGATATAAAAATTTGCTTTGGATAAATTTTTGATATTTTTCTGATAACTTTCATATTTTGATGAATAGTAAAAATACGCTAATTTTTAATTAAAAACAACTTTTTTCATCGAGATAATTTATATGGTTAAATTAAAATATTGAATGGTTTTAAAGCATAAATATAATATATTTTTACCATTTAATATAGTTTATGTAATTACCCTTAATTTTACATTGAATTCATAGGTAAAAACATTTCAATCTTTTGCAATGTTTTAACTTTTAAAACTCGTTTTCTTAACAGCAGGTTTAAATTTAAATTAATTTATGCAACTTCTGTGATTTAAATTTGGAAAAATTGATTCCATATTTTTAATCAGTAGGTCCAAATTATGTTAATATGCTACTTTTTATTTTTGGGCATTATGAATAGTAACTACGGTAATTTTTATTTACTATAATTAAAGGTAAATCGGGTAATTAAGGGTGAAAATAAGATTATAAAATTACCCTAACACTTGAAAAAATCCTATTGGATGAATAAAGTTTGACCCATATCACTTAATGGTTAGACTAGATTCATTTCATGGAATTTAGACAATGAAATAATATAATTATTATTAAAACCAAAGAAAGTGACAACATGTCACTCTCTTATATCTTATAAGTATAATAATTTTAATTTACTGATAAACTTCATGAATATTCATACATTAATATTCTCCATAAATATAATAAAATTATCTACAACATATAAATTTATTTATAATTTTTAGGGATTAAATAATTATCATTAATTATGATACAATAGTGATGTTGAAATTATTTTATTGATTGAAATATAAATAAATGGTATTAAAAGTATTAAAATAAATATTATATGAACTATTTAATGTGCTACACTAATTTTCTAGATAAATATGACATGTTATGAATCTATTAAATCTTTTATTTTGAACATATCTTCTCTGTATATTTTATTTAAATTCAATTAAATGAATAGTGTCAAAATTGACACTATTGTTAATTTATAAAAATAACACATTATAATATTGTTTAAAAATCACAAAAAAAATATTTAAAAATTATAAATTAAAATTTATATGGTCTAAAATGTCATAAATGATACAATTATGTACAATTAAAAACATATAAGTAATTATTTATAATTATTTAAAATTTAGAATATTACTACCACAAATAAAATTAAATAGATAAATCAAGTTGATAATGTTTAAAATAATTTCCCAACATGTATAAATTTTATTTTTTGATGATATTACAGCACTATATCATCTAATATTAGGATTTGAGTAATATTTTGAGGTATTTAAGTTGGGTTTGGATTTATTATAAATTAATATTTCCTATATTTCCAAAGGTGCCCCTCTCCTACCTTATAAAAGGTCACCTCCTCCCTCTCCTTCTCACACAATTTGGAGACTTCAAGCTCGGACAAACCCTGACCATTTCCCTTATAAACTTACCCAGAAACATTATAGAGGTCCTGGTCTTGTTCAAAGACCAATTTTAAGTGCCCTAAGAGGAGGTTTTAAAGAGGCGTGTCGAAGAAGAGGTAATATCCGTTACCGATTCTTTTAAATTTATTTCTTCTTATACTTCATCTTCATTAGTTGTTTCATTATTAAGTAATAACATAAGTATCAATCATATAATTATATGTTATTATAAATATGAAACAATCCTATTTCACCTTCTATCCATCCTACAGAAAACAAAATCACCGCGCGTGCGTACGTACGGAATACCGTCTCCACGCCGTGGTGTAATCTGTTTTCCACCACCACCTTACTTGGATGGGTTTAATGGTGTAAAGAACAACTATATATGATTATTTTAAATTGATATTGATTCTTAAATAGTATACATACACTTCAATACAATTCCATGATCATGGGAACGATATCATCGCTCGTGCGTACGTACGGCCTACCGTCTCCACGATGTGATGCGACTCGTTCTACATGATCTCCATTGAATAATGATTATATAAATGAATTTAATGAATAAGTATGATATATATTACATTCTTTAAATGATTTATCTATAACCTAAAAAGAGGAATAATAATTTATTCGACAAAACACACATAAGAACATAAAGCAATAAACACCCGAATAACAAGTAGCAATGAAATATTACTAATAAGAAGATAAGAATATGAACATATATGATATCATGAAAATGAATATGATTCTATAATAAATCAATAACATTATTTAAATCATTATACAGGAGGTTCAGATACGTACGAAGCATATCGGATCTAAGGTAAGGGATAACTCTTCCAATCTCATTCTATCCGAGATTTTTTATTCATAAGTATTTACTGGGGTCATATTGATCATCCAAATCCATGTTTACTCAATATATAATATTATTTCTATACTTATACAATTTTCTAAATCTAGTTTTACCAATTGGTTAGTTTTTAGTAAATGATATGAAAGGAATCTTTTGTTGTTTTCAAAATGAGGGACTTTTTGACTTTTCCAGCAAAAGTACGACAAGAATGTTTTTTTTAACTTATACTGCGTGAATGGTTTTTTATGATTTCATAGAACATTATTTCCATAAATCTTCCTTTACAAGTTTTCAATTTTATTTTCAATTAACTTCTTTTAGTTTAAAATTGTATGACATGATAATAAAGGAAAAATGTTTTTGAAAAAGAATGGATATTTTCCTCAGGAATGGAGTTCAAGTGTTTTATAAAAATTATTTTCCATATAAGATAATATAAGGTTATGTTTCTACCCCTATTATTACATTTATTTTATTATGTTATGATGAAATTATTTTTATTAAGTCCTTTTTATGGATCATGTTATGATGGCATGATATTTATGAATCCCATTTTTATTACATGGGTTATGCTATGATGTATGGTTTATGATTTTGTGGCACACATAAGAATGGTTTTATTATGAGATGGGTGGGACCTATATCTTCCTCCAATGCATTGGGTAAATATTTATATCTCATGATATAGACATGGCTAGAATAGAAAGTGAATCCAGTTCAGTAATACAGGGCTGGAACGGAAAGTAAACCCGGTTCAGTAAGGGACTTTGTCCACTATGATGGTATTAGAAGAAATGCCTTGGATACTATGGAAATAATATCAAGTGATTAATGGTTTTCCATAATTACATGTTTTATTCCCATGCTATTTTATCATGATTGATGTTCCATTATGATCTATGCCTCACGTACTGCCATGTTTTATGTCATTGCTCAAGATTTGGATGTTTAAATATTATGTTCATGTTTCTAAGTTCAAATGTATATGGTTTGTTTTATTTTATCCATGATTACCCTTAATAAGCATTTGATCTCACTCTTTATATGTTTTCTTTTCCCCAGGATATAAAGAAAGGTTTTAGGTAAGAAAACAAAAGGGTAAGATCTTTATTGGAGATGTTGAAGATCTTTCACCATGATTAAAAGATTATGTTCCGAGTTTCCAAAGACACTAAACTATTACGATCCTTGAGTTTGGTTTTTTTTATGTATTAAGTATTCCACAAAAGTAATTTAATGTCTATGTACATCATGCTTTGGGTCTCTACATTTGGTATCAGAGGAAAGGTTTAGTTAACCTTTGGAAACTAGGATGCGAAAACTTTAGTGAGATCCCTAGATATATTTCTATGGTATGACTAGGGATTTCCCCAAGGTTAAGTATAAGTATAGGTTATAGTCCTATAATTATGGTAACAATATTAGAATTAAACCTAAGATGTTAGATATTGAAGGTACTCCCCCTTCTTTATGTTATTTTCCTTGTATGATTTTTGCCTCTCACAGAATTCTTTTTGTGTTTTAGCCAATGGAGGGAACCAGAAGGAATTCAGGTAACATTGAATCCAATGGACAAATTAGTGACTATGAGCAACAAAATTGTGTGATAACTAGAGATAAAGATATTGTGATTATGCTGAATCGGTCATCGTGATATTTGATTAACAAGGTAAACTTTAGTTGTATTCCTAATTCATCAAATAAGAGGAAGATGGACTTTTATGCATGTTCGCATGGTGAGGAGCATAAAGAAAAGAAGATTGAGATTTATAATGAAGGGAAGAAGAACCTTGATGAATACATCAAATGGAGGGGAAGATGTTATCTGTGTGGAGAGAAGGGTCATAGAGTGATAGATATTTATAGAGTTCAATGTCTTATCTTTGGAGAACATGGGCATTACCCAAATCAATGCCCTGACCTCAGATGTTACTTCTAAAAAAAGGAAGGACTTATTCCATGACAAACATTGAAGAGGATGGATTGAAGGGTTTATGTGTTGGAATTTAAGAATAATGTTATTGAGGTACTTTTATGGTATATTTGAATATCTCTGTATTGGCCCATTATGGTTTTCCATAAGAATATAGTACCGGTAACCATGAAAAGTGATTGAAATATTTTTGAGAAGATGATGAAATGCCCATAATGAAGGGATAAGGAGAAAATAATACGTTTGATAGTAATTCATGAGCTCATGACTGATATAAGGACAAAGTGATATCATGGTTTGAGTATATAGAATTTTTGGAATTTTGGTATGTGGAAAGAGTTAACTTTTGACAGTATTCATGTTTTCACTAAGGTTCAATGGTTATTCATTTTTCAATAGAATACATGATTAAGGTATTCACATGTTTGGAATGTGACTAGCAAGATATATCGTATGATAAATGATGGTATTCACATACTTGGTTGATGACATTTCTAGTAATCATTTTCTTTATACTATGAGCTTGGAAGGATGTATCTTGGATAAGTCTAAAGCTTGGAATGGATTGCGTTGGACATAATATAGAATTGTTTAAGGTTAGAACTTTTTTCGATATTATTTATATAATGTTATAATAGTGTAGTTTTATAAAAAGGACAACCTCGGGGACGGGCGACAACCCGTCGCGTTGGACATGGCTGCGGGAATCGAACCCACAACCGAAGTGCTACAAGCCTTTATCGCCTACCACTGGCCAATAGGAAGTACCTGGTTAGTAGAAATTAGTTTTATATTATTAAACTGTATGATAGATGAAGTATAAGTTCATTTTAGGAACCATATACGATTAATCTCACTATAGATGGACTTATGTTTTTTTAATAACTTTTGCTAACCTTTTGTTTGAGACAGATAGAATGACCTATCATTCTATCACATGATCTGGTAACACTTCATGAATGAAAAATTCAACTTCATTTATTTAATAGATGAAGTGGAAATTGTTCAAGGCACGAGCAACGGTGAGATTGTACCAAAATCAAGTAAGTATTTCTTTTGATTCGAAAATTCTTCAACATTAGGGAAATGATCTTGAAAAACAAAAAAAAATTCCTAGTGCCCTCATATCTGATGAATCAGATTGTACCTTAGATCATCACAAATTTATGGATTTGTGATTGTTGGCTTTTTCATAGCCATGTTCTCTACCACTCTCCATCAGAACTTGATGGTTAGATTTTTCTTCCATATCCATATTTTCACCGATGTTCTCCTATGTGGAAACCTAGTGATGAGTTACTTTGGGTAATCATTAAGTTTCAAACTTTAGTTTTTAAAATTAAGTTTTAGTGTTCCTTATTACGATGTGGGTTTCTATGAATAGTAAATGATTTATAACCCCGACGAATTTCTAGGGCGAAATTCATTTTAAGGGGGGTAGAATGTAACACCCTGAGATTTTATGAGATATATTCTTTTTAATTCCTTTGATTTTACACTACACCAAGATTAGCTTGTACTATACGCAACACCGTATTAGCTTGCAGTATACGCAACACTATTCTTGGATCATGTTACACACAATTTCAAGTTCGCAACATTGATTGTATATATATATATTTGTCTATATATATATAAATATATTCAATGTATAAATGAAATATGGTTGGATTCTATTATTCAAAACAAGAAAGGTGTCTTGCACTACATGCAACCCTGACTTGTCTTGCATTACACGCAATCACGACCTTCCTCGGTAGCGTGTGTTGTACGCAATATCGGGTTTCACTAAACAACGATATATGGTTATAATATTATTATGAACTAGCCCTTATGAATAGTATTAACTAAATTTTGAAATTTATAACATTATTATTCATCTTAAAAATTTTCTAAAACATGGTATGTGAACAAAATAAATTTTTCAGGTAAAATAAGTATTTTTTAAAAAATGCAGTTTTGCCGCCTTTTGATAGAGAACCCACATTAAATTTAGTTTTTGACATGTTTATAAGTTAAATTTGACAAAATAAAATTCTTATTTGGAATAAGGATATAAAAATTTACTTTGGATGAATTTTTGATACTTTTCTCAAAACTTTCATATTTTGATGAATAGTAAAAATACGCTAATTTTTAATTAAAAACAATTTTTTTCATCTAGATAATTTATATGGTTAAATTATAATATTGAATGGTTTTAAAGTATATATATAATAAATTTTTACCATTTAATATAATTTATGTAATTACCCTTAATTTTACATTGAATTCATAGGTAAAAACATTTCAATCTTTTGCAATGTTTTAACTTTTAAAACTCGTTTTCTTAACAGCGGGATTAATTTTAAATTAATTTCTGAAACTTATGTGATTTGAATTTGGAAAAATGGATTCAATATTTGGAATCAGTAGGTTCAAATTATGTTAATAGACTACTTTTTATTTTTGGGCATTATGAATAGTAACTACGGTAATTTTTATTTACTACAGTTAAAGGTAAATCGGGTAATTAAGGGTAAATATAAGATTATAAAATTACCCTAACACTTTCTAAAATCCTATTGGATGAATAAAAGTCAACCCATATCACCTAAGGATTGGACTAGATTCATTTCATGGAATTTTGACCATGAAATAATATAATTATTATTAAAATCAAAGAAAGTGACAACATGTCACTCTCTTATATCTTATAAGTATAATAACTTTAATTTAGGGATCAAATTCATGAATCTTCAAACATTAATAGTATCCAGAAAGATAATAAAATTATATACAACATATGAATTTATTTAGAATATTTAGCGATTAAATAATTATCATTAATTATGAAACAATAGTGATTTTGAAATTATTTTATTGATTGAAATATCAAATAAATGGTTTTAAAATTATTAAAATAAATATTATTTGAACTATTTAATGTGATAAACTAATTTTATAGATAAATATGACATGTTATGAATCTATTTAATATTTTATTTCGAACATATCTTCTCTGTATATTTTATTTAAATTCAAATAAATGAATAGTGTCAAAATTGACACTATTGTTAATTTATAAAAATAACACATTATAAAATTGTTTAAAAATCACAAAAATATTTAAAAATTATAAATTAAAATTTATATGGTCGAAAATTTCATAAAGGATACAATTATGGACAATTCACAACATATAAGTAATTATTTATAATGATTTAAAATTTAGAATATTATTACCACAAAT